>CAWUFW010006733.1:0-600000 GCA_963921515.1 Calotriton arnoldi | reverse complement strand
TTGATTTACTAGTCAGTCCCTAGTACAGTGCACTGTGTGTGCCCAGAGCCTGTAAATCAAATGCTGCTAGTGGGCTTGCAGCACTGGTTGTGCCACCCACACAAGCAGCCCTTCAAAGGTAACTCAGACCTGCCACTGCAGGTTCTGCGCGCAGTTTGCATGCCGTGCCGACTTGGCAAGTGTACCCACTTGCCAGGCCCTACCCTTCCCTTTTCTTACATATTAGTCACCCCTAAGGTAGGTCCAAGGTACCCGTGTGGGCAGGGTGCAGTGCATGTGAAAGATAGGACATACCCTGATGTGTGTGAAATGTCCTACTAGTGAAATACTGCCAATTTCGTTTTTCACTATTGAAAGGCTATCTGGTCCATAGGAAAGCATGGGAGTTAATTTATAACATCTTATAAACCCAACTTCCCATTGGGACCAGATAAGAAAATAAAGTTTAGTATGCCTGAACTCAGAATGTTAAGATGCATCTTTTAGTGGGGGTGATTTTTACATTCTGTGTTTGAAAATACCACTTGTAGAAAGTATGTATTTTCTTGCTTAGCCATCCCGTGTGCCTCTGCTAGGTTTGTGTATTGCATGTTTGGCTTTGGGATGACAGGGGCTGGGGAGGTGCAGTGACTCCAGAGAGTCTGATGAGTCAGGGCTGGGCTGAATAGACCTGGGCTGCATTTAGAGTAGTAGGAGGAGATTTCCTTGCACCTGAACGGGCCTGGTCTGCTGCAGACAATGCTGTCTCCGCCTCCTGCTGGGCAACTACACTGAGAGGACAGACCTGGTTCTGGCTGGGCACAGGGCTTCTCTGCCTGAGAGAACAAAGGAATTTTGGGTATAAGTACTGGTGCCCAGACCCCAGAACTTTAGAACTCTTTTGGACCAAGAAGACTGCCAAAAAGAAGAGCTGGAGAAGCTGTGAGGAGGAACTACCACTTTGCTGAGTGCTTTGCTGTGTTGGCCTGCAGTGGCTGCTTCTGTCTTGGGCAGTGAAAGGACTGGCTGAACTTTCTGCAACTTCTTTATTGAGTTTCTCCAAGGGCTTGAGGTAGAGCTTGCCCCCTGTTCAAGAAGTCTCAGGAACAGCAAAGACTTCAAGTTCTTCTGCCATCAGCACTGGGGACTGTCTGTTTTGTGCTGCAACAGAAGAAAGAGCAACCCGACGCCGTCTACGACGCCGCTGCCAACTCCGTGTCCTGAAGGCACAGCAGAGGGCACCGCCGCACTTTCCACCGCAACCCTGGTCTTACTGACGATGCCACCTGACGCCACCACCGAGCCGCTGCTTGCACCGTGACCCATGGGCACCGCACTCCGCACTGCCTTACTTCACGCCGTCGCCCTGGTATCCCCGACGCCGCCGCTTCACGCCGACATCGACGCCGCTGCATGCACCGTAGTTCGAGGGCACCGCTCGTAAGTTACATGACGCACCGTCCTCATCCTGCACCGCAGCCTTGGCCCACTGAAGCCGGCGCCATCGACTCCAGTTCATCAGCTGACGACAGCGCTTCAGCATCGACGACGACGCTGCTTGCACCTTGACCTGCCAGCACCGCGACGAGCACCGCATCACTTTGCACCGCAGCCCTGGTCTCAACGACGCCGCTGAAGGACCGTCACTGAGCCGCTGGCTGTAACGCGACCTGAGGGCACCGCACGCCGCACCGCTGCACTTCGCACTGCAGCCCCGACGCCTGCCGACACCGGCGCTCCCGACTTCAACCACGAGGAGTTCGATCTGCAATGTGTGTGACTTCAAGAGCCTGAAGACTCCTGCACCGGCCTCCGGAACTGACACCTGCGGACGCCGGCCCTTCGGGGCTCATTGAGAGGTCGCCGACGCCCTACATTTCTAAAGGTACAGTTTTGCGGGGCTTTCCGACACCGTAGCTGGCCCGCGACGCTGCGGTCAGCCAGAACTGTTTGGATTTGTTGTTCATGACACCGTGATAGCCCCAGACGGCGCTATCGACTTCAAGGAACTGTATTTCAAGTCTATTTTGATTACTGAATATTTCTGAGAACTGTATGGTGGATTTTTATCGTTTTTGGTCTTGTTTTGGATATATAAAAATATTGGATATTTTTCTAAACTGGTGTGGTGTCCTTTTGTAGTGTCTTCACTGTATTACTGTTGGTTATGTGCAAATGCTTTACACACTGCCTCTGAGATAAGCCTGACTGCTCGTGCCAAGCTACCAAGGGGGTGAGCAGGGGTTATTTTAGGAGTGTAACTCCCTTATCCTGACTAGGAAGAAGGGTCCCTACTTGGACAAAGGTATCTACCTCTGCCAACTAAAAACTAAAGACCCCCTTTCTAACAGTATGGCCATGCAAATTACGGGCTATTGAATGTAACATTGAGTCTGGAAGTACATATTTATATTCATGAGTAACATACACATCATTAAAATTCTTCTAACAACCGGGTAATTCCCATTTCTGCCTTTCATTTTCTATTACTTCCTCCTGCAGATCCCTCAATGTTGGAACCAGCACTTTCTGGTTGGCTGAAGGGATGCCCCCAGCCAGGAAAAACCTACCACTCCCATCAAGGGCAGGTGATTACACTCGATGTATAACCTGTGCTGTCCCTTGGGTAGCTTGGCACTGAGCAGTCAGGCTTATCTCAGAGGCAATGTGTAAAGCAAAGGCACAGAAGTCACTCGCGATAAATACACTGAGCATCACAAAAGAGACTTTGCACAGGACTATGTAAATGATGTTTATATTCAACATACATATTCAATCATTATAACATGAACATTATCTACTAATGGGCATAAAACACATTTGGAAATAATACTAGCAGTACTAGGCCCGCTCGTATTGTTATGACACCAATAGTATGCACACTGTGGACAATTCCTAATCTCACCAGCCCTCCCCCACAGAGAGGGGAAGCACCCGATGCGGTGCGACACGCTGTCCAACCCAGGCCCACCCTAGCAATCCTGATAATACAGTCCCACACAGTAAAGGGTACACCCCGACTCACAACAATATTAAAAATATGTACATACGAAAAACTAGAACACTTTTTAGTAGCACCGTGGGCCAGAGCCATGCAGGTAATCCCAATGTCAAATGTATTGTGCTTTTGGCATGAAATCAACATATAAAGCGGCACTGCTGGCCAGTGCCATGAATCACAGGTGGTCCGCCGACTATCACTCCCACCCACACACTCACTCTGCCCCGCTACACGGTGCAACAGGTATCAGCCCAGTTCGTATGGAACACTCTCGCACACATACGCACTCAGCACCCTAATGCAGTGCTACTGGTACCCAGCAAGTTAATGGATAAGGCTTTGTGGCCCCCAGCTTCCCTCCACCCTCTAGTTAACCCCAAAAGTCTTATACCCCCAGATGGAAGATAACCAGCCTCTCCTCCTGGATACTAGGCTGCATGCGGCCAAAGTCACACTTAGTCTGGGTCCTCGGGTAGCATGTTTTAATTAGGAGACAGACATAAACAAGGGGAGTTTAGCAGCCTCTTGGGATGTTCACCCACAGGTCTCAAGACACAGCAGGGGCGGCTGGTCTTAAGGGGCGAAGTGGGCGTTGCCCCCATAACAATAAACAAAAAAACACGGAGTTCCTAATAAAAGGCTTCATAGTGCTTTGTTTCAGGCAGTAAGGAGCCTGAAACTCTTTTTTTTTACCAGCTGGATAAGTGAACACAGCTGCGCGTGTGCCAGCTGGGTGAGAGAATACACGCCCTGGAGGCACAAAGCAGGGTGGTGGGCGCGGCATTTTTCAATGCCATTGTATTTGCTTCATTCTGGGCGTTAATGCCCGCGACCTTGGGCGGGATCCACGTAACGCCAGAGACAAAGGAGGCAGGGCTGATTAGGTGTCAGCAAACATGCAAGCCTCTCCCCAACCACATATGTTGGTATGCTTTTGTTTCAGAGGGCGTGCTGAAGGAGAGGCCTGCAGTGTATTTGGCAGTTGATACACCGGAGGGAAGAAGTAACGGGTGAAGCAAGGAACAGTTTTTGCTCGGTTCTCTATGGCTTTGCAGCTTGGGAACCTTTTCCTGTGTCATTTGAAGTTGCCTTTTAATGCAGAGAAACACCAGGAACGCTGTTTGTGTTACTATTGCGTGCCTGTTCATGGCCCTGTGTTTACCAGCTCTTGCACGCCCAGGAAGTCACATGTGAAAGCAAGAACACTTCGGGGGCAGCTTTGAAAGTAAAATGCTGCCTTGAATGGTCTGGCTTTCTGTTTCATTGCTTCTTGCAGACGCTTATCGGTGTTTGAGCACCAAGTCAGCATTTGGAGGGAGTGGCTGTTTACCGATTTATACAGTGCAGGGATTTAAGGGGCATATTAGCAACGTGATTATCGCCGCTTTAGCGGGACTTTTTCCCGCTAAAGCGGCGATAATTCTAACGCCCTATTAGCAAGCTGTCGCTAACTACTGTTAGCGACAGCTTCTAGGCGATAGCGACCGGGTTGGGTGCCACTTTGCATGCCAGCGATATTTATCGCTAATGGCATGCAAAGTAGGCGTTCCCAACCTAAAAGCGACTGGAAACAGTCGCTAAGGTCGCTATCGCCTATTAGCGAGGCAGGGAGGTGATTAACGAACCAGCGCTAAACACGTTTAGCGCTGGTTTGTTAACGCCTGGTCCCACCCTGACTTAGCCATGTAATCCAATGGGAGGTGGATTACATGGCTAAATCCCCTCGCCCTATCGCCAAGCTAACACTGGTCACAGTGTGAATATCGCTTGTTTTCAAGCGATATTCACACTGTTCTCCAGGGTTTCTATCGCTTTGGAGATAAGCGTTGCTTATAGCACGCTATCTCCGCGATAGAAACCTGCGATAGCCGGCGATAATTATCCTAGCGCTAACTGCGCTTAGCGATAATTATCGCCGGTTATTGCTAATAGGCCCCTAAATATTTTGTGCTAGTAATAAGAGCGTTGGATATGGTGATGTTCGAGGCTGATTCATTTTAAGGTGGTTTATCTCAATTTGGGAGTTTCTGGCTGTATATGGACGCTGGGTTTCAATATTATTATTGTTGCAGTGGTCATTTGCCATTTGCGACACCTTCAGCTAGTCCTGGCCTTTTGGATAACAACGTTTTGTATGCTGGGAATTTTTGTTCGTGCTGTCAATTTGAAAAGTGCCACTAAAAGTCACACAATTCAACTTGTGCTTGGCCAGAAAGCCAGGACTGGCTGAAGGTGTCACACATGACACGGGCTCTCTCGGCAGCTGTCAGTGACTGCCCAGATAATGCCTGTGTAGTGCTTAAATGCACTGTAACCAGCTGGACTGTGATTTATAAATTGTCCCGCTGTGCAACGCAAGTAGCTGATTGGTTGGTTTAACATTCCTTTACCTTACAGATAGTAGGCAAATTGCAGGGGATTCATTGATTTCCATTGGGATTGTATACCCTTAACGCGCCTTTTACTTTTTAATTTGTGTATCCTAAACACGATTGGGAATTAAAAATGTAGACATGAAAGTTTTCACTGGGGGTTAGGAAGTAAGAAGCCTGGGGTCGAGTGGTTCTTCAGTTGCCGAGTCTCCAAGACATATTTGTGCCAAAATATCTGGACCATAAAGACATATTCAGATTTATTAAGTGGATAATGTCTGCCCCTCTGGAAAGAAATGTTCCTAATGTTGCATGTAGCATGCCATGCACTGACCGGGAACAGCCCTGTGGAAGACATGCAGTATTTGCAGACCCTTACCAGGCGTGTGGAAGGTAACACCATAAGTCCCAGACGCAAAACACACCAGACAGGATTGACTGAAATGCCCCATGTGACATGGGGCATCTTGACAGATATCAAATGGCTTGGAAGTAGGGGCGACCAACTCCAAATAAATCCTAGATCTCCCCCACCAACTCCAAGTGAAACAGTGAAAGACTTTGGGCCATATGTATCAAGCCCATTTCCCGTTCGCAAACGGGCCGATTCTCAGAATCGTCCCGTTTGCGAACGGGAACAAGCCTTTTGGGATGTATCATCCAAAAGGCATTCGCAAAATAGAGAATCGCAAAAATTGCGATTCTCTATTTTGCGAATGCATTTAAGGAATCGCAAATTGCGATTTCTTAAATGAAATGTATGAAGCACCTAAGTTGTGCGATTATGGCTTAAGGAATCGCAAATTACCACCAACTACAGGTTGGTGGTAACTTGCGATTTCTTTGAGAAATGCATTTTTTGCATTTTTCAAAGTGGCATGTGGCGCACATACATGCCCTCAGGGCATGTATGTGCGCCACATGTGCACCCATGCTCATTTCAGGGGTGCAACAGGGTGTCCTTTGGACACCCTTGCAACCTTGAAATTGCATTCTCAATTTGCGATTCTCTAATTGCTAATCGCAAATTGAGAATGTCCTCCCATTCATTCCTATGGGCCTCTAGGCCCATAGGAATGAATGGGGAGGGTTTCCTTAACTGCGATTCGCAATTTGCGAATCGCAATTAAGGAATATGTAGGATTTGCAAATTTTCTTGCGAATCCTACATACATCTCGTTTGCGATTCTCAAATAGCGATTCTCAAAAATTCGCTATTTGAGAATCGCAAACACAAACTTTGATACATATGGCCCTTTATCCTTGCAATGGTGTTGATAGAGGTGCGTTACCTGTTCAAGAGTGCAAATGCACTCTAGTGCTTTATAACTTGTGCTAGTGTAGAATTCCAGTCCGACGAAACACAATAAGTTGTATTTCCTCAGTAGATTTATTTGTATTCAAATTATATCAATAAATAGGAAATCTGTGAGGATCTCAGCATTGTTATCTAAAAGTCGGCTATGAAGTTCTGTTTTATTGATGTGATAACTACACTTTCACAATTGCCTTATTAATCTTCTTGCTTTCTCAAATTTGCTTAAAAATGCTCCATTTTCCCACTCTTTTTTCAAACTTTTCTTGTGGAGAGACCCCACCCGAACCCCCCTTATGACAGTCGGGCTCACTTGCTATGCTGGCTTGCCACAGGCCACTCATCCAGAACTTTTACGCCTCACTACGTTCAAATGTCACCAGCCGCCACTGAAACACAGTGGAGTCAAGCAGTCTCTTGATCTGCTTCAGACTGTCTCTGAAGCGTTCCTTCAACCCAGTCAATCTCTCTTGGTACTACCTGGCGCCAAGATGTCTTTAGGAGGGGCCAAGTGCAGATGGGGCAGTTGGTCTGCCACGATGAGGGTCAAAGGGAAACAACTGATGAATGGGGAGTAACACAGGGGAGGAGGCACCCCGATAGATACACTTTGATCAGGGTCATGCCCAGACTATCCGGGCACAGCGTCTGGTGCAGATTGGTATGGGTCGCACCAGACACTTCAGGTCTCAAAAATGAAGAGTTGCAAATTTCGTACCTCCCTGGAAATGAGGCCCAACGTCCGGTGCACAATGATACAGGTTGCACCAGACCATTCTGGTCACACACAAAGGCACAAGTTCAGCAGAGCCACATGAGGTAGAAGGAGGCACTACTACGGGTACATCCCCACCTTCAAGGGTCGCACCCTGTGAATCGGACATTGAACGTAATGAGCATGCAGTCGGTGTGTCGCACGAGAGAGATGCGGCATGATCAACGAAATGGGCTAAGCGGGATCCCGTTACCAGTGAATCTGCTCACCACCAAGACGCTTATGAGTGTCAGGGTCCCTGTGGTACAGGAACTACATGCCTGAGATGCAGGCAAGATTTCTGGGGCTCCACACTAGACAATCTGGTCTCCAGGCACAAGTCTTATTTCCACGTTCACAACACATTAACAGTTGGAAATCAATAGCCGATGTGGGCCCTTGAGAGGGCACCGCTCTCCAGATGACACAGTAGAAGATGTAAATCCTTTGTAGGAGACCTTTGATGTCCCTGAGATCTTCGGCAGAACAGGAGGCTCGCCGACGGGCCCTTGGAGAGTACACTTCAGGGTGCCACACTTCAGCAGATCTTCGGCCCAGGTCAGCCACTATTCAGAAAGGGCACGCGTTCACCTACAACGGCGGTAATCCTCCATGTGCGCAACTGTCGTGTATCTTTGAAGTTAGGGGTGGTTTAAGGGGTTTCCCTTTGAACCACAGATGTCTCCCCTAAATTGTAAGCCTGTCTGTAATGGGGCTGTGGAATGGAGATCTTGATCTTTAGTGGGGCCTTGATCTGGCCCCTAAAGAAATTTTTCCCATGATGCTCCAGAAATGCGAGCTAGACTTGGTGTCCCCTAGTGCTATTTTCTGATGCAGGCGAGCACAAGGTCTCGCAGACTGATGGCTGCTTCTCGAGTAGATTTACTGCTGTTTAAGTAGATTTTCTACTCAAGCGGCAGCAAAATAAACCCAAATGGCCGCGCGCTCTTGAGCACCGCTTAGTGTTCTTCGCTCAGATTTTTCAGCGCTGCTTGCGCTACTGGCACTAAATTGCAGCACAAGCAGCGTGACATAGATATATCTGCCCGTTGGCAGAACCCTGCGGAATCTCGTGGAGTTTTTATGTAACTTTGCAGAATTCCACAGAGTTAAACTCTGTGAATTCCACTCACCCCTAATGCCAATCTTAAATCCATGTACACATATAGACCCAAATGCTTGTCAACATTTTGTACGCAGACGAGAACTCTGTAGGAATCTTCTGTCCCTCCGTAGAAGGTACGCTAGAAGCTTTAGGCTTTTTCAACACAGCACACATTATTCTTACTCAAAATATCCAAACACCACACAAAACAAGTCATTTAACAACAGCTAATCCCAGAAGCCAAAGGTCATCCAATAACAGCACAACTTTAGCAGCAACCAACCAATGACAGGGTGACTTTGTGGGGACATCTCAACAATCCCAGTACAACTCCTAGGCTAACAGACCAATCACAGAGCAGCTTTTATTCATGGAAAATCCGTAAATGGAAGACTACGCACAGCCTCTCTGTCACTGTACGCAACCAAATAAACAAAATAAATTGTGTCTGCTCAACTCATATAGGAGAAAATCAACAAATTAAAATAAAATAATTCCTGAAATCAATAGAAACAAGACCACTTGTCAAACACAATTCACAATAAAGCAGGCTCCCGTCCAACGGCAATCCACTTTTGATTGGTGTACTTACTCTGCTGCACCGAGGAGCAAATAACACCAACCATTGAGACAAGCAGAACCTGGAAAGAAAACTCCTTAATAAGCAAAAAAACTATCTATGTGAATGCGGCACCTCACAACTCACACTACCATGTAGACAAGTTCAACAACAAAATCTTGAGATCTAGGATCTTGGCAAATCTGATTACGTAATCACCAATAAACCAAAATCTTTTTTTACATAAATCACAAATATGACAAGTACATCAAAACTGCAGTGTTCAAACCACCAACTAAACCAAAAATCAGCAACGCATAACAAAAAACTTCCCATCAGCATAACAATCCATAACAACACAAACTGCACTCTCAACTACAATTGTCTGTAGAAAGTGCACTATCACCACAAAACACTCTCAATCCCAAGAATCACTTCGCCCTACTAATACTTACAATCCTTTTCTCAGGAACTGATGTAGTGCTGTCAAGAGCTCAGTAAATAATCCAAAGGAAATCCACTTTGGACTCAGGAATGTAGACAAAAGGCAGACAGAGACAGGGGCAAAAAGAAATCACAAAAGGCACTCTGTTATAAGGGTTCTTAGGAAGAAGTCACAGCCGAGTAGCGTCACAACAACACGAACCCGACACACCCAGCTGCTTCAGAGGTCTCCGGAATAACTGCCAGAGCCTCGAACATCCAGCTCGAACCCCCAACACATTCTACTCCCAGATTCCATCAACATTCTGGCAATCATGGGAATGACATCACAACACACTCCTTATCTCGAATCCGTCTCTTACCTCTAACCATACTCTGCTACCAAATTTTTGTGGGTGCTGTGTACCCCTAAGTTCTTACTTCCTAAGGAATACCTTAAAAGCACGCCCATAGGTGGGTGGATCGGGGACAAACTTAAACCTCAATTTCATGAAGCAGTGTGTCCCAAGATAAAGTGCAAATCAACAGATCAGAATACAATACATTTTTATTAAGGACAGACTCAATAAGTGAGCTCAAAGGTGGAATTAGAAAAACTGTTAAGATTTATCACAAAATTTATAAGGTACCTTACACAAATTGTAAAGTAAGGATGCATAAAGTTTTTGCCATGAAAGACCTCAGTAATAGTAAGTAAGTAATGAATTTATTTGCATAAGTTAATTAAAACCATTGCATTACAATACAGAAAAAACATTTAAATAATAAGTAATCAGTAATAGGACTGTACAGAATAATAAACAAAATCAACAATATTATATGACCCAAAAGAGTAGCAAAATCAGTAAGAAATCGGACAACATTTCTTGCAGCATGGGGAAATCGTCTGACTCACCCCTAAATTTGAGTTTTTTTTATAGGAAATCTCATTGGACAGAGTGGAAACTGCAGATACATCATGGTGTGAGCAAAAGAAATACATTTTCAACAAATCAGAGCATTGAATTAAAGGGCGTCATCCAGCCTTACCACCTATGCACTATCCCACTACGTGAATATTAATTCAGCTCCCTCTGTGCTAATATAATTCAGAGATATCAGACAAATTAGTCTCAAAACAACAGTGAACTATTGTGAATGAATGCAATACTGTGGGCAGGTGGACGAAACCTTGAGAAATTAAATATTACTGAGCCTGTGCTGGAAAGTCTTCTTCGAGAACAACTCCAACCGGAAATAAACAACCATGACTTCAGGGACGACCGGTACAGGTAAGAGTGTTGGGGCGAGGGGAGAGTTGACATACGAGGATGAGGGAAAATAAAAATTTTGAAAAAGAAAACCACTTACCTTGCGCTCGCCGCATAGCCGACTCGGCGATGCTGCAAGCGCAAGGTAAGTAGTTTTCTTTGTTTTAATTTTATTTTCCCTCGTCGTCGTCTGTCGACTCTCCCCTCCCCCACCCGACCGCTCTCACCTGCACCGGCCGTCCTTGCATGATTGCTTGAATATGTGCAACAAAAAATTATTTGTGAACAAGCACAGCAGACATTCATTTTGAACAAGATGGCGTTGAGGCCTAACTGAGGTCTAGGTCGCTCCCCCACCACACAGCTCCGCCTGTGGTGCCCTACCCGCTGCTGCTGCTGGTAAGCTCGCCCCCTGTTTGCTGCCTCTGTGCCCGTTTTTGCCTTTTGCTTCCCCTCGTTTGCCTTCTGTACCCCTCGCTGCCCCCATATTTTGTGTCCACCTTTGCCTTCTGTACCCCTCGTTGCCCCTGTTTTTTGTGTCCACCTTTGCCTTCTGTACCCCTCGCTGCCCCCGTATTTTGTGTCCACCTTTGCCTTCTGTACCCCTCGTTGCCCCTGTTTTTTGTGTCCACCTTTGCCTTCTGTACCCCTCGTTGCCCCCGTATTTTGTGTCCACCTTTGCCTTCTGTACCCCTCGCTGCCCCCGTATTTTGTGTCCACCTTTGCCTTCTGTACCCCTCGCTGCCCCCGTATTTTGTGTCCACCTTTGCCTTCTGTACCTCTCGCTGTCCCCGTATTTTGTGTCCACCTTTGCCTTCTGTACCCCTCGCTGCCCCCGTATTTTGTGTCCACCTTTTCCTTCGGTACCCCTCGCTGCCCCCGTATTTTGTGTCCACCTTTTCCTTCGGTACCCCTCGCTGCCCCCGTATTTTGTGTCCACCTTTGCCTTCTGTACCCCTCGCTGCCCCCGTATTTTGTGTCCACCTTTGCCTTCTGTAGCCCTCGCTGACCCCGTATTTTGTGTGCACCTTTGCCTTCTGTACCCCTCGCTGCCCCTGTTTTTTGTGTCCACCTTTGCCTTCTGTACCCCTCGCTGCCCCTGTTTTTTGTGTCCACCTTTGCCTTCTGTACCCCTCGCTGACCCCGTATTTTGTGTCCACCTTTGCCTTCTGTACCCCTCGCTGCCCCCGGATTTTGTGTCCACCTTTGCCTTCTGTACCCCTCGCTGCCCCCGTATTTTGTGTCCACCTTTGCCTTCTGTACCCCTCGCTGCCCCCGTATTTTGTGTCCACCTTTTCCTTCGGTACCCCTCGCTGCCCCCGTATTTTGTGTCCACCTTTTCCTTCGGTACCCCTCGCTGCCCCCATATTTTGTGTCCACCTTTGCCTTCTGTACCCCTCGCTGCCCCCGTATTTTGTGTCCATCTTTGCCTTCTGTACCCCTCGTTGCCTCTCTCTGCTCCCGCCGCTGCATCCCCTGAGGCCCCGCCCCCCTGACTGACCATTCGCTGCCCCTGCCTCCCGCCTCCCAGCTGCTCCTCCCTCCCACCTCCCCATATATGGCGGCCGCTGTGCGGCCGCGCCGCTGGCGAGCCAAAGGCGCGCCTAAGGCAAGCCCGTCTGCCAGGGCCGGACTGGCCGTAGCGGGCACCGGGCGTTTCCCCGATGGGCCGCCAGGGTGGGGGCCAGTTTTGGGCCCCTGGGGGGCCGTTTTTGTTACAGGGCCGTTTTTGCAGCATAGCTGCAATATCGGCCCCTGTAACAAAATCGGCCGAAACCGGCCCTGGCAAAGTGCTCGGCCGCACCCCCAACCCCCGGGGGGGCCAGCCGAGCACTTTGCCAGGGCCGGTTTTGGTTCCCAGTCCGGCCCTGCCGTCTGCGCCCGTCCGCGCCTGGACCGCGCCCAGTCCCAGAACCCCTGGGCCGTGCGCCCCCCGCTCCAGCCTCGAGGACCGACGCCGATACGATGCCAGCACACTCCACGCTCTCAACCCCGGATGGACACACAACTGCTTCAAGGCCGCCCCGAAACGCACTCATGGTCCTTTCACCTGCCGGAACTGCAGCTACACCAGCCTCAGAGCCACCAAAGCACCCGCCAAGAAGGACCTCAACCACCTCCGATGCATCCTACTGAACACCCGCTCCACACGCAAACACGCCGTCGAGCTCTGGGACCTGCTCGACACATCATCACCAGACGTCGCCTTCCTGACAGAGACCTGGATGAACGACTCCTCCGCACCCGACATCGCCATAGCCATCCCAGACGGCTATAAGATCACCCGCAGAGACCGCATCAACGGAGTAGGAGGAGGAATCGCCATCGTCCACAAGAATTCCATCAGGGTCTCGACCAGCACCGACGACTTTCTCTGCACCGCCGAACACATGCACTTCCAGATCCACACGGACCCCAACACCACCCTTAGAGGCACCCTTGTCTACAGACCCCCTGGGCCCCGACCCCAGTTCAGCGACTCCATCGCCTACTTCATCAGCACGCACGCCCTGACCTCTACCGACTACATCCTCCTCGGAGACCTGAACTTTCACCTGGAGAACAACAACGACAGCAACTCCACCACCCTGATCGACAACCTCGCCAACCTCGGACTGAGACAGCTCGTCACAACACCGACCCATTCCGCCGGCCACACGCTCGACCCCGTCTTCTCCTCAAGCTCCCACGTCTCCTTCAGCCACACCACGGAACTCCTCTGGACCGACCACTGTGCATCCACTTCACCTTCCAGAAACCCACCACACACCACCGCACCCAACAGATCCCACGCCGCTGCTGTAGCAAAGTCACCGAAGACCAACTACGGGCAAACCTCGCTCTCAGCCCTCCCTCCGACCCATCCAACACCGACGACGCTGCCTGCAACCTCAGACGATGGATAGACGACTGTGCCAACACCCTCGCCCCGCTGAAAAAACTCACCTACAGTGACACCACCAAAAGAGCCAGCTGGTTCACCCCGGAACTCCTAGCGTCCAAGCGTACCTGCCGGAAACTAGATAAGAAATGACACAGTGATAAGACACCGGACAGCCACGCAGCCCACAAAGACGCCATCCGTAACCACCACCACCTCATCAGGTCCGCCAAGAGAATCTCCTTCAAAGACCGCCTCGACAACAACGCACACAACAGCAAGGAGCTCTTCAACATCGTGAAGGAACTCTCCAACCCCAGCTCCAACACCAACGACATCCCGCCGTCGCAAGCCCTGTGCGATTCCTCGCCACCTTCTTCCACCGCAAGATCGCCGACATCCACGACAGCTTCAACACCCAGACAACCCCAACTAAGATCGATGCACCAGACCCGCCGCACACCATCGACCACGACCCCTTGCCAGCCTGGGCCAGCGTGAACATCGATGACACCATCAAGACCATGAGCACAATACACTCCGGCTCCCCGTCAGACCCTTTCCCGCACCACATCTTCAACAAGGCCAGCAGCTCCATCGCATCCCACCTGTGCAACGTTATCAATCTCTCCTTCGAGACTGCGACCTTCCCAGAGAGCTGGAAACACGCAGAGATCAACGCCCTACTCAAAAAACCCAAGGCGGACCCGAGAGACCTCAAGAACTTCCGGCCCATCTCCCTGCTTCCGTTCCCAGCCAAGGTCATCGAGAAGATCGTCAACAAACAGCTAACCCGATACCTCGAAGAAAACAGCATCCTGGACCCATCCCAATCAGGGTTCCGCAGCAACCACAGCACTGAGACTGCCCTCATCGCCGCCACCGACGACATCAGGACCCTGCTGGACAACGGTGAGACCGCAGCCCTCATCCTGCTGGACCTCTCCGCCGCCTTCGACACTGTCTGCCACCGCACTCTACGCGCACGCCTCCACGACGCAGGGATCCGAGACAAGGCCCTGGAATGGGCCACCTCCTTCCTCGCCGGCAGAACCCAGAGAGTCCGCCTCCCACCATTCCGATCCGAAGCCTCCGAGATCATCTGCGGCGTACCCCAGGGATCATCCCTCAGCCCAACACTGTTCAACATCTACATGGCCCCGCTCGCACGCATCGCCAGACAGCACGACCTCAACATAATCTCCTACGCCGACGACACTCAACTGATCCTCTCCCTCACCAAGGACCCCCTCGCCGCCAAATCCAACCTCCATGAAGGAATGAAGGCCGTCGCCGATTGGATGACGATCAGCCGACTAAAGCTGAACACGGACAAGACAGAGGTCTTCATCCTCAGCTCCAACCCCTCAGCCTGGGACGACTCCTGGTGGCCAACGACAATGGGAGCAGCCCCGACACCCACCGACCACGCACGCAACCTGGGAGTCATCCTCGACTCAACGCTCTCCATGGCCAAGCAAGTCAACGCAGTCTCCTCCTCCTGCTTCAACACCCTCCGCATGCTTCGCAAGATCTACAGGTGGATCCCGACAGATACAAGAAGAACAGTCACCCAGGCCCTCGTCAGTAGCAGACTTGACTATGGGAACGCCCTCTACGCGGGAGCCCCGGCCAAGCTCATCAAGCGACTGCAACGCATACAAAACGCCTCCGCACGCCTGATCCTCGATGTACCACGCCACAGCCACATCACCCCCCACCTGAGGAACCTGCACTGGCTCCCCGTCGACAGGAGAATCTCCTTCAAACTCCTCATCCACGCACACAAGGCACTCCACAAGACTGGCCCAGCCTACCTCAACAGACGACTCTTCTTCTACGTCCCCAACCGCCAGCTCCGCTCCGCCGACCTCTCCTCGCCACCGTCCCTCGCATTCGAAGAACAACCACCGGCGGCAGATCCTTCTCACACCTCGCCGCCAAGACCTGGAACACCCTTCCACTAAGCCTAAGACAGACCCAAGACCTGATGACCTTCAGGAGGCTACTCAAGACCTGGCTGTTCGACCAGTAGCAGCAACCCCCCCTTTTTTTCTTCCCAGCGCCTTGAGACCCTCGCGGGTAAGTAGTGCGCTCTACAAATTCTGTGATTGATTGATTAGTTAATCAAATAATCACACAATTACTTTTCATCTTGAGGTTCTGATAAAGAGACATTCAAAAGCTGCTGATAGCGAACCAATCTGAGAGTAAACTTGTAATTCCCTGCTTAAATGTTATTCATTGTTAATAATGAAGCTGGCGGCCACAGCTGCTATCAATTTTAAGTCATTTAAACAATTGCACATTCTCTGGTCCATTCCCGCACATGGTTTTAACATTGCCAAGCTTCTCTCGGCAATGAATTCCGTTTTACCATGTATTATGGTTTTCTTGAGATAAATGATTGTTGTTGGTTTTAATTAACTAAACAATAAAAAAAATGTGAAGATGACCTGGAAAGCAGAACAGGACGTCTGACGTCCTCCCACCTCACAAGATAAAGAACCCAACCTCATTAGCCAGAGTTAGAGAGGGCAAGCCTTGACTGAGCCCAACACAAACAGTCTCTTGCAGGTAAAGCAGCATTCCTTGAATGAAACTCCTGGTCACGCAGCTCTCACGGGGTTGTTCTGTTACACAAACAAACAAACGACAGCCCCGGCGCAGCTGCTAATGAGACAGGTGCATTGTCCTGTTTCTGGACTGTGGACGGCTGGGTTTTGGTATATTAATTAAATGGGGGGCGATCGGTGAACAGCATTTGTCCTTCCACATGCGCCATACATCCTACGACCAAACACACACTCCGAATTTAGGAAACACAAAGTGTAGGTCGCACACAGGTGGTTTGCTTCCCTCCCTCCATCTGCATTTTATAAAATCAGCTGCCATGCCACAGAGCTTCGTTTTTTTCAAACTTGCATTCATGCTGCCACAGCAGCCACTCTACAGCATGGCTAGAAACATTGACAATACTTCTCGTCAGTGAGACCTGTTGGTTTTGCCAATGCTTGTTCTAGTTCGCATTGGACCCACGCGCCCCTTGCTGCTGCAGAGGCCCGTTGGCCGGAAGTCTGGTGCCCCTGGCGTCCCGGATGCGACGCCGATGAGTCAAAAACTCCTCTCAGTTGTCTCAAAGCCGGTAATTATGTAGAAATGTCCGGATGTGATTTCCACTCTTGCGAAAGGTGAGGCGCGCGAGCGTTTCATTGTAATCCCAGGACATGTGACGCGCGTGATTGCACCAGCCAGGTTTGAAGCACTGGTGCTGTGGTCTCAAGGCTGACAGTATCTTGTGCGGCTTTTCTTAGGTATGCTGTTGGCTCTTTGTTGTGTAATCTTATGCCAACATTTAAGAAGAGGAAAGTGGGAGATTTAAAAAGACATTCGGGGTAATCTATTTCCCCCATTGACTTCTATTGAAGGAAAGGCCATTTCAGGCGGGAGACAGCCAAAAGAAAGCCATTTTTGGCTTAGAAATCCGGGAGTCTCCAGCCTGAATCGGGTCCTATGACATGTATGTGTAGTGGTGTTTTCACTTGTAACAACCACTTACCAGAGCATCCTGGTGGGCGCCAGTAAATACTGAAGCTGTACCCAAAGCCTTCGGCAAACCTTGTTCTGGCCGTGACGTCCCGTCTCAGACCTGGGCCTTAAAATGTCCTTTTGAGAAACGCAACTCAGTTTACAAGGTCATAATGAGCCGCATGTAAACAGTTAATGTTAAGTACGACACCTGGTGTTGGCATCTTTGTTTTAATTGACACATAAATTAGTTTTTTGGCAATCCGAGGCCTGTGTCTGCGAGTGCCTCTTGTTTCGCACTCGCTGCCACGCCTCATGCTCCCGCGCAGTAATGCCACTGCACCATGTTTACAGCACATGTTCAAGCACGCCTGGGAGGTCTGCCTTGCAGGTGTCACGGAGTCATCAGTGGGTGCAATGAATATGTCCATACCAGTCTTGCATTTTGGTAACTACCACAACTCCGCGAGACCTTTGATTCCATTCCTGACCTCACGCAGTACTTAATTTGTTAAAAAAAATAAGTGCCGGGGCTCTCGTCAGGAGGTCACCACAGCTTCTACCACCCATTGCCCCAGCCAGCGCTGCCAATGATAGTAACAACACAATTACTAACCATCACACTCCTACATGTGTGACATTACAGATCATTTCAGGCCCCCAAAGCGATAAGAATGGCTTGGGCATCAGGTAATAGTAATTTTTAGGTCTCGCCTAGGCAGCGCTTGCGCTGTCTCTTCAAGGCATACTGTATTCAGGATATGGGCATAAAGCTCCGCCCACTCTCTTCCCATCTTTTTAAAAGGCTCCTGTCCCTGTCCTTTGTAAATGGTGGCTTTTCACTGGTCAATAGGCTTAGTAGTCCCTCCTTAGTACCGCCTTGTCTCTTCTTGTAACCTCCCATGAGGACACCCCCTGTTACATGTGTTGTTACTCCCTAATTTTTTATTACAGCATCGGAACACTATTTTCTTAAAGGGCTTCAGTCAGGACACACGCTTGGTCCTAAGCAAGGCTGGCAGTGGTTACTTTACTCACTAGCACATCTCACATTTATATGAGACCTTCTATAAATTTCTCTTCATCAACTCCACACAGAGTACAACCTAATCTGGAAATCATATAATAATTATTTTGTCACATTTCAAAGCTACTAATTGTATATATAGACATAGCTATTTGAATGTACCCGTGGTACTGTCTTGCATTATGGGTAGAGTGGATTTAGCATATCTTCTGCAGGGCGCAGTAACATATGTGGCCAAAAGAGGTCCCATGGTACTGCACCCGGCGACATGGCTAGGTAAAAAACATAGGCATTTATGATGCCATTAACTCCAACTTTGCAGGGTGCAGTACTATATGTGGCCAAATGAGGTCCCATGGGACCTCATTTGGCCACATATAGTACTGCTCCCTGCAACATGGCTAGGTAAAAAACATTAACATTTATAATGCTAATAACTCCAACTCCAACAAATGCGAGACCGATTGTATTTCCAATGCAATAGGTCTCGCATTTGCTAAAGTTAGAGCTGTTGGCATTGAAAATTACAATGTTTTTACTTTTTTTATGCCATTGGCAATGGTGCTATGCAAATATAATAACTCCACTGCAAATAAAAAAACAAAAGTAAAAACCATTGTTATTTTCAACACCAACAGCTCTAACTTTAACAAATGCGAGACCTATTGCATTGCAAATGCTTGTTAATGTATATGAAAGTAATAATTAACTTTTGTTGCGGTCATCTCGAAATTAGCCAGACACCGCCACCTTGTGACAGACTGTCACAGGCGCCGGTGTTCTTAACCATTTTCCTGCAATTACAGGTGGAAAGACTAAATGACCATCCCCAAACCAAACTCGCCTTGTGATTTGATGCACTCCCTTCATCTCAGGAGTGCTCCATTAGACATTAGATTTCTCCCCGACAACAGCAAATTAACAAAATAACTGAGTGTTCTTCTGGCCAACACCAGTGCTTCTCACACCACAAAGTCTCTCAGCCTCGCGGAGAGGGCTGGCTTGTTCCTGCACTGGTAGTGGTTTTGTCCGCCTGCCTCTAGGATTGGTAGTTTCGCTCTCATCATATTTTCAATCTCTCATTGTGTTAGAATTGAAATATTTCCGCCATATTGCTTATACTGTGTTCTGTGTTAAGTTAGCATCCATGGCACCATTTTCTCAATAACTGCCATTTTGAATAATCTTCTAAACCTATTTCTGCTTCTCATCTAAAAGGAACTGTTCTAACGCATATGTGTCTCCAAGGTTGGGCCTCGCTGAACGCCTGAACAAGTTGCTCATTAGCGCATACCTTTCCCACTAGATAGAGGTTCGCTCCCACTGTTGCAGCTGCGGGTACAGACAGAAATGACCTTGCCAGAGAGATAGTGTGTGCCCGGTCCCAGATTCTCAGCGCATCTCTGTGTGCCCCTTTGTTTCTTGCTGCCTTCTGTGGAAAGTTACTGGGTGGGCATGTTTTGTGCCCATTGCGAGATGTATAATTGTTACCTTTATGCTTGTGAAAGTCAGTCTCACGGCATTCATCTCAGGAGGCTGGTCAGACTGGGCTCCGCTGTAGCGCAATACTAATAAATAACTTGGTATGTATTCTCTACTGTCTGACCGACTCTTCATTTGTCTGGAAGGCTGAGAGGTGGTCACGAGTGACCCGGGTGCCCCTATTCGGGTCACTTCCTTCAGTTGGCGCCCGAACAGGGACTCCATCGGGTGACCCATCTTCGCCCGAAGATGGGTGTGGAGGACAGGGCCACATCGGGTCGGATGGTAGGATCGGGGATCCCTGCACGATAGAGCCTAGTACTCGCAGCTGCCCCGCCTGTCTGACCGGGCGGTGCCTCGCCAAGTGGTCTTCCCGGCTGGGGTCCTGAAAGGCGAAACCCTGGGATCTGACCATTTGGTCGAAGAGTCGGCAGTGGAGAATAAACTTGCTCGACCTGTGTGCACCAGGTGAGTTTGCTTTGGTTCTTTGTGAATATGGTGCCCTTTTGAATAATATTTGGTATGGTCTGCAGAACATCTGCTTTGCACTTGGTAGGGCCGCGGACCGATTTGGGTACAGAGTGTCTGCGGACACTTTGCCAGGCAACGTAATGGATTTGGCTTACTTTTGAAAATGCCTGGCAGCTGGCCGGTTTTTGGTTTTGTGGTGTCGACTCTGATTTGTTTCTTTGGTGCAGTCTGAGGACTGACTTTTGGTTTTCTTTGTTTGACACGGTCTGAGGACCGTCTTTGGAACAAGCGCTTGAATTTGTTTGGGTTCTTTGTGAACATGGTACAACGTTGGTTTGTTTTCGGTACGGTCTGAGGACTGTCTTTTGGGAAAAAGCACTTGCAATTGCTTTGCCAGGCAAAATAACGAATTTGGCTCCTTTTTGAAAATGCCTGGATTGAGCTTAATTTTGGTCTCTTGTTGTCGTTGTTGCTCTGCAGATGCTTGATTGGAAGAAGATCAGCCGGTGCCTCCAGAAGGCACTCTTAATATTGATGCGCGTGAAGATTGGTCTTGGCCCTATTATGTTTAGTACACTATGGCACAAATATATGAGGGACAATGCCGAGATGAAATGGCCATTGATGGGCACTTTTGAACAGAAATAATAGTAATAATATATATGTTTGTTTTTACATAGGAAGAGAAGGCAGTCCATGTTTGATTCCCTTTGAACATGGCGGAAGGAGGCTAATGGAGGCGAAAAAGGATGGAAAGGAATGTACAAAAAGAGGGCTGGTTGATGGCGCCCAGATTTCACCTATAGCTTTAGGCATTGCTGGATGACAAAAGCTGCTTTGAGTCTCAGACATAGATTGCATTCTGGGAGTGGCACGCAGAAATTCGGAGCGTGAAGAGTGAGGGCAATGAATAATGCCTGGTCAGATGCTTTCAGTCTGATGAGTAGTATAAGGAATGCTCAATTAATTAATTCATGATTGATTTGAGTGTGTTTAATTTAGATTTGACCTCACTATAGAATGTGCATTTAATTTGGAAAATGTGTTTTGAACATTCAAGGTACCGTGTATTTGTGCTGAATAAAAACGCATTTTAAAAGTGTAGTAGGAAAGCTGAAATACACAGCTCGTGATTTAGTTTGCTTTGGAAGGCTCACTGTCCGGCCTTGAGATAAGAATGGAATTTTCTCTCCGTTTCTGTCTCTTCATGAAAAGGACGCATGCAAAAATACACAGCTTTTTCCTTGAGTTCTGCAGAAGGGAGGAGGGGCTCATTGGGCAGCTTCTGTGGGAGACACAGAGAGGCAGACAGAGATGAACAGCGCGAAGAGAGAGAATCAGCTGAGGCAATGAGGGCAGATTTAGATGCTAAAGCACGTTTTATGCTTTGACTAACTGGCTTTGTGAAGTTTTAATTTGTCCTATGCATTTATTTCTCTTCATGGGAGATTTTGCAATTATTACTTATTGATCTAGCTATATGCTAAAATAACTCTTGCATTATATTTCCTGCACTCTTTAAGTGTCCTGACTGACTTTTATGCCTCACTTTCCATAGAAATAGGGTTTCCTTCCTTTATGGAGTGTTTTGTATGCAATATATTATATGTTCTGTATTACTTCTATTTTGTCCTATATTCAATTCTGTAACGTGAGTGATACTTGACTAATGAATTAAGAGTCAGAGAACATTAAATTCTTTTTCGCTAACTCTTATACTTGCGACACAGCCAGAAGCAATGATTATGTCTGTTATTTCTGTTGCCACTCCCACTGTGGATTTTCATCCCCCGGCATTAGTGAGTACTGGGACACGGGTATGTGGATTTGAGGATAGAGACTGGATGAAATTGGAGGAACGTGTGGGTCCGTACGTGTGATCTGAAGTGGGAAATGGAGAGAAGAGGGTAATAGCTAATTAAGCTGCTCAGTGGATTCGTGTGGTAGGTGTTTGGAATGTGATAGAAATTATGAGCCTTTTGTGCAACAGTTTGTCCTTAGGAATATGACTGCTATATTGCTTGGTTTCTAGGAGCAGTGTTTTCAAAGATGCTGCGCCGCAGGTTTTGTGTGATATTAACAGGGATACTTATTTTGTTAGGCCGCATTGTCATGTATATGGGTTCTCTTATTCTGCCGGAAAAAAAAGGAGAAGATTGGGGTAGGTTAACGGCTTGTTGCCAGAGGAAAGATGAGAGTGTGTCTGATGTTTTTTTTACTTGACTTGAAGGTGTTCCTAGATTATTGTGGGCAGGGTTTGTGTCGTGAAAGGGGATTTGATTGTTTGTTCACAGATTTGTTTCTAATGCGCTTTCTGAAATAGCGACTTAGTTGCGGACATTTGAGAATATTTGGTCTACATTGCCTCTTTCTGTTACATATTTAACATAGCACAATGTTATGAGTGTTTCGGTAGATTTTTCAGATGTACCAGTTGTAACACACATTTTGCGCCCTCCTGCTTTGACTATTGGTCCTTTTACTGTGGATTCTCCGTTTTTGTGAATGTTTAATTGTGGTGAATGTATGATGATGGGTCTTAACGTAAGCAGTGTCGTGGTTGCCAGTGAATAGTGTTTGTGTCCCCCCTGAGGTTTGCGGATGTGTCATTCACTTTGTGGGCAACAGGCGATGCAGAGGTGGGAGTGCTACAGATATCGCAGGTTTTTGATCCACGATACAGACAATGCTATCTTGCCTCATATCCCTTACTATCGGATACAATGGGCGGGGCAGCGAGCCTTGTTGTGCATGATGCAAGATTTGGTTGAGAAAGCCGTGATTGAGGATACCACTGTTACTATTTGTAATAGCCCCACCATTTCGATTGTGTTTACAATTTTGTGACTAATTTGTGTGAAGTGAATGAAAATGTGGTTCCCTCTTACTTGCTCATCGTCTCAGACACAGGGCAAAGTTGTAGGGACAGTACAGTTCGATAGTTATTGCCTTTAGCCTCGAATGGCCATGAAGTATGCCTTTCCAAGGGTAAGATTTGTCGACAGGAGGTTACCTACTTCGGTCACCTCCTGTCGAAGGGGGTAGGAGATTAGCTCCTTAGCGAACTAACACATTAAAGAAGTGCATGAGGTGCATGAGCCTTTATCCTGAATGCCTGAAGCAGTCTTTTGGGTAACTTACAAACTGCGCTTTCTTCGGCTCCTGTGCTTGGTACACGAATTGTTGCGTGCCGTATTGTGTTGTAAGTACACGAGACGGCTTGTTGTGCGCTTTCTGTCTTTGACGCTGCTGCAAGAGTCCTCCCGAGCTGTCTAGGGGTGGTCATGACAGTGGCCGTCTCCATAAGACAAACGATTGGACTCGTTTTAGCCACTGATCTCACAGTTATGGTATCTCATGCTGTGAACACGCCCTTAAATAAAAAGAGACACAGCACCTTACCAGTGCACGTCTAACTGGCTCCAAATTAGGATTGTTTGCAAAAAAAATTGTGATTAAAAGATATGCCACTTTGAACTCAGCCATGTTACTGCCCCTCCCTTCTGCCAAATGATGGAATTGAAAAGGAGAAGGAGATGAAAGGACAGGTAGACTAGACTGATGTTCCCTTATCTGACCCTCAAGGGGAACTATATGTCGATGGCCCTTGTTTAAATACCCAGGTGACACCACCACTATTGCTTATATTATAGCAACACTACATACAGTTGCAGAGACATCACGAGTCCCTTATCAGTTAGCCCGAGTAACTGAGTTAGCCGCCTTTATTAGAGCTTGTGAAATGTAAGTAAGTGTAGTGCCCACCGGAAAGTAACTGGTGATGTGGGAAGGGATAATGTGTTTGCAGATCAGACAGCTAAGGAAAATGATCAAATTAAAGTGAAAAGAATGTTTGTAACAGGCCCTGCTGGGTGGGTACCGGAAGTCACGATGTTTAAGTTGAAAGTACGGCACAATTGAAAGGACGAGGGATGGTGAATTGATAGGCCAAGGAAGAAAAAAGAATGTTGCCAGATGCATATGTATTTCCCGTGGTTATGATGACACATTGCCCAGCCCGTGTACTGTATGCTGCGCATGATGCACAATACTGGTAAGGGTACCCGTATGCCCCCCGATAATTTCGCACCACACACTTTTCCTTTTGAGGTTCTTTAGATGAATAATATAGGAATAGACTGAAGCAATAATTCGAAGTACGTCCTGATTGTTCTTTAAGACTTTAGTAAATGGATTGAGACTTACTCCACTACTTGTTGAGAAAGAAAAAAAAATAATTATCTTTGCCAGTTAACTGAAAGTTTGCATTCTATTCACTCATAGGTCCGGGATGCCCTGAAGTCACATCAGAGGGGTCCGGACGCGATGCCCAGCCTGGCTGCTTGTTATTGGCAATTTGAAGTGAATAAGACTAAGACGGATCTGCAGAATAATGAAGTGCTGTATGAGGCAGTACCACCGAAAAACAAAAGAGAAAGGAGCTATCCAGGAGTAACAATTCCTCGATCATTTTGTACCTGGAGTCACTGGCTACAATTTGTGCCCTCGGATGGAGGTACAGTGCACCAAGGGAGAAGTCAGATTAGTAGGGATGGACTGCATGGATGAAGAGTAGAGTGTATGTACCCTGTCTGTGGTACCAACGGTAGTTCAGGGAAAGGGAGATTGGTGCATTGTTCGGACAATGAACAGGGCAACAGGACTGTGATTGCAATTGCATTGCCCTGCAACGTGGGATCTGAATTCGAGCTAGGGCGAACAGCTCCACCGCCGGTGCTCAACAACGCCAACGCCTGATGAACAATGGGAGTCTACCAGTGAGGCTCAGAAGGACACTGGAAAGATTTGAACACCTTTTGACTTCATTTTTTCTTGTTTTCGGCTCATTGCATCTCGAGTCCCTTGAATACAATGTATCAATTTGGCCGCCCAATTGTTCAGGAGGAACAGCCATTTGAAGCACCACGGTTCGTGCGGGATGAGAATGGGTGGTCCCGCTGGTCCACCAAAAGCAAAATAGTATTTGTTATAATTGTCCTGGTTTTCCCTTGTTGTCTGTGCATACACTGCCTTCCTGCCTGTTGTGCCTGCTGTGTACACATGTTGACACCTCGCCCCAAACACTCGGAACATGACTCTAATAACAAGGCCATGATGATGCAAGACATCCAGGATATGGTGTGCAAGGCATTTTTGAATATTAATGATGTAGGCCTAGCCTTGTAATGTGTCCATTACATACCACATAGAGTTTTAGCTTTCGCTAGTAGCCAAATGAGTTAGCAAATGCTGTCTATACTTGAACATTTTTCCCTCCCTTTAGAATTGTAAAGGCCCTAACCTGATAGCACTAATAATATTTAGCCATAAATGCTAAAAGGAGGGTCTGTTAGAATTGAAATATTTCCGCCATATTGCTTATACTGTGTTCTGTGTTAAATTAGCATCCATGGCACCATTTTCTCGATAACCGCCATTTTGAATAATCTTCTAAACCTATTTCTGCTTCTCATCTAAAAGGAACTGTTCTAACCATGTGTGTCTCCAAGGTTTGGCCTCCCAGAACGCCTGAACAAGTTGCTCATTAGCTCATACCTTTCCCACTATATAGAGGTTTGCTCCCACTGTTGCAGCTGCGGGTACAGACAGAAATGACCTTGCCAGAGAGATAGTGTGTGCCCGGTCCCAGATTCTCAGCGCATCTCTGTGTGCCCCTTTGTTTCTTGCTGCCTTCTGTGGAAAGTTACTGGGTGGGCGTGTTTTGTGCCCATTGCGAGATGTATAATTGTTACCTTTATGCTTGTGAAAGTCAGTCCCTCGGCAGCCATCTCAGGAGGCTGGTCAGACTGGGCTCCGCTGCAGCGCAATACTAATAAATATCTTGGTTTGTATTCTCCACTGTCTGACTGACTCTTCATTTGTCTGAAAGGCCGAGAGGTGGTCACGAGTGACCCGGGTGACCCTATTTGGGTCACTTCCTTCAGTTAACCCTGAGGTGGTTGTTGTGCTTGTTCTGGGTCCTCCTCTTTCTCTCTCCTAATGACTAACTTAGCCCAGCATGGTGTGTAGTTTTCTGCGTCTTCACTCCCATTCTCCTCAGCGTTCTCTGAGAAGTCTGCCCTTGAATTCACGTTCTCAGTTCAGTTGCCTCTCTGAGAGTTGTATCATTTAAAGAAAGAGATGTTCCGGGTGACTTTTTCATCTCCTTTCCTTGCTGTTACCATTGTGCCACATCTTTTGACCACTGTTGGTGTCTGTGGCTCAAATACAATATAAAATTTGCTAGCAAGATGACAATCTGTGACTAAGAATCTGTCTCCAACCTGAAGGTAAGAAATCCGGGTCCTTCGTTGCCGAATGACCTGGGCGTTCCGTTGCTCTCTCTGATAGAAGACTAGCCGTTTATCTATGGAGCCAGGTTGCGGTGCTGGCACATATGGAATTGCATCTGTGGTTCTGGCTTTGTCCAGTAGTGGCATGGGGTTTTTGTCGGTATTCTCTAAGGAATTAATAGATGTCCCATTCCATGGGTTGCCCACTTGCCTGGGCAATCCGTATTACCATGTACAGTGTTCGCATGAAGTGTTCGGTCTCCCTGTTTGCTTTGGGCCAACCCTACGTCACTCTCCTATATTGTACCCCTAGCGACTTGCGGTACCCTGCCATTTCTTGGCTGGTGAATGGGGGTCATTATCAGTACGCAAATTTTGTAAGATGCCGTCTGTGGTCAGAACTTCCCCTGCTTTCAGTGTGTTGTTCACATTCACTTCTGGGTACTTCGAATAATCATCTATCATGATTAACATGTGGCGTACATTGTGGAGGCTGCCCAAGCCCTTGCTGGTACACACTCAGAGTTGTCTGGCCATTCTTCGGTCATAATGGGAGGGTGAGCTCACCGGATGCTTGGCACAGGATGCAGCCACGGACCACCACTTGCAGTGCCTCATCCAGCCCTGGGAACCAAACTTTGCTCCAGAGCCTGCTCTTCGTTTTACTCATGCCTTGGTGACCCACATGAGCAAGCTGCACCATGCAAGGAATGAGGTTGTCTGGCACCATCAGTCATGATGACCCTCTCAGGAGGCACCCTTTCACTCCTTCTGCCAGTTTGTGTCATGCGTTTTACTAACCTCTGAGTCTCTATTGTGTCTCCGGTGTCCATCGAGCCCACCGCGCTCAGATTGTTCCCTACTGCCCCATGGAGCCCCTTTGAAGAGCAAGTTGTAATCAGACATCTTGGGTTATTGCTTCTCGGATGGGCTCTAGCATGATCGGTAGTGTTCTGGATCTCTATACCACGTATCTGACATACTTTTCAGTTGCTGCTCCTTCTTGTTCTACTGTGTGGTTGCTCTGGGGTGTTGCGACAAATAGTTTGGGGGGTTGGAAGATCCTGGTAGGCCCTCCAACTGGATGTCGTATACTTGGAGCTGAAGCATGCCAGAGGTTGAGATGATGTCCCTTGAAACAGAGGTACCAACCGGTTATGGTCCATATATACTGACAATGGGTTTCCATTGACGTACAGGTGGAAGTGTCAACATCCCTAGTGGACGGCATTGACCTCCCGTTCAATCCTCCCATTCAATCAGATTTCATGGAGGCCCACTCCCCACACGTCTGCTGCTGGGAGAGCACTGACTCTAGGCCCACTGGGCTGGCATTCACCGTGAGGGCTGTAAGTCGGCCAGGGTCAAAGTAGACAAGTGTTGTGTCGGGCGATAATTCCTCCTTTGTACTCTAGAACGCTTCTTCATGCATTTAATTCCAGACCCACGGGGTGGTGGCTTTCGGCAACTCTCTCAAGGGTTGTGTCAATGTGGTGAGTCCTTTGATGAATTGGCCACAATAGTTCACCATGCCGAGGAACCTTCTCACATCTGAGACTTTGGAAGGGGCTCATGCCATTTTGATGTCTTGTATTTTTCCTTGGTCCGGCCCACTCCTGCAGAGAGAAGCGGTGTATGAAAAACCTAATGTTCTACACAAACTAGCACTTTTTGCAGTGGAGAGTCAGCCCATACTTTTTGAGGCATTGCAGCACGCACCTCAGGCTGTTGTGATGTTCTTCCATGGTGTAGGAAGGTGGAATCTGACTACATGGTTGCCCCCACTTTTTTCCTGGTGTTTTGTTGGTTTTTGACTTAGTTTGGCTGGGAACCTGCTATTCCGGTCCCCAGCCTATCTGCTTTCTCTTTAAACGATTTGGAGTGCACTCTAGGTGCACTAGTGATTGGATACTGTGGTACCTTATGAGTCCCTAGTATATGGTACCTTAGGTACCAAGGGCATAGGTACTTCACAGGCCTACCAGGGGCTGCAGCATGTATTATGCCACCCCTGGGAAGCAGACTAAATCTGACACCACAGGCCTGCTACTGCAGCCTGAGTGATGAAGTGCTAGCACCCCTCACTGAGATATAGGTTCCCTATATCTCTCCTGCACACACATATAACCCTATCAGTCACCCCTAAGGCAGGCCCTATCAATCCTGAGGGCAGGGTGCTTGGCTTCTATGTGAGGGGGTGCCTCTGCCTGAGCAGGGCCCTCTGCAGCTCTCAGAGTCCATTCTCTGGTGCTGTTTGTGGATGCGGTTAAACCATATACTTTTAAGTGTATTATATCCTCGCGGTAAAATGCTAACTTTGGAATGGCTGCATCGAAACATGTCGTGTTTGGTGTCAAACACCTTGGAATACTACCCCCCCGCCAGTCCTGGCGGCGGGGGTAGCATTCCACCCTTCTAGAGGGATAGACATGTACCTACTGTGGAAACGCGGTAGAATCCTGCAGAGCCCTGGCATCACAAAATGGATGCCACCAGTCACAGACACTGGGCTGCCCTCCTGCTGATGACCAACACTCGCAGTGGAGGAAGCCCAACAATAGATATCCTGTCCCAAGGGGGTGTAACCACCTCCCAGACAGGGTTTAGCGTATTGGGGCTGGGTGGGTGCACTCTTAGAGTGCTTTGAAGTCCTGCACTGGGGGAGCAGAAGGCTCCTCTGTGCATATGCCAGTTCAAACCGGCTCAGGGGCTACCTGTCCCTGCTCTGGCGCGAAACTGGACAAAGGGAAGTGGGTGTAGCCACCCATTCCCCTGACCCTCCCATAGGTAGGGTCATAGAGCTAGTCCCTCCCCTTCTTTTAGTATAAGAGGGGGAACCTGTGCATTGCACCCTAGATTTCCCTGGACGACGCTCTACAAGAAGAATCCCGGACCTTCGACGTTCCACTACCTTTGGAAGACTGAAGAATCTCCCTTGGAGTCAAGGAGTGACTCCCCTGCTTGGCAGGCACCAAAAACTACAAACGACGGTCGCAAACTACGCCGCTCCCGCCGGAGTCCGAAGTCCCTGCAGCCCAAGAAGTGGATTTCCTGACTTCTCAAAGGCCATCGTGAGTCCCCAGTGAAGCTGAGGCCAGTGTACCCCAAGAGTAATGAGGAACCGCGACCCCTGGGTACCGTGCACTATTGTCGAGTGCAACCCCTTCACAATGTTCCACAAACTTGTGCTTTGGACCACGTGTGGTCCCAGCCTCCAGCAGGAATCCCTCCTAAGATCAGAGGCCTACCATGTCCCGAGTGACCGTGGGCCCCTGTGAGTGAATCCTCCCGAGGCGTCTTCGCGATCCCTTGCCAGCCAGCTTGTGGGTCCCCAGAAGACTTCCTAAAGAAACCGAAGGGCTCCCCTGATTGCTCCAGGCCTGCCCTGACTTACTCTTGCTGGGTGAGTCCCACAGACCTTACTGGTCTGCGCCATTGCATCTTCACACTTTCCCCAAGACTTGCTGTTACCAAGGCTTGTTGGCTCAGATTGAGTCGCCGACACCGCAGTAAGCTGTAGACATTGTGGGACACGCCGAATCCAGCTCCTGGTCATCGTCGACACCTCCTGAACCTCGTGACTGAAGAGTCAAGGCAACCGCGAACGACCTGAATCTTGCGACGAAGGTGGGCATCCATCTTCCTTGCCCCGAGTCACTGCCAAGTGACTTTGAACACTGTCCCCTCTGCTTTCAGGTCTTCCATCTTCCGAATCCAGGCTTGGGTTCCTCCGGACACTTCTCCTGTCGCCGCAAGCAGCAAGTCTTCACTGACTCCCATTGAAAACGACGCCGCGACCCGACACCAAAGAACACCTATGCACCCGGCTCCCCTGGGTGAGGTAACTTCAGCACTACGGTGCTCCTGTGGGTGTGGGCCCTAGAACTACTTACCCTGTAAGTGACTTGCTTGTAGCTTCCCTCGAAGTGTCCTAAAACTCTAACTTTCCAAGTGCGACTCTCGCACTGACTCGTACAAGGTTCGCGTCTGTGTTAGACACACCGCGTCCAACTCCCTTGCAATTCCATCTGTAACCGCGTCCTTCGACTCGTACAAGAACCGATCGGTGTGTTCACCTCGAACACGCAAGGGACCTTTAACATTGATATCTCAATCGCGTCTGAGTGCATAGACTCGTACAGGATTCGCACCGGTGCCAGGTCACCGCGTCCGTCCCCTGTGGGTCTCCTACAACTACCTGGGGTGGTTCTTGGGGGTCCCTCGATTCTATATGCCCTAGACCTAGGTCTAGCAAACTAAGATTGTGATATTCGATTGTGCTAAACTTATTTTGATAACATTTGACTTGTACATATGTTCCTGACTTCTAATCTCATAAAGAGATTAGTAGAGAGTTGTTTATTAATAAATACATATATATTTGATATATATACCTGTGTGGTGTCTTTTCATTTGGTGATTCAAGAGATTGTGTGGTAAAACAAGCTGCTTTACATTCCTTCAAGACTTAGCCTGAAGGCTGCTCTCCACAGCTACCACTAGGATAGCTTTCTATAAAGGTTGTCTTAAACCTATCTACCATAAGAGTCGAATTGTTCTGGTGCAAGGTGTCCACTTTAATTAGTGAACAGCATATACCAGGCCAACTTCTCACACATGGTTTTTGCATATATCACTGATTTTGATGACGCCTGCGAGTCCTAACAACACATCCCTAATGGAATTCTGGAATACCTCTGCTGTGCTCGAGATACCAAAGTTGAGTCATTTGTATCGGCGGCAGCCTAGGTGGGTGGAGAATGTCATGATGTATCTTGTATCAAGGTGGAGCAGGAGCCGGTGATATCCTCAGTGGAGGTCCATTTTTGAAAACCATTCCACTCCGCTCAGTTCTTCAATGATATCATCAAAGGAGGGTATAAGGTGCGTCTCTCGTTTGATGGCAGCATTGGGGAGGTGCATGTCCCGACACAGTCTCGGTTCCCCAGACTGCTTCAGCTTTCTGGTAATGTCAGGCCTGCACTCTCCTGCACTCGTCCAAGCGAGGCAGAGGCAGAGCCTCGCCGGAATATCTTCAGCGTACGACAGGCAGGAAGCTGCTTGTCGTTCTAGTTGTTCTCTGAAGCAGTAGCTTCCTCCTGTCGCGTCACATACCTGTGCTTCAGGGTTCCCTCGTGGTTCGCTGCGGCCTGTGCTTGTCTTCTCTCGTGGCGGGTGGATCTCGCCGGGGCCTTGGTTGGAATTGCGTCTTGAATCCTCCTGTTCCTGGAATCCTGATGACATCCTATGGCGCTCCTGCAAAAGAAATAAGAGAAAGTTAAAGTATCAAGTCAAGCATTCAATCCTGGTAACGCGCCAGTGAGCTGATGTATTGCAAACCCTGCATCTTGTTTGTGCTGTAAGTTACGTATCCGACTGCGCTCTTCTCCGGATGTTATTGACTATCATGATTCTTCTTTCTACAAGGAAACAAAAAGGAACACACTTATGTGCTGCAATATTGTGCTATTTGAATTCCTAATGCACCTCTGGTGTATTTTGCTTAGGCTTATTTTTGTTTTTATTATTTGTGACTGTGGTATTATGGCTGACATATTGGGTGCATGAAGTAATGTGCCACATTATGCACACGTTTAGTACAAACATGTGTTTGTTCTTCCCTATGTATTCTCCAGCCATGCCATATAAAGCCTACAGTTACGAAGAGATAAGGTACACTGGAGGTATGCCATGTTAGTTATTATGTGATAGTCCAGGAAACGCTATATGTTTTTTCAGATATGGACACACATTTCCCTTTTTCCTCGTTAGAGATAAGTTCTTTACCAGCAGACCTCACTATCTTCTACATTTACTGGAAGAAGTATTTAACACATTTGTCTTTTAAGTGTTGTTTCTGATGCACTGTTGTTCATTCACACAGGAGAAACCAGAACAGTCCTGATATACGTATCCCTTGCAGCACAGTCATCAGTGGACATTGTTTCTTTCCTATTCCCTTCCCTTCTTCCCCTTCAGTCGAGATTGGCTTTGGCTTCTGTTGGGTCATTTCAATTGATAGGGAGGTTGGGACCTATCATCGCGACCTCCCCTCGCTCCCGCAGAAATTCAGTTGAGGTTCTTACAGGTAACTACTATGGAATAGACCCATGGTGTCAGACCATCCGCTCTCACTATAATGTCTGCTCGCTCTAGTTTAAGTAGTTCCGCCTCCATTTTTGGCCGTAGGTGGAACACAATGTCTCAGAGCCACGGGTTGGACCGAATGGTGAAGTAACACAGTTTTGTATTTCAGGCGCCCCATTCCTTCGAACAGGTATTGAAATTCAGCCAGGATGTTGTCAATGGCTGTTAGGTATGCCTGAAAGGCGAATTGTACTAGGCCTAGTTGTTCTGCGGTGTGGCGTCTCAACAGCATCACTGCTCCTTGCTGGGTGACGTACACAGGAGCGGATGTTTGGTGTTCTTCGTGTGAGATGGTGGTTGTGAATTGTCCCCCCATGGGGTAGGGGTGTTTCTGTCCGTAGTCATGCACTTTGACTTTGGCCGCAGTGAGTGCTGCCTGGTGAGTCAGTTTCACATGCACCACCTTTGCCAATATGTGGATGGAGGGCCAGGTGTCTATGATCGCGGCACTCGGTTTGTAGACTTTGGTGGTTGTCTCCGGGTGCTGGATGGGACTCTGACCGTGAATACTGTGAAGATGTCATCATTCATATCCTCGCCCCGTGCTGGCGTTCACTGTGGCTGGCGGTTTTGGCCTCACTGTGTGGCTGGACCTTAGCAATATGGTTTTGATTACCGCATGCGATGTACTTCTTGTCCCAAGCCAGGCAACCAGACTGCCGGGCTTGGGACCCTCCACAGTATCCACAAGTGTATATCAGCAGGGGAGGCTCCTGGTTTTCTCTTCGGTTCGTTTCTAGGTGACTAGATTGATCGGCCCGTCCTAATGGATTTGTGAAGTGCCGCCTCCAGGTGGGACGCCAGCACTTGTGAGAGTTCCTTTGGCCATCCGAGGGTGAGTATGTTGGTTAGGGACTTGCTGGGCTCTTGTAGTATCTGCCTCCTCAGTTTGGTGGAGGCGCAGCCCGGGATGATCAGTGTCCGGATCTCTTCTTTCTTGGTGAAGTTGCATGTGCTTGCCAAGTCTTTGAGCCGGGTGTTAAAAGTGTGCAGTGATTCTTCCGGCTCCTGTCACGCCTGTCTGAATATGAACCTTTCATAGTTGGGGTTGGCCATAGCTTCGAAATTAATGTTCAACGCTGTCACCATGGTGCTATAGGTGTACAGCGGGCCAGCCTATTGGGGGGTGCAAGAAAATTTATAGATCTCAGCCCCCACTATATGGAGAAGAATTGGGCTTTCCATTCTTCTCTGACACCTGTGTTCGAATACTCCACCCACAATTTCCATTTGGGGGCCCCGGCTGATGGGGTACCCTCTACGATGAATGGTTCAATGGCTTGCACCGCAGCACGTGCCTTGGGCCAGAGGAGCGGGTGGTTGATTGCACTCGCTCACCTAGCCTGCGCGAGGTGGTCACCTGGTCTCCCGCCCCTGCGGGTCTAGGTCACTTTGAGTCCTGATGACTAAGTTATTGGCCACTTGGATCATGGATTTACACCTCCACCTGGCCAGGTCGCGTCCCGTATCCCTCCTCACTATGGCGCTGTGTCTCTGGGGTGGACTTCTCTGCAATGGTGGCTTCACTCTCTTAAGGCTGTTGAGCCTCACCCACATCAGTCATCCTGGTGATCGTGCTTGTGTGTGCATCAGAGAGCCCGTCCTGACGTGTGGAGACCACTCGAGAATCGCTAGCGCCTGGGGGGCCGCTCATGGTGATTTTTTGGCCTGAGGTGTGGCCAAGTGCCATGGCCGTCTTGCGTGCCACATGCTGGTTGCCGTCGTAGCCTCAGGTGTGGGCAGATCACCGGCTGCACCTATACTGCTGCAACAGTAGCAGGTGAACAGGCAGGGCTGGTGCGGTGCTGGCAGGCCCACGGTCTTGCTGCTGTTGAGCGGGGTAGCTTGAAGCGGTCTCAGCACCCATCCTTGTCGCCCTGTGTGAGGTCTGCCTTGCTGGCATCACAGACTGATCCGTGGTGTAACATTAGCCCCCGCACCCCACCACTGTGCGGGCTGGGGGGCAGAGCTATAGGGGGCCCCCTCAGCACAGTACACTGTCTGGGTCGTGCCCTGGGACCAGTAAGCTTTACACGCTTTCACTCATGTGCAATGGCTGTCCGGCACTGTGTGCTGCACATTCACATGACACATGTCGCTGCATGGTCTAGGGAGGGGAACAGAGAGGGGCAAGGCGGGTGTGTCTGTGGTGTGTGGTGTGGTCACGTGCAGTGTAAACTGCACGTGCGGTTACGGTGGGGGTCATAATTTGCACAGCTCCATTGGTCTGCGCCTGCCACCAAAGCTGCAAGGTGTGAGTACAGACCTGCTAGTAGCCTATATCAAAATGTCTTGTTCTCTGCAGTGGGGGCTGCTGTATTTAGGGACCCGGGACCAGGTTGCTGTTGTCAGTCATTACGATATTGCGAGGGGCGGACTTTGATGCTTTATTTGAGGGGTCGCTGCAAGGGTGGGAGAGGGGGTTACATGGGTAGTGCTGCATTTTTGTGGTTGCTCACTGCAACCACAGACTGAGCCTGGAAGTGTGTGACTGGCACCAGAAGGGAGCTCCTGTCGTGCAGGAGGAGTCCTAAGACAGTAGGACAGTTTATGGTGTGCAGGAGACTGGCCTGAGACAACCACGAGGAGAGCTCAGGAGAAGTCATGAGACAGACAGGAGGAGAGTGCACAGTGTGCAAGAGTAAGCTAGAGACTGGCCCGAAACAAGCAGCTCATGGTGCGCTCACTACCGCTTTCCCTCCCTCTTAACTCTTGTGGCTTTTCACAGTCTAGGTGTCTCTGGCACACTCTGGGAGAGGATGGAGGGGAGGCGTATCAACACAAGGTTCAGTCTAAAACACAGCTCCATTTAACAGCACAGAGTTCAATCTAGAATAAAATGCACAGATCCAGGTTTATGCTGCTATATCGGAGGGGCCTCAGTACACCCCGTCCATCTCTCAGGGATATCCTTACCTCTGTCGGAGCCAGGCACCGTCCTTTCTGGCAGGGCAGAATCTCTCTCTCTATCCCCAGACTGCAGACTCGCCTCGAGCACTCGAACAATGAGGCAGTCTGTCACATGAGGAGTGAGGACTCTTTCTGCATCTCTGACTCTAACCATCTTTTTTACCCCCTAATGCATGCCCGCATTTGTAGAGGCCTAGAGGGGAGGAAAGAAGGCGTGCACCAGTGCTTAATTTGAGCCAGTGGTTTCCGGTGCTCAGCACCGGCACTTAACTGTCAACACCGCCCTTATGACAGTCTGCCACATGGTGGCACTGCTCATCTAATTTAGAGATGAGCAGAACAACGGTTGTTTATGAATACAATATACATTAAAAAGCATTTGCAATGCAATAGATCTCGCATTTACGCGATTTTGAGCTTTTAGCATTGTAAATGACAATGCCTTTTATTTATGTTTTGGTTTATAAAACAAATATAAGCCATTGTCATTTACAATGCCAATAGCTTAAACTCGCGTAAACGCGAAACCTTTTGCATTGCAAATACTTGTTTTCTAATTATTTACATGCTGAAAGCGGCCGCCCGCCATTCCCTTTCGTTTTCATTACTTTTGTTACAATCTCAGCACCGGCGCGGGTGCCATGATTGCATCAAAAGTAAAGAAATAGAAAATCACTTTTTTTTCTATTTCTTACTTTTGATGCAATCGTGGCACCGGTGCCGGTGCTGAGATTGTAACAAAAGTAATGAAAACAAAAGCAAATGGCGGGCGGCCGCAAGCGAAAAAATAAATTAAAAGCTGCGATCTCGGAACAGTGGTGGGGCGGGCAAACACAGCAGAAAGCGGGCATGGCGTGCTGAATGTAGCAAAGCATGTCGTGCCTGCAAGTAAGAAACCCAATAAAGAAAAGAGTGCTTACAGACTAAAATAAACCATCCCGTGTAACAACCGAAGTAAAGGGACCAGTCGCCATGGGAGGTTACAGATGAAGACAAGGCGGTACTAAGGAGGGACTAACAAGCCGATTTATGAATCAGAAGCCAGCATTTACGATGGAGAATGACACAAGCCAATGACAAACATGGGCGGGGAGCGGGCGGCGCTTCTACTCCGTACTCCACTACAACAAGTCTCGCAGAGCAGCGCATGCGCGCTGGCTCAGGCTCGACGTAAAAAGGACTACTACCTGCCTCCCCAGCCATTCCTCTAGCTTTGGGGGCCTGGAATAATCTGAACCAGTTCCAGATTACCAAATACGCAAAGTAGGCACCAGCCTATGGGCCCCACGACTATGAATCAAAAAAATATTGATTTTATCTTGAAAGAAAATTACAATTGAGCTTTCTTAAATTGTTTCCAATTAATTTTTGTTTAATAACATTAATAATTGTTAATGTTTAGTTTTGAGAAATATAATTGGTTTACTAAAATTGTTGGTTGGTAAAATAAAAAATGTATTAGGGGATAACATTTTGACTGCCTGGGGCCTCCACAGGGTTTAATCCGGCACTGATCTGAACTTTCGCAGTTGAAGGCGAGAGAGATGGTTAGTAGTTGTTTTGGTACCGCCGATGGGTGATGCAAGGTGCAGAGGCTTCCTGGTCAGGGCCCCAGCACTTTTTATTTTACAATTCAAGCACTGGCCTGTGCAGCGCCCTCTCTTCATGCGGTACCTCAGTGAAGCACAGACGGCTGTAGTGTGATCATGCTACAATAATTATAAAAAAAATACGAACCCAAAAGATGTTACTTTCCAGCGCTTTGCTGAAAACGGTTACACAGCATATTTCTAAATGTATATATATATTTTCATCTCAAACGCTCAATGGGAAAAATAAGTCCACAACATTACTGTGTCCGGCATGCGATTTGTATTAATGCCCAATTCGGGAGCCAGGACAGGTACTGTAAAAACAAGTCATTTGATGATCGTATGTGAGCCCCACGCGTGGTCTATCTTACATGTCAATCTGCACATTAGATACTAGTCTATAACAAAGACTAAATTATGATCAAATGCTTATTTTTTTTAATGTATTTGTCATTCATATGGGAGGTCATGTCCATGTTCCACCTTATTTACCAGAAAACCAGGGGCGGCTCTTCTGCTAAGGCGGACGAGCGTCACCCCACTGTTTTCAGAGCAGGAAAAATAAAATGCTAATAACGTTATATTTTTTTTTCCATAGGTTCGGGGCTGGGTTAGGGTGGGCGGGGTTGGTGGCACGGGGGAGGAGTGGTATGCACACTCCAAGTGTGCATGGCTTTTTGCCTGGCCGTCTTGCGCCGGCCAAACAGTCATGTGCACTTTGCATGTTCCCCACCAGGCTGTAATGCACAGCCTGGTGAGGAACATGCACAGGCTCCCTGTACCCGTGTGAGCGCTGAACTATGGCGCTCAGACCAATCACAACGCTGCTCTGCAGCATTTTGATTGGCTTAGGGAAGCCTGTGTACTTCCTGCTTTTGCCGAAGCTGAGGAGAAGGAGACACGACAGTGGAGAGACAGTCACTGCCACTGCGAGGGGGTAAGGTTTTTTTTGTATTTCCCCCACCACCTCACACCACCGCCCGCCGCCCCTGTTCCCTGGCAGCCGCTACTGCAGAAAACTCATAAAAAATACCCTGTATGAACTTGGGCACTCCTGCTGGGGAGCTACCACTTCTCGTGATTGAGAGGGTCAGCATGAATCACACTGTGTGCTTCTCTCCTCCACTCGCGATTATGTTAACTTTTAATGAGACGTTCAAGAGAATCTAATTCCATCGAAGTGTCTCCTGCCTGCAAAGCAGTAAAGAGGAAGATGGCTAAAAAATGATTTTCTGTTGGAAAGCCCAAAACATTTTCACTTGTTTTCTTCAGTTTGTAATCCGTAAATTTCTTTTGGAAGCAGTGTTACGAACAACTTGCACTTTCAACTGCTTTGCGTCAAGGGGGTGTACTATTAGTGGTCCATGGGCATTCCCCTGCAAGACGTGCTTTAAATGAGCCGGTGCTGTCTGGTACTGAGTGCCTGCACTTCTAAAATTTGAAAGGGAGAGTACCAGCACTTCTCACCACTGGTGCACTACTTTTAATGGGTGAGTACCTGGACTTCTCAGCACTGGTGCACTACCTTTAATGGGAGAGTACCTGCATTTCTCAGCACTGGTGCACTACTTTTAATGGAGAGTAGCAGCACTTCTCAGCACTGGTGCAGCACTTTTAATGGAAGTTTACCTGCACTTCTCAGCACTGGTGCACTACTTTTAATGGGTAAGTACCTGGACTTCTCGGCACTGGTGCACTACCTTTAATGGGAGAGTACCTGCATTTCTCAGCACTGGTGCACTACTTTTAATGGAGAGTACCAGCACTTCTCAGCACTGGTGCACTACTTTTAATGGAGAGTACCTGGACTTCTCGGCACTGGTGCACTACCTTTAATGGGAGAGTACCTGCATTTCTCAGCACTGGTGCACTACTTTTAATGGAGAGTAGCAGCACTTCTCAGCACTGGTGCAGCACTTTTAATGGAAGTTTACCTGCACTTCTCAGCACTGGTGCACTACTTTTAATGGGTAAGTACCTGGACTTCTCGGCACTGGTGCACTACCTTTAATCGGAGAGTACCTGCATTTCTCAGCACTGGTGCACTACTTTTAATGGAGAGTAGCAGCACTTCTCAGCACTGGTGCAGCACTTTTAATGGAAGTTTACCTGCACTTCTCAGCACTGGTGCACTACTTTTAATGGGTAAGTACCTGGACTTTTCGGCACTGGTGCACTACCTTTAATCGGAGAGTACCTGCATTTCTCAGCACTGGTGCACTACTTTTAATGGAGAGTAGCAGCACTTCTCAGCACTGGTGCAGCACTTTTAATGGAAGTTTACCTGCACTTCTCAGCACTGGTGCACTACTTTTAATGGGTAAGTACCTGGACTTCTCGGCACTGGTGCACTACTTTTAATGGAGAGTACCAGCACTTCTCAGCACTGGTGCACTACTTTAAATGGGAGAGTACCTGCACTTCTCAGCACTGGTTCACTACTTTTAATGGGAGACTACCGGCACTTCTCAGGGGCAAACAGGTCCTCTAGATCATAGAGTGCTTACACTTTTATATTTCCATTTTTATATGTTGAGTGTTTCTCACTTTCTCATTAGAACTTTGAACAAGAAAATATAGAAGCATTTCATTAAATGTTGGAGTTTTAATTAAAAATATGTCAGATTTTTTGGCCGTGGGGAAAGTGGTAGGTGGTAGTCCGTGGGGCCCCCTCCATGTACTTTGCAGGGGGCCCCCTTAAGTTTCGTTACGCCACTGAGACTGATCGGTGGCTACAATGAATATGCCCACACCAGTCATATAGTTTGGTAACTACTGCCAGAAATCACGTGCAGCCTTTTATTTCATTTCTGAATCCACGCCAGGTCCCAAGCATTTTGTTGCAATTACAGGTGGAAAGACTGAACAACCCTCTCCAAACTCCCCTTGTCATTTGGTGCACTCCCTTCACTCCAGGAGTGCACCAAATGACAAGGTGTGGATATGTATTGTGTGGCATGGAACTGTGCGGCGTTGAGTGAAATTATGTTGAGTGGAATTAAGTGGCATGGTGTGGAGTGTATGTATGTGATTGTTATGTGGCACAGAGTGGATTTATGTGGGGCGTATTTATGTGTTATTGAGTAGAGTGTAATTAGTTGGAGTTAAATTATTTGGTGTTGGGTGGTAATATGTGGAGTGTAAATATGTTGCGTGGTGTTTTACAATGGGGCAAACATACAAGCCACTATCGTCACCGAAGCGTCACCTTTTTTGGCGCTCCAGTGGCATAGCGCCATATCCCATTTTTACAAGGTAGCTCTAAGCCACTCAATGTGGCTTAATGCCACCTTGTAAATATGCTCCTTTCCACCCCATCCTCTGTGGCAAAGGGGCGTGCAATGGGTGTTGCTGTGGTCGTTCCACCGCAACACCTATTGCTTTTTGACCCTGCCCCAGATCTTCAAGGCTGAGGCAGTGCAAAAAAACAACACCATGCTAACGCCATGGATTACCAGGCATTAGAATGGCGATACAAGGAGAAATAATTGATTTCTCCTTGTTTTTTGCTCTTTCCATAGAAAGAGCCAATCGCCATGAATTATTGTTTGCGTGCAGGCAGGTGTCCCTTCCTGCACATAAACAATCGCCCCTGCAGCGCAGGCACCCTTGCAACATGGTGGCTCGCGCTAGGCAGCTTTTTTTGCACTAGCGCTAGGGGAAACACAGGGGTGCACCATATTTAATACGGCGCATCCCTGCGTTTTAAAAATGTCAGTGCGCGGCGCTGCTGATTTTGGCGCAGCTCCAAGCTCCGACATGTCTTTGTAAATATGCCACAGTGGGCTGGTAGAATCATGGTTGTATTGGCGCGTCGCCGGCATCCAAGTCAATATCTTTAATAAACTGCTCAAGAATGCTGATTGCGGCACCGGTCGCCATCCAGAGCTAAAAGACGGTCTAAGAACAGACACCAATTGTCAAAGGAACAAACGGCAATATAAAGGCTAGAATAGTGATATTCCATGTCAAAGCAGGGGATTTCTCCTGTTATTGTACTATTTTCAAAGAAAAGCCCTCGTTTGCCAGTTGTATGGTAAGTGAAAAAGTAATGTCCAGCTAAAAACTTCAATAGAGAAAATATTTAAAAAGCAGCCTGCACGAAGCAATAGGGAACCGGTAGACGCCAAAATCAAGTGAAGGTAAAAAACTTCTTTTAAAAAAGTAAATCAGACCATCCCCAGCACCAAGGTACACGCTCACGCGTCATGACTGCATGGTTTTTGCTATTTGGCCAGTTCCAGAATGATGACATGTATGTACTCAGGTATCATGATGCACAGGACTCTGCAGCAGTCAGTATTTTATTTTTTTACTTTTGATTTACAGTTGGATGCCCATTTTGAAGCAGTAAATTAAAAAAGTGCACAAAAGCGCATTACTGAGAAATGAGCAGCTCAGTAAGTAGCACAGTCTATTCGGTCTGTGACGTCATTATAAGCTGTGCTGCTCGTCCATTTGTTTTAATTTACACAAAAAGACTCTTTTTTTTCTTATTGAACGCCCAGGACTTGATATGTGGTATTTGGCAGACATGGATACCGAGGGTCTCGCAACCGGAGACGCAGGCTTGCCGCCAGCACGCATGCAGCGCTTTACTCATACCCTTCACACAAGCGCCGCCAGCACGCATGCAGCGCTTTACTCATACCCTTCACACAAGCACCGCCAGCACGCATGCAGCGCTTTACTCATACCCTTCACACAAGCACCGCCAGCACGCATGCAGCGCTTTACTCATACCCTTCACACAAGCACCGCCAGCACGCATGCAGCGCTTTACTCATACCCTCACACAAGCACCGCCAGCACGCATGCAGCGCTTTACTCATACCCTTCACAGAAGCACCGCCAGCACGCATGCAGCGCTTTACTCATACCCTTCACACAAGCACCGCCAGCACGCATGCAGAGCTTTACTCATACCCTTCACACAAGCACCGCCAGCACGCATGCAGCGCTTTACTCATACCCTTCACACAAGCACCGCCAGCACGCATGCAGCGCTTTACTCATACCCTTCACACAAGCACCGCCAGCACGCATGCAGCGCTTTACTCATACCCTTCACACAAGCACCGCCAGCACGCATGCAGCGCTTTACTCATACCCTTCACACAAGCACCGCCAGCACGCATGCAGCGCTTTACTCATACCCTTCACACAAGCACCGCCAGCACGCATGCAGCGCTTTACTCATACCCTTCACACAAGCACCGCCAGCACGCATGCAGCGCTTTACTCATACCCTTCACACAAGCACCGCCAGCACGCATGCAGAGCTTTACTCATACCCTTCACACAAGCACCGCCAGCACGCATGCAGCGCTTTACTCATACCCTTCACACAAGCACCGCCAGCACGCATGCAGCGCTTTACTCATACCCTTCACACAAGCACCGCCAGCACGCATGCATAGCTTTACTCATACCCTTCACACAAGCACCGCCAGCACGCATGCAGCGCTTTACTCATACCCCTCACACAAGCACCGCCAGCACGCATGCAGCGCTTTACTCATACCCTTCACAGAAGCACCGCCAGCACGTATGCAGCGCTTTACTCATACCCTTCACACAAGCACCGCCAGCACGCATGCAGAGCTTTACTCATACCCCTCACACAAGCACCGCCAGCACGCATGCAGCGCTTTACTCATACCCCTCACAGAAGCACCGCCAGCACGCATGCAGCGCTTTACTCATACCCTTCACACAAGCACCGCCAGCACGCATGCAGCGCTTTACTCATACCCTTCACACAAGCACCGCCAGCACGCATGCAGCGCTTTACTCATACTCCTTCACACAAGCACCGCCAGCACGCATGCAGCGCTTTACTCATACCCTTCACACAAGCACCGCCAGCACGCATGCAGAGCTTTACTCATACCCTTCACACAAGCACCGCCAGCACGCATGCAGAGCTTTACTCATACCCTTCACACAAGCACCGCCAGCACGCATGCAGCGCTTTACTCATACCCTTCACACAAGCACCGCCAGCACGCATGCAGCGCTTTACTCATACCCTTCACACAAGCACCGCCAGCACGCATGCAGCGCTTTACTCATACCCTTCACACAAGCACCGCCAGCACGCATGCAGCGCTTTACTCATACCCTTCACACAAGCACCGCCAGCACGCATGCAGCGCTTTACTCATACCCTTCACACAAGCACCGCCAGCACGCATGCAGCGCTTACTCATACTCCTTCACACAAGCACCGCCAGCACGCATGCAGAGCTTTACTCATACCCTTCACACAAGCACCGCCAGCACGCATGCAGCGCTTACTCATACCCTTCACACAAGCACCGCCAGCACGCATGCAGAGCTTTACTCATACCCTTCACACAAGCGCCGCCAGCACGCATGCAGAGCTTTACTCATACCCTTCACACAAGCGCCGCCAGCACGCATGCAGCGCTTTACTCATACCCTTCACACAAGCGCCGCCAGCACGCATGCAGCGCTTTACTCATACCCTTCACACAAGCACCGCCAGCACGCATGCAGCGCTTTACTCATACCCTTCACACAAGCACCGCCAGCACGCATGCAGCGCTTTACTCATACCCTTCACACAAGCACCGCCAGCACGCATGCAGCGCTTTACTCATACCCTTCACAGAAGCACCGCCAGCACGCATGCAGAGCTTTACTCATACCCTTCACACAGGCACCGCCAGCACGCATGCAGCGCTTTACTCATACCCTTCACAGAAGCACCGCCAGCACGCATGCAGAGCTTTACTCATACCCTTCACACAGGCACCGCCAGCACGCATGCAGCGCTTTACTCATACCCTTCACAGAAGCACCGCCAGCACGCATGCAGAGCTTTACTCATACCCTTCACACAGGCACCGCCAGCACGCATGCAGCGCTTTACTCATACCCTTCACACAAGCACCGCCAGCACGCATGCAGAGCTTTACTCATACCCTTCACACAAGCACCGCCAGCACGCATGCAGCGCTTTACTCATACCCTTCACACAAGCACCGCCAGCACGCATGCAGCGCTTACTCATACTCCTTCACACAAGCACCGCCAGCACGCATGCAGCGCTTTACTCATACCCTTCACACAAGCACCGCCAGCACGCATGCAGCGCTTTACTCATACCCTTCACACAAGCGCCGCCAGCACGCATGCAGCGCTTTACTCATACTCCTTCACACAAGCGCCGCCAGCACGCATGCAGCGCTTACTCATACCCTTCACACAAGCGCCGCCAGCACGCATGCAGCGCTTTACTCATACCCTTCACACAAGCGCCGCCAGCACGCATGCAGCGCTTTACTCATACCCTTCACACAAGCGCCGCCAGCACGCATGCAGAGCTTTACTCATACCCTTCACACAAGCACCGCCAGCACGCATGCAGCGCTTTACTCATACCCTTCACACAAGCGCCGCCAGCACGCATGCAGAGCTTTACTCATACCCTTCACACAAGCACCGCCAGCACGCATGCAGCGCTTTACTCATACCCTTCACACAGGCACCGCCAGCACGCATGCAGCGCTTTACTCATACCCTTCACACAGGCACCGCCAGCACGCATGCAGCGCTTACTCATACCCTTCACACAAGCACCGCCAGCACGCATGCAGCGCTTTACTCATACCCTTCCACACAAGCACCGCCAGCACGCATGCAGCGCTTTACTCATACCCTTCACACAAGCGCCGCCAGCACGCATGCAGAGCTTTACTCATACCCTTCACAGAAGCACCGCCAGCACGCATGCAGCGCTTTACTCATACCCTTCACACAAGCACCGCCAGCACGCATGCAGCGCTTTACTCATACCCTTCACAGAAGCACCGCCAGCACGCATGCAGAGCTTTACTCATACCCTTCACAGAAGCACCGCCAGCACGCATGCAGAGCTTTACTCATACCCTTCACAGAAGCACCGCCAGCACGCATGCAGCGCTTTACTCATACCCTTCACACAAGCACCGCCAGCACGCATGCAGAGCTTTACTCATACCCTTCACACAAGCACCGCCAGCACGCATGCAGCGCTTACTCATACCCTTCACACAAGCACCGCCAGCACGCATGCAGAGCTTTACTCATACCCTTCACACAAGCACCGCCAGCACGCATGCAGCGCTTTACTCATACCCTTCACAGAAGCACCGCCAGCACGCATGCAGAGCTTTACTCATACCCTTCACACAAGCACCGCCAGCACGCATGCATCGCTTTACTCATACCCTTCACACAGGCACCGCCAGCACGCATGCAGCGCTTTACTCATACCCTTCACACAAGCACCGCCAGCACGCATGCAGAGCTTTACTCATACCCTTCACACAGGCACCGCCAGCACGCATGCAGCGCTTACTCATACCCTTCACACAGGCACCGCCAGCACGCATGCAGAGCTTTACTCATACTCCTTCACACAAGCACCGCCAGCACGCATGCAGCGCTTACTCATACCCTTCACACAAGCACCGCCAGCACGCATGCAGAGCTTTACTCATACCCTTCACAGAAGCACCGCCAGCACGCATGCAGAGCTTTACTCATACCCTTCACAGAAGCACCGCCAGCACGCATGCAGAGCTTTACTCATACCCTTCACACAAGCACCGCCAGCACGCATGCAGAGCTTTACTCATACCCTTCACACAAGCACCGCCAGCACGCATCCAGCGCTTTACTCATACCCTTCACACAAGCGTCGCCAGCACGCATGCAGCGCTTTACTCATACCCTTCACAGAAGCACCGCCAGCACGCATGCAGCGCTTTACTCATACCCTTCACAGAAGCACCGCCAGCACGCATGCAGAGCTTTACTCATACCCTTCACAGAAGCACCGCCAGCACGCATGCAGCGCTTTACTCATACCCTTCACAGAAGCACCGCCAGCACGCATGCAGAGCTTTACTCATACCCTTCACAGAAGCACCGCCAGCACGCATGCAGCGCTTTACTCATACCCTTCACACAAGCACCGCCAGCACGCATGCAGCGCTTTACTCATACTCCTTCACAGAAGCACCGCCAGCACGCATGCAGCGCTTTACTCATACCCTTCACACAAGCACCGCCAGCACGCATGCAGAGCTTTACTCATACCCTTCACACAAGCACCGCCAGCACGCATGCAGAGCTTTACTCATACCCTTCACACAAGCACCGCCAGCACGCATGCAGCGCTTTACTCATACCCTTCACAGAAGCACCGCCAGCACGCATGCAGCGCTTTACTCATACCCTTCACAGAAGCACCGCCAGCACGCATGCAGCGCTTTACTCATACCCTTCACACAAGCACCGCCAGCACGCATGCAGCGCTTTACTCATACCCTTCACAGAAGCACCGCCAGCACGCATGCAGAGCTTTACTCATACCCTTCACACAAGCACCGCCAGCACGCATGCAGCGCTTACTCATACCCTTCACACAAGCACCGCCAGCACGCATGCAGCGCTTTACTCATACCCTTCACACAAGCACCGCCAGCACGCATGCAGCGCTTACTCATACCCTTCACACAAGCACCGCCAGCACGCATGCAGCGCTTTACTCATACCCTTCACACAAGCACCGCCAGCACGCATGCAGCGCTTTACTCATACCCTAAACACAAGCACCGCCAGCACGCATGCAGCGCTTTACTCATACCCTTCACACAAGCACCGCCAGCACGCATGCAGAGCTTTACTCATACCCTTCACACAAGCACCGCCAGCACGCATGCAGCGCTTTACTCATACTCCTTCACACAAGCACCGCCAGCACGCATGCAGAGCTTTACTCATACCCTTCACACAAGCACCGCCAGCACGCATGCAGAGCTTTACTCATACCCTTCACACAAGCGCCGCCAGCACGCATGCAGCGCTTTACTCATACCCTTCACACAAGCACCGCCAGCACGCATGCAGCGCTTTACTCATACCCTTCACACAAGCACCGCCAGCACGCATGCAGCGCTTTACTCATACCCTTCACACAAGCACCGCCAGCACGCATGCAGCGCTTTACTCATACCCTTCACACAAGCACCGCCAGCACGCATGCAGTGCTTTACTCATACCCTTCACAGAAGCACCGCCAGCACGCATGCAGAGCTTTACTCATACCCTTCACACAAGCACCGCCAGCACGCATGCAGCGCTTTACTCATACCCTTCACAGAAGCACCGCCAGCACGCATGCAGAGCTTTACTCATACCCTTCACACAAGCACCGCCAGCACGCATGCAGAGCTTTACTCATACCCTTCACACAAGCACCGCCAGCACGCATGCAGCGCTTTACTCATACCCTTCACACAAGCACCGCCAGCACGCATGCAGCGCTTTACTCATACCCTTCACACAAGCACCGCCAGCATGCATGCAGCGCTTTACTCATACCCTTCACACAAGCACCGCCAGCACGCATGCAGCGCTTTACTCATACCCTTCACACAAGCACCGCCAGCACGCATGCAGCGCTTTACTCATACCCTTCACACAAGCACCGCCAGCACGCATGCAGCGCTTACTCATACCCTTCACACAAGCACCGCCAGCACGCATGCAGCGCTTTACTCATACCCTTCACACAAGCGCCGCCAGCACGCATGCAGCGCTTTACTCATACCCTTCACACAAGCGCCGCCAGCACGCATGCAGAGCTTTACTCATACCCTTCACACAAGCGCCGCCAGCACGCATGCAGCGCTTTACTCATACCCTTCACACAAGCGCCGCCAGCACGCATGCAGCGCTTTACTCATACCCTTCACACAAGCGCCGCCAGCAGGCATGCAGCGCTTTACTCATACCCTTCACACAAGCGCCGCCAGCACGCATGCAGCGCTTACTCATACCCTTCACACAAGCGCCGCCAGCAGGCATGCAGCGCTTTACTCATACTCCTTCACACAAGCGCCGCCAGCACGCATGCAGAGCTTTACTCATACCCTTCACACAAGCACCGCCAGCACGCATGCAGCGCTTTACTCATACTCCTTCACACAGGCACCGCCAGCACGCATGCAGCGCTTTACTCATACCCTTCACACAGGCACCGCCAGCACGCATGCAGCGCTTACTCATACCCTTCACACAAGCACCGCCAGCACGCATGCAGCGCTTTACTCATACCCTTCACACAAGCACCGCCAGCACGCATGCAGCGCTTTACTCATACCCTTCACACAAGCGCCGCCAGCACGCATGCAGCGCTTTACTCATACCCTTCACACAAGCACCGCCAGCACGCATGCAGCGCTTTACTCATACCCTTCACACAGACGCCGCCAGCACGCATGCAGCGCTTTACTCATACCCTTCACACAGGCACCGCCAGCACGCATGCAGAGCTTTACTCATACCCTTCACAGAAGCACCGCCAGCACGCATGCAGCGCTTTACTCATACCCTTCACACAAGCACCGCCAGCACGCATGCAGCGCTTTACTCATACCCTTCACAGAAGCACCGCCAGCACGCATGCAGAGCTTTACTCATACCCTTCACAGAAGCACCGCCAGCACGCATGCAGAGCTTTACTCATACCCTTCACAGAAGCACCGCCAGCACGCATGCAGAGCTTTACTCATACCCTTCACAGAAGCACCGCCAGCACGCATGCATCGCTTTACTCATACCCTTCACAGAAGCACCGCCAGCACGCATGCAGAGGTTTACTCATACCCTTCACACAAGCACCGCCAGCACGCATGCAGCGCTTTACTCATACCCTTCACAGAAGCACCGCCAGCACGCATGCAGAGCTTTACTCATACCCTTCACACAAGCACCGCCAGCACGCATGCATCGCTTTACTCATACCCTTCACACAGGCACCGCCAGCACGCATGCAGAGCTTTACTCATACCCTTCACACAAGCACCGCCAGCACGCATGCATCGCTTTACTCATACCCTTCACACAGGCACCGCCAGCACGCATGCAGCGCTTTACTCATACCCTTCACACAGGCACCGCCAGCACGCATGCAGAGCTTTACTCATACCCTTCACACAAGCACCGCCAGCACGCATGCAGCGCTTTACTCATACCCTTCACACAAGCACCGCCAGCACGCATGCAGAGCTTTACTCATACCCTTCACAGAAGCACCGCCAGCACGCATGCAGAGCTTTACTCATACCCTTCACAGAAGCACCGCCAGCACGCATGCAGAGCTTTACTCATACCCTTCACACAAGCACCGCCAGCACGCATGCAGAGCTTTACTCATACCCTTCACACAAGCACCGCCAGCACGCATGCAGAGCTTTACTCATACCCTTCACACAAGCGCCGCCAGCACGCATGCAGCGCTTTACTCATACCCTTCACAGAAGCACCGCCAGCACGCATGCAGCGCTTTACTCATACTCCTTCACAGAAGCACCGCCAGCACGCATGCAGCGCTTTACTCATACTCCTTCACACAAGCACCGCCAGCACGCATGCAGCGCTTTACTCATACCCTTCACAGAAGCACCGCCAGCACGCATGCAGAGCTTTACTCATACCCTTCACAGAAGCACCGCCAGCACGCATGCAGCGCTTTACTCATACCCTTCACACAAGCACCGCCAGCACGCATGCAGCGCTTTACTCATACCCTTCACAGAAGCACCGCCAGCACGCATGCAGCGCTTTACTCATACCCTTCACACAAGCACCGCCAGCACGCATGCAGAGCTTTACTCATACCCTTCACACAAGCACCGCCAGCACGCATGCAGAGCTTTACTCATACCCTTCACACAAGCACCGCCAGCACGCATGCAGCGCTTTACTCATACCCTTCACAGAAGCACCGCCAGCACGCATGCAGCGCTTTACTCATACCCTTCACAGAAGCACCGCCAGCACGCATGCAGCGCTTTACTCATACCCTTCACACAAGCACCGCCAGCACGCATGCATCGCTTTACTCATACCCTTCACACAGGCACCGCCAGCACGCATGCAGAGCTTTACTCATACCCTTCACACAAGCACCGCCAGCACGCATGCAGAGCTTTACTCATACCCTTCACACAAGCACCGCCAGCACGCATGCAGCGCTTTACTCATACCCTTCACAGAAGCACCGCCAGCACGCATGCAGCGCTTTACTCATACCCTTCACACAGGCACCGCCAGCACGCATGCATCGCTTTACTCATACCCTTCACACAGGCACCGCCAGCACGCATGCATCGCTTTACTCATACCCTTCACACAAGCACCGCCAGCACGCATGCAGCGCTTTACTCATACCCTTCACACAAGCACCGCCAGCACGCATGCAGAGCTTTACTCATACCCTTCACAGAAGCACCGCCAGCACGCATGCAGCGCTTTACTCATACCCTTCACAGAAGCACCGCCAGCACGCATGCAGAGCTTTACTCATACCCTTCACACAAGCACCGCCAGCACGCATGCAGAGCTTTACTCATACCCTTCACACAAGCACCGCCAGCACGCATGCAGCGCTTTACTCATACCCTTCACACAAGCACCGCCAGCACGCATGCAGCGCTTTACTCATACCCTTCACACAAGCGTCGCCAGCACGCATGCAGCGCTTTACTCATACCCTTCACAGAAGCACCGCCAGCACGCATGCAGCGCTTTACTCATACCCTTCACAGAAGCACCGCCAGCACGCATGCAGCGCTTTACTCATACCCTTCACAGAAGCACCGGCAGCACGCATGCAGAGCTTTACTCATACCCTTGCAGGTAGGTCGCTCCCCCACCACACAGCTCCGCCTGTGTTGGCCGCCCGCTGCTTCTGCAGGTGAGATCGCCCTTCCGCTTGTGGCCCCGGTGCCTGTATCTCTGTCTGTTTTTTCCTTTCTGTGCCCCTCGCTGCCCCATTTGCGTTGTGCCTGTATTTCTGTCTGTTTTCTCCCCCATTTTCCTTTCTGTGCCCCTCGCTGCCCCATTTGCGTTGTGCCTGTATTTCTGTCTGTTTTCTCCCCCATTTTCCTTTCTGTGCCCCTCGCTGCCCCATTTGCGTTGTGCCCGTATTTCTGTCTGTTTTCTCCCCCATTTTCCTTTCTGTACCCCTCGCTGCCCCATCTGCGTTGTGCCCGTATTTCTGTCTGTTTTCTCCCCCATTTTCCTTTCTGTGCCCCTCGCTGCCCCATTTGCGTTGTGCCCGTATTTCTGTCTGTTTTCTCCCCCATTTTCCTTTCTGTACCCCTCGCTGCCCCATTTGCGTTGTGCCCGTATTTCTGTCTGTTTTCTCCCCCATTTTCCTTTCTGTGCCCCTCGCTGCCCCATTTGCGTTGTGCCCGTATTTCTGTCTGTTTTCTCCCCCATTTTCCTTTCTGTGCCCCTCGCTGCCCCATTTGCGTTGTGCCTGTATTTCTGTCTGTTTTCTCCCCCCATTTTCCTTTCTGTGCCCCTCGCTGCCCCATTTGCGTTGTGCCTGTATTTCTGTCTGTTTTCTCCCCCATTTTCCTTTCAGTGCCCCTCGCTGCCCCATTTGCGTTGTGCCTGTATTTCTGTCTGTTTTCTCCCCCATTTTCCTTTCTGTGCCCCTCGCTGCCCCATTTGCGTTGTGCCCGTATTTCTGTCTGTTTTCTCCCCCATTTTCCTTTCTGTGCCCCTCGCTGCCCCATTTGCGTTGTGCCCGTATTTCTGTCTGTTTTCTCCCCCATTTTCCTTTCTGTGCCCCTCGCTGCCCCATTTGCGTTGTGCCTGTATTTCTGTCTGTTTTCTCCCCCCATTTTCCTTTCTGTGCCCCTCGCTGCCCCATTTGCGTTGTGCCTGTATTTCTGTCTGTTTTCTCCCCCATTTTCCTTTCTGTGCCCCTCGCTGCCCCATTTGCGTTGTGCCCGTATTTCTGTCTGTTTTCTCCCCCATTTTCCTTTCTGTGCCCCTCGCTGCCCCATTTGCGTTGTGCCCGTATTTCTGTCTGTTTTCTCCCCCATTTTCCTTTCTGTACCCCTCGCTGCCCCATTTGCATTGTGCCCGTATTTCTGTCTGTTTTCTCCCCCATTTTCCTTTCTGTGCCCCTCGCTGCCCCATTTGCGTTGTGCCCGTATTTCTGTCTGTTTTCTCCCCCATTTTCCTTTCTGTGCCCCTCGCTGCCCCATTTGCGTTGTGCCCGTATTTCTGTCTGTTTTCTCTCCCCTTTTACTTTTGTGCCCCCGCTGCCTCTAGCCATTCCCGCCGCTGCGTCCCCTGCGGCCCCGCCCCCCTGACTGCCCATTCGCTGCCCCTGCCTCCCGCCTCCCAGCTGCTCCTCCCTCCCACCTCCCCATAAATGGCGGCCGCTGCGCGGCCGCGCCGCTGGCGCGCCGAAGGCGCGCCTAAGGCAAGCCCGTCTGCGCCCGTCCGCGACTGGACCGCGCCCAGCACCAGAACCCCTGGATCCCACCGATGCAACACTACTCGACGGACCTACGACGCCGCCACCCTCACCGCACTCAATGCCGGCCGGAACCCTGCCTGCTACCGAGCCTCACCGAGACGCACCCACGGACCCTTCACCTGCCAAACCTGCCGATTCACCTGCCCCCGGACGTGCATCACCTCCGCCAAGACGTGCACCAGCAGCAACCACCTGAAATGCATCCTGTTGAACACCCGCTCTGTCCACAGGCACGCCGTGGAACTCTGGGACCTGCTCGACGCAACAGCACCGGACGTCGCCTTCCTCACCGAAACCTGGATGAACGCCTCCTCAGCGCCCGACATCGCCATAGCCATCCCGGACGGATACAAGATCACCCGGAGGGACCGCGTCAACCAGACGGGAGGAGGCATCGCCATCGTACACAAGAACACCATCCGCATCTCGACTAACTCCGACGAGACCTTCACCGCCGCCGAACACCTACACTTCCAGATACACACTGACCCCAAGACCACCCTCCGAGGCACCCTCATCTACAGACCCCGGGACCACGCACACTATTCAGCGAAGACATCGCAGACTTCATCAGCCCGCACGCCATGCCCTCCGCCGACTACATCCTCCTAGGGGACCTCAACTTCCACCTAGAGAACAACAACGACAGAAACACCACCGCCCTGCTGGACAACCTCGCCAACCTCGGACTCAAGCAACTGGTGAACACGCCCACCCACTACGCCGGCCACACGCTTGACCCCGTCTTCTCTTCCAGCAAGCACATCTCCTTCAGCCACGCCACCGGACTCCACTGGACCGACCACAGCTGCGTCCACTTCAGCTTCAGAAAGACTGCGACCCACCACCACCCGCAACAGGCTCCCCGCCGGAGCTGGAGCAAGATCACCGCCGAGCAGCTCACCGCCTCCCTCAGCCAGAACACACCCACCAACACAACGGACCCAAACGAAGCAGCCAGCAACCTCGCCAAGTGGCTGACCGCCTGCGCCGACGACCTCGCACCACTAAAAACCCTCCCAGCAGACCCGGAAGCAAGAAAACCCCTTGGTTCACCAACGAACTCAAGGAATCCAAGAAGAACTGCCGCACTCTCGAGAAAACCTGGCGACTCGACCAGACCACAGACAACAGGACCGCCCTCAAGCACGCCACCCGCAAACACCACCAGCTGATCCGTGCCACCAAGAAGTCGGCACTCAAAGAACGACTGGACAACAACGCCCACGACAGCAAGGAACTTTTCAGCATCGTCAAAGAGTTCTCCAACCCCAGCGCCGGAAACAACGACATCACCCCCTCGCAAGACCTCTGCAACTCACTCGCCGCGTTCTTCCACCGCAAGATCACCGACATACATAACAGCTTCGACGCACAAACCACGCACCCTACCGCCGAACCAACGCCCGCCACCACCACCCTCTGCAACTGGACCCCGATCAGCACCGAAGACACCACCCGCACGATGAACTCCATCCACTCCGGATCACCTACCGACCCCTGCCCACACCACGTCTTCAACAAAGCCGACGCCACCATCGCACCCCATCTCCGGGACATCATCAACTCCTCCTTCCACACCGCCACCTTCCCGGAGAGCTGGAAGCACGCCGAGCTTACCGCCCTCCTGAAGAAACCAACGGCGGACCCCACCGACCTCAAGAACTACCGTCCCATCTCGCTCCTTCCGTTTCCGGCCAAAGTCATCGAGAAGACCGTCAACAGACAGCTTGCCGCCTTCCTCGAGACGAATGGATCCCTCGACCCCTCGCAGTCCGGGTTTCGGTCCAACCACAGCACCGAGACCGCCCTTATCGCAGCCACCGACGACATCAGAACCCTAACCGACAACGGGGAAACAGCAGCCCTCATCCTCTTGGACCTCTCCGCGGCGTTCGACACCGTCTGCCACCGCACCCTAGTGAAGCGCCTCAGCAACATCGGAATCCGAGAGAAAGCACTGGAATGGATCATCTCGTTCCTCGCCGGAAGAACCCAGAGAGTCCGCCTCCCCCGTTCAGATCCAAGGCCACCGAAGTCATCTGCGGCGTTCCACAAGGATCTTCACTCAGTCCAACCCTCTTCAACGTCTACATGAGCCCCCTCGCAGCCATCGCACGCCAACACAACCTCAACATCATCTCCTACGCCGACGACACCCAGCTGATCCTCTCCCTCACCAACGACCCCACCACCGCCAGAGCCAACCTACACGACGGGATGAGAGACGTCGCCGACTGGATGAGGAACAGCCGCCTTAAACTGAACTCAGACAAGACGGAAGTCCTCATCCTGGGCTCATCACCCTCCGCCTGGGACGACTCTTGGTGGCCCCCGGCCCTGGGCACCGCGCCCAAGCCAACGGACCACGCACGCAACCTGGGCTTCATCCTGGACTCCTCCCTGTCGATGACCAGACAAGTCAACGCCGTCTCATCTTCGTGCTTCAACACCCTGCGCATGCTCCGCAAGATCTTCAGATGGATCCCCACTGAAACCAGGAAAACCGTCACCCAGGCACTCGTCACCAGCCGACTGGACTATGGGAACACCCTCTACGCCGGAACCACAGCCAAACTTCAAAAAGACTCCAGCGCATCCAGAACGCCTCCGCACGACTCATCCTGGACATCCCCCGACACAGCCACATCACCGGACACCTGAAAGACCTGCACTGGCTCCCCGTCAGCAAGAGAATCACGTTCAGACTCCTCACCCACGTACACAAGGCCCTCCACGACCTGGGCCCAAAGTACCTCAACGACCGCATGACCTTCTACACGCCCACCCGCCAGCTACGATCAACCAGCCACGCCCTCGCCACCGTACCACGCATCCGCAGAGCCACCGCCGGAGGAAGATCCTTCTCCTACCTGGCAGCCAAGACCTGGAACTCCCTCCCCACTCACCTTCGGCGAACCCAGGACCATCTCTCCTTCAGGAAACAGCTCAAGACCTGGCTGTTCGAGCAGTAACTTACCCCCTCCCCCAGCGCCTTGAGACCCTCCCGGGTGAGTAGCGCGCTCTATAAATGCCGTGATTGATTGATTGATTGACACAAGCACCGGCAGCACGCATGCAGCGCTTTACTCATACCCTTCACATAAGCGTAGAAATACATGAGCACCTGAGACGGCACAAGGGTCCCTTTTATCATCAGAATAAAAATCACGGCCTAATTTCAAATACCACCTTCGTATTATACCGTGGACTGACAAAGGCTGTGGCGAAAAAAGCTGCCTAGCTGTTTGATAGGCAGACTCCTATTATTAATCAGTTTTCATTGCGAGAGCATTTTAAGTCGCCCATTACAGCCCGTGGCAACGTAGTGGCGCCTCCAACTATGTGCTCTGCTCCCCTTGCCTGTCCCTCCTCCCTAAAACTCTCCACACATCTCTTTCTACCTTTAATTAAGAAAGGAGGCTTACATTATCCAGTTAGCTGAGCGGTTTAATAATGTGTAATTGATAATGTCACTGGCAGTGTTATAACTTCATCACTCCCGTGTTAACATCTGTACGCCCAGTAACATGTAGTTAAACAAGTTGGATGTGGCTGTGTGGCAGGCCGCGACGTGCTGTCGTAGCACGTTTGCGTGAGGTGGTGGCCGAGTTACATCAAGTTCATAGTAGGAGAATCGATGTCTCTGTTTGTGCTGTTTTTTGTGGGGGGGTTTTAGCAACCAGGCTAGCATGCTTTTCAATGGCAGGAAGCCTGCAGAAAGGCATGGTGGTGCATGTCGTCCCAAGCTGGCGACTGAACTGCAGTAAGCCAGCAGGCGTGTGGTAGGTAGCGATGACACCACTAAGGTTTCGCCATGCTTGGCTCCGGGGCGAGCAGCAAACCCTTCTTCCTTGTCTCCACTCTAGATTGCGAGGAGCAGGCACAGACAGCAGTGCATCCTACTCTGCGATAGGCGGGGATCTTGTGGCCCACGGAGAAACAACCGGCGACCCAGCACCATGCTAACAGAATCGAGAAGGGTAATCCAGCACACAATTAAGGAGAGGAGACCCTGAAATGGGGTAAAGTTGCAGGGCGAATGGGAAGGAAAGCAGTAGCACATGCGGAGAGCGCAAGCAGCGGCCGGACAGGACATGGGGAGGAGACCAGAGCAGCAGCTGGACACAGGACTAGCGAGGGAGCCTAGGGGAGGGATGAATGAATGAAAGGATTTGATATAGCGCACAGCTACTCAACAAGAGTGTCCTGGCGCTAAAGGAACAAGTGGCAGGTCTCTGAGGCACAACTAATTCTTGAAGAGCCAAGTTTTAAATGTTTCTTGAAAATTGCCAGGTCAGCAGTAGCTCTCAGCGTAGCAGATAGTCTGTTCCATGCCTGAGCACCCAAAAACCAGAAAGATCTGCCCCTGATGCGGGCCAAGAGTACTTTAGGGGTGCGGACGAGATCGGAGGAAGAGGATCTTAAGGTCCGTGTTGGAATGTAGCGGGAAGAGCAGCAACACCAGCTGACCCACGCCAAGGCTATGGGAGGCGGTGGCAGCCGCATTACAGAAGCTGCTTGAAGGGGAAGCTGAGCAACCAAAGTGAGAACGGGAGGGGAAGTGGCCTCAGCAGCCTGCAATAAGGAGGGAGGAGACGCATGAGCACAGGATATGTAAAAAAAAAAGAAAGGCGCGGCCGCCATATTTAAAGCTAAAGTGCAGAGTTGTAGCATGCTGCGCTGGAAGTGCTCGGTGTCGTTGTGAAAAAAGGTTCCAAAGACAGGACATACAATAGCACAAGTGGAAGAGGACAAGTCCTGCGGTGACCCATGGTTGTCAACAATTGAGAAAAAATGAGGGACAAGCAAGAACTATTATCCAATTGGAAGCAACGTTTTTTAAACGTCACTGACAAAAGCCAGTCAGAAGCTGGAGGCGGGCTGTAAGCCCATAGACTGAATACAGCATGTCAAGAGAGAGCACATGCGCTGCCCAGGCTTGACCTAAAAACACCTGTGTTTAGATTTTATTAAAGAAAAGTGTGAATTCAGCAGCACTGAGGTAAGTCAGTGCTATTTTTTGTGTGTATCTTCTGCATTCAAAAACACGTGGGTCCTGCCCCCTTACAGCAGTTTGTGTGTTATTGTGATACCTTTAGGGTTTTGTGTGAAATATTTCAACAATTTGGATTGTCTCCTAGCGCTAAGGTAACAACTATTGCTATATTCGGTTTTACTTGAGATAGTTCCAGAAATATGATCAAAGCTCCTCTATACAGAACACTGACTGTGAGGTGTTTACAAACCTGTATGTATCCCTGAACAACACACTGCCTAAGATGTGTCTAGAAATCTTCCCAGACTGCGCCAATGCACACAGTACTGACAGCACGCGAGCATAACGTTAGATTTATTCAGATCTATGTGGCTGTGCATTACTTCAACACAAGATCGTCAGGATCAACAACATCTTCTTGGGGAGTTATATTAATCCAATGGTTTCAATAAATGCAACAAGAGGTTTTATATATAAAGGGATCATTTATTGCATATTCTACAAATATATAACCAAATTCAGATAAACGCATTTGAATATCTAAAAACAAAATCTCTACAAACTAACATCAGTTTTATAGAGATTCCAATTTACCCTTGATAATCCGAACTGCATCATAGAACTTTTCTTCCTACAGATTTATAGACATATGGATAAGTTATGTTATGATCCAAATTGTCTTGATCCCACAGCCTTCACATGTTTCTAGCCATGTGAACCTTCTTTAGTACTGTTGTGGGGCGAGCTTCAGGAAGAAATACATCAAAGTATAAAAGAAAAGGAGAAAGAGAAAAAGTAAAAACAGAAAAAAATATAAAAAACATCTTCTAAGACCTTTTAGGACCATCATGCAGAGCGAATTGTGCATCTTGGGTCTGATGGCTGAGTGGACTAATCCATCCACTGTAGGGGCCTGTGTTCGACCTCATGGTCACGGATTCAAATCCCATTGGGTCCACTCAGCCTTTCATCCTTCTGAGGTCGACAAAATGAGTACCACTGAGTTGGGTAACAATAAACGTCTGTTATTCAGCACCAAGAGGCCTACAGGTGAACATGCGCTTTACAAATACGCGTTATGTTATCCCTTTGTTCTATCTGCACGATTATCGTATTCTCATCTTTTCAAAGTCACAGTTTTATCAACATTTATACCATAGCAACACTTATCTGAAAGTCACTAACTATAATAGTCCACTAACAGTAACAAAACTGCTATTGATCTATCACGGACGTCATCAGGACACAGTTATGAGTAAAAGATCTTCATGTATCTCAACCCCTCTTATGGACTCAAGATCGCTGCTGCTCTTTTCTAGTCATCATAGGGATGCAATACAAAGTGATGGATCTTCACATATCTGAAACCAATATTTTTATATTTTTCTTAGCGCAAAATACATCCTTGGGTCCATTTTGGACGTGAGGGGGCAGTTGTGCGCTAAGAAAATAGTGATCTATGCCTAATTACTCTTCTTGCATAATTACGCTGATTCTTGCTCAATTTTGCTCTAATTCTGTGTAATTACGTTACAGCAAATTACGCAAGTTACGCCCACGCCTAGACACAATCCCTTTTCTGAAATCCTTGTCATCACTGGTTTGGTTGGACAAATGTAGATTGTGAAACTAGAAAGAAACATGTGACTAGATATTAGGACAAATTCGTTCTGAAAGTGGTGAGATAATACTCGCCTCCGTGTCTTTAATAAAATTAGTACTTTCCAGCAATAGTTCTTGGACAATCTTGATTTAAGGTCAAGAAGCAGACCCTCCTATTATTCTTTTTTAAAGCTTTTTAACAACGGTAAGAGCGACATGAGAAATAGGTTTGCAGTAGATTGTTTTAAAAGTAGAAACAGAAGACCAGTAAGCTGCTCTCAGAATGTCCTCCAATCTCTTTTCAATCCAAAAAGCTTTAGAAATCATGGCAGCTCTGGAAGAATGTGCGATACCTACTAGAGGCACAATCCATTCGACCCATCTGACGAGAGTGGCAGAAGAGATGGGGGAATGGAGCTTTACATAGGAGATAAGGAGTTGACCATCTGATGTTCTGAGAGCAGCTGTACGGGTCTCGCATTCCTTGAGACAATTCACAATGCAAAGTTCTGACTGATTTGGTAAGGCAGGATACCCCACTGGAGTTTTAGTCCTTCTTTTGATATTAAAATGAACTCTGGCAGGGGTAAATTGCCTTCCGGAAAGACCAAAAGCCTTCACATCAGACACTCTTTTACCAAGAGACCAGACATAATAGCATCGTAGGTTTCACAAATAAAGCCTGTAAGGATAATTAGAACCTTGGAATGTTGATATCTCTATTGAAAACAATGGGGCAACCGCTGCTTATAAGTGATGTATGTGAATTAACAGAAAAACGAAAAACGAGAAACCACATTGGAGGAAACCATATCATGGAAAATCAATTTTAAGGAAAGACAATTCAAGTAAATAAAAATAAATCAAAAATTAAGGGAGACAATTGATTTTGTTCCATAAATATTCTTTATTATTATAGAACATACAATCAAGAAAGATCCATGAAATATAACATGCTATACACAAACATAAGATGCATTCTATGTCGAAATTATATGATGTGCATACATTGCATTAGGAACAAAGGTTGGAGCATTGTGCTACAATAACCTATATGCATTCTATGATTGAGCTTATGGGTAGGGAGATAGAAATTAATATGAATGCTCCTGAAAGACATTGTGTAGTAAACAATCTAGCGCCTATAAGTAAAAATTCTGGTAGAAACAACAAACTGTGGTCAGCTTGATAGAGGAGGAATGTCCCGTGTAATCAGGGATAAATTGTGTTTATCATCCTGTATGATGTATACCATATGTGTGTATCACATGGTATAAATTGAAGGAGACATTTAAAAGGAAAGAAATTGTAAGGAAAACTCCAGAATTACACTAGATTTGGGTTGAGTGTAGGCATAGCCAGGGTTTTTTGGGTTCATGGATGGGTAATGTTTAGTGGTTATCATTGATTTTTAGGGGTCAGTAATGGGTGGAGTGCAGGCATAGACGGGGTTCAGGAATGGGTGGAGTTTAGGGAGTGGTGAGGGTTTTTAGGCATCAGGAACAGGTTGAGTTTAGGGGTGATGAGTGGTTTTCAGGGTTTTACGGATGAGTGGAGTTTAGGGCTATGAGATGTTTTTGGGGTTCAGGGATGGGTGGAGGTTAAGGGTGTTGAGAAGTTTTAGAATTCATGGATGGGCAGAGTTTAGGGTTGGTGAGGGTTTTTAAGGTTCAGTGGTGGGTAGAGTTTGGGATCGTGAAGACTTTTTAAAGTTCAGGATTGGGTAGATTTTAGGGTAGTGAGGGGTTTTAAGGATTCGGGGATGGGTGGAGTCTAGATGTACAATAGTTCTGTATGGCTCAGGAATGGTTAAAATTAAGGGGTGGTGAGGAATTTTTAGGGGCCATGGATGGATGGTGTTTAAGGGCAGTGAGGAATTTCATAGAGTTCAGGGATGGTTGAAGTTTAGATGTATAGAGGGTTTTTAGTGTTCAAGATTCGATGGAGTTTAAGGGCAGTGAGGGGTTTTACGTAGCAGGAATGGGTGGAGTATAGGGTGTAGGAAGGGCTTGTAGGATTCGGGGATAGGTGTAGTTTAGGGATCAGGAGTGGGTGTAGTTTAGGTGTTGTGAGGGTGTTTTGGTTTCTGTGATGGGTGGGGTTTAAGGGTAAAAGGGGCTTTTAGGGTTCAGGGATGGGTGTAATTTAGGTGTGGTGAGTGTTTTTTTAGGGGCAGGGACTGATGATGTTTAGAGATATTGAGGGATCAGGCATAGGTGGTGTTTAAAGGTAGTGGGGGGGGCAGCAAATTAAAAACATCAGTTGTAATTGTTTCACATTGTACAATATATAAATCTGAAAAAATGTCCCCAGAAGAAAATCACTGAAATAAACCTTTTGACAAATCTGTTTCTGAAAGTATGACCTGCAATCATTGTATTTACACCTAAAGAAATAGGCATGCAATAGCCAATTTTGACTAAAAAGATATTCTACGGATTGGGTTTTATGAAATGGTACGTGCCACTCATTCTGCAAATTTCCATTAAACAGTTCAGGTGAAATGGTTTCTCAGTAATGGTATTGTATGATTCCGTTTTTCTATGAAATCACATACAACCTACACGACCTGGTATAGGCCCCCATTACAAAGTCCTGACACACAGCCTCTGCCACTCTCTTTCCCCTACCTCTCCAAAATGTATGGATGGGACAGGGAAAAGCAAAAGGCAGAGCCGGTGCATCAGGACACACAGGAGCCTTCCCCCACCTCCTCCTGTAGCTCACAGTGTCACTGAAGTCTCGGAAGGAGTGAGGGGGGAATTCTGCGCAGCTCCTGGGTCTCCCTGGCTTGGCTGAACGAGGAAAGCAGTTTAGCCGAGCCCAGGGAGAACCAGGAGCTGACTTCAGCCACATTTCACAGCATGGTCTGTGAATGTTCAATAGTTAACAGCCGTGGCCCTGCGCGTGGCCGTTATCTGTTGAAAATTCTCAACAACAGCTGTGAAACAAAGGCTTTGGCAGTGGCGTCACTAGGGTTGGTGTCACCCAGTGCGCAGAGGCTCACGGTGTCACCCCATGTGATGGTGTCACCCAGTGCGGTCCGCACCCCCCCCGCATCCCCTTAGTGACACCGCTGGGCTTTGGAGCTGCGTTTTTAACCTTCTAAGTCTCCTTGCCTTATAGCCCGCTGTAGCAGGCTATACCAGCCATTTAAGGCCCGCTCCCTTGTTAAATGCCTCTTTCATTTCAGGTCTTTAACTCTGCAGCGGGCCTTTAATGGCTGGTGTAGCCCACTATGGCAGACGATAAGGCTATAAAGCATGCTATTTGGCCAATCAGCAAACAATTTTAGAACTAAATTGACATCCCCTAAAGAATTGTTTTTAGTAGAAGAAGGGATACCTATCCTAATTCCTCATACGAATCAACAAAGTAAAATGCGTTCTCCACCAGGTTTCCCATCAACGTAATGATGATGTAAAGAAATAGCTGATCTTTGTAAGTTCATTGTTTAGTATGAGTTACCTGAAGAAGCCAGAAGACCCAACTATTCTATTCTGCAGTATATGTATAGTGCATGGCTACCCATGGGCCTCCCAGCGATTCTGAAGAACAGCTCCGGGGTGTAGTTACTCCCTGATCAGCCAGGTCTTGAGAGTTTTGCGGAAGGGGAGTTCTTGCTCCAAGACGCAGAGTTTAAGGGGGAGGGAGTTCCAAAGTTTGGGCGCCAGGTAGGATGTAGAGCGACCTCCCCAGCGTGATCTCCTAATCCTGGGAATCTTGAGTAAATGAGCTGAGGCTGATCTCAAAGGCCCGCTGGGCACATACAGAGATGCAAGTGACCGTAACAGTTGGGGCCATCTATTGTTTATGGCCCATGGATGATGCGGAGGGGCTTGAACTGGACGCGATGCACCACTGGGAGCCAGTGAAGATCCTTGAGGGCTTTGACAGCTGACTGCCACCTGGGGGTATCAGTGAGAAGTCGCACTGCCGTGTTCTGCACTGTCTGCAGTCTTTTGATGCCATAACACGGGGATCCACGATATAAGGCATTACCATAGTCTAAGCATGACAGCATCAGAGCCTGGACAATGATTCTTCTGGCCGTAGGTCCAGGGTATGCTTTTTCAACAGGGGTCTGACTACTGCGTGCTTCCAAAGGGGTGGAACCTGACCACTTGCAAGAGAGGAGTTGAGCAGCTCTACCAATACTGGAGCAATGCAGTCAACTCCTTGTTGGAGGACATGGATGGGAGCTGGGTTTAACGGCGAGCCTGAATTTACTGTATTTAAACGTTTTTTGGCAAAGTTGTCTGTAAGGTACGGAAATGTCAGGAGATGTCCATCTTTCCGATTAGATGGCAGTTCATTCAGCTAGCTACAATGGGGACATCTGCTGACCCGGGATCTGAACCTGATCTTGAACACCAGCTAAACCATCGGGTCCAGGCTGATTTGTAGGCAATAGTGGTACCTGTAGCCCAGGCTTTACTGATGAGGTTGATAGTTTCGATGAAAAGGGATTCTAGACACCTTCCATGCCAAGAGTTTAAGGTTGCCAGACAGGATGAGGCTGTGAAGTGCTCTGATGGATTCTGGAGGAAATGGGAGACATTGGGTTTAATAAATGGAATATCTACAGATATTTGAAGAAGGTCCGAGTACCAGATCTGAGATGACCAGAATGGAGAAATCATGATCACTGAGGACAACTCTTGCCTGATCTTCGACAGACGCATCCCTCGCATACTGTGAATCAGATTCGGTGGTCGAGCCTTCTCCTACATCACTCGTAAAGCGTGGAATGATCCTAACGCTATACATAAGAGCAGTGGTGGCCGGTAAGTTTTGGAGGGAGGGGGGAGGACGGGACACACACACACGCACACATACACATAACACTCACAACCAGGCACTCACACGCGCGCACACACACACAAACACATTCATTCACAACACTCTTTCCCAAGCATTCATACATGCACGCACCAAACAATTTAAAAAGAAAATAAATCACACTTACCTTCAGCCAGCTCTGCGCTGCCTCGGCAGTTCAGAAGGCTTGGGACTGCTGCCTTCCCTCAATGGCTGACCTAAGGTCAGCCAATGAGGGAAGGCAGCAGTCCCAACGTCATCACAGAGTGGGATGGGGTCAGTGAGACTGCTGAACCCACCCACACTGTGATGAAGTGTCACTGATTGACACTCGACCCTGGGTGCTTCAGGGCTTAAAACTGAAGCGCCCAGGTGCGAGGCAATCAGTGGCGTTACCCCTCGCCACTGAGGGGAGGGCCTCAGCAACCTTTGCTGAGCTGAGAACGTCACTCCCACCGGAGCTCTGACTTTCTCAGCCCAGCAAAGTTCAATTCAGGCAGCCAGGAGCCAGCGCTAAATGCGCATGTCTGGCTCCTGGCTGCTTAAACTGAAAGTGAACATTGTCTGTCAGGCTGACTTTTGTTCAGCCTGACAGACACTGTTCCTACGGGGAAAAAGGTGGAGGGGCGTGGCCCTTACGCCCAAATGGACCAGCCGCGCCTGCATAAGAGCCTCCTCCTCACTTTTTGAATTCCACTAGGCCCTAGGATTGGCTAGACTCACACCTGTTCAGCACCAGGATACCCTCCGGGTGATAGTGTGTTCTACAAATCTGCATAATATAACATAACTCATTCCGACATTCTAGCGTGCAAGGTAATTAAACTGCAAAAAAACTATAATTAGTCTGTCAGTGGTCTATAGACCTTTATAGATTTAAGGATGCTCTGCCTGTTAAACTTTCAGTTTACCCACACCATTTAGAGGTGTGCGAAGTACCAGGATTCCGCCATCCGAGCCTCAGCTTATTCAACCAACCCAAACGTTTGACCAATGGCCCATCTGGCACTGGGTCGGTGATCAATGCATGTGAGATGGTCTGCCTTAAGGGGCATGGCTTTAAGCTGTTTAGTAGCATTTGTCCATTTTTTTAACAGGAGATAGCACCAGACTCTGTATATGCCATATTTCATCTTTGTCAACTGCCCCACAAACACCATCCCTAGTCAGGAGTTCAAAGGTGACATTAAAGTCATCTGCTAAAATCAGAAAGCGAGAAAGGTCTCTCCTGTCTAGTAGCCCCTCTAACTTCTGCAAGGTGTTTGATTGCCTACCCCCCTGCGTTCCTTGTGCATAAATGTTGCAGATGTCAATGATAGTTTAGGAATTAGAATCCCCCTAATACGAATTCCCAAAAGGTCAATGCTTCCATTATGGAGCTGGGTGACACCGTATCTCAATGCGTTCCTCAGCCAGATCAGCAATCCCCCAGCTGGGTGCCCAAACTTGTTTGATTTTGCGGGTGTATAAAAATTAAAAAACCCAGCCCTTTGTATGGGCTCAATGCTCCAAATTTCCTGAAAAATGCAAATGTCTGCAAGTTCCACAAATGAAGTCCAGTGGGGTAAAGCCATTTTTGATTTGACTCCAGCTATACTCCAGAAAACCAGAGAGATTGTGGGTATGGCTTTGCTAGAGACGGCTGTGGAACTGACAACAGATCAATGTTGTCTGAGAGAGCGTGAGTGCCGGGACTAACCAGGTTTAATGGCAGAATCAATCTTGAAGTCACACTACCCTGCCCCATTGACTGGTCTGTGGGCATATCTCTGGTGGTATGACCATTTGGGATAAGGTGAACATGAGGATGTCTCATCTGAGAGTTCTTATCAGCTCCACCTGATGGGAGCACCTCCTGGCGTCCTTGCTGCTGTAGTCAGGCAACCAAACCCAACACTGACATGTCCCCAAACTTTGGAACTCGGGGCTGACTGCCAAATGTGGGTCCACTAAATACTGAGCTATACTTAAATTGAATATTGAACCATGATGAAGTGGCAGTTCTGTGGACTAGGGCCACCAAATTATTGACCGAGTTCCTATTTGTTAACGACAATTCAATACAATCAGTGGAACTATAGGGATCAACACACCTTTTAGCCCCAACAATATCTTCCCTAATAATAGACCTGCAACTCCTAACATGGCGAATCCAATGGATGGCTTTGTTCCTCAGCGAGTCCTCATCCTCCCATCATGGGTTCTGCTGGGCCCTCCTTGTTCTCTTGGGGCAGTCTATAAAAATGTATCGGAAGCTTTGTTGGTGCACAAATATGGGTTCCAGATCCCCTTACAGTACAGGGGGCAACTTTACCAGTCTTGGGCCCCCCTGAGCCAGATGGAGTCCTCCCGTTGTCTAGAGAAGTTGTACTACTTTTGCCTTCCGTCACATTCGTCTTCCTTGGGTTCAAGTTAGGTTTCACAATTGAGGCTATACAAGTGGCCTTCTTTACGCAGCCACTGGGTGGATCATGAGTACTACTGGAATGGTGGCTGAGCCCAGTGCCCACCCATGGTCAGAAATCCTCCCTGCCCTCAAGGAGCTGCTTCACTAAGGCCGTAAGGTCACACACCATAGTCTTAAGAAGAGAATCTATTTCAGTTCTAAGCTCAGAGAGGTCACAGGCCAGGGCTTGTTTAATGGGCGTAGATCTTAAGGCTCCTGAAGGCAGGCCCTCCCCACATTCCACCTCCTCACTTGGCAAGCTACCGGGTAAAGACTGCAGTGGGGTATACCGCCTGCAACAAATGACAGCTGGAATAGAAGGTTCATTAGCCTTTACAGAACCATATTCCTCTGCAATGTTTCGGATAGAATACTATTAGGTGCTGCCTGTCTCTTGCTCCATTTCTCAAACATTTTAGGGATACATTTTTGTTTTCTAACACCCATCCTAGGCAGTAATGACCTATTGTGTGCGGGTGGGGCAATAGCGTCAGAGGCTAAAATCTCTTCACATTCGGCGACAATATCATCTAATCAATCCATTACACACTTGTCACCTGAATGCTTTAATAATTGTTTGACCCTCTTTTTAACCACTCAGCAAGGACAAAGGGGCTGCGGACCCCCTGGAGGCAAGCAACAACTCCAGGCAAGAGACAGTATTAAATGAGGTTGAAGAGAGAAGTAGGATTAGGGCTGGGAGAGTGTAGGGGAGATAGACAAAGGGGTGAAAAGAGAGAGAAAGGGAATGGATGAAAGACTAGAGAAATAAAAGTGAGAGAAGGTGAAATGGAGCTGGCAGAAAGGAGAGAGTAAATGTACAAAAAGACATTGGAAAAGATAAACCGTACAGAATCTTTTGGGAACACCATTCCCTGGTTATTTAGATCTGAATTGATAGCTCACCTGTCTGCAAGACATATTGCTACAACTTCTTACAATGATACATCGAGCGCGCTTTGGCTCCGCCCAGAGGAGTATTATTATTTTATTTCATGCTCTGGTCTCTTTGCTGTATCCTTTCACCTTCTAGGAAGGGCTTCCATTGTAAGGCATGAGGAACTATTTTAAATCTGAAAAGTGCACACGATAACCCCGCTGTTTGTCACATCCAATTCCTTATGTGCAATATTTATTATATACAGAAATAATCCGTATTAGCTGCTTTTTCCACAGAATGGGTAAAGCCAATTGGTTTGTCTTTAAACTGCTAGAAATAGTATTTACCTGCAACACACAGAAACAGCATTTGTCTTTGCCTGTGTTACATATGTTACCACATTAAAGTCAGACCTGTTGGCTTTGCCAATGCTTATTATGTATTTAGTGAAATGCAGACTTTGTCTACTGAACAGCCCTTCCCTAATGGCAAGTAAACCAAATCTGGAATGCGTCCTTCAGGATGGTAATTTTTCCAGCCTCTTGGAAACAGGTCTATCTGTTACCACGGTTGAAGAAACCCAATGCTGACCCGGAAGTTCTTAGCAACTTTAGACCAATTTACCTGTTATCTGCACCGGCCAAAGTGTTAGAGAAACTGTCTCAGTAACAACTAGCCAACTACGTAGAAGCCCATGACCTCTTACACGATTCCCAATCAGGCTTCCGGTCAGGCTACAGCACTGAGACAGCGTTGGTAGAAGTAGCCAAATCAGTGAGAATGTCCGTGGATAGCGGTTTTTCTGCCATGCTAGTGCTGTTGGACCTTTCGACAGCATTTGATACGGTGTCACACCTGCTAGAAAGACTAAAACATAACGGCGTGCAGGGGGTGGCACTTGAGTGGATCCGGTCTTATCTTGAAGACCGTGGGCAACAAGTTTTCCTCTGCCCTTTCTCATCACCAGTCAAACAACTTACATGCAGAGTGCCCCAGGGTTCTGCCTTAAGCACGTTGCTCTTTAATAAATACCTTGCCCCGCTGGCGGCTCTCATTTCCAAGTCGGGGGTTAAGGTAGTGTCATATGCGGATGACACTCAGTTGGTGCTCTCCTCTAAAGAAAATCCTCGGCAGCCTTTGATAAATTTAAGGAATGCCTGAAGAACAGTGCGGGCTGGATGAATGAAAATTGCTTGAAGCTTAATGCAGATAAGGTAGAGGTCTTATTTTTCAATCAAGCATCTCCTCCCCCGTCGTGTATTTTGTGGCCTAAGGAGCTGGGCACTCCGCCCACTCCTAAGGACTCCTTTAAAAATCTTGGAGTTAGGTGGGAGAAGGACCTTGCCTGCACGGCACAAGTCTGGCAAATTTCCGCAGCCTGTTTTGGGAAAATGAGATTCATCAGGAAATGTTTACGCTTCCTGCCAGAAGAGAGCCGCAGGATCACGGTCCATGTATTAGTAACCTCCCAGCTAGACTATGCCCAATGTCTCTACCTGGGGTTGCTGGGCTACCTGACCCGCAGGCTACAGACAGCTCAGAATGTGGCGGCAAGGCTCATTCGCAGGGTCCCTGTGCTCCAGCACATTTCCCCCCATCTAAGACAGCTTCACTGGCTCCCCGTAGCCAGGAGGATTGAGTTTAAGGCTCTCACCCTTGCTTTTCGAGCCATCCATGGCAAGGGCCCCGGCTACCTCAGGTCGAGGCTTAGCCTATATCGCCAGGAGCGGACACTGAGATGTAATTAGCAGCGCCTCCTCAATGTCCCTCGCTTTGCTAAAATGTGACAGGGTGTCAGGTCCTTCACAGTCAGGACGGCCAAACTTTGGAATGCCTTGCCCTATCACCTATGCAGGTTAGACACGGACCATGAGTTCAGAAAGGCGATAAAAACCTGGCTCTTTAGGCAGGTGGAGTAGTATCTCGAGCCGCTCAGTCTCTCTAGTCCGTTTTACTAGCTCCGGGACACCTCTGCTGAGGTAGCTGTGCGCTCTATAAGTGGCCATTGATTGATTGGCGTACTTGACACACTTGAGGTTGAGATAGAACAATGTTATTAACATTTAAATCACACCGCCCTCCCCCCCTTGTGTAAAGAAAATTATTGGGGCCTCCCAAATTGACACACAGATTTTCTCATAATTATTCTTTAAAATGACAACATCTGAACATATTTAGTACTTTGAACATTGCAGGTATGTTCAGTCCTTCTTTTTAAAAATACATTCAAATACATGATTACCGACATGGGAGTGACAGCCTGGACTACCAAAAAGTGTAAATGTAGCCACAGTGTTATTTTTTATCATAAATAAGGGAGGGACTATGATGATTATTTGGAGCCCCTCCCACCCCAGTTTTGACACCTACTTCCAGCCAGGACACAACAGAAATAAGCATTGGCAAAGCCAATATGTCTTTCCCTATCTCCACCTATGGGCTTTGTCAATGCAGTTTGCCAATCCTTTGCAGCACTGGCAAAAAGCAAATGTTTATTGTGGATGCTGCACACCATTCATTAAAAAAGAAGAATTTTAAAAAGGTGCACTGACGGCTGTTACCTGTTGAATCATTTTGCCGACATGCGTCACCGCTTAGACGCGCACCTACAGAATGATGTTGGCACCAATTTCCTTTTTTTATTTACAGAGCCAAGTGGCATCCACCATCTTGGATTGGTAAATAATAATTAGGGAAAAAATTCATTTTGTAGAGCGAAAACACAAAATGAAAATACCCCTCCCTCTCAGGTGTTTGGGCTCAATGGAGGACCAAGCGGAGGGGGGAAACGCAGTACAAGAGGCAAGAGAAGAAGCAAATGATGGAGAGAACAATGTGGAGGTTGGGGTGGGTGAGTTTGGCAGGGAGAGGCGCACATGGACATCATTTAGGGGTTGCCAGGGGTCGCGCCGGTGACCCCTAGACTGCAGCTTGCGACCCCTGTCTTCAGGACAAAACCGGATGTTATTGGTTTGCTGCTCTGCAGTGAATACGTGTATCTCAGATTCCCCTTATGTTTTTTACATTTTTGCTCAATTTTTCTTTTACAACGATACTTACTGCACAGATCTGTCCTGGCATTCACTAAGAGAGTTATGGAGGAAAGTCTTAGGGAAAATGTGCACAGTTCAATTAGCCAAGGTTGCGTTTGAACAGCAAGATCTGGGGAAAGGGAAGCTTCTTGAGCTCATGATGGCAATTGTCAGTGCTGACTTGATCAAGGTAATGTCACAAGCCACGGTCATAGCCTCGGACAACAGCACTGTGTATGTAGCAGGGAGACATGTGAAAGGCTTGAGAATGAAAATCCCAGTGGCGGCTCCTCCGCTAAGGAGAAGGAGCGTCGCCCAACTGCTTCGCAGCAGTTAAGTAAAGGAAACATAAAATGATAATAACTTGCGTTATTATTTTATGTTTCCTTCTGCAGCAGCTTTGCGTTTGGGGTGGGGCTGCTCCGACGCCCTCTCGGGCTGGCCAAACATTCATGCGCACTTCGAATCTTCTCCATTCAGGCTGCATGGAGAACATGCCCAGGCCTGCAACACCGGGCAAAGTGCTATTTGTATTAGAAGGGCATGTAAACTCTAGATATATGTATACACTTTAAATAATGATAAATTTCATGACACATTTGTAGAAAGTTTGAATGATTTATTTTATCTTATTCTTTTTTATTCAAAAAATTTTTTTTTAATTTTCATATTGGATAAAAATATTTTACATATAGAAACTATATATACATAAAAAATGATATACAAACCCAGCGATATAATCAGAACCACATATACATAATCATCTAAATAATCTATTCTGTTGAATTAAACCACATTTAACATGAGACAATATGTTGAAACATATGTCACCAGTCTCTGCATAATTTATTTAATTGAAAGGACTATGCAAACAAATTATTGCAATATTTGAAACTGACTTATCATGCATATTGAATTATAAATTGTGTTAGTTACCTATCATACGGATTGCCTCATGTTAAATGTGGTTTAATTCAACAGAATAGATTATTTAGATGATTATGTATATGTGGTTCTGATTATATCGCTGGGTTTGTATATCATTTTTTATGTATATATAGTTTCTATATGTAAAATATTTTTTATCCAATATGAAAATTACCCCAAACATTTTTTTAGAATAAAAAAGAATAAGATTAAATAAATCATTCAAACTTTCTACAAATGTGTCATGAAATTTATCATTATTTAAAGTGTATACATATATCTAGAGTTTACATGCCCTTCTAATACAAATAGCACTTTGCCCGGTGTTGTTTTCTTTTCAAATCAGTAATTTCCTTGGTAGGGTTGTATCCATTTTCCAGGGGCCCCGTTCGTTTTCCAGAGAAAGAACATGCCCAGGCCCCCATTCCCTGGCTGAGCGCCGATCCACTGCACTCAGACCAATCACAACGCTGCATTGCAGCGTTGTGATTCGCTATCGAGAGGCTGGGAGCCGGGTGCTTCCTGCTGCTTCCTGCATCCTGCTGCGGGACCGGAGTCAGGAAGAAGAGGACGGAGGAGAGGTGGCGGCTGGCCAGTCATCACAGGTAAGTGTTTTTTTTAATACTTTTTTCGTCCTCCCCACCCGGGTCTGGTAGCAGCCGCCACTGGAAAATACAAAGCGTAAGATTAAAAATGTTTCATCTTTCATCTGTTAATGACTAGTCCTCAGACTTTATTAGGACTAATGTTATTGAATATTCATTTTTTTTATCAATTAAAAATTGTAAAATTAAGGACACCCTTGAAGATGTGCAATATTGAGCAAACATAAAGTTTCAATTGAAATGAAGGACTGGACTGCACTGCAGCTAAAGATAACAATGAAATTGGTGCAAATGTGTACAAAAGCCTCATAATAATTGTACAAGCATTGGTGCCTGGACGCACTTCTGAAAATTATACGATGGCCCTCACTAAGAATGGCGCACAAGAAATGATGAGTTCTGCTCTGAACACCTTCTTTTCAATTGGACCTTGGGCCCCGATTTACTAACAGTTTGCTCCTGCGTTACCCCGGTGGGTTTTGCTTTCCAACATGATTTGCACTGGAAACTTGCCCAAAAAAAAGGTAAGATAGTGTAAATATGGTGCAGTCCCGCTCTCTCTCTTTCATGCAAGGCAGCACAGCAAATTTGGCTACTGCACAGCATTGCAAGAAATGTTAATAAAGCTGTCTCTTGATGTTTGCTCAATCTTTCACAGTTTCAGGGGCATTGGTAATTTTACAATTTTGGCTGAATCGGACAGGCACATTAAATATTTTTTTCAGTACCATTTATGGTAGGTTTTTTTCACCTTTGTTGATGCCACCAGGCATGTGACGTCACTTCCGCTACCCCTGGCATTAGGTGAATCGAGTCCATGGAGGCACATGAGAGAGAGAGAACAGCACATGAGTGAGAGAGCAACACTAGGGTGGGGCAGAAGTGCACAAGGTAGAGAGCAACACAGAACACAAGGGGGTTTGGTTAGAAGTACATGGGAGACAGTGAGCAGCAACGAGGGAAAGAGCAACACAGAGTGCAGGTGTGGGTATTTGGTGGGGGAGAAGCACATGAGGCAGAGAGCTGGAAAACACTTGCACTCTCATGGACTGTTTAACAAAAAAGAACAAAGTAATTCCCTAAAAGTGAGCGATGGAAGGACACAAACCAGCCACTGGAGAGAAATGGCAATGAGGCTCTGCTCCAGGGGAGGGACAAACACAAGAAGAGAAAGGAAGCCAACAAGTAAGAAGCAAGGAAGTGAGAGTAACAATGCAGCCAACCAACAGTAAACAATGGGTGGGCTGTGAGCCCACTGTAAGTTCAGAATAGATCTTTCGCAACCAGACAGCCAGTGCTGGGAGGCAATACCTGCAAAGACATTACTGGTGGTCCAGTAGAGAGCAGCTCATTGTCATTCTGTTTTCATGGGTTATCAAGCATTTGCAATGCAATATGTCTCGCATTTACGAGAGTTTGAGCTATTGGCATTGTAAATGACAATGCATTTTATTTATGTGTTGTTTTTAAAACAGATAAATAAAAGGCATTGTCATTTACAATGCCATTAGCTTAAATTCTCACAAATGCGAGACATATTGCATTGCAAATGCGTTCAGCCCCCGTGCTATAAAGATAAATAAAAAAAAAAAGCATTAGGAGAAAGGGTGTCCTGTAGCAGGCAGGACAAAGCTATTTGAGAAAATAATGCTCGGAGGCTGTAATTAAAGCCTACTGAGTAACAACACACGTAACAGGGGGTGTCCTCGGTGCACAGTCAAAATATCGACTTTTAAATATCGACCTACATTAATATCGAGTTTTAAATATCGTAGGGACAGAATATCGACATCAAGAATATCGGTGACCAGAATATCGACCTGAAGGTAAGAAATATCGTTATTGTTAATATCGAAGTTGTTAATATCGATGTTAATAATATCGATGTTTATGTTAGTGTTATGTATTTTAGTATGTATTTTATATGTATGTGTTCCACATGTTTTGTTATGATTTGTATTATTTTTTTAAATATATGTATTAATTGTTTAGAAGTTAGTAATTTTTTTTAAAGTAAATTTTGCGTTTTAGTACCGTAGCGGGTTGTAGGTTTATAGGGGAATAGGGTGGGAAGTAATTTTATTATAGTAAATTAATTAATAATTTTTAGAAATTATTAATTATTTTTAATTAAATTTTGCATTTTAGTTCTGTAGCGTGTTGTGGGTTTATAGGGAAATAGGGTGGGTAGTAATTTATTTGTAATTAAGTAATTATTAATTTTTATTTATTGTTATTGATATTTAATTTATTGTTAATTAATTAATTGGTAATTAATTTTTATTAATTGATAATTATATTAATTGTATACATTGTTTAGTGGAGCGGGTTGTGGGTTTATAGGGGAATAGGGTGGGAAGTCAAAATTATAATAAAGTAATTAATAATAATTATTTTTTCAATCAATCAATCAATCACAGAATTTGTAAAGCGCGCTACTTACCCGCGAGGGTCTCAAGGCGCTGGGGAGAAAAAAGGGGGGTGCTGCTACTGGTCGAACAACCAGGTCTTGAGTAGCCTCCTGAAGGTCAGCAGGTCTTGAGTCTGTCGTAGGCTTAGTGGAAGGGTGTTCCAGGTCTTGGCGGCGAGGTGGGAGAAGGATCTGCCGCCGGTGGTAGTTCTTCGAATGCGAGGGACGGTGGCGAGGGAGAGGTCGGCGGAGCGGAGTTGGCGGTTGGGGACGTAGAAGAGGAGTCGTCTGTTGAGGTAGGCTGGGCCAGTCTTGTGGAGTGCCTTGTGTGCGTGGATGAGGAGTTTGAAGGAGATTCTCCTGTCGACGGGGAGCCAGTGCAGGTTCCTCAGGTGGGGGGTGATGTGGCTGTGGCGTGGTACATCGAGGATCAGGCGTGCGGAGGCGTTTTGTATGTGTTGCAGTCGCTTGATGAGCTTGGCCGGGGCTCCCGCGTAGAGGGCGTTCCCATAGTCAAGTCTGCTACTGACGAGGGCCTGGGTGACTGTTCTTCTTGTGTCTGTCGGGATCCACCTGTAGATCTTGCGAAGCATGCGGAGGGTGTTGAAGCAGGAGGATGAGACTGCGTTGACTTGCCTGGCCATGGAGAGCGTTGAGTCAAGGATGACTCCCAGGTTGCGTGCGTGGTCGGTGGGTGTCGGGGCTGCTCCCAGCGTCGTTGGCCACCAGGAGTCGTCCCAGGCTGAGGGGTTGGAGCCGAGGATGAGGACCTCTGTCTTCTCCGTGTTCAGTTTTAGTCGGCTGATCTTCATCCAATCGGCGACGGCCTTCATTCCTTCATGGAGGTTGGATTTGGCGGCGAGGGGGTCCTTGGTGAGGGAGAGGATCAGTTGAGTGTCGTCGGCGTAGGAGATTATGTTGAGGTCGTGCTGTCTGGCGATGCGTGCGAGCGGGGCCATGTAGATGTTGAACAGTGTTGGGCTGAGGGACGATCCCTGGGGTACGCCGCAGATGATCTCGGAGGCTTCGGATCGGAATGGTGGGAGGCGGACTCTCTGGGTTCTGCCGGTGAGGAAGGAGGTGGCCCATTCCAGGGCCTTGTCTCGGATCCCTGCGTCGTGGAGGCGTGCGCGTAGAGTGCGGTGGCAGACAGTGTCGAAGGCGGCGGAGAGGTCCAGCAGGATGAGGGCTGCGGTCTCACCGTTGTCCAGCAGGATCCTGATGTCGTCGGTGGCGGCGATGAGGGCAGTCTCAGTGCTGTGGTTGCTGCGGAACCCCGATTGGGATGGGTCCAGGATGCTGTTTTCTTCGAGGTATCGGGTTAGCTGTTTGTTGACGATCTTCTCGATGACCTTGGCTGGGAACGGAAGCAGGGAGATGGGCCGGAAGTTCTTGAGGTCTCTCGGGTCCGCCTTGGGTTTTTTGAGTAGGGCGTTGATCTCTGCGTGCTTCCAGCTCTCTGGGAAGGTCGCGGTCTCGAAGGAGAGATTGATGATGTTGCACAGGTGGGGTGCGATGGAGCTGCTGGCTTTGTTGAAGATGTGGTGCGGGAAAGGGTCTGACGGGGAGCCGGAGTGTATTGTGCTCATGGTCTTGATGGTGTCCTCAATGTTCACGCTGGCCCAGGCTGGCAGGGGGTCGTGGTCGATGGTGTGCGGCGGGTCTGGTGCATCGATCTTAGTTGGGTCTGTCTGGGTGTTGAAGCTGTCGTGGATGTCGGCGATCTTGCGGTGGAAGAAGGTGGCGAGGGAATCGCACAGGGGTTGCGACGGCGGGATGTCGTTGGTGTTGGAGCTGGGGTTGGAGAGTTCCTTCACGATGTTGAAAAGCTCCTTGCTGTTGTGTGCGTTGTTGTCGAGGCGGTCTTTGAAGGAGATTCTCTTGGCGGACTTGATGAGGTGGTGGTGGTTACGGATGGCGTCTTTGTGGGCTGCGTGGCTGTCCGGTGTCTTATCACTGTGCCATTTCTTCTCTATTTTCCGGCTGGTGCGCTTGGAGGCTAGGAGTTCCGAGGTGAACCAGCTGGCTCTTTTGGTGGTGTCACTGTAGGTGAGTTTTTTCAGCGGGGCGAGGGTGTTGGCACAGTCGTCCATCCATCGTCTGAGGTTGCAGGCGGCGGCGTCGGTGTTGGATGGGTCGGAGGGAGGGCTGAGAGCGAGGGTTGCCCGTAGTTGGTCTTCGGTGACTTTGCTCCAGCAGCGGCGTGGGATCTGTTGGGTGCGGTGGTGTGTGGTGGGTTTCTGGAAGGTGAAATGGATGCAGTGGTGGTCGGTCCAGGGGAGTTCCGTGGTGTGGCTGAAGGAGACGTGGGAGCTTGAGGAGAAGATGGGGTCAAGCGTGTGGCCGGCGGAATGGGTCGGTGTTGTGACGAGCTGGCTCAGACCGAGGTTGGCGAGGTTGTCGATCAGGGTGGTGGAGTTGCTGTCGTTGTTGTTCTCCAGGTGAAAGTTCAGGTCTCCGAGGAGGATGTAGTCGGTAGAGGTCAGGGCGTGCATGCTGATGAAGTCAGCGATGGAGTCGCTGAACTGGGGAAGGGGCCCAGGGGGTCTGTAGACAAGGGTGCCTCTAAGGGTGGTGTTGGGGTCCGTGTGGATCTGGAAGTGCATGTGTTCGGCGGTGCTGAGAGTGTTGTCGGTGCTGGTCGAGACCCTGATGGTGTTCTTGTGGACGATGGCGATTCCTCCTCCTACTGCGTTGACGCGGTCTCTGCGGGTGATCTTATAGCCGTCTGGGATGGCTATGGCGATGTCGGGGGCGGAGGAGTCGTTCATCCAGGTCTCTGTCAGGAAGGCGACGTGTGGTGATGATGTGTCGAGCAGGTCCCAGAGCTCGACGGCGTGTTTGCGTGCGGAGCGGGTGTTCAGTAGGATGCATCGGAGGTGGTTGAGATCCTTCTTGGCGGGCGTTTCGGTGGCTCTGAGGCTGGTGTAGCTGCAGTTCCGGCAGGTGAAGGGACCATGGGTGCGTTTCGGGGCGGCCTTGAAGCAGTTGTGCGTCCGTCCAGGGTTGAGAGCGTGGAGTGTGGTGGCATCGTAGCGACGCCGGTCCTCGAGGCTGGTGCGGGGGCGCACGGCCCAGGGGTTCTGGCGCTGGGCGCGGTCCAGGCGCGGACGGGCGCAGACGGGCTTGCCTTAGGCGCGCCTTGGCACGCCAGCGGCGCGCCCGCTGCGCACGTCCGCTGCGCGGCAGCGCAGCAGCCGCCATATATGGGGAGGTGGGAGGGAGGAGCAGCTGGGAGGCGGGAGGCAGGGGCAGCGAATGGGCAGTCAGGGGGGCGGGGCCGCAGGGGATGCAGCGGCGGGAGTGGAGAGAGGCAGCGAGGGGTACAGAAGTAAAAGGACACAGTAAAAATGGGGGCAGCGAGGGGAAACAGAAGGAAAGTGGGCGCAGTGAAAATGGGGGCAGCGAGGGGAAACAGAAGGGAAAAGGACACAATTCAGTGGGGGCAGCGAGGGTACAGAAGGAAAAAAGGACACAATTCAGTGGGGGCAGCGAGGGGTACAGAAGTAAAAGGACACAGTAAAAATGGGGGCAGCGAGGAGAAACAGAAGGAAAGTGGGCGCAGTGAAAATGGGGGCAGCGAGGGGAAACAGAAGGGAAAAGGACACAATTCAGTGGGGGCAGCGAGGGGTACAGAAGGAAAAAAGGACACAATTCAGTGGGGGCAGCGAGGGGTACAGAAGGAAAAAGACACAGTAAAAATGGGGGCAGCGAGGGGAAACAGAAGGAAAGTGGGCGCAGTGAAAATGGGGGCAGCGAGGGGAAACAGAAGGGAAAAGGACACAATTCAGTGGGGGCAGCGAGGGGTACAGAAGGAAAAAAGGACACAATTCAGTGGGGGCAGCGAGGGGTACAGAAGTAAAAGGACACAGTAAAAATGGGGGCAGCGAGGGGAAACAGAAGGAAAGTGGGCGCAGTGAAAATGGGGGCAGCGAGGGGAAACAGAAGGGAAAAGGACACAATTCAGTGGGGGCAGCGAGGGGTACAGAAGGAAAAAAGGACACAATTCAGTGGGGGCAGCGAGGGGTACAGAAGGAAAAAAGGACACAATCAGTGGGGGCAGCGAGGGGTACAAAAGGAAAAAAGGACACAGTGGAAATGGGGGCAGCGAGGGGAAACAGAAGGAAACCGGGCACCGAGGCCACAGGCAGAGGGGCGAGCTTACCAGCAGCAGCAGCGGGCAGGACACCACAGGCGGAGCTGTGTGGTGGGGGAGCGACCCACCTGGCAAGGTCAAGGGTCGCTCTCCTCACCGCGCAGCGGCCACCATATATGGGGAGGTGGGGGCAGCGAGGGGTACAGAAGTAAAGGACACAGTAAAAATGGGGGCAGCGGGGGGAAATAGAAGGAAAGTGGGCGCAGTGAAAATGGGGGCAGCGAGGGGAAACAGAAGGGAAAAGGACACAATTCAGTGGGGGCAGCGAGGGGTACAGAAGGAAAAAGGACACAATTCAGTGGGGGCAGCGAGGGGTACAGAAGTAAAAGGACACAGTAAAAATGGGGGCAGCGAGGGGAAACAGAAGGAAAGTGGGCGCAGTGAAAATGGGGGCAGCGAGGGGAAACAGAAGGGAAAAGGACACAATTCAGTGGGGGCAGCGAGGGGTACAGAAGGAAAAAAGGACACAATTCAGTGGGGGCAGCGAGGGGTACAGAAGTAAAAGGACACAGTAAAATGGGGGCAGCGAGGGGAAACAGAAGGAAAGTGGGCGCAGTGAAAATGGGGGCAGCGAGGGGAAACAGAAGGGAAAAGGACACAATTCAGTGGGGGCAGCGAGGGGTACAGAAGGAAAAAAGGACACAATTCAGTGGGGGCAGCGAGGGGTACAGAAGGAAAAAAGGACACAATTCAGTGGGGGCAGCGAGGGGTACAAAAGGAAAAAAGGACACAGTGGAAATGGGGGCAGCGAGGGGAAACAGAAGGAAACCGGGCACCGAGGCCACAGGCAGAGGGGCGAGCTTACCAGCAGCAGCAGCGGGCAGGACACCACAGGCGGAGCTGTATTGATAATTAATTTATTGTTTATTAATTATTAATTGGTAATTAATTTGTATTAATTAATTAATTGATAAACATATTAATTGTGTTAATTTAGTTTAGGAGTGGGTTGTGTGTTTATAGGGGAATAGGGTGGGAAGTAATTTATTATAATTAAGTAATTATTTATTAATAATTATTGCTATTGATAATTAATCGTTCATTAATTATTAATTGGCAATTAATTTTTATTAATTATTATTTATTGGTATTGATAATTATTTTATTGTTAATTAATTATTAATTGTTAATTAATTTTTATTAATTGATAATTATATTAATTGTGTTAAATTTTATATGGAGTGGGTTTTGTGTTTATTGGGGAATAGGGTGGGAAGAAATTTAATGTTATTAAAGTAATTATTAATTTTCATTTATTGGTATTTATAAATAATTTATTGTTAATTTATTAATAAATCATTATTTAATTAAAACAATTATTTAATTGATAAGTATGTTATTTTTAACCCCTATGCTAGCCAACACTTTCCCTTTCTCTGGAGTGGGAATAGTAATTTTTACCCCTACGCTATCCAACACTTTCCCTACTGTTGCACTCACTGGAGTTGGAATAGTAATTTTTACCCCTACGCTATCCAACACTTTCCCTACTGTTGCACTCACTGGAGTGGGAATAGTAATTTTAATCCTTTCGCTATCCAACACTTTCCCTACTGTTGCACTCTCTGGAGTGGGAATAGTAATTTTTAGCCCTACGCTATCCAACACTTTCCCTACTGTTGCACTCTCTGGAGTGGGAATAGCAAATTTTACCCCTACGCTATCCAATATTTTCCCTACTGTTGCACTCTTTGGAGTGGGAATAGTAATTTTAACCCCTACGCTATCCAACACTTTCCCTACTGTTGCACTCTCTGGAGTGGGAATAGTAATTTTTACCCCTACGCTATCCAACACTTTCCCTACTGTTGCACTCACTGGAGTGGGAATAGTAATTTTTACCCCTACGCTATCCAACACTTTCCCTACTGTTGCACTCACTGGAGTGGGAATAGTAATTTTTACCCTTACGCTATCCAACACTTTCCCTACTGTTGCACTCTCTGGAGTGGGAATAGTAATTTTTAGCCCTACGCTATCCAACACTTTCCCTACTGTTGCACTCACTGGAGTGGGAATAGCAAATTTTACCCCTACGCTATCCAACACTTTCCCTACTGTTGCACCCTCTGGAGTTGGAATAGTAATTTTTACCCCTACGCTATCCAATATTTTCGCTACTGTTGCACTCTTTGGAGTGGGAATAGTAATTTTTACCCCTACGCTATCCAACACTTTCCCTACTGTTGCACTCTTTGGAGTGGGAATAGTAATTTTTTTCCCTCTGCTATCCAATATTTTTCTGTATTGTTTTACTTAATGTTGTGTATAATTTATTTTACAAAAATTAAAAATATTGTAATTTTTTTAATTTGTTAAATATATTTTTAACATTTTTAATAATAATATTTTTGTATGTGTATGTCTGTATTTATAATTTATAAAATATTTTTAACAATTTATAAGTTATTAAAATAATTATTTATGAATATTATTAAGTACGTATATATATTATATTTTATATGTATATGTTTAATTTATTTTAACATTATATGTATCAGTTTTTATTTTTAAACATTTTTAAATAATTTTAACTATGTTTATTTTAATTATATGTATTATTTACTTTATTTTAGATTATTTTTTTAACATTTAAAAAAACATATTTTTTTACAACGATATTTTTGACATCGATATTTAATTTTCGATATTTTTGTACTTACCATGATGTAGATAGGATGTCGATATTCTTGACTTCGATATTTTTGTCACGATATTTTTGTGCCTCGATATTTTTGATGCCGATATTTTCTGAGTGATTCGGTATCCTCATGGTAGGTTACAAAATGAGACAAGGCGGTACAAGGAGGAACTACTAACAGGCACATGCATCAATGTTGGATTTTGCGATTTCTTAATTGCAAATTTTAAGGAATCGCAATTAAGGAATCGCAAAAGCCTATGCATGTAGAAATCGCTTACAAAATAGCGATTTCTAAACATTCCTTAATTGCGACTCGCAAATTGCGAGTCGCAATTAAGGAATACCTCCCATTCATTCCTATGGGCCTAGAGGCCCATAGGAATGAATGGGAAGACATTTCAATTTGCGATTCTCAATTAGAGAATCGCAAATTGAGAATGCAATTACAAGGTGCCAGGGTGTCAAAAGGACACCCTGTTGCACCCCTGAAATCTGCATATGAGTACATCTTGCACACACACATGCCCCAAGGGCATGTGTGTGTGTAAATGGAACTTTGAAAAATGCACTTTAGTGCATTTTTCAAAGTTTTGCAAATTACCATGAAGTTCAACTTCATGGTAATTTGCGCCCCTATTAGCGAAATCGCTAATTTTTTTACTTTAATGCATTGCATTTAAGGAATCTCAATTTGCGATTCCTTAAATGCAATCGCAATTTGAGAACTCGCAATTAATTGCGAATTCTCAAATTGCGAGGGCCTTGACCCTTGATGCATCGCAAAAGCTAATTTTGCGATCGCAACGGCCGATTTTTGCGAATCGCACCGTTTGCGATCGCAAAAAGCTTTGATGCATGTGCCTGTAAGTCTATTGACCAATGAACAGCCACAGTTTACAGTGGACAATGACACAAGCCAATGAAAAATATGGGCGGAGAGTGGGTGGAGCTTCAAGTCCCGACCTGAATACAGCATGCCACGCGAGCAGCGCATGCGCAGCCCAGGCTCGACCGAAGAACACAGCACTGTTTTAAGCATAATGTTTGTCTCTATTGCCCTGAGGTACAATTAATGCTCTTATTGGCCTGAGCCTGGTCCCGCCACTCCCCAAGATGAGTTCAATCCCTCCCCAGGGAAGACAGAAGAAGCTCTGGTACAGTAGATACAGTAGAGATCAGGATAGCTCCTAGAAACAAGTGAAGCTGTTTCCCCTCCTGATGGCCAGGGTGCTGCTTGCAGGAAGCACCGGGAGAGAAACAGGCTCATTAACAAACCTGAACGCTGCTGCTTGAGAGACATTTTATGGCTGCAATCGGGGCCATTTGCCTGCTTTTATTACAAGAGCAAACGAAGCGCACTGAAGCATCGCCACTTACAATGCACGCAGAGCATTTTGTTTGCTCAGTCAAAACAGGAGCTTAAAGGTAGCAACGAAGCTGATCTCACCTGTTCCACATAAAACCCTCTGGAAATAAGAGGCGCTACCCAAGGGCAGTTCATCCTGGGTGTCACAAGAATGCAACCCTCAGACTGCTCCACACACACTGAGCGTGTCACTGCCTGCTGTTTATGTATGTATTCAGTCTACTGGTAAACTCTCTCTCTCTCACACACACACACTCTCTCTCTGTCACTTTCTCTTTCTCTGTCTCTCTCCTTTCTCCCTCTCACACACACACACTCTCTCTCTGTCACTCTCTCTCTTCCTCTGTCTCTCTCTCTCCTTTCCCCTCTCTCACACACACTCGCTCGCCCTCTCTGTCTCTCTCGCTCTCACACACACTCTATCTCTGTCACTTTCTCTCCTTTCTCCCTCTCTCTCTCTCTCACACACACACACACACACTCTCTCTCTCTGTCACTTTTGCTCTCTTTCTCTGTCTCTCTCTCCCACTCCCCCTCTCACTCTCTTGATCTCCATATCCCCCTTTCTTTCTTTATCTCCCTCTCTCTCTCTCCCACCTTCTTCCCCCTCTCTAGCTCTCTCTCTCTCTCTCCTGTCTCTCTCTTATTTTCTCTCTCTCTCTCTCTTTTTCACTCTCTCTCCTGTCTCTCTCTCTCTCTCTCTTGTCTCTCGCTCACTCTCTCTCTTTCTCCCTCTCTCTTTCTTTCTCTCTCTCTGTCTCTCTCTCTCTCTCACTTATTTAGAATTCTGTGTTATATATACATATTAAGTATAAAAGCACAGTGCCTATGAAGACATGTCAAGCGGTGACATCATGTGGGCTCTTACAGAGATGAACAACACAGGCCATGACATCATGTGACATTTCACCCTATCGCCATCACAGGAGACATATCCCGCAGCCCTTATAAAAGCATCCAACGACTGTTCTTTCAATAGAGGCACCTTTCTTCCAGGTTATTAATGCATTTGGGAGGGAGTTCTATGACACGGTGGATGTGACTACTGCCTTACTCTGTAAGTGACCTTAGTTAATACATCTCTTGACTCTTCTAAAACAATGAATACAAAGTTGGGAGTAAAAGTCAATATGAGTGAAGCCCTTTGCTCAGAATCTTATGTACGAATGGCCAATCACAGAGAGGGCCACAGTCTGCTGCACGTGTGCATTAGGAAAGTACTTAGTTTAACCCATAACAGCATCAGAAGTGAGTGCAGATGTTTGGTGGAACGCATTCTGTTTAGAGAAAGGCATGCCCGGCCATGACGGAATCAGAATTTCTTCCACGTCGGTGACAGGAGAGGGGGGCGTTTAGAGAAGAAGATGGCGCCGGGCTGATCAGTAGAAACAGAGCTACACGATACCTCTGCTGGTCTGCAGATCTATAGTAGTTCTATATAATGTAACTTTCTTTTCATTACACTCAGCTGGGTGATCTGAGGATCTTTAGAGTAATGTTCACCTTTCTAGACAAAAATGTAGTGGTAAATAGAAGGTTTGCAAAGCTTCTGATGTGTAACTATCTGTAACTGCCCTATGGTAAAGAAGCGATGCTCCAGGGGAGGAACAAACACAAGAGGAAGAAAATCCACTGAATCAGAAGCAAGCTGGCAAGAGTGACAGGAAGGCCAACCAATGGTAAGCAGTGGGAGGGCTCTAAACCCACTGCAAGGTTGGGCTTGGTCCGACTACTGTGCTCCCAGCTGTATTTCTCGAGGCGTCTCCTAGCTCTGTCCCTGCCTCGTCAGTGACTCATGATGCTCCCGCCTTTTACTCTTTCTCTTTCTATGCTCTTCCTATGCTCTGTGAGGGGAGCCCTAGAGTTGTATTATACTACACACTGTGCAGCTGCTAAAACCGTGTCTGGCAGTCACTGTAAAGACATTAGTAGAGTGTGCTGGCCCTAATTCAAGTCACATACCTTGTGGGTATTTCTGTTAATTCTGTCCCAAGTTGTACTGCCTAAGATTATATAATATTCTTGCAGCTTGATCCGAACACTAAACCTGTATGGCCTCCGGATACTCACAAACCTTGGTGTGCTGCTGCCAGGGCCTGCACTGCGACACTGGTCCGTGAATGCATAACCACGCATAACGCAAGGACAATACGAGAAAGACCCCGCATTGGAGGCCTGATGTACGAAATAACCATTTAGTGATTTCCTAATTGCAAATGTTTGCAATTCATAATTAGGAAATTGCTAAATGGCATGTGAGGACGCAGGGCAGACAGAATTTGCAACTCAGTAATAAGTCGCATCGCTAAATAGAAAATGTCAGTTTACCTATTCAGTCGCAATTTGCGAATGCGGTTACAAATAGCGACTGCATTAAAAAAAATTGTGATTCCGCTTCCGGGGTCAGGGAGATGATCCCACAAACAGGAAGTGCTGCCCAGGAGAAGCAAGGGGAGCACGCAGAGTGAGCAGGGGAGAACGGCTGCACAATCCAAGTGACCTGAGGAGCCCCAAAACCTAAATAAAAGCCACAGCAATGGCCAGCCAACAGGCAGAGAAGGAGGCATCGGTGCAAAAGCGCAAATTGAAGTTCTCCGAAAAAGAACTGACGATACTAACTGAGGAGTGCTGCAACAACCATGAGCAGCTGTTTGACCGTGCATCAATGGCTGTACCTGAGACCCAGAAATGCAGAATCTGGAAGGACATGCATCAGAGAATAAAAGCTGTAGTTGTGGCACAGCACTCGGTGGAAGAAATGTGGAAGAGGTGGTATGATCTCTTGTCTCGTACCAAAGAAAGGGTGGCACCACACCTGAGTGAGTCCCATGCAACAGGAGGAGGTCCCTCAACTGTTCCCCCACCCACGACACTGGAGGCGATGGTAGAGACGACCCGAGAGCCAGAGGCAGTCGTTGGTTTTGGCAGCCTTGACACTTCTGCATCAGCACCATCGCAAAGTAAGTGTTCATCTATATACTTGTTTACTACATACATGTAAAAATAGAACTGATACAAGCAGATCAGTAAGGGACCATTACATAGCTAAAGTATCCCTTATGGTGCATCATGGTACTTGTAGTCAAAAATTACACACTGTATTCAGTGTCAGACATTTATTGATGAGGGAGAAGAACAGGCCCAAATGGTGGAGGAAGAAGCAGTTTTGGTGGAGAGCCTGCCCACACCACCTCATGGCCACTGCAGTGGTGCGTATATCTCTCCACAGCCACCATCATTTGAGGACGAGGATGCCCTCCACTCTAACCCAGATGCAAGTTGTCAGGCCCGACACCAGCGTACTGCAGTGCACGCTCATCTACGGTGTGATAGTCCTCATGTACAGCAGCCTCCTGGGTCCCAGGCAACTGCAGAACGGCAAGCGCTGTTTGGTGGCCTTGAGTCGTCCATGCTGCAGATTCACCGACTGCAGCACAAACAAATTAAATTAGTGACATTCAGCATGCAATATCAGTGGGTTTCAGTTCAGTGGCCACTAAAATGGACAACCTAACTAGTGTCCTAGAGAAACTATGAACACAGATGGCTGAGGACACTAGCAATCAGAGGCGCAGAGAGGAGCAGTGCTGTGCATACGGATGCCATTGGAAGGCTTGCACATGCCACCTCAGCCTTATCAAAGCGTACTGTGACACTACAGGTCAAAATGGGCCACTTCAGTGGGGATGTGTTGAGCAGCCTTGGCCAGATTACCACTGCCGTGGAAGCCATACAGAGTGCAAATAGATACATTAGTGTGAGGCAACATACATTTTGTTTGGATTAGGCAATTACAAATATGTTTCAACATTTATTTTCAGTATCTGATAGATATCCGTCATTAAACATCCCTCATTCCAGTCATCTGTAAATTCCACTGTCCCTAAACATGAAGGAGTCGTGGGTGCTTCCTGGATATTGTGACACTATCAGTGATAATGTTGTGGGCATTGCATGCCACTTGGATGTTAAGGGAATGGGTCTTTTTCTCGTTCCTAAGTAGATATTCAATATGGAATGGTGGATGCATGGGCACATGTCCGATCTATACACCCTATGACATGGGGGGAAATTGGCAATCCGGTAAAATTGCAGTTTTGTACTTTGTATTTCATGGGCATTCCTGGGCAAGGATATGTGGCAGTAGATGTAAATATTTTATGAACAGCGTGGACGAACCCACTACAGACGACTCTGTAACACCTATAGTGCCAGGCACCACTTAGGTTTGTAAGAAGAACCCTCACCCACCAACCTAGTTGGTGGCATGCTTCATCATCGGGTTCCCAACTGGGTAGCCGAATGCTACCCAGCTGTGCTACAACGTCTGATTACAGCGGAGCGGGATTTTTTGGTGGTGTGTTGTGAAGTGGTGAAATTAAAAATATCTCTGGGATTCCTTACTGACCAATTTTTTATTCCCAGCGGCCCAGGATATATTAAAAAAGACAGGGATAAAAAAGAAGATTAATAATTGGTCTTCATTATCCTACTAGTCGACATGTTTCAGCCTTTGTAAAAAATTTGTGGAGGCTTTCTTCAGGACCAAAATAATGTGAAGTAGTGTTAAATAGTGAAAAAATAGTGAAAGTGGCAAAAATAAGCCACGTGTATCTTTTTGCAGCACACACGCTAAGGTGTGCTGTGCATGCAGTGGTTAGACCGTAATTACGGGCCCACTGCTAGGATAAAATACTTGCTACGTGATTCTCGTAGCTACTCAGATCCCGGGAGGAGCGTACACCTTTAGTCACACATTCGTCAAGGTAGAGCGCTCGCTGCCACACCTACTCCGGTCTCCTCGGGATCGCGTGGGGCAAGGTACAGAGACCTCCTGATGAGAGCCCTGGCACTTATGTTTTTACAAATTAAGCACTGGTTTGGAGGTGGATCTGGCCTGCCTTTTTCAGGGGAAAGGGACCCATGCTGGGACGTTTGTGGCATGACGCCGTGCCCCTTTCCAAAGGCTGCCTTTAGGGGTGAACTGGCACCATATTTAGGTTGGCATGTATGTATTTAGGTGCAACCTTCTATTCGGTGCACTCATCTTTCGATTACATGGGGGCACACCCCCTGCTACTGGCATTACAGAAGGGGTCACACATGCCTCTGGCAGCTCCTATAACACAAAAGGGCCCATGTAGTACAAATTGAAGAAGTAAATGGCTGCTGGGCAACAAGTGCACATCCCTAATCTGGTCCCAGCCAGGCCACCATAACGCAGGAATGGCTGCCATTGATGCTCGGATGCTAACATGCGCTTGTGTAGAAACTGGTGGGCAGGCCGTTCTTCTCCACGTTATTATTTGAAGTTATGCCAGATTTCCCAGTCACAATTTCTTTAAATTTTTCTTGCTTCTTCCTTTTTTGTTAACTTGTCTACTCAGGCTTCCCTTAGTCTTTAACCCCTCGAACAGGAAGAGACATCAGAAGAAGACAGAAAGACAAATCTACACATCACTGACAAAAGAAAGCGTGGAAAGAAAACTTTGCATTTTCTTTTACTTTCCACCAGCAAGAGTACAAACCAGAAGATCCTCTCCCCTACCGTGACTCACACATTTAAAAAAGATTTTATAGGCAAACGTTTACTTTTCATCTGTACTTGTGCAATGCTTTAGTTACTCACTCTGATTTCTATCCTCTCTGGTCCATACTTACGCTCTTGTTACTTACTAAATGAGTAGAGACTGCACCTCCAAATACTGGCCTCTCTGCCCCTTCACTACACTTGCCTTAATCTCTCTCCTTCCTGCACAGGTTCCTACAAGGGTTTGCCTCGCAGAATGTTTCTTGCAAGTTCCACGTCATCACCAAGGCAACAGAGCCCCTTGACGCAAGGATGGGTGAGGAAATGTACCCAGGATTAATGAAGATCTTCTCTAAGTGTTCAGATCATGACCAGCAGGGGTCACTCCACGTGACCACTCACAACCTCAACATCCAACCACAAATAAACCATGCGTCCTCTCAATGCAGCATCTCCCGTGAATACGTCATCAAAAGGAAATCAACAGATCAGAGGATGGTGATTCCGTTTTGTGATATCTTCATCATCCTCATCCTAGGCGCGTGCTCTAGAACTCTGGGTGGGCTGGTGTTGACCCAACTAAACAGAGTTCCTCCTCTTTCCCTCCGGCGACCTCTCACCCGGATCCAGACCTGGTTAAGCATTTATCCCCACCTGGTGTCGCACAATCTATAGTCCCCCTGCCACATCTGCCATTCTGCGCCCCCTTCATACTGATAGAGCGCTGATAGCACTCTATTTTGTATGAGTGCACTATACTCATGGTTTAAACGCACTCTCATGTATTCGTATTGTTTGCAGTGTTTTACGACTATTAAGAAACGTTTATTTGAATCATTTGATGTTGAAACTAGTGAACGCATTTAAGTAGAACTTTGTATGTATTACGATTCCTTCATGAATAATGTGCAGGACGATATTATTTCTATACACCGTAATTGTGGTTAGTTTAAGTTGCCTGAATTATAGGCCCAAAGTCTTACGTTTCGATTCTCCTTGTGATCCAGCGGGTTACTAGCAACAAGCATTCATACACAAAATACTCACCTGGGCCCATTCATTCACACTAACTAGCAATCACCGCTGGTGGGAATCAGTTGTACTCTTTATCAAACTCCCTGCTACCATTTACCTTTCCTTATTGAAGAGTAATGACTTACCAATGGACCTTTGATAATTGGGGAAAAATTAGATCATACAAATACAATTTCATAAAACACCTGAAATAACCACTGACTCAGGAAGTTTTAAAATGTTTATCTAATATTTAGCAGAGTAATTTACAAGCCACATGGCACTTAATCGCATATCAAGGAGGAAATATACTATAATATCACTCATTGAGCATCAATGACGGTCCCTCAGAAAGGAGAAGATAGAGACAGCAGTACAAACTAGATTACGCAATTATAGTTACCTAAAGGTGTGAAAACCAAACCCCTTGGCCAAGGAGTTGGAAGAGGGTCCCCAAGAAAGGATGAAGACCAAGACCTCCGGACCAGGTTCAAGACAGGATAGATGACCTCTCTACCAACGATGCCTGCGTCGTTCCCCTCTCTGACACTTCGTCTCCTCCTCGATTCTTCCGTGTCTTCTTTCTAATGGAATCCGCCGCCCCCACCTCAGGACCTCTCTGGACAGCGGTTCAGTCTGCAATCGATCAGCTCGTTGAGCACCAAAAGCCTGTTCTCCTGAACTCCTCTTCTCTGCGCGCTAATGTCCATCTGCTCTCTCTAATTAGCTAATTCTATATCTATTATACCCTTCTACACCCAGGTACCTCCCATTAATGTTTCAAATTTATGGGCCCACTACTTCTGATTGGACAGGGACAGGGGGTTGATCCTCACACCATAACAATTTAGTTCAATTTCTTTAAGCCCATTGTTTTAAAATACCGCCCCTCTCAATTAATACATTTGCTTTATTTCCCACCCGTCTCATGACAATTTTTAATATAAAGTGTATACAAAATGTTGCGATTGGTAGAACATCTCAGATGTACAGTGGAGGTGACCAACGGGTCGTGTCCTTGGATATCTTCCAAATTGACTTCATCGCTTTGTCTTGTTCGTTTTCAGAGCGCATGCGCAGGTCCATGGCTCTTGAGCTGCTGTTCAGTTAACCCAGGCCCAAATTTACAAACTAATAGAAATCAAAGAAGAAAACATTAAAATAAAAAATAAATGTTATCACTGTTTACCCCCTACTTCTACTCTATTCCCATTTAATTATATAATCTATCCCGCATTAGTAGCGTTAAAATACCACATTATTAATTGCAGCAACGCGAAAGCTTTAGCATGTGAGAACATAAAGCAGCCATTTTAGCATACACTGCGCAGAAGCAGAAATTTCCCTCCAAGCAAAGAAAAGACGGCATACCACGTGATATGGTTGACACAATCGCAGTAGAATTCCCGCGCTTTAGCGGCCATTTTGGATTAGACAAGGATTACTTATTAGTGGAAAACACATAGGCAAGCTTCTCTAAGATAAATGTTTGTGTTTGCACCTTATTAATAATGACATTACAAATTTTAGTACAAATTAACCAATACTGTGAGAAGATGCCTCCGAGCAAGTCTCATTGTGAGTCCTTGCTCCATCACTTGCTCTTAAGAAATAAATAATTAAATGTTATTGTGTTCGAAATTAGAATGCTCTCATCCTACTGCAGGTGCAAGAATACACATCGTTATTTTCAGAGTTAAGGAGAGACCCGGAATGTCTTTGAAGATGGCTGGGAAGCGAGAAGGGAGGATGCCTTGCGTAGCTGGTCTGTCTGAAAGCCAAGGCCACTGGAAAGAAGATATCATTAATTACATTTGTGCCATGAAAGAAAAAGCTACTGCATAGAGGTGCAATGGAAAGTTTTAAGAAGAATGACGTATTGTGGGTTGAATCCCATCTTTTGTATGATGCGCAGGGACAGCGAGACCAGACTTCTGCTAGCTTTCGGAGGAGAAGGAGCATCTTAGAGCAAGCTCCATAGACATAAGCTAAAACGACCCATTTGACGTGAGTACTTCTTAGGAAGTCGACACGTGCTGACACCGTTGGGGAATGATAGAAGAGAGACAGGAGGGGCCCTCATCTAGAGCAGTGTAGGGAAAGATTTTGATTTCTTTCAATGAACCGAGAACTGAATATCGCATCTATTCTGTGTTGCGTTGTGATTTTGGAATTTATAATCATCTGTCTTTTGGGCCGAATTACTTATATTCGTAAACTTGGCTCTGTATTAATTTTTCTGTACCTCTATTCTTTGCTATTGAGATGTATTTACATCCAATTGTTTTTGGCCTTATAATAAATAATCAAACTGCAATTCGGAGTTGGTGGTCTTTTCAGGCATGACGATTTTGCTGATATCTGTCTGAGTTGTTTCCTCCCCTCAACCACTTTTAGTAGGTAAATAAAAGATCGATCGCTTACGCTATACTTAGTAGGGAACATTAGGAGTGCAATTTAGCGTAATCAAATGGTAGCAGAGGATGGTTTACCTTTAAAGTGGTTTACCTATAAGGTGAGGGGAGTAATCAGTGGTAGGGTTGAAGATCGAAGAGCCCTGAAGTGGTGTGGAAGACGGAGGAGACCGTCAGACGTTGATGGTGCGGCGGAAACAGTGGTGGCGTGAGTATGAAAGGAATTCGGGTGTTAGATTGCGGTGATGAGTAAGTGGGTGATGTATTGCGGAGTTGGGATGTATGTTGGGTGAATGTGGTTTTTGGTTTACTGGTCCGGACACGTGCGGAGCAGGAAGTTTTGGTGAGCGGACTCAAGAGAAGTCCAAGATCCCGGGATAGTTGTGTATTGTAATTGTCTGATCAAATGTGGGTGTTGTGAAGCGCTATCGACGATCCACTTGTGTTAGGGAACTTTGTGTGAATGAGGAATAGGTCGCGGTAGAAAGCCTCAGGTACCGGGGGTGGACTATGGCGATTGAGTGACCAACGCAGGTCGGGGGTCACAACGGCTGAATGTTCTTGTGAGAGTGTTCTATCGATCTTTAGGGACAGACAATTACTTGTTTATGTGACTGTGAGTTATTGTAATTGTGTAGGAACAGTTACTTGGTTTAATAACTTTTGGATATACAGTTACTTGTGGTACGAATGTGTGTAAGCGAGTTTGCGGTGAAATTGTAAAGGCGGGTGAGCCGCTGCAAGGAGTGAGAAGTGACGTCAGGGTGCGCCGTGCTGTGATAGGCTGGTTGGTGTAACGCCGCGCTGGGATTGGTGGAAGTTCGTTTGCAGTGGAACAAGCGTATTTTTGGGCTTGAAATTGATCGATTTTATAATGAGATGCTTTAGGGTATTGCGAGATTTGTGTAGAGGCGACACAGGGGTAGTGACTCGAGTACGAGAAGAAGCTCCGCCAGAAGACACACCGGCACATTACATGGCAACGAATGTAGGACTTCATACTATAGTGTGGCTTCAGAATTGGCATAAAATTACAGAGAAAGAGGGTGAATTGGCTTTCCCTCGTTATGGGTCTTTTCGTATGGAAGTGCTGACCCAGCTGAGGGGGTGATGAATGCACTGAAACCTCCCCCTAGACCCACACAATTTGAGGCATTAGATGCATGGATGAGAGCTGCTCTAGCAAAAAGGAGAGAGGCTTCACGAGGAAGAATGAGGAAAGCAATGAAGGCATATCAGGATGCTAGATGGGATGCCCAGTTGAAAAGATGGAGAGTAGACACCATAGAGGGAGAACGCTTGTACCCATTTCTTATGTTAAAAGAGGGGGCTGAAGGGAAAAAGACGACAGAGGAGGACAGTGATACAGATGACAGCTTCCTCGATAGATTGCTAGCGGATCGTCCTCCACCGTGCGACTCTAGATCAGAGACAGAGAGGTTGCGCCCATCAGAAGAGCTGTCAGGTGGGGGACAACTGGGTTCAGAGGAACAATTGGCAGGAGTAAGAGGCAAGATTACAATGATACACCTTCCGGGAGGGTCTGGAGGAATGAGGTATCCAGACCCTGAGCCAGTACCACCTGCAGGAAACATGCAGTTACCAGATGCTTTGTCGGTACCAGTCACAATAGGGCCGGTGGTTCCAATCTATACTCCTAGAGAAAGAACCGATGACAGTCAACAGCAAATAAGTGAAGGGGAAGAGACAATGTCTGGAGGGAGCCTTGCAATGAGTGGGACTGGGTTAAGTCAGATACCAGTGGAATCTAGTACTCCACTGCCAGCTACAGGTGATCCATCAAGAATGGATAGTGGGTCAGAACGAAGACGGACAGGAGCTCTAGCGAATTCTAGGTCTGACCTTCGAATGTGGGTTCAACCAGTGAGAGAGTCAATGAAGCCGAGGGAAGAAGCAAGCAAGAGACAAGAAGCGCCTAGAGTACTGTTTGAGCCACAGGTTAATTGTGCAGGTGACCATTGGAGAAGTCGAAGCTTGGAAAGAGATAGACGCCCAGCTTCGAAGATAGAAGAGGGTGCAGTCCCTAAGAGAACCCAAAGCTGTGACAGGGAAGATACAAGAAACGAGGAAATTCAGAGAGTGTTAAAAAGTGCAATAAAAGCGCCAATGCTAGATGTGGTACGACTAAAGGCAGAACTAGACGAGGTGATTGAAGGTAATCTACCTCTGAACAGAATTGAGACGTATGACTCGAGCGAACTACTGTTCGTAGCAAAGGACATGACAAGAAAGGCCAAACGAGCTTATGATGCATTGTTGCTTTTAGCACAAAGGTATGAGGTTGATTTGTCAAAGACCAAGCTGATACAGGGTTCTTGCAGATTAAATTACACAGATAAGGATTTGGAAGAGAAGCGAACGATTGGATTAAAAGCACAAATTAGAGAACTAGTGATAGGGATGCGGACATGGAAAGAATTAGACAGATGGAAAGAAAGATGGGCCAAAAAGAAAAGCTTCAAGACTGGAATAGGAGATACTCCGCCTCCGGGTGGAGGGACGGGAGCCGCAGGAAATTTCCCCCTCAGGGAGGTACAGAATGGAGGGTATGTACATGTGCCATGGAGCAGGGGTGATTTAGCAGCATTTACGAATGATTTTCCTCGGCTGAGGGAAAAACCTGCTGAGTGGTACAAGCAAATAGATCGGTTTGTAAAGATTTCAAAAGTATTGTGGATTGATTTAAACACCTTGTTTAATATAGTAGTGCCGGCGGATTTGTTGGCAGCATGTAAGATTGCCATTGAGTGGCATACTGCAGAGCCACCTAGAGATACATTGACTCATGGTCCTTCACCTGATGTAATGAGAAAATACGAGCAAGCGATTACATGGTTGCAATCGAAGGTAGCTCCTCAGATTGTTGAATGGTTGAAGATTGATCGCACCACTCAAGACTCCAAGGAATCAGTACATGATTATTACGAAAGATTGTTGTTAGCTTTTAAGCAGCATAGTGGATTGGATACAATTGAACAGAAAGATATGGGACAATTTGTCTCGAAGTTTGTGTTGGGACTGAAATCTGATATTAGTTTGATGATACAGCAGCACTTGATCTGTTGGCAGAATAAGTCGGTGGACGAGATTCTGCGTTATGCTAGATATTGCAGTGATCAATTGGAGTCGACACAGAAGAAATTGAAGGACAAGTTGATGTTGGTGCAGTTGAGAAACGCTGATATGACGCAAGGGATTGGAGGAGCGGTAGGTAGAGGTGGAGGAGGTGGAAGAGGAATGGGACAACAGATGGTGACCCAACCTGGTCAGGGTAGAGGAAGAGGAATGGATCCAGGTGTAAGTGAATGGGTGGCCCAACAGAAAAGGGTCACTGCCTGCCATTATTGTCACAAAATCGGGCATTGGAAGCGTGAGTGTAGATCGAATCCAGCAAATCAGATACAGATGGAAGGAGAGGGACAGCTGTCCGAGACTGTCAATACTGTGACAAGACCCAGGTCTATGTATGGAGGAGGATATGAGCCGCAAGTGCAAGTACCTCAACCTCCTAGGATACCCATGCAAAATCAGTTATACCATCAGGTGCCTTATTTTGAGATACGAGATAGATTTGATCAAAATCAAGATTTACAAGAGTGCCAGAGGGGGGTGCACGAGGAATGCACCTTAGATGCGATCTTAGAAGTAGATCAGAGTGGGCCGTTTGTAGATGCAGATGTGAATGGATATCCTGTTACCTTCTTATTAGACACTGGAGCTGCTCGCTCCACGGTGAGAACTGAAGTAGTCCCAAATTTAACTCTTTCGGGACAATCGATTCAAGTAGTGGGGGTTAGTAATCAGAAAATGACCAATCCATTGACAAACGAATTACCCGTGAGAATAGGACCATTTCGGGATAAACACCAATTTGTAGTGTGCAATTCAAGTCCGGTCTGTCTTTTGGGACGAGACCTTCTGTGCAAGCTTAATTGTACTATATCGTGCACTCCGAGAGGTGTGGAATTGCAAACATATGATGACGATGCTGATTTTAAAATGGCTAACATGAGCCTGTGTGCAGAAATGTTTGTGGTGCTCACAATAGCAGAATTGCCACATGACTTGAGAGACTCAGTTGATCCGAAAGTGAGGGATTTTACGGGCGAGGATGTAGGTCTGATGAGAGGGGTTGAGCCAGTTAAAATACAGGTCAAACCCAATGCTGACTTCCCACGAACGCCACAATATAAATTGACTCCAGAAACTGTGGCCGGAATAAGACCTGTGATTGAGACTATGATTGCCCAAGGTATTCTTAAGGAGATATGAGGAAGTCCCTGCAACTCACCTATCATGGGACTGCAGAAGCCAAGTGGCAAGTACAGAATAGTGCAGGATCTGCGTCGGGTTAATGAAATTGTGATCCCATGTTGTCGTGTGGTACCGAATCCAGCTGTTATTCTATTCCAGATACCATGTAAAGCAGAATGGTTTACAGTGATAGATTTGTGTCATGCATTTTTCTCCATACCATTGCATGAAGAAAGTCAGTTTTTATTTGCGTTTAGGATGGACGATCGTGTGTTAACATGGGAAAGAATCCCTCAGGGGTATACAGAAAGCCCCTCCATTTTTAGTCAAAGTCTGAAAAAGAATCTTGAAGGACTGGTGATGCCCCAAGACTCAGTCTTAGTGCAATATATAGACGACCTTTTGGTCGCCTCAGAGACTGAGGATGCTTGCAGGATTGACACTGTGGCGTTCCTAAATCATTTGGCAGAGAATGGACACAAGGTGTCTCTAAACAAATTGCAGTATTGTTTGTCTGAAGTTCAGTACCTAGGCCACCGGATTGAGAAAGGAAAGCGAAGGGTGTCACCAGATCGCATAGAGACGATTCTGCAAATGGGAACTCCAAAAACACAAAAAGAAGTCCGCATGTTTTTGGGAATGGTCGGCTATTGTCGACAGTGGATCCCAAATTTTTCCTTGCAAGCAAAGCCTCTGTTGAAACTGACTCGAAAAGATGTTAGTGATCCGGTACCATGGGATGATGAGTGCTTGAAAGCCTTCCGTGAGCTGAAGGAAAGTATCTGTCTTGCTCCAGCTCTCGGAATGCCGGATTATAACAAAGCATTTTCGCTCTTTTGCTGTGAAAAGGAGGGATGTGCGTTAGCAGTCCTTGTACAGACACATGGGGGTGCCCGTAGACCAGTAGCTTACTTCTCAGCTACATTAGATCCTGTAGCTTCTGCGTTGCCCGGATGTCTGAAATCCGTTGCTGCAACCGGTGTCAGCATTGAAAGATGTGAAAGCATAGTGATGGGTTATCCGCTCATTATTTTTGTGCCCCATTCAGTAGAATTGTTGATGACCAGAACGAAAACACAGTATCTGACCAACAACAGACTTACCAAGTATGAGCAGGTTATCTTGGCCGCTGAAAATGTTACCCTGAGACGTTGTACCACCCTGAACCCTGCTACATTGTTACCTGTGCCGGAAGAGGAGGGAGATGAGGATTGTGAAGAGCATGACTGCCTAGATGTTACTGACCTATCTACCAAACCCAGACCTGACATTGTCGATGAACCTTTGCCCCAATCTGATTTGATCCTTTTTGTTGATGGTTCATGCTTAAGAGACAATGAAGGGTATTTGAGAGCAGCGTTTGCTGTGTGCACCATCATGGGAGTAGTGGAAGCTGCCTGTTTAAATAGAGTATTCTCTGCTCAGGTGGCCGAAATTGTCGCTTTGACACGTGCCTGTATCATTGCAGCTGATATTCGAGTGACTGTGTATACTGACAGTCAATACGGATTTGGTGTAGTTCATGACTTTGGGCAGTTATGGTCACAGAGGGGGTTTCTAACGTCCTCAGGGTCACCTATACGTAACGGCGAGTATGTGCGCCAACTATTGGAAGCTTTGCAGAAGCCCAAAGAGATAGCAGTTGTGAAATGTGCAGCTCATGGAAATGGAGAAGACTTTGTCACTAAGGGCAACAATTATGCAGATGAAGTAGCACGATTTTGCGCTGAACATGCTTGTATTTTCAATGGAGAATATATAGGCGAGAGCACAGAAGAGACCGAGCTCAGCATGATGTTAGCTATAGCCGATACTTGGGATGAGGTGAAGCGGTTGCAGGATGAAGTCCCAGAAGAGGAAGCTGCTTCATGGGTCAGGGCAGGTTGCACAAAAAGAGACGATGGCATTTGGGTGTCCACAGATGAGAGAGCAGTATTACCCAATTGTCTACTGAGCCCAATGGCAAGGCAAATCCACGGAGCAGTTCATCTGGGAAGAGATGCGATGGTGCGAGTGTTTAGGCAGACGTGGTTTAATCCACGCTTTCGTGTGTGGGCTGAAGCGGTATGTCACAGGTGTGTTACTTGTCAACAAATGAATGTTGGAAAGAGAACTGTGGTTGCACTGAGTCACATTGGAAGATCTGGAGGTCCCTTCAATAGGATACAATTAGACTTCATTGAGATGCCGAGGTGCAATAGGTTGAGATACGTTGTGGTGGTGGTGTGTATGTTTCGCGTTGGGTGAAAGCATATCCAACTAGACGATGTGACAGTCTCACGGTAGCCAAGTTGTTGTTAAGAGAATTGATCCCGAGATACGGATTTCCGACATCAGTGGAGACAGATAGAGGAACTCATTTCCACAGTGAAATCATGAAATTGTTGTGCTCTGCTTTGAACATTGATCAGAAACTGCATTGTAGCTACAGGCCGGAGGCTTCAGGTCTTGTAGAGCAGGTTAATGGCACCATCAAGTCAAGAGTGGCAAAGGTGTGTTCGTCAACTTCATTAAAATGGCCAGATGCGCTGCCTCTGGTGCTCATGAGTCTGCGTAGCACCCCTGATAGGAGAACAGGGCTTTCTCCCCACGAAATGTTGACCGGAAGAGCTATGCGTTTGCCTATGGTGCCAGCTATAGCATTGATAAACATCAGTGATGATTTAGTGTTGGATTATTGTAAGGGACTGGCTGATGTGGTTACTTCTGTATCCCACCAGGTCGAGGCTGCGACTGCATCCACCTCGAGAGACCTGCTGCATGATCTTAATCCAGGTGATTGGGTACTAGTTCGCAAGCACGTGAGGAAGAGTTGTCTTGATGCTCGCTGGCGAGGACCATATCAGGTGATATTGGTCACAAGTACCGCTGTGAAGTGTGGAGGATTGCCGAACTGGATACACGCTTCCCACACTCACCGAGTTCAAGCGCCTGCGGAGGAAGAAAGTCCCCTGGTTCCGAGAAGTGTGTGCGGACCTGCCACAGACAACGACGAAGGCACAGGCCCAGCTGTAAGAGTTTCGGATGAAACGGAACAGCTAAGTGAGCACGAGAGACGAGAGCTGAGTGCTCCTGAATTGAGCCCAGATCCTGAAATAGATGATATTGCAGGTGTGAACTTTGCACCAGATCAAGGTGAGCGGTCTATTGCAGAAGGATCAGATCAAGAGGAAGAGAGGAGAGCAGATGCCAGAGCGGAAAAGTGGCCAGCAAGAAAAGAAAGGCTGAATATAAGACTTGCATCTGAGAAAAATCTCGCTCCGATTCCTGAAACATCTGAATCAGATCAAAGTGACGCTGAAGAAAGACCGGATGGTCTGAGACGCTCCAGAAGAGAAAGAATAGTGTCTCGAAGATACACATCCCCTGAGTGGACGTACCTGGCTGCAGATGCAGAGCCCAGCGAAGTCCAGGAGGTTGGGAGCTGGTACGGTGAGCTACGGAGGGGACACCCTCTCGATTGAAATACAGTTGCTGGTCCCAGGCGTAGAAGCGTTTGGAACACTAACTCTGCAAGTCCCAAATCCTCCAAGGCTGAGTGGATTGCGTTACCTGATCATCAATCAGGTTATCTTCCCTTCATTTGGCCAACAGCTCACCGCGCAAGAATTAGGAGAAATTCGTGCGGAGATTCTGCAACTTGTCCTCGAAATACTTGGAGCAAATATCATTAACGATGAAGCTTGAATTATGATCAAAGAAAGCATTAGGCCTTAGAAAGAAGATAACTTAGACCCCAGTTTAAGAAGATTTAAAATTAGGAACTTTCTAGTAGATGATGGAGTGAGGAATAGGGCTGACTACATCTCTTCAATAGGTTTAGTATCAATCGAATGAACTTTGACATTAATTGCATGGGAGGAGAGAAGTAAGAAAGACATTGTTAAACAAAGAAAACAGAAAGAGACTGTGTTTTCCCTTTTGTGCTTCGGAACGGATCAGTAGAAACCATGGTGTCCGAAAAATCAACACGCAAACAGAAGTGCATCATTGGCACCCTCATTGTAGTGGTGCTTATCATTATAACTGTGGTGATCGTTACATCTCTAGTTGGATCTCAGGATGACGGACAGAATAGGGTACAGGCAACACTCACTACACCAATCTCTGAGATAGATGAGGATGCATCCGCAAGGGATCTAGAAATGATTAAGGAAACCAGTCGTAGATTACATGTTGATTTGTCCAAGGGTGATTTCACTTTGAATGCGTATGCTCGATTATTGTATGAGTATGTGGATACCATGGAAGCAAACGATTGCTATGTGTGTATGCAATTACCAGCTTCAGTAGAAGAAGGCATTCAATACCATCATTTGCCTTTGACCTATGGCATTACATGTAGTGTGTTGTTGAGCATGTTTTATAGCAAGGCACACTTCGAGTACTATTTCTCAAATTATGATGTGGTACTCTCGGAAGTCCCAGTTCTTAAATACATGAATAAATATGATTATTATAAGGAAGTAGAGCGAATGTCAAAGTATTTCGTGCCTACCATTACTTTGGATACGTCCTATGCCCATAGACACAATTTAACCTGTATGTTAACTGACATTGAAAAGAAATTTATAGATCAGATAGAAGATCGGCATAGACAGACTCTATTTAGACCAGATCCAAAGCACAAGGTTACCCCATGGACTAAAGAAGAATTAGATCATAAAGCAAAGGGGAGTTTTGGACCCATTGCATTAGATTTCCAGCAGAAGGGGAAGTTGTGTATTAGACACCCGACCACATACTACGATAAGATATTTGTGGGTGAAAGTGATTGTGAGCACGTCTTCTTGATCGAAGAATCAATTAGAAAAGCATTATTGGACAAGATAACAATAGTGCCCAATGTGTATTTTGTGTGTGGAAAGAATGCCTATGTGAAGTTGCCCAAAAATTGGTATGGCACTTGTTATTTGGCTGTGGTATTTCCCAAGATTTTTCATGTGAATGATTTATGGCCCCTAGAAAGAAAAAGACCTCACAGAGGAAAACGTAGTGTGAGTGCAGGAGAGTGATTGGAGACATATTTGGAGCTATGATACCTAGTATGGGTGTGATTTTGAAAGATTTGAAAATCAGAAAGCTGGCAACATTAGTGGATAAGCTCTCAATAAATACAGCTCAGATTTTATTACTTGTAGATGGGGAGATGGTTTCGATAAGGGCGATGGTTTTGCAAAACCGTCTTGCCCTAGATGTGCTGCTAGCAAAAGCCGGAGGAGTCTGCAAATTATTGAAAGTTCAACAGTGCTGCACTTATATTCCTGACAACAGTCAGGATATAAGGAAATATATCAATAATATTTCAGATATACACCAAGAGTTATGTGAGATGGCTGCTGAAGGACTCTGGGAACAAGTGGGGAAAGGATTTGGCAAGATAGGCAGTTGGTTTGGAAGTTTGGGACAAGAAATAATGGGATATATCTTGAAGCCTATTATAATAGCTGTCATTTGTATAATTGTCCTACTAGGAGCCATCAAGGCTTACAAATGGCAAAGGGCACAACATCAGGAGATTGCTTCGAGAAAGCGAGAGCGCCAACTTGAACGACTGCAAGACAGTCATTACCAGCACCTTAAGGGGTTAGAACGATTCAGACAGGGATGGCAAGCTACAGCTTCTGTTTAGGTCGGTCTCTTCTACAAGGAGAAAAACTACAGAAGAATAGAAAGTTGGTGTTATGACACTAGTCATAAGAAGGGGGAACTGATAGAGCGCTGATAGCACTCTATTTTGTATGAGTGCACTATACTCATGGTTTAAACGCACTCTCATGTATTCGTATTGTTTGCAGTGTTTTACGACTATTAAGAAACATTTATTTGAATCATTTGATGTTGAAACTAGTGAACGCATTTAACTAGAACTTTGTATGTATTACGATTCCTTCATGTATAATGCGCAGGACGATATTATTTCTATACACCGTAATTGTGGTTAGTTTAAGTTGCCTGAATTATAGGCCCAAAGTGTTACGTTTCGATTCTCCTTGCTCTTAAGAAATAAATAATTAAATGTTATTGTGTTCGAAATTAGAATGCTCTCATCCTACTGCAGGTGCAAGAATACACATCGTTATTTTCAGAGTTAAGGAGAGACCCGGAATGTCTTTGAAGATGGCTGGGAAGCGAGAAGGGAGGATGCCTTGCGTATCTGGTCTGTCTGAAAGCCAAGGCCACTGGAAAGAAGATATCATTAATTAAATTTGTGCCATGAAAGAAAAAGCTACTGCATAGAGGTGCAATGGAAAGTTTTAAGAAGAATGACGTATTGTGGGTTGAATCCCATCTTTTGTATGATGCGCAGGGACAGCGAGACCAGACTTCTGCTAGCTTTCGGAGGAGAAGGAGCATCTTAGAGCAAGCTCCATAGCCATAAGCTAAAACGACCCATTTGACGTGAGTACTTCTTAGGAAGTCGACAGGTGCTGACACCGTTGGGGAATGATAGAAGAGAGAGACAGGAGGGGCCCTCATCTAGAGCAGTGTAGGGAAAGATTTTGATTTCTTTCAATGAACCGAGAACTGAATATCGCATCTATTCTGTGTTGCGTTGTGATTTTGGAATTTATAATCATCTGTCTTTTGGGCCGAATTACTTATATTCGTGAACTTGGCTCTGTATTAATTTTTCTGTACCTCTATTCTTTGCTATTGAGATGTATTTACATCCAATTGTTTTTGGCCTTATAATAAATAATCAAACTGCAATTCGGAGTTGGTGGTCTTTTCAGGCATGACGATTTTGCTGATATCTGTCTGAGTTGTTTCCTCCCCTCAACCACTTTTAGTAGGTAAATAAAAGATCGATCGCTTACGCTATACTTAGTAGGGAACATTAGGAGTGTAATTTAGCGTAATCAATACCAAGTGAGCACACCCCCACCTCTTGTACATTGCTCCGGGTCCTTGTAGCTCGTTGTGCTCTTTGTAAGTCATTTACACACACAGATCACAGGATTCCTGCCACAGCAGGAGTAATGTTGGTGCAGCGAGTGTGCATCAGGCTACTGAGGTCTGCACAGTCCTATTGTGGTACTGATGTCTGGTGTCCGTATCTTGTATGATCGGTTTATTTGCACGTGAGATGTCTCGGAGAGGGCTGAGTGTGGAGGAGTCTGACGTCAGACAGGCCGGCCTCCTCCGAGGTCATTAATGGACATTGATGCTGGTTTAGGGGGGAGAAGAGGCTTCATGTAGGAGGAGTTGGTGATGGGAGTCTGAAGAGAAAGAAACTCCTCGGTGAAGGGAGACGTGGAGGTGAGGACCACAATGCCCCTCAAGCAACCTGCTTAGTAACTTTCATAGAGTTAACCTCTGAAGTAACATATTTCTAAGTTACCCAAGCCTCAGTGGGCTATGTCTAAGAGAGGCCCCAAGTCTCTGAACCCCAAAAGTGTATTTCAGTGAACTAACCTCCCTTCCTCAATCATGAGAGCTGCGGATGAGAGGACCCCGAAAGGAAGAGGTTTTGGGTGAACCAGTGAAAAGAATGAAAGTCCCAGGTGGGACTGATAGAGTGGTGCGAATGAGTGTAGGAAAATGTGAACAGCACAGCACGGGGTTAGTGGACTGAATCACAGGGACACCACAGACAACTGTTTGAGATTCACAAGGACTTGGAGAATAAAGGTTTCAAAGTTCAGGAGTTTACCTTGCAGTTCAGGCTCTAGCCAGGAACCCTGAGGAGACCACAGACGTGTAAATGTGTCAGTGACTCCTTGTCAGGGTTCGCTTCCCAGGACAGTTTGCTATAGATAAATATAGGTTTGAGCTCAGCAGAGGACTGTGACCTGCATAGTTTCAGTTACCTGGTTAAAGTTAATAAACAAAAGAATGTTAGACCCACAGAAATAGGGTTGGGCCACCGGGCTACTAGAGATCTTGTGTGCAATATACTGAGGTGAGGGCGCAAAACAGTCAGTGTTTTTTGAATATCAACTCTGTGAGATTCTTTAAATCTTTCTCACAATAAACGCAAATGAGCTAATCTTACGCTAACTTAGGGCCTGATTTAGATTTTGGCGTACGGGTTACCCCGTCACAACGGTGACAGATATCCCGTCTGCCGAAATATAAATCCCATTATATCCTATGGTATTTATATTTCAGCCGACGGGTTATTCATCACCATTGTGACAGGTTAACCCGTCTGCCGAAATTTAAATTAGGTTCTTAGACTGTGTTTACGCTGTCCTCCATCGTGCACTAATGTCACAGTGTATCACATGATGACTATCGCTGTTGTTCAAGTAAACAGGGAGAGTTCCGTAGACTTTCTCTCATTGTACCTAACCAACGACATTCAGTTGTCCCAGGCCACTGCCATACAATGTATCAATTGAGATGCTTGCATAAGCTGTGAGAATGACTGAGATCCAATGTACCACCACCTTGAGAGAATCTTTGAATGTATTCTGTAGTAAAATGTTTCTTCTTGCTCGTTCCCTATTGGTGCATATCTTGAGAACCCGTATAGAACATATGAAAGCCTTTGTCTAAAGCTCATAAAAGGACATGAATTCTTTACTTTACTGAGTTCTTTGTACTTATGATCTGTGCACTTTTGCTGCAAATTTGCTGATGGCATATTTCATGTAATTGCCTATTACGAATTTATATAAAATTTCAAACTACAACACTTATGAGAATGTTTCAGCATTGATGATTGTATTTGAATAGCAGTGACGGATCCAATCAGGCAGCACCAAAGTCCGAATCGAGACTACTTCACTCCCGGTCCTTGCCGTTGGCGGAACGGATTGGCGACCGACAGATCCTTTGCGACCCCCCCCCCCCCCCTCTTCATTTTACACTGCATTGCTAATCATTCACAGCATCGAATGCCCATTCGTGGGGTGCCGCAAAAACTCACACTTTATTCATTTATAATTTTGAGGCTACAGTCATTTTACGACTCCTCGACAATGGCAGCAAATGCCAAGTTGCAGGGCTGCAAAGAGCAGCACATCCCCTCCCTGCTTCTGCATTTAATAAACTCAAACAGATTTGTTCTAAAGAAACACAATGTCCCTTAAAGGGCCAGAGGCCATCTTAAAATACAAAGATTGGAATTCATTATATGGCATTGGGGTGGAGCTAGCACCATTGTCTTCTCCTCCCATTACTGGCAGCCACAATTCACAAGCGAAACGTGTCAATCGAGACAGCTTCTACTTTATGACTGCCCTAGCAACATCATTGGAGAATCAGTAATGTTTATGCTCATTGTGATCCCCAAAGAATCAAAGTCAGCCTAGCAGCTGCTGGTTGTTGAGAGAGTGAGGCCCCATCTCCTGTTGTACCTACTCCATCAAAGAGTAGTATAAATGAGATGGCAGGAACCTGCCAGTGATCAACTCTACTAGCTTAGTGCCTAGATATCAGTGGCAACTGTTAGGCAGAGAATGAAGGAACCCACAGCATATGTTCAGGCCAACTCACCTGGGACAACTCCCAATTTAAAGGCCAAGTTCCTCATCACATAGGCCTCTTGGTCTACAAAGTAAACAAGCATTGGCAATGCCCATAGGTCTGGCTTTAAGAATGTTGTATGGTAATTTGAGGCTTTAAAAAAAAAGTAAATAGCATGGGAATTAATGACTGTCCTCCTCCACCATTTGTGCTGCTGCCAGAAAAACAAAATAAATTATCTATTTATCTAAGACACTTCAATAGCATTACCTTGTCATGCGTGTGTCCCTGAAAGTTCAAGCTCATGCCGCTGGATAAATAAACAAAATGGTCACAGCTGTGTGGAAGGCAAGCAATTTTCAGGGTTGATCCTGCGTGCGCCGTGCGCCAGCGCATGTGCTCTCGCTTGTGAGACAATATTGTTTACAACAAGATTGGCATACAAGGATCCGCTCTCAAATGGATCTGTTTAAATGAATCTGTTCCTTCCTCAGGGCAAGAACCCAAAGGGTCAAGCTGCCGCCCTTCATATTAGAGACCAGGAATCTGATATGCGGAGTCCCACAGGGATCATCCCTCAGCCCCACCCTTTTCACATATACATGACACCACTCACCAATATCATCCGATCACAAGACCTCACCGTCATCTCCTACGCCGATGACATCCAACTCATTCTCGCCCTCATGCACAAGACATACACCACCAGAACTAACTTCACCAACTGCATGACCATGGTAGCAGACTTGATGCGAACCAACTGCCTAAAGCTCAACTCTGAGAAGACAGAAGTATTTGTGTTCAGCAACAAGATCTCCCCATGGGACTGCACCTGGTGGCCGTCAGAGCTAGGCCCAACACTTACAGACCAAGCAAGAAATCTAGGGATCATCCTAGACGACAAGCTCAACATGACTGCTCAAGTCAATGCAGTGTGCACCTCCTGCTTCCACATTCTACGCATGCTAGGAAAGATCTTCAAACGGTTGCCTCAGAACACCAGAAGTGCCATCACACAAGCACTCATCACCAGCAGGCTGGACTACATCTACACCCTTTATGCTGGAATCTCCAAACAACTCTTATGCAGACTCCAGACTATCTAGAACATCACCGCTAGTCTCATACTCGACGTCCCATGCTGCATCCACATCACACCGCACCTCAAGAAGCTTCACTGGCTCCCCATTCACAAGCGCAGTAATTCAAACTTCTCACGCACACATACAAAGTCCTACACAACACAGGACCAGCATACCTGAACAGCCGCATACACTTTCACCAACACACCAGATGCCTAGTTGTGCCTCACTCCCACTCCCACTCGCACACACTCCCTGCATCCGCAAAAGCAAACCTGGAGGTCTCTCATTCACCTACATCACATTCAAGATATGTAAAGACCTAGCTCAACACATCAGACCCTCTGTGGTGTTCTGCACCTTCTTTGTAAACCACAGATTCCTGATTCTGGAATGTGGTGGAGGTTGCCTAGCACTGCTTGAACTGGGAAGGCAGTTACTCCTGACTAGCTGCTTACTCCTGACTAGCTGCTGGATGGGGTCTCAAAGCTTGTGCTTACTTTAATAAAGCCCTCTCACTTCAACTACAAGAGTCTGGACCTTCATTTGTGAGAGACCTACTTCTACATTTTGGCGACGATCTACCTACGCAAATAAAGAGACCCCAACAGCTTACTTTTAAAAAGAACAGCTCTACAAGTCTTTCCTTACTACGAGCAACTCTCCTACCTCCCGGCTGATCTTCATTTTCTTCTTCATCTGCCGAAGAGGGGAAGGTTCGCCTGATTTTACGGCATCCTGCTGCAGTGTTATCTGAAGGGTTTTGGTGTTCCGGCATCATCCAAGGTTTGCTCCCTCAAGAAGGTCTTTGTGGGTTGAGCGGACCCTGGAGGGAGGTTTTGCTGACTTTGTAAGGTGCACTATTGAAGGTATGTGCGCAGCTCTTCGTTTTCACTGAAGGGCTGATCAGCTCTCCGCGTTGCCTGACTTGCAGAGCGGCCTGCTCTTGATTTGCCTGATCCTGACGTCATCAAGTGAAGACGTGGCGGCCATTTTAGGTGTCCCATACTTGCCTGACTTCCAGTGACGTCATCGCGTAAAGACGCTGCGGCCATCTTAAGTGCCCTACACTCCCAGTACGGCGCAATTCTAGTGGCCTGCCCAACATCATCGCTACTTACGTGGCATCCATCTTTAATTGGGCTGACAGTTTTGGAGTTGTGCGCTGACACGCACAGCTGATCTCACTTATCATCGTTACTTACGTGGCATCCATCTTTAATTGGGCTGTCAGTTTCAACTAGAGCTATGTACTAATGCCATTTTTCGTTCCTGTGCATGGTCACAGAGTGCAAGTTGTGCGCTGACACGCACAGCTGATTCTACGTTTCTTCAGTGCTGTGTATGCATGGTCACAGAGTGCAAGTTGTGCGCTGACACGCACAGCTGATCCTACGTTTCTTCAGTGCTGCGTGTGCATGATCACAGAGTGGAAGTTCTGCGCTGACACGCACAGCTAATCTTACGTTTCTTCAGTGGTGCATCAGATCAAAATAAAGTTTAAGTCTACGCGCTGATGCGCACAGTTTGCATAATTTCATCATTTGTTGTGCGCTGATGTGCAATTCAGGCACAGTGCTATTCTTATAATAGGTATTTGCTGATGCGCAATTCAGGCACAGTGCTATTCTTATAATAGGTGTTTGTCACTTTCGCTGTTATACTCAGCTCGTTTCTTTCTCTTTCTCAATTTATGTAATAGTGTTAGTTTATATTACAAAAATGCAGAATGTTCCAGCACCTCCGTTTTTTCTCTCTTCCCCAGGTGTACCTCCTATACTCTGGCAAAAGTGGAAGAAGGTATTTAATCACTATGCTCGTGTCTGTGGTACCTCCCTCAGTGCAGAGAGGAAGACTTCTCTCCTGATGCACTGCTTAGGTTCTGAGGGGCAGGAAGTTTTCGAGCATACCTGATCTCGCTGATAGTGACTCTGCATCTCTTAATGAGTATGAAATTTGTATCAAAAAGCTTGATTTGCACTACCTACCTAAGATTAGTACTGTGCTTGAACGCTATCATTTTGGTAGAAGGATGCAGAGGCAAGATGAGTCCGTGGAGCAGTATATAACAATTTTGCGTAAATTGGCCTTAACCTGTAACTTTGGTGCCACATTGGAGGAACGCCTGAGGGATCAGTTTATGTTGGGTTGTGTTCAAGACAAGACTAGAGATGCTCTATGGCAAAAAGACAACCCTTCTCTACAAGAGGTTATTACCATCGCAAAGAGCCATGAGCACTCAAAAGCGTGTGTTGACATCATAAAGAAAGAATCTTCTTCTGAGAAAAATGATCACTCTGATGTCAAGGTTGTTTCAGATAAGTCCGTTAAATCTAAAAATGTCTTAGATCAAAAACAGTATGGTCAACCTCAAAAATTCTCTTACCATAATCAAAGGTCTTCTTTTCAAAGTCAGAAATCTTGGAATTCCAAGCAATTTCAAGGCAAGTGTTACAGGTGTGGTGACTCTGGTCACATGGCTGATTTTAAAAACTGTCCAGGTTGGAAATTCATTTGCAAAATTTGTGGTAAGAAAGGTCATGTTTCCAAATGTTGTAGGTCAGGTAAAGATCACAAATCTGTCAAAGAAGTCGATGTCTATGATGATGATGCTGAAGAAGTCATTATTTGTCAGGTTTCAGGGAATAAGCCTGATGGTCCTAAAGAGGATGTTTTAGTTAATGATGTATCGGTCAAAATGCTGTTCGACTCTGGGGCCAAGATTACACTTGTTCCCAAAGCGTTTTATAAGAGTAATTTACAAGATAAAGTTGTTCTTAAAAAACCTGACATCAGACCTAAGGGATATGGTGGTGTCAATATTGACCGACTTGGTTACTTTTGGGGGTCAATAAACTTCAAGGGGAGAATGATCTCTGGGAAAATGTATGTGTCAATGAAAGGTGACTCACTTATAAGTTGGTTTCACCAAAGAGATCTGCATGTGTTTCTTGACCCCAACGAAGATCCTCAGGTATGTCTGAAGGAGCTGCCGCCTGTTAGGGTGGTTGACTATTTGGTTAATGATTTGATTAAAGATTTTCCTGCTGTTTTTGCAAGCGACCTAGGCTGTTTTAAAAATTATGTACATCGAATAAGACTTAAGGAAAATGTTATCCCTATGGTTTCCAAAGTTAGGAGTGTTCCTCTCTTAGTAAGGGAAAGCATGAAGAGTAAGCTGGACAAACTCCTGGCGAGGGGTATCATCCAAGAGGTTGAGGCAACAGAGTGGGTCTCTCCGGTAGTAATGGCACGTAAGGCAAATGGTGAGGCCCAACTCTGTGTGGACTTGAAGGAACTCAACAGAGCGGTGGTCGTTGATCACTACCCTCTACCCAATATCGCTGAAATGCTGTGTTCCCTTGAGGGGTCGAAGCACTTTTCTTCTTTGGATTTAGCCTCTGCTTACCACCAGGTTAGGCTGCATCCTTCTTCTCAAGAATACACAACTTTTGCAACACCCTTTGGTACGTTTACGTTTCTAAGAATGCCCTTTGGTCTGATTTCGGCTGCCTACGTTTTTCAAAGGGTAATGGAGGGCATTCTTGGAGATTTAAAGGGTGTGAAGGTGTATCAGGACGACGTGCTCATTTTTGGAGTTGATTTGGAACAGCATGATTTGAGGTTGAGGTCTGTTTTGGGGAAGTTACAAAATGCCGGTCTCACCCTTCGTGCTGACAAATGCAAATTCAATGTCAAGGAAATTGAGTACCTTGCACATTTTGTTTCAGCAGAAGGAATCAAACCCAAAAAAACTCTTGTGGATTCTATCCTCAATTTGCGTTCACCTTCTAGCAAGGATGAACTTATTAAGTTTTTGGGCATGGCAGAATTTTATCATAAATTCATTCCGAACTTTGCAGGAAAAACCTTATCCCTAAGGTCTTTGTTGAAGAAAGGGTGTGAATTTGAGTGGTCAAAAGATTGTGAAAAAGAATTCATTGGTATTAAGAATCACCTCAACAATGCACCATGTCTGAGTAGTTTTGACCCTGCAAAATCCTCTTTTCTCATGACCGATGCCAGCTCGACTGGTCTAGGGGCAGTACTGTTACAAAAAGAAGATGGTGTAGAAAAAACCATCTTGTTCATCTCCAGGCCCCTAAGAGGTGCAGAATGCGATTACTCTGTTGTTGAGAAGGAGGCGCTAGGTGTGTTCTGGGTGGTGCGTAAGTTAAGGAAATTTTTATGGGGTAAAAGGTTTATGATTCTATCTGACCACAAACCGCTCAAATAAGTTTTTACAAAGAAGGGCATAGATTTTGTCTCTCACTGCATTCGCAAGTGGGTGGTGGCTCTCCAAGAATTTGATTTTGAACTGTCGTACTTACCTGGTTCTAACAATGTTCTCGCTGACTGGCTTTCGAGACTTAGCGGTGTTGATGATGACACGATTGATGATATTGAGTACTTTGCTGGAGAGGATCTGGAAGAGGATGTGAATGTGTGTTTGATTAGTGAAGGTGTTGTTTCGGAAAATGAGTGGAAGGAACACCTTGTTAGTGATGTGACTCTACAAAAGGTCATCACCATGGTGAAAAATGGTTGGTGCGATAAAAGGGACTGTGATGATCTGCTGAAGGGTTTTTGGCATGTCAAAGAGGATTTGGCTGTTGTAGATGGTGTACTTATGCGTGGTAGTAAGCTTATTCCACCAGTTGTCTTAAGGGAGAAATTGGTTGGGAGTGCCCATGCCTCACACATGGGTATAGCCAAGACCAAGGAAAGGATCAGGGAAGTGTACTGGTGGCCCGCCATGGATGTTTTTGTAAAGAGACATGTGCGGGAGTGTGCAGAGTGTGCTAATTGTGACAAGTCAATCAAGTGTAGGACACAACCAATGGTGGTTAGAGAGCAGGCTGCTTCTCCTTGGTCTGACATTTCCTCAGACATCTTAGGTCCTGTGAAGTTGAGATCGCAAGATTGTTATGTCATCGTATGCATTGATTTGTTTTCACGGTGGCCGGAAATCAAGATTGTGAACTCTGTTGAGTCTTCTGTTGTGGTAGAGTTCTTGGATGAACTTTTTGAGCGAGAAGGCTTCCCACAAACCGTTTTGTCAGATAATGGTGTTCAATTTACCTCTCGCTTAGTGGAGGATTTTCTGTCTACTAGGGGTATTAAACACAAGACGTCTGCTCTTTATAATCCACAAAGTAATGGTGTGGTTGAGAGGTTTATCAAGGTGCTTAAAGAAGCAATGCAACAGGCAAGGTCTTGTGGTGATTGCTGGGAGGTTGCTGTGAGAAGAAAAGTGAGAGAATATCGTTTCACTCCCCATTCCTCTACAGGTGTGGCTCCCTTTCGGCTCTTTAAAGGTAGAATGGCGAATGTGGAAGTGGCTCCCTCTTGGGTTTCTACAAAGAGAGCGTTGGTTGATGAAAAAGTGGATAGCACTGATGGTTGGAAGGAAAGAGAGAAAGGTAAAATGAATAAAAAGAAAATTAGTGATGATATGAGAAAAGCTGTAAAGAGTACGATAATTGAAGTTGGTGACTGGGTCAAGATCAAGTTGCCAAGGAAAACCTCTGGTGTGTCAAAATACAGTCAGCCAATTCAGGTCATCAAAGTGTTTAAAAATGCCATAAAAACGAGTGATCACAGGATTTGGAATTTGGGCAAAGTAGCAAAATGCCGCTCAACACCTGCATGTCCTGCCACAGCTTCCTCTTCACTGTCGGATGGACAAGAATCTGTGGTTCCTGAGAGGTGTTTAAGACCGCTTCGTTTGAAGCGTGTTCTCTTCGTTTTCAAGATTATGCTTTTTAATGCATTAATGTTTTTTACTACTTGTTCTTTCTGTGACTTTCTTTTTCTTTTTAGTTTATTCATTTTTATTGTTCTGCTGTTTGTTTATGAAGGGGGAGGTGATGTGGTGTTCTGCACCTTCTTTGTAAACCACAGATTCCTGATTCTGGAATGTGGTGGAGGTTGCCTAGCACTGCTTGAACTGGGAAGGCAGTTACTCCTGACTAGCTGCTGGATGGGGTCTCAAAGCTTGTGCTTACTTTAATAAAGCCCTCTCACTTCAACTACAAGAGTCTGGACCTTCATTTGTGAGAGACCTACTTCTACACCCTCCTCCTCACTTCTTAAGTTCCATAAGATGTTGAAGACCTGGCTCTTCATATAGGCACCTTGGGGACCACAAACCTACACACCAACCCGAGCACCTGGATACACTCTTGGGTAATTAGTGTGTAAGAAAGTGGCTCTGTATATACTGCACCAAAGTAAGGTTCAGTGTGCACAGAGTCCACAGTCCCCAGAGGTTTGGCAGAGGCTAAAGTTAGATGTAACCTTACTCTCTAAAGTGGTAGCTTGGTCGAGCAGTAAGGCAGTATCAGAGGACAGTGTAAAGCATTTGTTGTACACACTCAGTCAGCAAATGAAGCCACACACTCAAGAACTGAACTCTAGGCCAATGGTTTGTATATAAAAATATAGTTGTTTTATTTTAAAACCAACAATAGGTGTCAAAATATACTTTCTCAGAATGAGATGCTTTAGTTAAATACTGTTCAATAGGCAATAGACTTTTGAATGCAATAGTTACAGTTGTTGCAATATGCAACACAATTTTAAACACAATTATACATTGAGCTCAATGGGAATTTCTGGTTAAATGCAATAGATTACTTTTGGATTACTTTTCTAACCACAGGACTGGATCCTAGATTCAGTCCTGGGACATCTTCTGTAAACAGTTGAGTAAAAACGTTTTGGTTACAGTTGTGATTTTTAAGGAATATTATTGTATTTTAAAAGTTGACACTTAGAAACTTTTTCAGCAAAAACCAGGCAATGTTATCCTATGGAAGGAATTCAAGTTACCAGTAAGTACAGTTGTGATTACTTTTTCTTACTCAGTGTTGGATCCTGGATCCAGCACTGGTGCATCTCCTGTAAACAATTGAAGGAATGTGTTTTTTTTATACAGGCGATTTTTAACGATTATTTGTAAGTTTGCAAAATCGACACTTAGAAACTTTTTCAGCAAAAACCAGGCAATGTTGTCCTATGGAAGGAAATTCAAGTTACCGGTAAGTACAGTTGTGATTACTTTTTAGGGTCAGTGCTGGGCACCAAGATCCAGCAATGGGATCTCTCCTGATAGCAGGTGAGTAAATTCGTTTCGTAATTCGGCTGATTTTAGGTGAATATTTTAAAGTCTCAAAACTCGACACTTAGAAGAATTTCCAAGCAAAAACCAGTCCATGTTATCCTATGGAAGGAAATTCAATTCGCCGGTAAGTTACTTTAACGTTACTTTTGTAATCCAGTGCTGGACTCCTAGATTCAGCACTGGGACATTTACTTAAAACAGGTAAGTAATTACGTTTTTGTAGTTTGTACGATTTTTAAAGAATATTCTTGTATTTCAAAAGTTGACAGAAACTTTTTCACAAAGAACCACCAATGTTATCCTATGGATGGAAATTCAATTCACAGGTAAGTTACTTTTTAATTACTTTTGTTACTCAGTGCTGGACACCTAGGTTCAGCACTGGGACCTTTCCTGCAAACAGTTGAGAAAATTCGGTTAGGTTATTTGTGCGATTTTTAAGGAATATTCTTAGTTTTCAAAAGTTGACACTTAGAAACTTTTTTGGAAGGAAAAGTGTCCATGTTATCCTATGAGGAAAAACGAGTTATCGGTTTCGAGGTAAGTAATCGGTCTTTTGAGTTAGGGTTCTGGGGTTAGACTCAGGGGTCTCCCAGGGTCAGTGATGCACTGTTGTTGCACCCTCAGCGGCACTAGGGCGGCCAGGTGCAGAGTGTTGAGGCCCAATGTTATCCTATGGAGGATAGGGGACTCCGGTTGGTGGCGGCTGGCAAGCAGGCCACGGGGTTGTGGGAGCAAAGCTCCTAGGGTTAAGCTCAGGGCACGTTGGGGACCAAGTTAGCACAGAAGGGGCACCCTCAGCGGCACTAGGGCGGCCGGGTGCAGGGTGCTGTTTTGAGGTCGAGTGCCCTGTTGATTTCAATGGAGATTTTCGGTTTCGGTTTTCAGCTGCAGGCTCGGTCCAGGAAGACTTCCAGGAGGAACCAACAGCTGGGCAGGTAAGTTGGAGGGCTCTGGGACGTAGGTGCACCTCTGGTTCCTTTCTCCAGGGCGCAGGGCGGCTGGATGCAGGGGTGTCTTTTGAGGTCGGATTTCACCTTACCGGGCCACTCTCGGTTGGGGGGGTCTCCGTGCAGAGGCTGCAGGCGACGTCGGGGAGTCCTGGAGGGGTCAACCCACGGTGGACTCGGACTCTGGAGAGCAGGGGGACCTCGCTGGGACCGGTGGGCCACTTGAACTCGGGCTGTAGGCGACGGGTGCAGTGGTGGTTCCAGGCGTCGTGTTTCTTTTTCCTCAGCAGGCTCGGAGTCTTTGTTTGGTGTTTCTTTTGAATGGAGCTGCTGTTCACAGGATATCCGGTCTTTGTTGAAGGCAGTCAGTCCTCCCCGGGGTTCTGGAGCTCGCTGGCTGCAGGACAAGACTATTTTTGGCGCAGGATCTCTGGAAACTGCAGACGGGCCGGTAGGGCTGGGGCCAAGTCAGTTGTTCTCTGCAGTCTCCTCTGCTGGGCGTCTTCTTTCATCCTTTTTCTTCTTAGGTTGCGGGAATCTGAGGAAGGAAGGTTCAGGGTGCCCCTAAATACTAGATTTAGGGGCGTTACAGGTAGGTAAAGGGCAGGGACCAATGGGTCCCTGCCCTGGGGGTGGGTACACCCCCTATCCTGCCACTCTCCTGTGGGAGGGGGGCAGGAGCCTAGTCTTGATTGGGCAGGGCTCCCCATCATCAAGATGGTGAGAGCCCGGAGATGTGCTTCACCTCGCCTCCCCCACCTGAGGGGTGGGGTTGGCAGAGGCTGGCACACCCCCTTTCCTCCCTTGGTGTTTCCCGCCAGTCTTCCCGCCAGGATGGGGGAAGAACCGGTGGGGGCCAGTTGCTGAGTACAGCAAGTGGTCTGGGAAGCTCAGAAAGGCGGAATGCCTTTGAAGCTTCCCCCTGCCCATCCTGGGGTAGGAGGCCTAGCACCTCGCCCAGGACGTGCATTGTTGCAGGCCCGGAGAGCGGATGGCTCTCTACCCAGGGGTCCAGCAACATGTCTGCTGTGTGGCAGCCTAGGCAGCCCCTCAGACAAGACGTGGATTGTAGGTTAGGTTCAGGGGGCAACTCTAAGTTGCCCTCTGTCGTGCATTTTACAGTAAATCCCACACTGGCATCAGTGTGGGTTTACTGTGCTGAGGAATTTGATACCAAACTTCTCAGTCTTCAGTGCAGCCATCATGGTGCTGTGGAGTTCGTGCTGACGACCTCCCAGCACCATATACTCGGAATGGCAGCACTGCACTTACAGTGCCCAGGAATGGACCTGGGTACTGTAGGGGCACAGGGCTCATGCACCTGTACCCTCACCACTGGCATAGGGCACCCAGCTAGAGGGGTGACTGAGGTATGCCAGGGCAGTGTGTTTGTGGGCATGGCACACAGGGATGTGTGCCATGTCGACTCTCTGTTTTATTCTGCACCAAGACACTCAGCCTGCAAGGGCAGTGTGTGTGTGTCAGGGTACAGGGCCTCTAAGGGTGGCACAATAAGTGCTGCAGCCCTTAGGGGTCTTCTCTGGTCACAGTGCCCTGGGTACCTAGGGTACCATTTACCAGGGGCTTACCTGTGGCCAGAGATGCCAATTGGGTTTAGGTTTAGTACAGTTTTTAGGGAAGGAACACAGGCCCTGGGTACCTGATTGGCAGGGATCCAGGGCACACCAAGGAAAAGTGCATCAGTTATCAGGCAAAAAGTGGGGGGGTTACTGCAACAGAAACCCACTTTCCTACACAGTGCACTATACAAATCAACATAACATAACAAAAAGGGCTAGCTTACCATTCACTGGTGTTAGTGTCACTCTTCTTTGCTGCCTCCTAATTGGACAGCAGGCCAAGAGTCACTTCCTGTTTCTTCTCTGGCACATGGACCAAGCACAGATTGATTCTTCTTAATTTGTGAGTCTCTGCTGCTTGCACTGTGATTCAGGTACTTACTTTTTAGCTTGTGTATTTTCTTTCTCCTCCCACCCACAACTTCTCTGTGTTGCTTTCCCTGCCCCTCCCATCCCCCATACCATCCGTGCTTGCACATGCACCCTTCCCCTTCCCCCGTCTTTTAGTTTATTTATTCTTGTTTCTCTTTTTGCCTCCTCCCACATTAGCCCTCCGTGTTGCTTCAACCATGTCTCTCCCACCCCATGTTGTTCCCACATTCCTCACCCCTTACCCTCTCCCATGTTGCTTCTCTCCCCCTTTTCACGTTCACTTTAAAAACCAAAACCAATGCTTTTGCCGTTTTCTTTTTTTTTTAGTTTTAGCTTGATGATCGTTGAAAGACAATACGGCTAAAACTTCATCACTGGAGGTCTCCTTCAATTCTGAGTTACGATGTTCTTTGTGTACCTCATTCCATTCATGTCTTCACAAATCTGGATTGGGCTGCAACTACAAACAGGGTTATTTTTAGATTGAAGAAGTAGGATTTTGTAGCAACTCGCATTAAGAAGTGAAAAAGTAAACCAGTTCAGCACACATGCAGGCCTGCTTCATATCATTTACATTTAACTCTAACTGGACTTTGCGTTCAGTACTTCTGGTTTCAATTTGTAATTTCCTTGGCACTCAGTGTGATCTTGGACAAGTACCTGTAATGTAACTTCTCGCAGTACAGCTAACAGTGGTTCTACAGTTAGAAAATACCATGCTGACTGTACTATTTCTGCCACGTCACCAGAGGAAACCACGTCATATCAACCAGGTGTCTGCCCTTACGCCATGCTAGCTGCCTTCAGCAAGTCGTGACCCATAATCTTCTTGCATGCCAGTTTTATACTGTTAAAGGCATGGGCTTACAAATCCCAGCATGCACAGGGTTGTTGGCTAAAACTAGGCCTAGCTAAAGACTTCAGACCCGGGGTATTTTTTGTTTGTTTTGTTTTAGCTTTTAATGGTCCCTGTACTTTTCCATTGCTTGCTCACCAATGTGCTTCTCCACATCCTGCTCTACGTTGCTTCTCCTGCCCAGCTCCTCCCTCAGTGTTTCTTCCCCCCACCTATGCCCTCCTCCCTCTACCACTGCTCCTCCCTCCCCCCATGGTGCGTCCCAGCACGAAGCAACATGGCTTCCTCCTGCCATGTTGTTTCACTGCCCCCCACCGGGCCTTCCCTGTTGCTCGCCCTATACCGGCTCTTCAAGAAAAAAGATAGTTTTCCCCATTTTGTAAGCGTTTACATGCACCTAGAAAATGATGCGACCATGGGTCACTTGCGTAATGATGCATCATAGTGCCTTTTTCTTGTTAATTTCCTTTAACCATAGAAAATAATGGAGGAAGGGGCTTAAAATAAAACCCCATATGGAAAAATGGTAAATTAAATTAATTTGTTTAAAATAGTTAAAAATATAAATAAATAGTCCAGTGGCTTGTGGCAGATGTGGTCTCCTCTCCACTGATGATTGAACATTATCTAGTCCTGCCAGCCGCAACTGGACTGCTGGCGGGAGGTGCTCGTGACCCTGACACACAATGTATGGGTGAGAGTGGAGCGCTCCATAAAACTGTGCCTGTTATAGGTGATCCCACGTCAGTGGCACTGGGAGTGGTACTGGCTAGAAGGAGGTTGACGATACACTGGAAGGCAACTAGGGCCGAGGATATGGGCACGGCGGGCAAACCTGATGGAAGGGCGCTAGCCAATGAGCAACACATTAAGCAGACTTGGAAAGAATGCAGGGTGGGAGAGGATTTAGTGACGTGGAGGGAAATGCCTGGCAGGATCATGTACCTGCTGCCGGAGGGAATAGGGTGAGGTAGATGTTTGACTAAACCTCGGGGGAGTCCGGCTGGGCTAACGGAACCCTGTGAGAGAGGGGGAGTCAAATGTTGAGAGGCTTTAGAGCCAATGTCTGACACTGATACTGCTGGAATATATGTTGGTTGAAGATGCAATGCCGTGCTTGTCACTGTTTAAGCACTTTATTCAAAACATGTTAAAAAATATAAATAAATATAATTTCATGTTAAAAAATATATCAAAATGGGGGTGTGGCCAAGATGGTGGCCGCAGCGGACGCATTTTGAGAGAGCTCCGCGGCGGGCCCACCAAATATCCTAAATTATCCCTGCCATCGGGATACTGAGTGTCCTCATCCAGAGCTGTGAACACCCCGGGGCCACCCTGGTTCGATCGTTGTCCCCGGTCGGCTCAAACGGGGGCACCCTGAGGGAGTGATCGATGGCAAATCATCGGCTGGCCACGGGAATGTGCTGCGGCCACGGGAATGTGCTGCGTGTTGTTGTGGAGGCCCTTCTCCCGACAGGAGCAAAGCTGCAGAAGGCGGAGGATGATCTTGGATGAGCGACTGCTGGTGGCGAAGTGACCAGGCCGCGACGCAGGGAGACGGAGCACCGCCGGCTGAGAAGTGAGCCGGAGTGCCCGCTGCTGGGCCTGGCGGCTGAGGACAGAGCCCCGAGACCGGGCTGCAGCGGTGTCCGGAGGTGGGCCCAAGGGCCGGAGGGGCTGAAACAGGGCCCAGCGAGCACTGCGGGCTGTGGCTCGACCCCCCGTGTGGCGCACCGCCGGTGAGTCCCTGGGAATGGTGAAGCATTAGAGGAGGGCGCCGCGTGGGCTCTGAGGCCTGCGGATGACCCAAGGTGCTAAGAAGGGAAGCTCTGCCGCCCACGAGGTACACCTGCTGTGCCCCGACACACGGGGTCTATAGTCGCCTCGATCGCTTCCTGCTCAGTGAAGACCTATTGCAATGGGGTGCAGAGAGGGTTAGGCCCGCGGTCCTGCTCTGGAGGCTACAGCCAACGGCATTGAAGGACGAAGAATTCCGCTGAGAGCTCAGTGGCTCGATTGCCAACTTCTTTGATGGTAATTGGCTGTCTGTGGACGCCAGGGGCATGGAGTGGGACACATTAAAAGTAGTGATGCGGGGAGAGTGCTTATCTAAGGTGGGGGGGATGAGACAACGGCTGGAGGCGGACCTAGTAGCTGCCGAGAATGACCTAAACGTTCGGCAGAGTACAAACCCTAATTCAAGGGTGCTGGACAAAGATCAGTTGAGGGCTCACCGACAAGTAGGGAAACTATGGGACAGGTTGGACTGTCTGGTCAGACAAGAATACCGACAACTCCTACACAAAGAAGGCGATAAAACTGGGAAGCTGCTAGCATGGCTTCTCAAGAGGGAGTGCCCACCCCCGACCATACTATCAATTAGACAGCCAGACGGGTCCCTCACACACACACAATCACCCATAAACTTATAGCTGCGCAACCACTTAGCAGGCGTATACAGCAGGGGCCAAAGGGCTAGAGACGCAATAGCGCAATTCCTTGACAGTATATCCCTGCCGCAGCTCACTGAGGAGCAGGGCGAGATGCTGGGGGCGAAGATTGACCTCGAAGACCTCCAAGAGGCTGTGCGGGACATGGCAGGGGGAAAAGCCCCAGGGCCGGATGGTCTCCCTGTCGAGTACTACAGGACATACGCAGACCAGCTCCTCCCGGGACTGCTGGAGACGCTGTGGGAAGCTAGGCAGACGGGGATACTCTCAAATTCTATGAGAGAAGCTCAAATTGTAATGCTACTCAAACCAGGTAGAGACCCCACGTGGCCAGGCTCCTACTGTACCCTCTCCATGCTCGGAGTGGACACCAAAGTCCTGGCTAAGGTGCTGGCGTCAAGGCTGAATAGGGTGGTGACCCACCTGGTGCACGAGGGCCAGTGCGGGTTTATGCCGGGCAGAGGCACGCACATGAACCTACGAAGGCTGGCGCATGTAATGCACTCTGTTGCAGGCTTGGAGACACCAGCAGCAGTAATTTCATTGGACATTAAAAAGCCTTCGACACCCTGCAATGGGATTATTTATGGCAAGTTCTGCTTAGAATGGGGCTGGGCCTGGAGTTCGTGGCATGGGTGCGACTTATGTACCAGAGACCCACTGCTAGGGTGTGCACTGGTGGGCTGGTCTCTGAGCTGATCACCATCGAATGGGGCACGAGACAGGGGTGCCCCCTATCCCCGCTCCTATTTGCGATCGCTATGGAGCCACTTGAAATTCGTCTTCGGAGAGACATGGAGTGCAGGGGCCTGGAGGTAGACGGACGGACTCATGTCGTGTCCCTTCACTCGGATGACACACTGATATACGCGCGTCAGCCGGCAGAGGCCATCCCGGCCCTATTGACCGTCCTGGGCGATTTCGGTGTAGTGTCCGGACTAGTAATTAATCCCACAATATCGGTCGCGTTCCCGCTGGCTGGTCTGGTGGGACGTGAAGCGACTGCTCTCCCACCAATAGCGCTAACATGGAAGACTGATTATTTTCGCTATCTGGGGATGCAGATAGCTCACTCCCCCGAAGCCCAATACGCCATGAACACCGGGAAAATCCTCGAAAACCTGAAAGAGTTCATACTCTTCTGGAATCCGGTTACCGTTGTCAGTCATGGGGTGGGTGGCGCTGGCGAAGATGGTCCTACTGCCCAGATGCCTATACACCCTCCAGAATTCATTCTGCCACATTCCGAACGACACCTTCACCACTCTGAATAGCCTCCTGGTCTTGCTGGTCTGGGCGGGCAAGGGGAGCAGAGTTAAGCTTGACCTACTAAAGCTGGACATGGATCAGGGCCACCTGGGGCTTCCGGACCTACGCTTGTATTACATTGCGGGTCTCCTCCAATATGCAGCACAATGGTGCGCGGAGGGCTCGAACACAGAAAAGAGATTGTTGGCCGGCTGGGGCCCTGAAGCAGAGCTCCCTAGGTACCTGATGATCGTAGCCAGAACTCCTCTGAAGTGCCCATTCATAGTGAAACAGGTTGCTTGGGCCTGGAAACGGGTGGTGACCCTTGTGTTGCGAAAGGCCCCCTATGCACGCGCATCCGTAATGGATGTGGCCAGCTGGAATGCAGGTGGCTTCACCATGGCGGGGGATCTTTACCTCAACGACTCCTTTTTATCCTTTGAGGATTTCAAGGAACATTACGGGGTCCCGGAGGGCCACTTACTCCAGTATGCAAAGATAACCCGACGTTTCGGGAAATCTGGGACATGTTCCCGAGTGAGCCAGAGGAATCAAGCACGCTGTGCACGATCTTCGACCCAGGCTCCTTCTGAGGATTAATATCCCGGATATACAAGGCCCTAAAAACTGACTTGACCCAGACACGGAGGAGGTGGGAGGAAGACCTGCCTACGCCATTAACGCACGGGGAATGGAAACGCGCCCTGGTGCTAGTTCAGGACGTTTCGTGCAACACCCGGTTCAAGCTCACACAGTTCAACTATCTACACCGCACTCACCTGACCCCCACGCGCCTGCCGAGGTTTGATCCATCGCTCTCACCTAAGTGCCCAAGATGTGGCATCTCCCCGGCCCATTTCGTCCATGTGACCTGGGACTGCCCCAGGCTCAGCTCCTACTGGAGCACAGTGCTGGACACTCTGCAAAGAGCAACGAAGTTCTCAATCCAATCCTCAATTAAGTGTTGTCTCCTGGGAGTACTCTCGACCCCCAAGGCCACAACTCGTATGCAGCATAAATTCGCTATGTTTTGGCTGGTATTAGTGAAACGCCGCATAGCTATTCACTGGAAGGCGGATACGCCCCCCCCCCCCCTTGGAGAAATGGAGGGCAGATCTATGCGAATGGGGAGTAGCGGAGGAACGCCGGCTCCGATCGGTTCGCACAGATGAGAATGTGGACCGTGACTTGGAGACCTGGGGTATTATGATGGACAATGCGCAGGGGACAAATCATCATGACAGGACTAACACTGACTGCTCTGGGGACAATACAGGGCCATCCACACAACGCGGCTCTCCGGTAGGGCCCCCTCCTCACACCTCCCCTCTCCCCCCTATAGGCACATAGCGACAATAACACTAGGACTCCGCCCACATTGAGGCAGTACCCCTGGGACACATACACTCATATGTCCAGATCCAGCAGACTCTCGGGCCCATGCCTGGGTGGCCCTGCGGTTGAACGAGGCCCCCGATGCTAGTCAGTCTTAGGCGTGCACCCCCCCCACACACACTCCTCTACCCCTCGCTCAGATATACCCCTACGGAGTATAGGGGTCAGAGATATGGGACGCTGCGCCACACTAAAACCTTGCCTAAAATACCTAAGAAAGACACACTAATACAACCTGGTGGGGGACGCCCATTCCGCCAGATGCTGTCAAATAGCAATAATAAGTTTGTACGTTTTTGTTTTGTTTTTGTTTCAGAAAATAAGTAAATCTAAAAAGTAGTTGTTAGAAATGGGGGTCTCCAGTTGGCAATGGCTGGCCACTGTCCAAGTAGGGACCCTTCTTCCTAAGTCAGAGTGAGAGGGCTACCCTCTTTAATACCCCTGCTCAACCCTGTGGTAACGTAGCACGAGCAGGTAGGCTTACCTCAGAGGCAGGGTGTGAAGCATTTATGACCATACACAGTAACACAGTGAGGAACACTACAAAGGGACACCACACAAGTAGTTATAAAAAATAAGTATCTTTATATAAAGGCAGATTTATCACAAGACCAATAACTGTAAAAGCCACAATACTGTCAAAGATAGGATAGCTGTTGAAGGACTGTCAAAGATAGTTCAGAGGTTGCAAAAATAAGGTTCAAATTCAAGGCAGTGGTCTCTGCGACCCTTTCTCTCATAAGACTGTCAAAAATAGGATGGCTGTTGAAGGACTGTCAAAAAATAGTTCAAAGGTTGCAAAAATAAGGTTCAAATTCAAGGCAGTGGTCTCTGCGACCCTTTCTCTCACAAAGTACCTGGGTTTAGTAGCAAAACCAACAAAGTGTCGCAAAGAAGTTGTAGCGATGATTCTCGGCACGCGAGGCCGGCGATGCGTTGAAATCCTTGCCGCAAGGGAGGATGATGCGCCGATCTGCGGGATGCGTGCGGAGACGATGCGGCAACTTCTGCACGCTGGACCGCCGATGCGATGACTTTCTTGCCGCGTGGGAGAAGTCGATGCGGTGATCCGGTTGCGCTGTGCGATCGTGTTGCGATGCGAAGACAAGACGCTCCGCGAGGGAGCGACGAAATCCGGTGTGATGCGATCAAAGTGGCGAACGCACGGCGTCCGCACTGCGATGTCTCGAAGCGATGATTTCTGTCAGGGTTGCGAGTGCGCGGCGACAGCAGCGCGATGATCTTTCCAGCGCGTCTCGGCTGCAGCGGCTCGCAAAGGGGCGTCAGCGATGGTTTCGGGTTGCGGGCCCTCGGCGGCAGCAGCGCGATGATTTTCCCAGCGCTCTCGACTGCAGCGGCCCGCAAAGATGCGTTAGCGTCGATTTCTTACCCTCTTCTCTCTGATGCAAACTAGAGGCCCTGGAACTCACAGGAGCCTCCTCAGCAGATAGCAGTCCTCGCAGGGAGGAAGCAGGAGGTTGGTGGTGGAGTCTGTTGTGCCTGAGACTCCAGCAGGAGGCTAGCTCTTTTCCTAGCCCTTGGGTGATTGCTGTACAAAAATAAAAGTTCTCTCAATAGTTCCTTTTCCTCTTCTTCAAGGTCCAGTGGTCACTGCTGCAGGCCAGTGCAAGAAAAACACACAAGCACAAGGACAGTCACTTCCTGCAGATTCCTCCAGTGGCACGGACAGAGTTTCCTCTCCAGATCCAAAAGCAATACAAAAGTAGGGGGTTTGAGCACAGATATTTATACCCCAAAAGCCTTTGATCCTTGAAGCTACCAGTCCCTGAACCTAGCCAGAACCAGTTCTGCTCAGGCCTGGAGCACTTTGTTTACCAGGCTGCATCCTTCCTTTCAGAAAGAGGGGGTCTGCTAGCAGACACACAGTGTGAGGTGGAGCCAGCATTCACCTTGCCAGGCACAGCCCTATTCAGATCAAAGAGCCACCCCTCCCCACACTCTAAATGCAGATCTCTCTATTCAACCCAGGTCTGACTCAGCCTGTCCTGCCCCTCTAAAACCAGACAGCCAATACACATAACGGCAGAGCACACTGGAAGGCTTAGGCAAGAAAATACCTACTTTCTAAAAGTGGTATTTTCAAACACAGAATATAAAAATAAACTTCACTAAAAGGTGTATTTTAATATTCTGAGCTCAGGCATACTAAATTCGTTTTTCTACCATGTTCCTGGGGTCAGTTAGGACTATAGCATGTAATAGTCAAACTGCCCATTCTAGCCTATGAGGAACAGGTAGCCTTACAGTAGTGAAAAACGAAATGGTGCATAATTCACTACCAGGACATGCTACACACACCAAGGCATGTCCTACCTTACACATACAATGCACCCTACCCGAGGGGCGACTTACAGGATGCCAAGGGAAGGTTCAGGGGCTGGGAAGTGGGTGCACTTCACAGCCAAGATGGCAGTTCTGGACTGCACACAGACACTGCAGTGGCAGGTCTGAGACACACTTTAAAAGCTGCTTCTGTGGGTGGCGCAAACCAGCGCTGCATGCCCACCAGCAGCATTTGGTTTACCAGCCCTGGGCACACACAGGCCACACTACTAGGGACTAACAGGTAAACCAAATAAGCCAATAAGGGATATACCAATTCACGTAGACATATTTACCAAGGGAGAGCATATGCACTTTAGCACTGAACAGCAGTGGTAAAGTGCCCAGAGTCATAAAACCAACAGAAACAGGTCAGCAAAAATACAGGAGGCAGGCAAAAAGTTTAGGGGTGACCCTGCAAAAGGGCCATTTCCAACACAACCCCCTTCCAGCCAAAACGCAGGGTAGACCAATCACTACTTTGATGGGCTTCCCTGCTTCGGGCGATAGAACACGGAACTGGCCCGCAACTGCAGGGGCATATGCCAGCTCTACTCCAATCTGAACCCTGGTGGATCCCTCTGTCCACACTCCCAGGGCCCACTAAGATAACCAATGGGGAACTCTGCCCCTCACCTGTGGACACCACCTGTGCAGCACCTAACCTTAACTGGCCCCCAGGTGTGTCCCAACAGATAAACAATAAGCCACAGTCGCCACTGACAGTAGTCAGGGATGAGACCCAGGCCTTATACCTCTCAGGGCTCACTAAGGCAACCAATGGGGAACTCTTCCCCTTACCTGTGGACACCACCTGTGCAGCATCTAACCTTAACTGGCCCCCACGTGGGTCCCAACAGATAAACAACAAGCCCCAGTAATCACTGACAGTAGTCAGTGATGAAATCCAAGCCCTATACCTCTCAGGGCTCTCAAACTTTTGTGGCATCAGAGAGTGAGGGGCAGTAACCCCAGGTGCCTGGCACCTTTTGTACACTCTCCCTCCTGTCAGGTCAGGCAAAGCACCCGGACACTGACCCACCAGCCCTGGGCCTGTACCCAGCGGCTGGGCCAGAGACTGGGGTGGGCTCTCCCACACCCGGTCCTCCTCTTTGGGGCTCGGTACCCTCCCACCTGGAGCGATACCCCCTTCCAGAATTGTCAGGGCACCTGAGGCAGGTGTCCTGCATAATTCGCCCACCAGTTCAGGGGTTCTATCCTGCAACTGGTATCCCAGCATAGGGTCTGTACCCTTAGACTGGGCGGAGGTCAGGGGTGAGGCTGCCCTCTCCCCGCCCCCTTTACTGGGGCCCGGCACCCTCCCACCTGGAGAGGTGCCTCCATAACACAAACCGGGAGGGGCACTGTTAGCAGTTGCCCCTTCCTCCAGATCAGGGGGACACCCTGAACCTGGCCCCCCAACCTAGGGTCTGTACCCTTGGGCTGGGCCTGTGCCTGGCAACCCAGGACTTCTGGGGGCGTACACCAATTCCCCCCAAGGAAAATACACTCTTCCACTAGTTCAGGGCCTTGTCCCTGCAACTGATCCATCAACCTGGAAAAACCCTCAGGTGGTACTGGGGTCAGAGGCGAGGACTCCCTCCCTCTGCACCCCCTTCCAGCATACTGCACCCTCCCATCTGGAGTGGTGCTTTTAGAAAAGAAAATGGTCGGGACACTGCTTACAGTTGTCCCTTCCTCCAGGTCAGACAACACCTGGACCTGACTTACCATCCCAGGGACCAACCCCTGTGCTTGAACAACTGCCTGGCCAACCAGGACTTCCTGGGGAGCACACAGGCCCCCCTCAAGGGAAACACACCCCTCCACCAGTTCAGGGCCTGGACCCTGCAACTGACCTACCAACCGAAAAAAACCCGCAGGTTGCACCGGGGTCAGAGGCGAGGACTCCCTCCCTCTGCACCCCCTTCCAGCATACTGCACCCTCCCACCTGGAGTGGTGCTCTTAGAAAAAATGGTCGGGACACTGCTTACAGTTGTCCCTCCCTCCAGGGCAGACAACTCCTGGATCTGACTTACCAACCCAGGGACCAACCCCTGTGACTGAACAACTGCCTGGCCAACCAGGACTGAAGTGGTGTCACCATGGTCACTCCTAGGGGGATCAGCCCTTCTGACTGGCCCCTGACCCACTGGCTCTTCCACTGGGGACTCCTTCCCCCTTTCATCCCTCAGACTGGACTTCCGTACCCTTCCCCTAGGAGTGGCACTGCCAGGCACAAGAACTGATGGAGGCCTGACTACAGGCACTCCCAGCTCACCTAACACTGGGGTACCCCCCACAATGGACGGTCCATCCAGACAGACTAGGCTCCCTACCTGGTGTTCCCTCATGGAACCATCCAGTCCTGGGGACTGAGGCTGGGGCACTTTGGGACCTATCCCAGTCTCACTCCTGCTCCCACGAGACAGGATGTGAGGCCCTACAACCTCCTCACAACAAGGGGACCCAGCTGTAACACTCCTAACCTTTCCCAGCACTCTGGGTTGGAAAACTTCTGAACCACTTCTCTTAGGGTCATTCCCTAATGCCTCTACAGAGCCTCTGGTACTCACCCAGAGGTCTGCCTCCTGCGCAAGTTCCCTAGGATCAGAGAACTCGCACTCTAACACATGTTGGTTTAGCTCTGGAAAATAGGAACTCACAATATGCTCTCCCACAATTGGATTACACAGTTCCACGCAGGTGCTAACCTTTACCTCACAATCCAGTGTCTCCCACACGTACCCCACACCACTCTCTTGAAGTGGGCGAGACATTAACTGACTGTCTCTATCACTCAACCCACACTCTTCTGGGCGGTCCTCACACTCATACACCAGGACTTCAACCACGGGGGAACCCCTCTCCCTGCACCTCTCATCCAGAGTCGGTAGAGTATCCCTCCTTTCACTAGGACTATGGGCCCCTGCGCTAGTTCCCCAATCCACCTCAGGGCCACTGCATATTAATGGGGCTACCTCATATCCTTGAATCCCCTGGTGTAGATCAACCCCCTCCTTCAAGTCAGGTGCTACATCTCTGGGTGGGGGTACTACACTGTCATCACTATACACTTCAATTTTGCTGCCACCACTGGACCCCACCCTCTCTGGGGAATCCAGACAATTAAAACTGTGCTCCAGGGGTAACCTACCCTCTTGAGCTAACTTCTCCTTTTCTGCTATCTGCGCTCGGTGCGCCTCCAGCTGTGCAATCTCTATTTGGAGCCTCTCCAATTCCAGCTGGTACTCCCTCTCCCCCTGTCTGTCCAACTCCTCTGGGGACCATGAAGGGGATTGGGCACTACCCTGTGCACTAGATCCAGCAAGGGACTCCCTACCTATGGGACCTTCCCGCCTGTCCCCCAACTCCTCTGGGGACCATGAGGGGAATCTGGCACTACCATAGGCACTAGGCTCATCAAGGAACTCCCCACCTATGAGATATTCCATAACACTTTCTTCCTCCTCTTCAGACTCTCTAGAGCCACCCCCAGACCAACTACCCTCTGGGTAGGTGTACTGGGACTCCAAGAATCTCCATCTGTCTTGTTGCCAAAGTCTCAGGGATGTCTGCAGGGATAGCTGAGTCTCCTTCCTACTCACTGCTAAGCCCCTCTCCTCACAGAACCCCCTTAGCTCCTCTAGACTGTAGGTTAACAGATCATCTATATAAAAGGTAGGTCTCATTTCAGTAAGACCCATTGTAGCAATAACTGGCAATATCAATAATAACAAAAATAGGCTTGCCCGTTGTAACAATCACGGGCAATATCAATAAAAGATAGAAGAAACTTCTCAAGAAAATGTATGCGGGTAAAAAATCACCGGCAATATCAATAAAACATAGGCTTGCCCATTGTAACAATCACGGGCAATATCAATAAAAGATAGAAGAAAACTTCTCAAAAAATGTAAGCGGGTGAAGAATCACCGGCAATATCAATCACAATATAGGATCCTAAAAACTCTCAGAAATGTGCGTGGGTGAAAAATCACCAGCAATATCAATCACAATAGGGGATCAAAAACTTTCAATAAATGTGCGCGGGTGAAAAATCACCGGCAATATCAATCACAATACAGGATCCCAAAAACTCTCAGAAATGTGCGTGGGTGAAAAATCACCAGCAATATCAATCACAATAGGGGATCAAAAACTTTCAATAAATGTGCGCGGGTGAAAAATCACCGGCAATATCAATCACAATACAGGATCCCAAAAACTCTCAGAAATGTGCGTGGGTGAAAAATCACCAGCAATATCAATCACAATAGGGGATCAAAAACTTTCAATAAATGGGCGCGGGTGAAAAATCACCGGCAATATCAATCACAATATAGGAGCAAAAAAAACAATTCTCAAAAAAAATGTATGCGGTACGTTATGGTTTGCACTCACTAGTAGTGTACACTATAATTACTGTATGCGATCATAAATGCAAGTCCAGATCCTCACCGCTGACCACCAATGTTAGAAATGGGGGTCTCCAGTTGGCAATGGCTGGCCACTGTCCAAGTAGGGACCCTTCTTCCTAAGTCAGAGTGAGAGGGCTACCCTCTTTAATACCCCTGCTCAACCCTGTGGTAACGTAGCACGAGCAGGTAGGCTTATCTCAGAGGCAGGGTGTGAAGCATTTATGACCATACACAGTAACACAGTGAGGAACACTACAAAGGGACACCACACAAGTAGTTATAAAAAATAAGTATCTTTATATAAAGGCAGATTTATCACAAGACCAATAACTGTAAAAGCCACAATACTGTCAAAGATAGGATAGCTGTTGAAGGACTGTCAAAGATAGTTCAGAGGTTGCAAAAATAAGGTTCAAATTCAAGGCAGTGGTCTCTGCGACCCTTTCTCTCATAAGACTGTCAAAAATAGGATGGCTGTTGAAGGACTGTCAAAAAATAGTTCAAAGGTTGCAAAAATAAGGTTCAAATTCAAGGCAGTGGTCTCTGCGACCCTTTCTCTCACAAAGTACCTGGGTTTAGTAGCAAAACCAACAAAGTGTCGCAAAGAAGTTGTAGCGATGATTCTCGGCACGCGAGGCCGGCGATGCGTTGAAATCCTTGCCGCAAGGGAGGATGATGCGCCGATCTGCGGGATGCGTGCGGAGACGATGCGGCAACTTCTGCACGCTGGACCGCCGATGCGATGACTTTCTTGCCGCGTGGGAGAAGTCGATGCGGTGATCCGGTTGCGCTGTGCGATCGTGTTGCGATGCGAAGACAAGACGCTCCGCGAGGGAGCGACGAAATCCGGTGTGATGCGACCAAAGTGGCGAACGCACGGCGTCCGCACTGCGATGTCTCGAAGCGATGATTTCTGTCAGGGTTGCGAGTGCGCGGCGACAGCAGCGCGATGATCTTTCCAGCGCGTCTCGGCTGCAGCGGCTCGCAAAGGGGCGTCAGCGATGGTTTCGGGTTGCGGGCCCTCGGCGGCAGCAGCGCGATGATTTTCCCAGCGCTCTCGACTGCAGCGGCCCGCAAAGATGCGTTAGCGTCGATTTCTTACCCTCTTCTCTCTGATGCAAACTAGAGGCCCTGGAACTCACAGGAGCCTCCTCAGCAGATAGCAGTCCTCGCAGGGAGGAAGCAGGAGGTTGGTGGTGGAGTCTGTTGTGCCTGAGACTCCAGCAGGAGGCTAGCTCTTTTCCTAGCCCTTGGGTGATTGCTGTACAAAAATAAAAGTTCTCTCAATAGTTCCTTTTCCTCTTCTTCAAGGTCCAGTGGTCACTGCTGCAGGCCAGTGCAAGAAAAACACACAAGCACAAGGACAGTCACTTCCTGCAGATTCCTCCAGTGGCACGGACAGAGTTTCCTCTCCAGATCCAAAAGCAATACAAAAGTAGGGGGTTTGAGCACAGATATTTATACCCCAAAAGCCTTTGATCCTTGAAGCTACCAGTCCCTGAACCTAGCCAGAACCAGTTCTGCTCAGGCCTGGAGCACTTTGTTTACCAGGCTGCATCCTTCCTTTCAGAAAGAGGGGGTCTGCTAGCAGACACACAGTGGGAGGTGGAGCCAGCATTCACCTTGCCAGGCACAGCCCTATTCAGATCAAAGAGCCACCCCTCCCCACACTCTAAATGCAGATCTCTCTATTCAACCCAGGTCTGACTCAGCCTGTCCTGCCCCTCTAAAACCAGACAGCCAATACACATAACGGCAGAGCACACTGGAAGGCTTAGGCAAGAAAATACCTACTTTCTAAAAGTGGTATTTTCAAACACAGAATATAAAAATAAACTTCACTAAAAGGTGTATTTTAATATTCTGAGCTCAGGCATACTAAATTCGTTTTTCTACCATGTTCCTGGGGTCAGTTAGGACTATAGCATGTAATAGTCAAACTGCCCATTCTAGCCTATGAGGAACAGGTAGCCTTACAGTAGTGAAAAACGAAATGGTGCATAATTCACTACCAGGACATGCTACACACACCAAGGCATGTCCTACCTTACACATACAATGCACCCTACCCGAGGGGCGACTTACAGGATGCCAAGGGAAGGTTCAGGGGCTGGGAAGTGGGTGCACTTCACAGCCAAGATGGCAGTTCTGGACTGCACACAGACACTGCAGTGGCAGGTCTGAGACACACTTTAAAAGCTGCTTCTGTGGGTGGCGCAAACCAGCGCTGCATGCCCACCAGCAGCATTTGGTTTACCAGCCCTGGGCACACACAGGCCACACTACTAGGGACTAACAGGTAAACCAAATAAGCCAATAAGGGATATACCAATTCACGTAGACATATTTACCAAGGGAGAGCATATGCACTTTAGCACTGAACAGCAGTGGTAAAGTGCCCAGAGTCATAAAACCAACAGAAACAGGTCAGCAAAAATACAGGAGGCAGGCAAAAAGTTTAGGGGTGACCCTGCAAAAAGGGCCATTTCCAACAGTAGTAATGTGATCATAGGATGCAACTGCAAATGGACCATTAGGGTGGTGGGATATAAAGGGTTCCCAGAAGGTTGCACTCGCAATATTGCCAGGATCACACTGTAAGATTAACTCTTGTATGGCACCTCCTAAGGGAAGCGCTCTATGAGCCAGGAACTGCACCAAGCTGCTCTCACAGCCCGGCAACAGTATATTGCAATGATGTTTGTAATATGACGTCTGTAGATTGATCTTGATCTGCATACTACTAATAAAAAGATTTTTTTTTTTAAATCTATCAAAATAAAACAAATATTATTTAAATATAACATATTTTACTCATTGTTTTAATTTAAACATTAATGCAAGATTAAGTTTAAAACATATCATTCAATTACTTTAAATTAATTCTATACATCACTTTTAATTACTATGAAAGCATAATAAAAAGATATATTTTTATTCACAAAAATAGTTTTCATTTAATTTAATATATTTATATAATTGAAGCTGTAATTCAAAATGAGGTTGCCAGCCTCCAGAGAGGGCACTATCACTGTCCTTGTCATCTGTTTAGAGAAACCAGGGAGGATCAAAGGGTCCTTACGGTGGACCCAACATTCACAAAATGAGAATCACAAGTGGATCTCTTGTCGACCGGGATCAGTAGATCATCTCCGGTCCGCAGGCAACGAGGGAGAGAAGCAACATCTTGACACTGGTGCTATAAACTCCTCTTCCTGATTTTAAGTAGAAAGTGCCTCTGTTACAAAAGCAGCACTCAGTTAGAGGACCAGGGGCCAGATGTACGACACTTTTTTGCAGCCGCAAATGGGAAATCCTGCCGTTTGTGACCGCAAAAAAGAGCAATGGCATGTACAAATGCTATTTTGCGAGTCTCTGACTCGCAAAATAGCATTTGCGACTCTCGCTATTAGGAAGGTGCGTCCCTTCCTAATAGCGAGTCACCATGCCATGTACTATTGTTTTGCAACCACATTTGCGGCCGCAAAACACTCGCAGTTTACCACCTACTTCAAGTAGGTGGTAAACCACTCGCAAACGGGAAGGGGTCCCCAGGGGACCCCTTGCCCTTTGTGAGTATGTGAGAAAATATTTTTTACGAGCAGGCAGTGGTCCCAGGGACCACTGACTGCACTTAAAAAAATAAAATTGAAAAGTTTCATTTTTCTTTTTTAAATGCATCCCGTTTTCCTTTAAGGAAAACGGGCTGCATTTTTTTTTTTTTTTAAACTGCTTTATTAAAAAAGCAGTCCCAGACATGGTGGTTTGCTGACCCCAGCAGGCCACCATCCCTGGGAGTGCCAGCCAATCCTAATGGGGTCGCAAATTGCGACTGCCTCATGAATATTATTGAGGCATGCAATTTGCAACCCCATTGGGAATTGCAAACAGTCTGAGACACTGTTGTACATTCACATTTGCGAGTCGCAAATTGCGAGTCACACTTTGATGCAATTTGCGACTCGCAAATGTGAATGTTTGTACATCTGGCCCCAGATATTCAGAGAAAGCCTGAGATAGGAGAAAGTAAACAATGCAAATTGCAACCCCGCCAAGTACCTCATTAAGGTAATTTCTACGAGAAAGAAACATTTCAGGGAAATGAACAAAACAGTCAGAGCCTCGAAAGGGGACACTGTAGGGACTGTAGGGATACAGAAAGATGACAACAAAAAGCCATGGTCTCAGAGGATCCTGAAAGGCTTCGATCACAGACCGCTCGATTGACAAGCACTTCTTGAATGGCTTCTGGAAACAAATGGAGAATTGGATCCAGGTCACAACTCCAGAGCCTCATTTCCCCACTGTCTATCAGCGTAAGCCAAGTTAGGGACTACCAAGGCCAACACACTTGAGAAACTCAACGAATGCAAGCCTAGTTGTTCACAAGAACAGTTGACATTTGGAGCCAGTGGGCAGACTGCTCTGGAGGAGCAGCAATACCTGGGGACTCAGAAATTCAAGTAGAAGCCAATTTCTTCCACAGCCAAAAGCTTCAAAAGCTTCAAAAGAAGCAAGCAATACATATGGGTCCAAAAGAGCGCAGTCTCACTGACCCGTCCCCAGCCCTCCTGGTGCAGCGATATTAGCACCAAAGGGAAGTAGTGAAGAGCTCAAAGTGAGCATAAGGCCCGAAGACAGGATGTTGTGTCTAATTCATAAGACGCTTGTCTCTAGGAACGGGTACAAGACCTTACTGCAATATACTAACCATCTCTTTTGCAAGGTCCTACCAGAGGATGTGCTCCCAGAAGAAGAAGTACATTAGCTGCCAACCTCTGAACAGTTGCATCTGATACATCTGTGGTTGATATAGGCCTTCTTCGTAGTACTGTGTGTTTAAATGAGTACTGTGGAGCCCCTGAAAAGTAGTTCAATGTCTCGGACTGAAACATCTCTCCTATTCCTATGAACACCAGGGCCCGGGGACTGGCAGGACAAAGGATGGGCCTTTGCCAGATGGTGAGGCACTCACCATCACGCCAAATCCGTAATTCTATCCAGAAGAATCAGGAAACATGTCCCCAGCTCCAGAGAAAAAGAAGTCCACCAGTGCAGGGTTGATCTTACTACACTACCCAGGGAAGGTGTGGCTGAGCCATTAGGCCCTTGTCATGATGTGGGAGTTAGATGAATTTCATCACATCACACCAAGTAACAGGACTGCAAACTGGGACTACTGCAAAAGGACTGTAAACCAAAGGCATGTCTTCTTGATTGGTGCTTGCAGGTAGGCGTCTTGGAGGATCACCAGTTCAAGACGTTCATCTAGGAGATCCCTTGGCACCTTCTCAATCAATCAGGATTCTTATAGAGCATGGCTAATCACCCGTTTGGGTTTCATGGTGCTGGGGGTGGTGGGGAGTTCTGCACTTCAGTGGAAGAGCCAGTTCAGTCAAAGAGCCAGGTCTTGAGGTCCTTCCTGAATTGAGGCAGTGAGGGTAATTGCTTGAGACGTAGAGGAAAAGAGTTCTAGGTCTCTGCGGCGAGGTAGGAGAAGGCTCTTCCTCCGGCCGTGATCTTGTGGATCCGTGGGATAGTGACCAGTGCCAGGTCGGCAGAGCCAAGGTGTCTGGTGGGAGTGTAGTAGAGGCGGTGGTTGAGGTATGCAGGTCCAATGTTGTGGAGGGCCTTAGGCATAGGTGAGGACCTTGAAGGTGATTCTTTTGTTGTTCGGGAGCCAGTGGAGGTCTCTCAGATGATCGGCGATGTGGCTACAGCAGAGGATGTCCAGGATAAGTCTTGCAGCGCCGTTCTGGATTCTTTGCAATTCCTTTTGGAGCTTCTGGGTGGTGCTGGTGTAGAGTGCGTTGCAGTAGTCGAATTTACTGTTGACGAGCGCCTGGGTGACCATTCTTCTGGACTTTGTGGGGATCCACTTAAAGATCTTTTGAAGCAAGCAGAGCGTGTGGAAGCAGGAGGATGAGATGGCGTTGATTTGGCAGTTCATTAAGAGACGAGGAGTCAAGAATGATGCAGAGGTTACGTGCTTGGCCGGTGAATGTAGGGGGGCTTTGAGCGCTGCAGGCCACAAGCAGTTGTCCCAGGCTGCGAGGGTGTTTCCCAGGATGAGGACTTTCAGTTTTCTCAGAGTTGAGTTTGACTTCTGCATCATCTCCACCTCGAAATGAATGCTGGGGTTGAAGCCGTAGGGAACATTCAAATCCAGGACCATACTGAATCCTTCTGATGGCTTTTCCTGTAGGACTTGAACAGCCTTCCATGTGGGTTCTCCTTCATGATAGCTAATGCTTTCAGGCTCCATCAATGAAAGGTACCTTTGTTCCTCCTTAGTATGGAGGGATCAACATTAATCTGATTAGGTCCAGCACTCAACAAAATGAAACTGATTTTTCCCAAGTCATTGCAAATATTCAGGCCTGCCTGTCAGTCCTCAAGACAGATCATCTGCTCAATGGTTATCAGGAACTACTATTCTTAGTGGGAGAGGATGATTAATGGCCTTCGTTTGGCCTCTTTCTGAAAAGATGTTTGCATTGACAGTGAGACCTGGCTGGCAGCGGGTCTGGTAAGAGAAGTTCCCCCTGCTTCAGTGAAGGGACAAAGCCTCAGAGAGGAAGATTGTTTTTCCATTCTAAGGTAGGGTCCATTTCCTGTCTTTAAGCACCTTGGTTACTACTTCTTTCACCTCAGGAACAAAGATAGTAATTAAGGTGTCAAAAACTTAAACTGATGCTAAAAGATCCTCAAGACATCTGAATTTGGCTTGCAAATCAATGTTCTCATTACGTGTAGTGCAGCCCTCATCCTGCTGAACAGCTGAGGGATATTTCTGTAAATCATAACTATTACTTTTAGTTCATGCGCCACGTGTGTGCTTGCGTAAACCTTCTTCTGGGAATACCCAATTCTCTTGACTGGGTCCACTCCAAATGAAACTTGTTGTCAACACTATCCCAATCAGATTGGTCACCTAGGATCGCGCAAGGGAAGCTCTGCTTCTGGCCCCTCAAGGTCATGCATCCAAAGCATAAAATGGGGGAGTAGGGTGAGTAGTTTGGGGCAGCATGATGAAATAGCCTGTAGATACCCCGACGGGTGCTGGATTAAGGTTTCTTGTCTCAGAAGCCCAGATTCACTCTCGAACTCGGAGGAAACCAGCAATGATGAACAGGAAGACCTGAGGTCCAACCTTGATGGACAGGAGAGATTATTAAACTTCTTCCTGTGTACTTTAGCCAAAAGGCCATGGATGAAATCACAGCTTTGAGCAGGGCCTGAGAATGAACACCTACTGCTCTTGGTGTAGGAGCACGAACCAGCACCCTGGGTCTATCCTGATCCTCATCCTCAGCTCTCACTGAACTTCCGGCTCCAGTAGCTGATTGTTGAGGTCACAGCTGGAGTCCTGTGGAGCAGAGGTTTCTGTGTGGTTCATGGAAGGAGATGCAACTGTTCAGGTAGGCTGGCCTGAGTTATGTAGTGCTTTGAATTAGAGCACCTTTGTGTATCAGGAGCCAGTGGAGCTCCCTGGAGTCTAGAGTGATGTGAGTTCTGCGTGGGAGGTTGAGGATTCTGGCTGCTGAGTTCTGGATGATTTGCTGTCTTCTACTTAGTTGCTTCGTGATCCCGGTGTAGAAGGTTTTCTGTAGTCCAATTTGCTGGTGAATAGTGTGTGAGTGACAGTTTTTCTGTTGTTGCTTGGGATCCATTTGAAGATCGTCCTCTGCATTTTCATGTGGTGGAGGGTGACAGTGTTGACTCGTGTGGTCATGGCCAGTGTTAGAAATGGGAGTCTCTAGTTGGCAGTGGCTGGCCAATGTCCAAGTAGGGACCCTTCTTCCTAAGTCAGAGTGAGGGGGCTACACCCCTTGATAACCCCTGCTCAACCCTGTGGTAACGTAGCACGAGCAGACAGGCCTATCTCAGAGGCAGTGTGTGAAGCATTTATGAACATACACAATAACGCAGTGACGACACCACAAAGGGACACCACACAAGTAGTTATAGAAAAATAGGTATCTTTATATAAGCTTAACACAAGGCTCAAATACGATCAAAAATCCACAATGCACGTAAATATAAGTTCACGAAGAAAGGCAAATAAAAGCACTCAAAAGCGGGTGGAACGAACTTAGTTCGAGGCCGGGCTCTACGCGACCCAGTGATGCACAATGTACCTGAGGTTTAAAGGGGCACGGCACGCAGCTTCGGGAGGAAGCCGCGAAGATGACAGGCGGACTCGCCGCGGCCGTAGCTCCCAGCTGTAGCAGTCCGCGGCGTGCACTCACGAGGCTCCTGAGGCGGTGATAAAAAGGCGGGCTCTCCGCGGCAGCAGCTCCTCAGCCGTGGCGGCCCACAATAGCGATAGCGCTGATCCTCGTAGCATAGACAAATGCGGGCCCTCAGCGGCAACAGCTCCTCAGCTGCGGCAGCCCACAATAGCGATAGCGATGATCCTAGTAGCACAGGCAAATGCGGGCTCTCAGCGGCAACAGCTCCTTAGCTGCAGCGGCCCACAATAGCGATAGCGATGATTCTCGTAGCACAGACAAATGCGGGCTCTCAGCGGCAACAGCTCCTCAGCTGCGGCGGCCCACAATAGCGATAGCAGTGATTCTCGTAGCACAGACAAATGCGGGCCCTCAGCGGCAACAGCTCCTCAGCTGCAGCGGCCCACAATCGCGATAGCGATGATTCTCGTAGCACAGACAAATGCGAGCTCTCAGCGGCAACAGCTCCTCAGCTGCGGCGGCCCACAATAGCGATAGCGGTGATTCTCGTAGCACAGACAGATGCGGGCTCTCAGCGGCAACAGCTCCTCAGCTGCAGCGGCCCACAATAGCGATAGCGATAATTCTCGTAACACAGACAAATGCGGGCTCTCAGCGGCAACAGCTCCTCGGCTGCAGCGGCCCACAATAGCGATAGCGATGATTCTCGTAACACAGACAAATGCGGGCTCTCAGTGGCAACAGCTCCTCAGCTGCAGCGGCCCACAATAGCGATAGCGATGATTCTCAGCCCACGTTCCCCGCAGTAGACCCAGAGGCTCTGGAATTCTAAACAGAGGCCTCACCTGCGAGTAGAACCCCTCTCAATAGGAATTCAGAAGGCGGATGGGTGAAGTCTAATGTCCCTGAGACTTCAGCAGGAGGCAAGCTCAAATCAGGCCCTTGGGTAGTTGCTTCAGCAAGATGGATGAAAGTTTCAAAGTCCTTTTCCTCTCGTTACACGGACAGAGGTTCGTCTTGACTTCCAGAAGTAACACACCCCATAGGGGTTTCGGCGCAGATATTTATACCCCACAGGTCTTTGTTCTCAAAAGTCACAAGTCACTGAACCCAGCCAGAACCACTTCGGTGTGGTGCTGGAGCACTTTATTTACAAGGTGGCATCCTGCCTTTGAGGAAGAGGGGGTCTGCCATCAGACGCACAGTGGGGGCTGGAGCCATCATTCACCTTGCCAGGCCCAGCCCTGCTCAGACCAAAGGGTCACCCCTCCCCATACTCCAGCTGCAGATTCCGCTCTTCACCACAGGTCGGCTCAGCCTGCCCTGTCCCTCCAAGACCAGACATCCAATACACATAACAGCAGAGCACACGGGGCGACTTAGACAAGAAAATACCTACTTCCTAGAAGTGGTATTTTCAAACACAGAATATCAAAATAATCCTCACTAAAAGATGTATTTTAATATTCTGAGCTCAGGCATACTAAATTCGACTTTCCAAACGTGTTCCTTGGGTCAGCTAGGATTATAGGATGTAATAATCAAAACTGCCCATTCTGGCCTAAGGGAACACATAGCCTTGCAATAGTGAAAAACGAAATGGAGTGTAATTCACTATCAGGACATGCCACACAGACCAAGGCAGGTCCTACCTTTCACATACAACGCACCCTGCCATAGGGATGACTTACATGATGCCAAGGGAAGGTTGGGAAGTGGGTTCACTTTACCGTCAAAGAATGGCAGTTCTGGACTGCGCACAGACTCTGCAATGGCAGGTCTGAGACACACTTTACGCGCTGCTTAGGTGGGTGGCGCAATCAGCGCTGCAGGCCAACCCGCAGCATTCGGTCTACCAGCCCTGGGCACGCACGGTGCACTATACGAGGGACTAACAGGTAAATCAAATGAGCCAATTATGGGAAAACCAATTCATCCAGTCAATTTACAATAGGGAGCATTCGTGCCGTAGCACTGAATGGCAGTGGCACAGCGCCCAGAGCATCTAACACCAGCAACCACAGAGGAGACAAAAAGCGAAAGATGGAAGGGAGACCCACGCCAATGGTGCCAGGTCTAACACGTGTCCCCTCCAGCTGAAATGTGGGGAGAACTACCCACCCACTTGGAGGTTCTCATCACTAAGGCGGAAAAATCTGGACAGACCATCAGCATTGGCGTGTTCTGTACCCGGGCGGTGTTCCACCGTAAAGTCCATCCCCTGTAGGGAAATAGACCACCTCAACAACTTGGAATTCTCACCCCTCATCTGCATCAACCATCTGAGGGGCCTGTGGTCCGTCTGAACCCGGAAGTGAGTCCCAAACAGGTAGGGCCTCAGCTTCTTCAGTGCCCAGACCACAGCAAATGCCTCACGCTCAATTGCACTCCACCTCTGTTCCCGTGGAAGTAACCTCCTACTAATGAAGGCTACCGGTTGGTCTAGGCCCTCCTCATTGATCTGTGACAGAACAGCCCCCACACCATGCTCTGAAGCGTCGGTCTGGACAACAAATTCGTTTGAAAAGTAGGACGCCTGAAGTACAGGTGCTGTGCACAAGGCAGTCTTCAGGGCGTCAAAAGCTTTCTGACAGGTGTCAGTCCAGTTCACAATCTTTGGCTGCTTCTTAGAAGTCAGCTCAGTCAAGGGTGCAACAATGTTGCCATACCCCTTGACAAACCTCCTGTAATAACCCGTGAGTCCTAAATAGGCTCTCACCTGTGTCTGGGTCTTTGGGGGTTCCCAAGCCAGGATGGTTTCAATCTTGGGCTGTAGGGGCGCCACCTGGCCGCTCCCAACCTGGTGTCCCAAGTACACCACAGAACCCTGCCCAATCTGGCACTTACTTGCCTTGATTGTAAGGCCTGCCCTTCGCAGTGCCATCAACACTTCCCAGAGGTGGCGCAGGTGGTCCTCCCCTGAGGAACTAAACACTGCAATGTCATCCAGGTAGGCGGCACTGAAATCCTCCAGCCTAACCAACCTCTGAAAGGTGGCAGGGGCATTCTTCATCCCAAAGGGCATCACCCGGAACTGGTAGTGCCCATCCGGTGTGGAGAATGCTGACCTCTCCTTTGCCCCATCAGTCAAGGCGATCTGCCAATACCCAGACGTCAAATCAAACGTGCTGAGGTACCGTGCAGCCCGTAGCCGATCTATGAGCTCATCAGCTCTGGGGATGGGGTGCGCGTCAGTCTTTGTGACTGAATTGAGACCTCGGTAGTCCACGCAGAACCGAAGTTCTGGGGTGGCACCAGGCGCGGCAGCTTTTGGTACCAGGACCACTGGGCTGGACCAAGGGCTGCTAGAGGACTCAATCACCCCTAAAGCAAACATTTTGGAAACCTCCTCCTTAATGCATGCCCTAACCTGGTCAGTCACTCGGTAAGCCTTGTGCTTAACAGGAGGACTGTCCCCAGTGTCCACTTCATGGACACACCAATCAGTGACACTAGGCACCAGGGAGAACAGATCACTGAATTGTCCCAACAGTTGGCGGCAATCACTCTGCTGCTCAGGGGTCAGTGTGGTGGAGAGGACCACACCCTCCACTGACCCATCTTGCTCCTTTGCACGCAGGAGGTCAGGAAGAGGCTCACTCTCCTCCTCCATCCCAGCATCTGTGGCCAGGAGCATGCCCACTTCGGACCTCTCAAAGTGGGGCTTCAGGCGGTTGACATGCAGGACCCGCAAGGGGTTCCGGGGAGACCGCAAGTCCACCAAGTAGGTAACAGGACTCTTGCGCTTCACCACCTCAAAGGGTCCGGTCCACTTATCTTGGAGCACACAGGGCTCCACTGGGGCCATGACGCAAACCTTTTAACCAGGCTGAAACTCAATCAGAGTGGCATTCTGATCGTGCCAACGTTTCATCTCTTCCTGGCTGGCTTCCAGATTCGCCTCAGCAAGCTTTCTGAAATGCCAAGTCTGGTTCCTGAAGGCCAGCATGTAGCTAAACACATCCTGGGGAGGTTTCCTGGGAGCTTGCTCCCAGCCTTCCTTGACCAGACTCAGAGGCCCTCTTACCGGGTGACCATAGAGTAGTTCAAAGGGGCTGAACCCTAGGGACTTCTGTAGCACCTCACGGTAAGCAAACAACAGGCATGGCAAGAGGATGTCCCACTTACGCCTCATGGACTCTTCTAGGCCCATAATCATGCCTTTGAGGGTCCGGTTGAATCTCTCAACCAGCCCATTACCTTGGGGGTGGTAAGGGGTGGTAAACTTATAAGTTACCCCACATTCCTCCCACAGAGACTTCATATATTTGGAAATGAAGTTAGTACCCCTATCGGACACCACCTCTCTGGGGAACCCCACATGGGAGAAAATCCCTATCAGTGCACGTCCCACCACGGGGGCCGTCACTGCCCGGAGCGGGATGGCTTCAGGGTACCGGGTGGCATGGTCCACTAAGTCCAGGATGAACCTGTTGCCCATGGCTGTCTTGGGGTCCAGAGGCCCCACAATGTCAATGCCCACTCGCTTGAATGGGGGTACTGACAACTGGAAAGGGCTGGAGTGGGGCTTTGATCTTCCCACACTCTTCCCACTTGCCTGGCAAGTTTCACATGTCTTGCAGTGAGCATCTGAGCTCCTGCGCATCTGGGGCCAATAAAAGTGGGTGACCAGCCTCTCGAAGGTCTTGGTCTGCCCAGATGTCCTGCCAATGGCACATCATGAGCCAACCCCAGTAGGAAGGTTCTGAAGCACTGGGGTACCACCAGCACACGGGCTGACCCAGGCTCAGCAGCCTTAGGCTCGCTGTAAAGGAGGTCATTCTCCCAATAGATCAGATGTGACCCTGACTGATCACCTTCTGCCTGGGCTACAGCCTGTTGCCGCGGCCCCTCAAGAGAAGGGCACATTCTCTGCTGTTCACAAAATTCCTCCCTGGTGGGCCCTCCTTTTTGCTGCCAATGGGTCAGCCCAGGCAGGTCCCCCAGTTCTGCTACTTGTTCCCCGGTAGGCTCCAGGGCATCCCCCTCAAGGTCTGCTCCCTCCTGGGCCGTGGGAACTATGGAGGCCGGTTTCCCGCGCCCCCTACCCCTTCTCTTTAAGGCAGGGGCCTGGGCCATACTTTCAGGCTCCAGGTCCTTCTGAATGTCCTTACTGGCTGCCATGGACCGAGTGGTCGCGCACGCCCACTCAGGCAGACCCAACATTTCCAAGTGAGATTTCCTCTCCACCGTAGCCCACGGGGAGTTCTCTAAATCGTTGCCCAACAGACAGTCTACCGGCATGGCTGGCCTCACAGCTACTTGAAGAGTTCCTGAGACCCCCCCACACTCAAAGGGAACTTGAGCCACCTCACACTGGCTCTGAGTTGTCTGCTGACACTACTGGGCAGAATGCATGGGGGACAACCTGCTCTGGGGACACCAACCGGGAGCTGACAGCAGTCACACTTGCTCCGGTGTCCCTCAGAGCCTCCACCCTATGGCCATTGATGGTCACCCACTGCCTGTACTTCTTAGTGTTATCAGGCAGCATGGGGTTAGGGACCTTCTCAAAGTCTCCTAGCGAGACAAGGGTCAATTCTACGGGATCTCACCCACCTGGGGCACCCATCTCCTTCCCTCCCAGGGCTACACTAGCAAGCTGGCGGGGTGGTGCACGGGGTGGTGCGTTGAGGTCCCTCTGGGGACACTGGGGATCATAATATCGGTGGCCCACTTCACCACATTTGAAACGATTAAGGGGCCCCCTATGAACAGGCCTACCTGTCGGGGGCACTGGCTTCTTCTCAGGGGGAGACTGGGACACCACTCCTGGGTTCCCTTGGGAATCACTTTGGGGCCCTCTCTGGAACTCCCTGTTTACCCCTGTCCCCCCCACTTCTCTTCTGGGGACCCTGCCCACCTTTGGCGAAGTCTCCCACCTGACCCTTGCGAACCCGGGTGCTCACCCAGCGATCCGCCTCCTCAGCAAGCTTCCTAGCGTTAGTTAGCTTGCTATCAACAAGGTGCTGGCGTAGCTCTGGAGAACAGTTACTAGCTAAATGCTCTCACGCAAACAAATCATACAGTTGTTCAAAAGTTTCCACCTTGCTACCTTTTACCCAGCGATCCATTGCTCTGCAAAAAAAAGACACATATTCAACCCAAGTGGTACCCTCTAACTTCTTACAGGTTCTAAATCTCTGCCTGTACATTTCTGGGGTCAAACCATATCGTGCCATCAAGGCCTCTTTCATGTGGGCATACACCATCCTGCTCTCTTCAGGCAGATCCAAAAGGGTATCCCTCCCATCACTCACAAAGCGTCCCCACAACCCCGCTCCCTAATCCTTCTCAGGGACCCGGTGGGACACCATGGCTATCTCGTAGGCGGCAAACCATTGCCCAATATCCTCACTCTTATGGAAATCCTTGATGACATCCTTGGGTATATAAACTCTACCCTCGGTAGGTACTAAAGGTATGCTGCCACCAGAGGGGAGATCTCTAAACTCTTAGCCTTGATCTCCAGTTCCCTCAATATTCTCTCTTGCTCCAGTTTCATTTTCTCAAGTTCAAATGTTAACCTGTTATTCTCAATATCAAACTTTTTACTCTCTAGGTCCTTCTGACCTTCTAATTTGGCCATCTCCAAACTATGCCTCCTATCTCTCTCCCTGTCCTCCATCTCTTCTGGAGACAGGCCCTTTGAGGACACGCTAGTACCTGGACTGGAAAGTGCTTTACCTCCCACTAAATCCACTTCGTCATTTTGCTGCCCTCCGGCATTGTTTTCCCCCATCCCCAGGCTCTCCCCCATGCCTGGGGGACTCCCTCGCCTCCCACCAGACCTTGAGCGCCTTCTGATACTCCTCCTTCCTAGAGAGACCTGCAATAGGGACGGTGAATTGCTTGCAAAAAGACTTTAGCTGTTTGGCAGTGTAGGTTTCTAACCTGTCTTCCTCAAAGGTGAGATCCTCCGAAGCATTGGATGCTGGCTTACCCATTTTAGACATAACTGGCAATTACGATAAAAAAATAGAACAAGATCAACAACGTATGTGTTTGCGTTCAGGTCTGCACTCACTTGTGGTGTACACCAGTTATTGTATGTGGATCACAAATGCAAGTCCTGATCCCACCGCTGGCACCAATGTTAGAAATGGGAGTCTCTAGTTGGCAGTGACTGGCCAATGTCCAAGTAGGGACCCTTCTTCCTAAGTCAGAGTGAGGGGGCTACACCCCTTGATAACCCCTGCTCAACCCTGTGGTAACGTAGCACGAGCAGACAGGCCTATCTCAGAGGCAGTGTGTGAAGCATTTATGACCATACACAATAACGCAGTGACGACACCACAAAGGGACACCACACAAGTAGCTATAGAAAAATAGGTATCTTTATATAAGCTTAACACAAGGCTCAAATACGATCAAAAATCCACAATGCACGTAAATATAAGTTCACAAAGAAAGGCAATTAAAAGCACTCAAAAGCGGGTGGAACGAACTTAGTTCGAGGCCGGGGTCTACGCGACCCGGTGATGCACAATGTACCTGAGGTTTAAAGGGGCACGGCACGCAGCTTCGGGAGGAAGCCACGAAGATGACAGGCGGACTCGCAGCGGCCGCAGCTCCCAGCTGCAGCGGTCCGCGGCGTGCACTCACGAGGCTCCTGAGGCGGTGATAAAAAGGCGGGCTCTCCGCGGCAGCAGCTCCTCAGCCGCGCGGCCCACAATAGCGATAGCGCTGATCCTCGCAGCATAGACAAATGCGGGCTCTCAGCGGCAACAGCTCCTCAGCTGCGGCGGCCCACAATAGCGATAGCGATGATCCTCGTAGCACAGGCAAATGCGGGCTCTCAGCGGCAACAGCTCCTCAGCTGCAGCGGCCCACAATAGCGATAGCGATGATTCTCGTAGCACAGACAAATGCGGGCTCTCAGGGGCAACAGCTCCTCAGCTGCGGCGGCTCACAATAGCGATAGCGGTGATTCTCGTAGCACAGACAAATGCGGGCCCTCAGCGGCAACAGCTCCTCAGCTGCAGCGGCCCGCGATAGCGATGATTCTCGTAGCACAGACAAATGTGGGCTCTCAGCGGCAACAGCTCCTCAGCTGCGGCGGCCCACAATAGCGATGATTACCGTAGCACAGACAGATGCGGGCTCTCAGCGGCAACAGCTCCTCAGCTGCAGCGGCCCACAATAGCGATAGCGATGATTCTCGTAACACAGACAAATGCGGGCTCTCAGCGGCAACAGCTCCTCGGCTGCAGCGGCCCACAATAGCGATGATTCTCGTAACACAGGCAAATGCGGGCTCTCAGCGGCAACAGCTCCTCAGCTGCAGCGGCCCACAATAGCGATAGCGATGATTCTCAGCCCACGTTCCCCGCAGTAGACCCAGAGGCTCTGGAATTCTCGAGAGAGGCCTCACCTGTGAGTAGAACCCCTCTCAATAGGAATTCAGAAGGCGGATGGGTGAAGTCTAATGTCCCTGAGACTTCAGCAGGAGGCAAGCTCAAATCAGGCCCTTGGGTAGTTGCTTCAGCAAGATGGATGAAAGTTTCAAAGTCCTTTTCCTCTCGTTACACGGACAGAGGTTCGTCTTGACTTCCAGAAGTAACACACCCCGTAGGGGTTTCGGCGCACATATTTATACCCCACAGGTCTTTGTTCTCAAAAGTCACAAGTCACTGAACCCAGCCAGAACCAGTTCGGTGTGGTGCTGGAGCACTTTATTTACGAGGCGGCATCCTGCCTTTGAGGAAGAGGGGGTCTGCCATCAGACGCACAGTGGGGGCTGGAGCCATCATTCACCTTGCCAGGCCCAGCCCTGCTCAGACCAAAGGGTCACCCCTCCCCATACTCCAGCTGCATATTCCGCTCTTCACCACAGGTCGGCTCAGCCTGCCCTGTCCCTCCAAGACCAGACATCCAATACACATAACAGCAGAGCACACGGGACGACTTAGGAAGAGGTGTGGCGTCGCGGCCAGGGCGACTGACGCTGGAATCTGGGGCTCTTCACCACAGGTCGGCTCAGCCTGCCCTGTCCCTCCAAGACCAGACATCCAATACACATAACAGCAGAGCACACGGGACGACTTAGGAAGAGGTGTGGCGTCGCGGCCAGGGCGACTGACGCTGGAATCTGGGGCTCACGGTTCGATCACCGGCGGCAGGTCAGCCCAGCACCATGTGACTCTGGGCAATAGCTTGCTTAATTTTCCCGACGGGCCGGGATGCCTTCGGGTAGCTGTTCGCGCTTTACAAATACTGGATTTACATTTACATTTTACTTAGGCAAGAAAATACCTACTTCCTAGAAGTGGTATTTTCAAACACAGAATATCAAAATAATCCTCACTAAAAGATGTATTTTAATATTCTGAGCTCAGGCATACTAAATTCGACTTTCCAAACGTGTTCCTTGGGTCAGCTAGGATTATAGGATGTAATAATCAAAAACTGCCCATTCTGGCCTAAGGGAACAGATAGCCTTGCAATAGTGAAAAACGAAATGGAGTGTAATTCACCATCAGGACATGCCACACAGACCAAGGCAGGTCCTACCTTTCACATACAACGCACCCTGCCTTAGGGATGACTTACATGATGCCAAGGGAAGGTTGAGGGACTGGGAAGTGGGTTCACTTTACCGTCAATGAATGGCAGTTCTGGACTGCGCACAGACTCTGCGATGGCAGGTCTGAGACACACTTTACGCGCTGCTTAGGTGGGTGGCACAATCAGCGCTGCAGGCCCACCCGCAGCATTCGGTCTACCAGCCCTGGGCACGCACGGTGCACTACACGAGGGACTAACAGGTAAATCAAATGAGCCAATTATGGGAAGACCAATTCATCCAGTCAATTTACAATAGGGAGCATTCGCGCTGTAGCACTGAATGGCAGTGGCACAGCGCCCAGAGCATCTAACACCAGCAAACACAGAGGAGACAAAAAGCGAAAGATGGAAGGGAGACCCACGCCAATGGTGCCAGGTCTAACAGCCAGGTTGCTGTCAAATATTATTCTGAGGTTCCTGGTGTGGGTCTGAGTTCAGCCGGCCACCACCTCGAGCCAAAGATCACTACTTCTATCTTGTTATTGTTGAGCTTGAGACAGCTGGCAGTTATCCAATTAGCGATTTCACTCCTGCTGGAGAAGCACTTGTTTCATGTATTGGGGTCTTCTCTGAGACAAAGAGTGTGAGTTGCATGTTGTCGGTGTAAATGATCACCTTACACATTGTGCGATTTTGAGGTCTCTAGCATCTTTTATGTGCAGGACTGTGGTAAACATTGCTGCCCCTGGTTTACAAATACAGAAGGGCTTTGGTTTATATTAATTTAATTTTACTTGATATTAAGTCTGAAACTTGTTAATTTATTAAATATCCCATTTATATTTCTATTCTTCTCATCACTGACTTTTCCTGGATCTATATTCTTGCTCAGTCTTTTTCTTAAGTATTTTGTAATAACGGCTTTATTTATTGTACCAACTCATTAACTTGTGTAAAGTGTTATGATGTAGAACACAAAGTACGTAAACCCTGCCTATGCGTCCTTATTCATTATGAAGTGTGACGAAGAAGCCTACAGAGGAAGTCTTGAATTTGAAGATTTCACTTCCTGTCCTCCTCTGAAGACACTTCCTTTTTTAAGGGTTCAAGGCAGTTCACAAATGTAGGGACAGCGGAGATAAGGAAATTGCGAATAAACTGGCGAAATATTAGAAAATGTTTTACAAGAAGTTAAAGCATTATTAGAACATTGGAATGTTAGGAGCTCCATTGAAGACAACAAAGTGGCTCAGGGCTTATAATGGCTAGTATAAGCCTTCTGCCCCAACATTCCAATGGTTCTCTTTCTGTTTCTCCCTTTTTAGGTCGAGCCCTGAGCCAGCGCGCAAGCGCTGCTCTGGGGTTGATCTGTGGTAGTTGACTATGTGAGGGAAGCCCCGCCCACTCCCCCACCCACTTTTTCATTAGCTTGTGGCTTTGTCCTTTCTAAATGCTGCCTTCCGATTGGTTTGTAGGCTGCTAGTCCCTCCTTATGACGGCCATGTCTCCTTCCATGGCTACTGGCCCCTTTACTTCGTGTTTCCTGAGAACTATATTTTTTCCCGTGCCCCCCCCTCCCGCTGCCCGTGCCTTCTCTCCCGCCCGCCCCACTCCCGTTGTTCGTGCCTTAATCGCACCCCTGCACTCCCGTTTACAATGCAATAGGTCTCGCGTAAATGCGAGTCCTATTGCATTGCAAATGCTTGTTTTTTAAACGCGTTTGCCAGACTAGCTCCGAGAGCAACATTGTAAACAGGGCTGTTCTTATCTGGACTGCTTCATGACTCCGCCCTTAGTGGTAGTTAAAGACTGAGCCATTTTAGATATGAGCGCTCATATTTTCATTTTTTTATTTAAAGGCGCTCACACAACTTACTCCGGAGTGCTGTTGTAAACATCGCTGTTCTTATCTGAACTTTTATTGTAGATTGCCGCTTCATGACTCCGCCCTTAATGGTAGTTAAAGACTGAACCATTTTAGAACAATTTTAGACATAAGTGTTTGTGTTTTCATTTTTTTATTTAAACGCATTCACTCGATTTGCTCCGAGAGTGCCATTGTAAACATTGCTGTTCTTATCTGGAGTATTACTGTAGTTTGCCGCTTCGTGACTCCGCCCTTACTGGTAGTTAAAGACTGAGACATTTTAAAAATGAGTGCTTGTGTTTTGATTTTTGATTTTAAACGTGTTCACCCGACTTGTTTATTTTTCTGGCTAGGTATATTAACGGTACAGCAATTCAATATCAAAACTTCACCATGGCCACTGAATGTCACATAGTCAACTAAGTTCTGCGGTGATGTCTTTAAACGCTCAATGACGAACCGCAAATACACGCCGGGGGAGGAGTTCAACGATCATTTTTCTTTTGACAAGCTGAGGGTTGGCTTTATAAAATTTTGATGATTGAGGTGCGCAAGGTCAGTGAGATCTGGAGTGGCGTTTTCAATGCAGCAGCGTGGTCATTGCTTGTTGCTTCTTTTAACGTAATACGGGCATATGAAATCAAGAGGGTCTTCTTTTAAGAGAAAAAATGTTAATCGTTTCAAAAGGAATCCTCATGCTGGCATTAGCTCTGTGTATTTGCTCCCAGTCTGTGGAGGTCGTGTTGGTTACTTATCACTTAACACAGCATTAGAGCACTTATAGTTGGTCCCTCCATTTGTTTGAAAAAAATCTGTGGTATATCCCATGGCAGCATTCGTGAGAACGCATAGATCTCTGTGTTTGCATGCAAAAGGCTCAGAGTCATTTGCATGGTAGAGATTAGCTACAATGTATCGGAGCATTGCAGAAATATATACTTTTGCATATAACATTTTTCTGTGTATGTGTATAGTGGATTTACAGTTAATTCCTTATTACAAGTGACAGTGTATCTGAGCAGTTATTATTGGCTCTTCTTACAAATAACTCACTATAGCTTGTGACAGCCTTCTGGTATCAATTGGCTACAGAGCATCGGAGCTTTCAGTCACAGCTTCTTTTTCTGATTAAACACTTTTGTAGCCATTATTATCATGTTTTTACTATCGGCCATGCAGTGACTTCTAATTAAAAGATCTTGCATGTCTCATTGCTATCAGCACTGTGCGATTGGTTATACTCTGTATAGTCCACGTCTGTTATTGCCTTATTGATAACACAACATTAGAGCACACAGATTTGGTTCTGCTCCCTGTTTTTAAAATATTTGTTGAAATCCCTGTTAATACACAAGATAATGCACAGACCTCTTGGTTTGCATGCAACAAGCCTAGACTTACTGTTTTGTCAAAGATTGGTCACAATGTATCGGAGAAGCCTGCTTTGACGCTGCGTTCGACCTCTTTCTGCAGCCCGTGGCATTAGACGCGGTATTGCCTAAATATTCATGCAGTTATTTACAGTCATTTGTATTAGTGCTGGATATGCTTTCAGTCGCATGTATATATGGGGCATTATTGCTTAGTAGGACACAGGGTCTTTTTTTTTTCCCTCCCCGTGTTTTGAAATATGTGGATTGTAGGGCATCACTGTTGGAAATGGCCCTTTTTGCAGGGTCACCCCTAAACTTTTTGCCTGCCTCCTGTATTTTTGCTGACCTGTTTCTGTTGGTTTTAGGACTCTGGGCACTTTACCACTGCTGTTCAGTGCTAAAGTGCATATGCTCTCCCTTGTAAATATGTCTATGTGAATTGGTATATCCCTGATTGGCTTATTTGGTTTACCTGTTAGTCCCTAGTAGTGTGGCCTGTGTGTGCCCAGGGCTGGTAAACCAAATGCTGCTGGTGGGCATGCAGCGCTGGTTTGCGCCACCCACAGAAGCAGCTTGTAAAGTGTGTCTCAGACCTGCCACTGCAGTGTCTGTGTGCAGTCCAGAACTGCCATCTTGGCTGTGAAGTGCACCCACTTCCCAGCCCCTGAACCTTCCCTTGGCATCTTGTAAGTCACCCCTATGGTAGGGTGCATTGTATGTGTAAGGTAGGACATGCCTTGGTATGTGTAGCATGTCCTGGTAGTGAAGTACACCCCATTTCGTTTTTCACTACTGTAAGGCTACCTGTTCCTCATAGGCTAGAATGGGCAGTTTGACTATTACATTCTATAGTCCTAACTGACCCCAGGAACATGGTAGAAAAACGAATTTAGTATGCCTGAGCTCAGAATATTAAAATACATCTTTTAGTGAAGTTTATTTTTATATTCTGTGTTTGAAAATACCACTTTTAGAAAGTAGGTATTTTCTTGCCTAAGCCTTCCAGTGTGCTCTGCTGTTAGGTGTATTGGCTGTCTGGTTTTGGAGGGGCAGGGCAGGCTGAGTCAGACCTGGGTTGAATAGAGAGATCTGCATTTAGAGTGTGGGGAGGGGTGGCTCCTTGACCTGAATAGGGCTGTGCCTGGCAAGGTGAATGCTGGCTCCACCTCCTACTGTGTGTCTGCTAGCAGACCCCTCTTTCTGAAAGGAAGAATGCAGCCTGGTAAACAAAGTGCTCCAGGCCTGAGCAGAACTGGTTCTGGCTAGGTTCAGTGACTGGTAGCTTCTAAGAACAAAGGCTTTTGGGGTATAAATATCTGTGCTCAAACCCCTACAATTTGTATTGCTTTTGGATCCTGAGAGGAAACTCTGTCCGTGCCACTGGAGGAATCTGCAGGAAGTGACTGTCCTTGTGCTTGTGTGTTGTTTCTTGCACTGGCCTGCAGCAGTGACCACTGGACCTTGAAGAAGAGAGAAAAGGACTTTTGAGAGAACTTTTATTTTTGTTACAGCAATTACCCAAGGGCTAGGAAAAGAGCTAGCCTCCTGCTGGAGTCTCAGGCACATCAGACTCCACCACCAACCTCCTGCTTCCTCCCTGCGAGGATTGCTATCTGCTGATGAGGCTCCTGTGAGTTCCAGGGCCTCTAGTTTGCTTCAGAGAAAAGAGTGCTGGAAATCGTCGCTAACGTACGCTTGCGAGCCGCTGCAGTCGAGAGCGCTGGAAAAATCATCGCGCTGCTGCCGCTGAGTGCTCGCAACACGAAACCATCGCTAACGCCCCTTTGCGAGCCGCTGCAGCCAAGAGGCGCTGGAAAATCATCGCGCGGCTGTCGCCGAGCGCTCGCAACCCCTACAGAATCATTGCTCCAAGACATCGCATTGCGGACGCCGTGCGTCCGCCATTTTCATCGCATCGCACCGGATTTCGTCGCTCCTCGCGGAGCGCCATTTCTTCGCATCGCAACACGATCGCACAACGCAACAGGCTCGTCGCATCGACTTCTCCCTCGCGGCAAGAAAGTCATCGCATCGGGCGGCCTAGCGTGCAGAAGTTTGTCGCATCGTCTCCGCACGCGCAACAGGATCGTCGCATCGCCTTCGCCCTCGCGGCAAAGGTCTCAGCGCATCGGCGGCCTAGCGTGCAGAAGTTGGTCGCATCGTCTCCGCACGCATCAGCAGATCGGCGCATCATCCTCCCTTGCGGCAAGGATTTTAACGCATCGCCGGCCTCGCGTGAGGAAAATCATCGCTACCACTTCTTTGCGACATTTTGTTGGTTTTGCTACTAAACCCAGGTACTTTGTGAGAGAAAGGGTCGCAGAGACCACTGCCTTGAATTTGAACCTTATTTTTGCAACCTTTGAACTATTTTTTGACAGTCCTTCAACAGCCATCCTATTTTTGACAGTCTTATGAGAGAAAGGGTCGCAGAGACCACTGCCTTGAATTTGAACCTTATTTTTGCAACCTCTGAACGAGAAAGGGGCGCAGAGACCCCTGCTTTGAATTTGAACCTTACTCTTGCAACCTTTGAACTATCTTTGACAGTCCTTCAACAGCTATCCTATTTTTGACAGTATTGTGGCTTTTACAGTTATTGGTCTTGTGATAAATCTGCCTTTATATAAAGATACTTATTTTTTATAACTACTTGTGTGGTGTCCCTCTGTAGTGTTCCTCACTGTGTTACTGTGTATGGTCATAAATGCTTCACACACTGCCTCTGAGATAAGCCTAGCTGCTCGTGCTACGTTACCACAGGGTTGAGCAGGGGTATTAAAGAGGGTAGCCCTCTCACTCTGACTTAGGAAGAAGGGTCCCTACTTGGACAGTGGCCAGCCATTGCCAACTAGAGACCCCCATTTCTAACAATCACCATTCAGAGGGGGCAACATTGCCAACAATTGCTTAAGTGCCTATTTATTAGTGTATTTGTGTTATGTGCTATAATATCATTGCATGGCTACACACGTATAAGGTCCAAAAGGGGAGACTTATTGGCTATGCCTATGCCAGTGCTTGTTAGCTTGAGCTGTCGATTAGCCAGACCTGTTGTTTCTAGTATACACACAGGGGCTTGGGTGAGCCCCTTACTCATGACTAGATGGCTTTGTTGACTGTTTCACTTCCCTGCTCCTAATTCATGACTTTCATCCCTATTCTTGTGTTGGTCCCACACAGCGGCATTTCCATCTCACCATGTTCTAACTGGATACGTTTTATCCTTCCTCTGCATATCTGAAGGGACTCTTTTTCTTATTCTGTGTGGAGCACTCCATGTGAGCGTATGTGTTTCTGTTCTCTTTTCCCCATTTCCTTCCTTTGGCTTTGCACAGCAGGGGTGTTGGCTGCAGAGCCAGGGATGCGGCTGGGCCCTGCACCCATCCTGTCGTGGACAGCTAACCCCTGCGCAGAACCCCCACTATGTCCAGCCTTTGGCCCGCCCACTCTCTGTCATTTTTTTAACTGCCTCTCTTGTTCTGTCTAGCTCTTTGCCATACACCCCTTCAGTCTTCTTATGATTTTTAACACTCTGAAAGTGGCAAATTTAATTTTGAGTCACAAGTCACGCACAGTTTTCTATGTTACTTTTCCTGGTCTGTTACTCAAGTTCTTTAAGCCTTTGGCCCCACCCTAAGTTTTTAAAGTGCCTGTCCTTGCATGTTGAATTTTTCTCAACAGTGCAAATGTTGCAATCCAAAACTGATGTGTGATTTTTCAAGATTCCAGAAAAAAAATTCTACTGAGACCTTCACTAGCCAACCACATTTGTCAAACTATTCAAAGTGACAGGAGTGGCAAATCCCTTCTAATCCTACCTGCCACTTTTTGTAAAACTTATGTCCCAAAATCTACTGAACAGATTTTCACCAAAGCAACAACAGCAATATTTTGGAGTAAAGCTGTACTTTCATGCTAACTTTGGTATACATCCTTTAAGCAGTTTTTGTTGTAGACTCGAGCACAAATTTCTATGGGAGCTAAAATGGGAAAACACATTCACCCCATCCCCCTTTTAACTTTTTTCACTGCACTGATCTGCATGCAAATTGGCATGCCAGGATTCAGCTGACGAAGCCAAGTGATTGTCAAATCCAAATTTGGTGCAGCTTTGTGCAAGGGGTCAAAAATTATAAGTAAATATAACAAAATGCCTTGTTATTATATATCTGTGTGTTTGTGTTTTTTTCATCTCTACCCATATAGGTAGCTGTCATGTGGCCATGTTATGTATGACTGCGCTAACCAATTCTGTTTTTTAGCTACATAGTCACAAAGCCTGACGTCATGAGCTAGTGCCCAAGCTGGCAGTTTGAGGAAGGCGGCTGGCAGGTTACCGGTTTGCAGGCGGCGCCGTCTTTAATGCAATTAGGGCGTGGCTGAAGGGGGCGCTAGGTGGCGCACGACCAAGATGGCCGCACGCCTGTGAGGCTCTGGCAGCTTGGCGGCATAATTTTTCAGTTATCCTGCCCTTTACTTGACTGATCCTGACCAAAAGGCATGCCGCTTGTTCCTCAACAACCTGCCCTGGATAGCGGTGTGGGCGCTGGTTCGTGCCTGGAGACCTGCGCGGCCACTTTTATTACGTGAGTCCCGGGGATCCCACGGGGCGCTGGGCCCCGGTGGACTCGCGCTGCGGGATGAACTTCCTTGCCGGCCTAATCTACACACTCCGCTGGTGCCCACATATCCCGCCTAACACCTGCGTGTACTTTCCTGCTCGCCTGGACGGGCAGAGATCCCCAGGTGTGAGTCTCGTGTACGCGCTGTGAGGGGAACTCCGCGACGGAGGCCGGACATCGCCATTTCCAATGAGAGGGCCCCAGGGACTAATCGTATCACCGAGCCCCCGGCGGGCCACTACAGTAAGTTGCTTCACCCTGCACGCCGGACTTGGCGCCTCTGAAGCGGCTCTGTTGTTACCTGCTCACCACCGCATACCGGCTTGCACCCTATCAGATTGCGGGGAGCGGGGGCGGGCAAAGCATTACACGTGGTGGCGCCGTCGGGCCCGTATAATCGCTGCTGAACATCCTTGGCCCCACGATCCCTCAAGATCCTTTCAAGTGTGCTTGTACATCTGCTGATGCGGCACCCCGATCGGCGCTGCCTACATCCTTGCCAGAAGCTCGCTTTTCCTGCTGCTCTGGGCTGCCTGGGCCGCTCCGACAACACAGCAAGAGTGGCACTGAGACCAACTCCATCACCCTGAACTCTCTACCGGCTGGCGGGCAGCAGGTGGTGCTGAGTGCCCACAGAGTCGTTTCCCCTACTGCTGAGTGGCCGGGTGTGGCAGGTAAAAATACATGCAGGGATTCTTAACAGAACAGCGCCACTTTCCTCTGTGTTAGGCACCCTGGGCTTTCTGCATTGTGACGGCGGTGAGATATTGGACCCTGTGATACCCCCTACTTATCCCAGCGCCATTGACATTCGCCTACACGCTTTCCAAACGCAGTAGCAGCTTCATCGAATTTACAACGCATGGGAAATACACTGTCGAACTTAGACGCCCGATCATTGCCCATAACCTGCGATACTGCATAACCTGGTACTTACCTGCCTTCATTCTCTGCTGGCATCCCGCGCACTGCTCCTCTCCCGTGAACTCCACAGTAGCTGTGCATCAAATCATTGTACCTGCTAGACACGGTGAGGCCTGTACTCCCTATATCTGAGTAACAGAACTGCTGTAGTTCGTACTCTGCCTCATAACATCGCTGTGCGGATTACTCATATTGCAAATGAGGGCCCCACCTGCCATCCGAAATAAAGACACGGACACAGAAGCACACTGCACCTGGCTGTCTTGTGAGACGTGCCGCCACTGCTGATACTCGCACGCCATTCCATCATCTGGTAGAGGGGCCTACACTTGTGCGCTTCCCACTTCTCTTGGCCGCTCCGTCTACAGCATTAGCTGCCCCTACGATCATGGGGAAGCCTGATGGCCGCCAACCCAAACTCGTCTACGACGCCAAAAAAGCTGTTACACGCTCCAACTCCGAAAACTCTGGACAGTCCAGTGCTGAGCAGACACAGCTGCAATCGTCGGCTCCTGAAAATGAAGTCAAAACTCTGCTCTTGGCCATGCAGCATAGTCTCACGGACATCTCCAGTAAAATGGACTCCATGAATAGTAGCATGGACTTTATAGTCCAGAAGGTAGACAAGCATGACGAGCAGATAAAGGAGGCTGAATGGCGCATCTCTGACAATGAAGACACCACTTCTCAGATACAGCAGCAAGTGACACAAATGGACAAGCTCCTCAGGATTATCGCTGCCAAGAATGAGGACTTGGAGGCGGGCAGCCGACACAACAATATCCGAGTCATAGGGATCCCAGAGAGCACCAACATCGGGCGCATGGAGGATTTTGTTGGGCGTCTCCTGCGGGGCACTTTCGGCGCAGAAGCCTTCTCTACTCATTTCATAGTGGAGCGTGCACACCGCTCCTTGGGACCCAGACCTCCCCCGGGCAGCACCCCACGCCCGATTGTTGCCCGCCTCCTCAATTATCAAGACCGCAATACCGCACTCAAGCTGGCTAGAGAAAAGAAAACACTACACTTTGAGGGCAATGAATTTACCATCTACCCGGATTTTACAGCTGCGGTCCAAGAGGCGAGACGCAAATTTATTCCGGTAAAGCAAAAACTCCGGAAGGCGCAAATAGAATACGCCCTCATGTATCCGGCGCGTCTGCGGGTTACATATCAGGATAAACATTCCATCTTCACAAATCCGCAGCAGGTTGAGGACTTCCTCAAAGCGGTCAGGAAACGTTCACCGCATCACGAACCCAGCGATCGCAGCTCCAGATCTCCGTCTCCCATAATCTGACTGAGTTTGAAAGTGGGCACTATCTCCATGACGATTATTCACTGAATTTCTCCTTCCCCACAATGTTCATCTCTTCTGATGCCCGGCAGCAACAAATACTCCCAGCCTACATCTGTCAAGCAGCACTTTGACACTCCTACTTGATGCTTTGGGCCGATTACAGCTCGCCAGAGACAGATAAGTGTTTCGCCGCGATAATCTTTCAATGCCTATTCGAGTGGTGGGCCTACTGTTTCTTTTTTTTTGCAGGTTCCACCCTGGACTATGCCAAGCACCTACCCTTCCCCCCCCATCTACCCCGCACCATTGGGAGGCTGCATTGCAGCTCTGGGAGAAGGGAGGACCTCGTAGCCCACAAGCGACCCCCCACATGGGCGATCCCCTTTACTGGTTTTTGACTTTCCTTGTATCTAATTGAGTTGGACTGCAATGTTCATTTGTTTTGATAGGTTTTGGGTGGGTAGTGCATTTCCAGCACAATTGGGGTGCTGTTGTGGGTGGGGGTGGGTTTGGGACTGTTTTTTTTCTGAATGCTACTTTTTCTATTCACCAGCAGGTAGACATGCAAATGCACATAGAAAATGGCACACACAGTCACTTGCCCAAGATGCATCTAAATATTACTATACTATTAGGCGATGACCTCACAGACTGAGGCGTTAAAGATAAATCTACTCACGTGGAACGTCAGAGGTCTCGGTAACCCCCGTAAATGCAGACAAATCCTCACATACCTGGACAGGCACCAAATTCATGTCGCCATGCTTCAGGAGACACACTTTGACCCACACCGACCTCCCCGCTTTGGCAGCAAATGGGCTGCCGACCGTGTCTTTTCCTCCTATTCCACATATTCCAGGGGTACATTGATTCTCGTCAAAAAGAATACTCCCTTCATTCTGGGCGGAGCACATCAGGATTCCCAAGGTAGAAGCTGCATGCTCTGGGGCACGCTGGGCGCACAGTCGGTCACACTGTTCAGCTGTTACAGACCCAACATTGATGACCCGGACTACTTCCTCGCACTATGGGGGCAAATACTTAAAGTGGGATCCAGTCATACTATCTGGGGGGGGACTTTAATACTGCTCTGTGTCCTGCAGCTGACAGGTCTAACCCTCTTCCTCACCACTATACCAAAACACAAGACGCACTAGCCCACCTGCTCCCAGACCATGGGCTTACAGATGGATGGCGGCATGTGCACCCAGCCGGGAGAGAAGGCACCTATTACACTGCTGCACACTCCTCCTGGTCACGCCTTGACTACTGGGTTGTCTCCCAAGGAGTTGTCCCTTGGATCCTTTCTGTTGAACACTTAGCAAGAACTTATTCGGACCACGCCCCAGTCCAGATGGTGGTTTCACCCCCCAACTCCAATGCTACTCCAAGGTGCTGGCGTCTCATGCCAGAGGCACTGCTGGATGCCGTTTTCAAGGTGGAACTTGGGGCAGAAATAGCGGATTTCTTTCATAGAAACACAGGCTCTGTTACACACATTGGTACGGTCTGGGAGGCTTTTAAAGTCACAATAAGAGGGACCTGCATATCCAAAAGTTTTGGAGTCCGTAGAGATATCCAGAATACCCTGCACCAGCTCGAAGGGGAACTGAAGCAATTAGAGAATGATATAGGTCACGACACATAAGGGTCTCAGCAGGCTACACTCAGGGACAAACTTTCTGAATATAAAGACACTGCTGAGCGGGAAGCTAGTTTTCGGGGAAAATACTTTACAGTCCGCAAATATGGGGAGGGGGAAAGACCGGGTAGGGCGCTTGCAAGGGAAATTAGACTACCCCGATTCTCCAACTACATTTTAGACATAGTTGACAGCGCCGGGGAGCGCCACAGGGATAGCCTTTAAATTTTACAAATCTTCACAGAGTTCTACACTGACCTATATAGTACCCGCAGACTCGAACCCCCTGTTCTTTCGGACTATCTGAGCGATGTAGCTCTGGGGTGGCTTGGCGACTCTCAGAGGGAATTCCTAGCAGCGCCGATTGAGGACGATGAGATACATGCTGCAATAATGCAGATGAAATCTGGGAAGGCCCCGGGGTCCGATGGTCTCCCCATAGATTTTTATAAAGCCTACATTGACCACCTGCTCCCTGTACTTAAGCAAGTCTACATGGAGGCCCAGGAACTAGAGATTCTCCCAAGCTCGATGAGAGAGGCACTCATAACCTCCCTCCTGAAGCCTGGTAAACTACCGGACCATTGTGACTCTTATCGCCCCCTTTCTCTCATCAATACTGATGCAAACATTTTCGCCAACATCCTGGCTAATCGCCTTAGCCTCCTGATGGAGAAATTAGTTCTTCCAGACCAGGCGGGCTTCATTCCTGGCAGGGCGACTTCTCATAACCTACGTACCCTCTTCTCCATTTTACAGAACTTGGATCCACAGCTGGCACTGGGGGCGGTCTTTTTAGACGCCACGAAGGCCTTTGATTCTGTGGAATGGGACTATCTGTTTGTAATCCTACAGTGCATGGGACTGCCCAAGGGTTTTTTTATCGTGGATACGCCTTCTATATACTTCTTCAGTTGCAAAGGTACTAATCAATGGGCATACATCCTCTCCTTTTTCTATTACCCGGGGCACCCGACAGGGTTGCCCACTCTCCCCACTCCTGTTTGCCCTAGCAATAGAGCCCCTCGCGGCCAAAATCAGGCAGCATCATCACGATAAGGCCTTGCGCTGCTTCCTCCGTCCCATACTCATCTCCCTGTATGCAGATGATGTCACCTTATATGTCAGGGAACCCCAGCAAAACCTCAATCCACTGCTCCGGGAGTTTGTCCGTTTTGGAGGTCTCTCCGGGATCCACATTAATTGGACAAAATCTCAGATATTCCCTCTCATCGCATCGGCGACGCCGTTCATCACAGACTTTCCCATTGAGTGGTGCGCTACCGAAGTAAAATACTTAGGGGTACACATTACCACTGATCGTGAAGAATTGATGAGGCTCAATTATGGCAGAACATTAGAACATATCACTAGCTGCATAACGAGATGGAATGCCCTACCTCTCACCATGGTGGGACGCATCTCTCTCATAAAAATGGTGGTCCTTCCCAAGCTATTATATCTGTTTTCCATATCCCTTACGACCCAGGTAGGCATTTTTTTTCTGCACTTCGCTCAGAGTTGATCCGACTCACATGGAGGGGCAAACAACCTCGTCTGAAATGGGAAACACTCACTCGCCCCTATTCTCAAGGCGAATTCGATATTCCTGACTTCGAATTATACTATCTCTGTGCTCAGGCACATTATGCCCACTATTGGTTCCACCCCCCTAGATACACGCCTCATGTGGCGACTGAACATTGGCTGGCGGACCCCGTCCCACTGGAAGGGGTCATACTTACTGCAACCACGCCACGCGTGAGCAGCTCGACATCAGTTGTTTGCACGGTGAAAGCGTGGCAGCACATTGCCAGGCGACTACAGTCCCCCATGCTATACTCGCCCCTACTCCCTCTTGTCTACCATCCAGGGATGCTGGTCCTACAAGAGGGCGCCTTCAAAAAAACTAAAGCTAAATACAACATCTCTTGCTGGGGAGATCTGTATCTGAATGGCAAGTTCCGCACACTTCAACAACTATTTTCAAAGACCCCGCCCTCCCCTATGGATATATTCTTATACATATGAGTGAGACAGGGTCTAAAAGAATTTCACCCCTGAATACCCACTGGAACCCCGGGAGGTTGTCCCCCTGCATAAATTACTACGTACTGTTACTGCCTCACACTTAGTCTCTACTCTCTACCATAGCTTATACACCGGCATAACATCCGTCCCTTGCACTGCCCGGGATAAGTGGGCTGCGGAGATCGGGCAGGTTATTACTGATCAACCGTGGACATATTGCTGTAATCAGACCGAACAGGCCTCATCTAGCAGTCGTTTACGCATTACACATTACAAGTTCCTACATCGCACATATTATACCCCGGCTAAATTACATAAATACAAACTACGAGACACTGACAAGCGTGATAGATGCTGCACCTCGCCTGGGAATGTAGCGCTGTCCAGTCGTATTGGCAACAGGTGATCGCGGCACTAGAGCTGATGACCTTCCTGAAACTTCAACATTCTCCCCTGTTGTCGCTCCTAGGCTACACTGAACAGCTACCCTTGACATATCGTAAATTTACCTCATTTGGGGCCAGATGTAGGTAAATGCATGTTTGCGATTCCTTAATAGCGATTTTTGTGGAATCGCTATTAAGGAATCGCAAAATGCCATGTAGGTAGGAATCGCAAATTTTTTAGCGATTCCTTAATATTCCTTAATTGTGAATCGCAAATTGCGATTCGCAATTAAGGAATACCTTCCCATTCATTCCTATGGGCCAAGAGGCCCATAGGAATGAATAGGAATTGCTCCCGCAATTTGCGAGTCACCAAAAGGCACTCGCAAATTGCAGGCGCAATTTCAAGGGTGCCAGGGTTCCAAAAGGACACCCTGTTGCACTCCTGAAATGTGCATGTGTGCACATGTGGCGCACATACATGCCCTAAGGGCATGAATGTGTGCCACATGGCACTTAAAAAAAAGGAAATCGCTAATTACCACCAACTGGAAGTTGGTGGTAATTAGCGATTCCTTAAGGCTAAAGTGCACTTTCTTTTGTGCTACTTACATTGCATTTAAGGAATCGCAATTTGTGATTCCTTAAATGCAAGAGCAAAATAAGGAATCGCAATTTTGTGATTCCTTATTTTGCTAGTAGGTTTCAACTCACCTACATTGCTCGCAGCCAAATAGCGATCGCAAACGCTGAAATTCTGCGAAATTCAGCGTTAGCGCTCGCTATTTGGCCACCTACATCTGGCCCTTGGTCTTCTACTAGCTAGAAGGAGGATAGCATGTAGAAGGGGCCGGGGCAGGGCACCCAAATTTAAGGAATGGATCAGGGACATGCTCTTTTTTTTTTTTTTTAAATATTTATTCGTATGCATATTCTTCTTTGACATACATAGCAGTGCGCCTACAACCTCACGGCCGGCTGTACTTGTACTTAACATTACTGTTCCGCTCAGCGCTTCCCACATCCCGGGGGCCGGTCAGCGCTTTGCTGTTTCTTAACTTTATTGCTCTGATGGTTGGGTCTTTCTGCCATGTGTCAAATATGTTATATACAATTCCGAAACACTTTTTCTATTCACCTATACCTATTTATTCCAAAGGGAAAACAAAAATAAACAAAAAACAACAACCAGTGAGGTGTCACATCAGTCTTTCACGCCTGGGCATCTAAGCTTGTGTTCTGGCCCGACTGTGAGGTGCCAACACTGTAACCATTTCCCACCTGTGTCCTCCCATGTTGCTCTGTAATCCCCGCCCGCGCAGACTGTCCACTCCGGTCACACAGCACTATCTGGACATAGCGGCTCACTCCACCCCCGCAGTCCACCCTGTCTCACTGGGCCCTCCGCCTCTCATCACGCTAATGTACTAGCTTCCGTCTCTGCGCCTGTCTCTGCTTCTGTTGCCGCTCCCCCGTTCCCGCCCTTCAGATACTTGGTGTATAGTCCCCAAAAATTCTTAGGCCTACTCCGCGGCGGTAGCAGGTCGCTATATGTTTCTGATTGTGTGCAGCAGTAAAGTACGTCTCGCGACCATTGCTGAGTCGTGGGTAAAGGTCCCCGCATCCAGCACATCGCAACTCTGCGCTTCGCCATCAACAATCCCATATCTACCAGTCTGCGAGCAGCTTTCGGCAACCTCCTGGAATAGCCCAGTAGTGCCACCATTGGGTCTGGGGGGATCTCCAACTCCAGTATTGTGCTTATCTCTCGGAATATGTTTCCCCAAAACTCGAAGACGCCAGGGCAATCCCACGCTAAATGCACAAAGTCCGCCTCAGGGCAGCGGCATCTTTCGCATGCTGCATCCTCTCGTAGGCCATACCTATGTAATCTCTCCGGACATGCTCTTTTGGCAAGACCAAACATACACATATGCAGAACTCCTTCCCCCCACTTCACGTCCTTGCGATATCTGGGATCCCCTCAAGATATATCTCCTTGAACACCCGATTGAACACTCCGCACACCCCTGTCGATGGGACATCATACCTGACCGGTGGTCACTATTATGAAATGTATACATGCCTAACTGTACGGATATGTTCCAAATACACTTAAAACGCGTTCTTCATGCGGGGTATGTGGGGTTATTGCATGCTTTCAATGCTAAGAGATGTCACCCACTGTTCCTCTCTTTCTTTTTCTTTCGCCTTGATATTCCGGACTCTGTACTGCATCAACTTTGTTTTCCAATTGTGCTGCTAAACATGTATCTACCTATGTACTGTAATTGTTATGCTGGTTTTTCTGTTTTTTTAAAAATTTTGTTTCTCTCTTCTTGTTTGAGAAAAACTCAATAAACAAATTAAAAAAATTAGGGCGTGGCTCAAGCAGCAGTGCTGCCTCTGCTGCTCACAGTGGGAGTTGTAATTTCACATCGAGGGTGGCAAGTGCAAGGAGCTGCAAAACGAGCAGTTTATGGAGCGTCAATTGCGGCCTCCTATTAAAGACATGCTCCACAGGGGTTCTAGGAGTCGAGCTGTTGCCCTGCCCTGAAATGGTTTCCCACACTCTGTTTTCTTTTGCCTACCCTCCCTTCTTCCATTTTCTGCCCGCCGCCCCGTAGCAGGTATATTGGCAGGGTGTGGAGCCTTTCATCAGATAACCTTTCTGCTTGCTTCGGGCTGTGGAGAAGCCCGGTTTTGGCCTGGACATTTGAAGCAGGTGGCGGGGTGGATTTCCGCACACTGCTATCTACATCAGAAGCGCATGACTCACTCAGGACAGCCGGCGGCCTGCCGGGCGGCAAACCGAAATGATTGCCGGTGGGGGGTGGCTCCCGGCCGGAGCCTGCTGCCTTGCAGAGTCGCCAACGCAAGAGTCACGCTGCCTGCAGTGCTGCGAAAGTTGTAGTAAGTACTAGTTACCAGGCACTGCCACCTGTGTGTCACTGACTGTGTTAATATTTATAACACAAATTGTTTTCAGTAGCAGCGCGCGATGAGCAGCTGCGTCAGCCTGCAGTGTGAGACAGTGGGTGCCCTAGCCACGGCCACGGGTCAAGGAGGCATAGGTGGATCCGTGATTAAACTGTTCGTGAAGTTGTTGGGGCCTCTCTCGTCTTTACTATTGGGCCGGGTTGCGTCACAGAGAGAGGCCCCGAGTCCTGACTAGGGGTGGGTGGAATTTGCGTAGTCGCGCTACGCAAAGCTCTGCGAAACGGTAAAAAATCTCCGCGAGCACGCAAAAGTTCCGCGAACACGCGGAATTGCTTGTTCCGCCCGTTCGCGATGCTTTTTTCCTGTTCGCGATCGCTGTGTGCGTGCTCGGGGAGAAATATCTCGCGAACACGCATTTTGAAAGCGCGAACAAGCAAAAAATTCCGCGAAGCCGCGGATCGCGGAATTTTTGGTAATTCCGCGTTCTTCGCGGAATGCGAAATTACCCAAATTCCGCAAGCGGAACGGAATTTACCGCCCAGGCCTAGTCCTGACATTGATTCTGCAGGGAGTGGGGCGGGCAGGCCCCACATTGGCTGGCAGTCTGTTTTGTTTTTCTGCCGGCCAGTCCAGGGCAACACTCGGCAGGCACGCACCACACCACTGTGTTGTTGGGGCCAGGTCCGAGACCCAAGTATGGGAGAGGCCCTGGAGTGATGCTCATCAGCATCATTAATTACTAGGGAAGTGCCAAGGGGCAACCCCAGTCCGAGTCGCAAAGCCAAGGCTCAAATTGTGTAATTTGTAATAATTTTATGTTTCCCTCCTCTTCATTGCTTGATTTTGCTCGTGAGAAAGTGTCACTCATAGTGGTTGAAATGTCACTCCTAATTACACTGAAATTAGGAAAATGTCACACATAGCAATCTGGAACCTTGGCAGCTATGGGCGCCGCGGCCGGAATGTCACAATTATAGAATACATTGTGATTGTTGTAGCACTTACTAGACGCAGTGAGCTCACCTGTGCAGGGAGTGCCCCAAGCCTGCGGAGCAGTGCGCGCAGCGGAGCTCTGCCACAACACACAGTTTACAGTGCTTCACAGTGACAGCTGAGACAGATGCAAATGCGTGACAATGCATTTCAGTGCGATGATGCGGAGCACCACACTGAAATGCGTTAGTCTAATGCGTGATGCGTGATACTTGGCAGGACTGGGTGTTTGATCGGGTTTGTGAGTGCTAGTGTCCTGCCGTGCTACCAAGGCCCTCATTCTATGTTGGACGCCGTCCTGCGTGAAAGGAGCGCACCTGACAAATATTGATACAGTAATTTTCGGGTGTGCAATTTGTGCCCTATTTCGCACTAATAGTGCGTGCCACTCCCCATTCAGAGGGACGCATAGTTGGAAAGTGCTCTACATTACTGCAAGAATTGTGTCAGGTTTTGTCAGATCACAATCGTGCGGCAAAAAGACCCAGATGTGGTCAAATAGCACCAGAGGTGGAATCCCGTTTTGCATTTTGCATTTGCATTTTGCACCCGAAATGATTCGCGAGGCCCTTGGAATGAGGGCCTAAGTGTTTGCACTGCCAAGGGATTGTTCGCGCCCATCCATACAGGGCATTCATGGTTTTAGAGAGCTGATGCCAAGACCCCCCACCCAGGCCCTCCCCTAACTGCATAATAAGGCTCGTCAGTGCTTGTAATGAGGCACGGTAAGAGCATACCGAAAGTCTTGTCCGAAGATGTGTTCTGTGGCCCATCAACCAGCTGTCTCATCAGGGTCCAATTGAACTGGCACTAAAAATGTAAGGTAAAGTTGTATATACATTTTGGTATTCAGAGGTAATAAAAGCATCAGTAGACAACATTTACAGTGCAGGGTTTTATGTGAAGATTCTATCGGGTTACTCCCATTAGGTATCCAGGACCGCTTTGTCCTTCTTTAGTGTCAGGGCTCAGTGCTTGACAGCCTTTCTTCTGTGTCTACACTACATGTCCTCTGTGTTGCCGTTCCCTAGTCCGGGTGCTGGTGCTGGGCTGCTGCCTAAATTGCTACTTTTTTTTAGTGTCTGGTCTCCCGATGGTGCAGCAGCAGCAGCCAAGGGGGAGGAGGCAGCCTCCAGGAGAGAGGCAGACACTCCGGCTATGACAGCGCGATCGAGCCCGGAGGCACGATTGTACGTGACATGGTCAAGGGAGGGCGGCACGGGCAGTAAGGATAACAGCTCTCTGCCGCCTTCAGTACCTCGATGACCTAGACTTTTCTGCACCAATTTCCCAGAGCCCCAGCAGCTCTGGTGCACAACCTGTTGCCAAACACCGCCCTGATTGAGCAAATCCCAGGACTGCAGCTGCTTCTAGAAAATCCACTAACGGTAAGTTTGGCAGTGGACGAAAGGGAAATAGTACTCAAGCTGTTAGGAGAGTGGTTGTCTACAGCCCCATGCCCGAAACCCTGCTTGAGTCGTTCAGGTAACTACGGTCCTCCCTTGCCAGCACTTCTGGCTGAGCAACCTGCCTGCATGAAACCCTGACTCCTGCCTAGCTTAGCAACATACCAAGTGTGTCAGAGCCCGAGTTAATGCTTTTTAGTCTCCTGCCTTTTGACCTGTACCTCCTGTGCCCCATGCCTTTGTTCCATGCCCATGACTGAATTTTTTTGTAATGTTACTTCGCAATACCCAACTCCTCACATTCTTCTCCCTCTCTTTCGGAATGTTAGACCCCTCCACCCCGGTGAAACCGCTACTGACCCCAGCTGCAGACAATATACTTGCTGCATGGTTAAATACTTATAAGACCCCAAAGGCGAGACCAATTGCATTGCAAATGCTTGTTTATTCAGAACATGCTATCTGTGACCATTAGCGGTCTAGTTTGTTGCCGGCGTCCGCGCCGGAAATGTCTTACCCCTGCGCTCACGCCGGAAAGCGGAGCGCGCAGTTAAATAAAGGTGGGCGGAGCTGCGCTAGGCAGTCCGCGCCCGAATACTGACACGGTGTGTGCGTCCTAATGTTGGCAGCTGCGTGCATGCGCATGGTGCCCACTCATGCCAGCGTTAGGGCCTAATATGTAACACTGGCGACGAGGACGGAGCGACCCACGCCCCGTGGTACTCCCAGCAGAGAGGAGTTGCAGCGTGCCCCACGCCCACACAGGCCGTCCAGACAGCCGCCCCTGCAACACAGTGTGCGTCACAGGCAACACGCGAGGCGGTGAGGCCTCTCGCCTGCTACCAGAGCTACACTGGGACCAGCGCAAACGGGCAAGGTTCGCCCCCAGCACCTGGCAGCCACGAGTCAGTACACACCCACATCAACGCGGGTGAGTCGCGCACAACGCGCGGTGGCCACTCCCAAGGTTCTCTCCACCCGGCAAGGCCTGACCACTTGCCACGTGGCCGCGCTCACAGGCGCTGACCGCGCAAGGCCCCAGAAGTGCCAGCTTTACCGCCCAGTGCTTCAGGACTGTCTGTTAGGGCACAGCACCCCGCAGTGACACCCAGCCGTTTCTGTTGCAAGCGCCATGGGAGATCAAGGGGATGGCGTGCAAGCCCCAGCAAGAGCTGCAGTACAACACCCCCCTACAGGAGTCCTGCCTCCTTTCAGTGAATCAGCAGACCCTGCCACGGCGGCGCCAAGGTGGCAAGTCTGGCTCGGCCGCCTACAAAATTACTTTATTGCTACCAGAGAGACAGACGGTGCTGTCAAGCATTCATTGCTTCTCCACTATGCGGGGGAGGAAATCTACCTACTCTTTAAACACCTCCCTAACACAGGACCCCGTGAGGATTATGCAGCGGCAGTGACTGCATTGAATGCCCATTTTGACCCTCAATTAAATCCAGACTTTGAACATTTCAAGTTGAGGCAAGCCAAGCAAAGAGAGGGAGAACCGGTAGACTCTTTTCATGCAAGGCTGAGGGAGCTCGCTAGTACTCACCTCGCAGGGGACAGGGCCGCAGAAGAAATCAGAGCACAACTAATCCTTGGGATCCGCAGAAAGGTCCTACGAGGCCTCATCCTCAGGCAGCCAAACATACAGATGAACGACATACTAGTGTTGGCACGATCCCACGACCTTTCGGCCGCGCGGGCGGAGGAAATGGACCTTGCGCTGGTGCGCAGCACAGACAAGGTCATCACCGTCAAGACTGAACGCGCTGACGCCGTCAGAACGCGTGACAAGACCCACAGACCAAGAGATCGGCCCGCCTACCCCGAAGGGCTAGTGGGGGTATTGCGGGTATGAAGAACACCCCCCGCAATCATGCCCAGCACAAGGGAAGACGTGCACCAACTGTGGGATTGCGAACCATTTCGCCTCGGTGTGCAGAAAGAAGACGCAACGGAAGGAAGGGAAACAACCCAAACCGGTGCGGAGAATGGTTCGCCAACTATCGAGGGTCTCGTTGTCGTCCTCGCCAGGGGGAGAGAAGAAGGAACAAACCGCTTACCAAGTGGATGACTCATCGTCTGACGAGGAAGGGGAGACGTACCTAGTCTCATTCACCCAAGCTCTGAAAAGGCAAAGACGTCCTCAGCCCCGATGCACGGTGCACATAGCTGGGTCAGAAGTCAATGCTGTGATCGACACTGGTGCGTCAGTCACTGTCATGGGAATCCAACAATACAACAAATTGAAGCCCAAGCCAGAAATCCGGCCTTCTAAGACAAAGATCTTCGCATATGGGAGCGATTCACCCTTGCCTCTCCGGGGCAAGATGACCGTGCCAGTGCGGTCAGGAGACACCGAGATCACAGTCGACATCCATGTCATCAACCAGGAGGCGGATACACTGCTGAGCAGCCATGCAGCAGACGACCTGGGACTGGTGAAATTTGCTAGAAGCGTGCAAGCTGACCAGACCAAAGAACTGCTCAGTCAGTTCGAAGACCTGTTCAAAGGACTAGGGAGGATAAAGAAAGCTCCTATAAAACTGCACATAGACCCGACTGTCACACCTACGGTGCTGAGGCACAGGAGGATTCCCTTCCACCTCCGACCGCTAGTGGAAGAAGAGCTGCAGAAGCTAGAAGATCAAGGGGTCATAGAGAAGGTCTCAGCGCCCACACCGTGGGTGTCCCCCATGGTGATCGCCGAAAAGCCTCGCCAACCTGGGAAGATAAGACTCTGCATTGATATGCACCTTCCCAACAAGGCCATTCGACGTGAACGCCACATAACGCCGACCATGGATGACATCGTGGCTGACCTGAACGGGTCCAAATGGTTCTCGAAGTTGGACCTGAATGCCGGCTACCATCAGCTAGTGCTTGCGAAAGAAAGCCGATATATAACCACGTTCAGCACGCATCTAGGACTCAGAAGGTATAAATGCCTAAACTTCGGCATATCCTCAGCCGCCGAGATTTTCCAGAACGCGGTCAAAGAGATCCTGGTTGGGCTGCCTGGCGTGTTGAATGTGAGTGACGATATTCTCATCCACTCACAGACGGCCGAAGAGCACTACCGGCACGTGAGAGCCACGCTGAAAAGGCTCCAGGACCACGGGGTCACCCTACACAAGGAGAAATGCCTGCTGTTCCAGCGACGAATAGAGTTCTTCGGCTATACCTTCACGCAGGAAGGAATACAGGTCGACCCCCGGAAATCCCATGCCATCAAGAACACGTCCGCACCTCTAACAGTGGCTGAGGTCCGCAGTTTCCTCGGGATGGCCACATACTGTGGTCGCTTCATCCCAGACCTAGCCACCATCGCAGAGCCACTCCGAAACCTCACTCGTGCAGACGCCATGTGGCAATGGGGCCCGGCCAAAGATGCAGCCTTTCAAGCGGTTAAGAATGCTCTCCTTGACCACACCACACTTGTGTACTTCAACCCCACCAGACGGACAGAGATACTTGTGGACGCCAGGCCCGTAGGTCTAGGGGCCGTCCTCACCCAGGAGCAAGAGCCCGGACGGTGGGCCGCTTTAGCCTATGCCAGCAAAGCACTCTCCCCAACCGAGAAACGATACGCCCAAATTGAGAGGGAAGCCCTAGCAATCCGCTGGGCATGCCGGCATTTCCATCTGTACATATGCGGCCACCCGTTCAAGATCATCACGAACCATCAACCCCTGGTGCCGTTGTTCAAAGGTTCGGCACCACACCCACCACCACACATCAAACGGTGGGCCGTCGGGCTCCAGCAGTACGAGATGGACGTGGTATACCGACCTGGCGCCCAAAACTCTGCTGACTTCCTCTCGAGACACCCCGCCCCAGCGGAAGACGGGGGTGAAGAACCGGATGCTGACCCCACTGAAGCCCACCTGAACACGATCTCGGCACTAACGTGCCCTCGAGCGCTGACCCTCGAGGAGGTGGCAGTTGCGGAGGAAGCAGACCCAGTCATCGCCAAAGTCCGGGCCGCCGCCCAAGGGGGACACTGGCGTCAGTTCCTACAGTCAGCCAACTCATGGTCCGGTCCAGAGAAAGAGAGCCTAATACACATGTGGAGGGTCAGGAATGAGCTGAGCGTCACCCAAAGAGGAATCCTGCTAAGAGGGTCTTGGATTGTTATCCCAGCGTCTCTCCAGGCACGAGCAACGCAACTCGCCCACGAGGGGCACCAAGGGGTGGAGAAGATGAAGGCCTGCATGCGGGAAAAGGTGTGGTTCCCGGGCATCGATGTCTGCGTCGACGAGACAGTCCAGAGGTGCCCCTCCTGTCAAGTGGCGAGTGGCCTCGAGAGGCCTGCACCTATCCACACTGAAGAGCACGGGAAAAGCCCCTGGGAGAAACTAAGTGTGGACTTCGGGAGCTTCCCGGACGGCCGAGTCACCCTAGCCCTGATTGACAGCTATTCCAAATACCCCATTGTGGAGGTTGTCAACTCAACGGCCTTCTCGCATGTTGGCCCAGCACTGGAGAAGATATTTGCCATGTTCGGATGTCCGGAGGAACTCAGGAGTGACAACGGGCCCCCGTTCCAAGGGCACGAGTTCCGGGAGTTCCTACAACACCACGGCATCCGACACAGATGCATCACCCCGCAGTGGCCCCAAGCCAACGGCGAAATCGAACGCTTTATGAGGACCATCAATAAAGCTCTTCGAATTGCAGTAGCTGAGCACGCCGACCCGGAACAGCACCTGCACAAGTTCCTGCGGGAATACCGGAGCACCCCTCAGAGCTCCACGCGCCAAGCACCTTGGGCGCTAATGTTCAACGGCACCCGCTGGGATGGCCTCCCCACCGCCCTGGGTGGACACCCCCTCTCTTTGATGAGGACGGCGCCCTCAGAAGAAGGGAGAAGCGTAACAGCACCGCCAGCCGAGCCCGGAGAGCCGTGTCTCGTCAACTGCATCGAGGGGACACCGTAATCATGAGGGACCGCAGGCCCGGAGGGAAATTCCGGACTCGCTATGAAGATGGGTACTGGACAGTGATCGACGTGAAGGGAACCATGGTGACAGTCGACAAAGAAGGAGAGACAGTAACTCGTAACATCTCATGGTTCAAGCAAGTGGTCAACCCCGGCCACTGCGCCGAAGCAACCGACGATCCCGAAGAACCAGGAGCTAGCCAAGCGGAGTCCAGAGAAGCAGAAGACCGCCATCCAGAACCAGCCTCGCCGCTGAGGCTCCGGAGGCAACTCAAAAGCCTCCAGAAACGCCGCCCACGCCCAGCGTACCAACCTTAGACCCCAGCTCCAGCCGTGGCCAGCCCAGGTATGCTCTGAGAGGCAATCCCCAGCCGAGCACTCGCCTGAAAGACTTTGCCTGCCAAGTGAGTGAGCTGTGAGACTTATGGGGAACAGTCAAGGACTGAGTTGGGATGGGATGTGACCGTTAGCGGTCTAGTTTGTTGCCGGCGTCCGCGCTGGAAATGTCTTACCCCTGCGCTCACGCCGGAAGGCGGAGCGCGTAGTTAAATAAAGGTGGGCGGAGCTGCGCTAGGCAGTCCGCGCCCGAACACTGACACGGTGTGTGCGTCCTATTGTTGGCAGCTGCGTACATGCGCATGGCGCCCACCCATGCCAGCGGTAGGGCCTAATATGTAACACTATCCTCAGGTTGTGGAATGCTCCAATAGTCTGTCAGCCAATCAGCCTCGGGCTCCCGCAGCCCTCCTCTGTGACTCGGGCCCATAACTCGAGCTCAGGGCCTTTCACAACTGGTATAGCCTCAGCAGCGGGCTATAAAGCTATATTAATTAAGAACAAGCAGTTTTATTCTCGAAAATTATTTCCCCTTCACTGAGAATGAACATATGTTCATAGAGAAGACTGATGAAAGGCCTTTACATTATTGTGGTTACTGGACCTCGTACAGCAGCCTTTGCACAACAGCATTTCACTTTCACAACAATTATATTTCCAACATAAGCAGTATGCAAACACTAAAGACAAAAATAAGCAGCACTCACTCTGGCTGGTCTGGAACATAACATGATGTTATCCTAGATCAGGGGTCTCCAACCTTTTCTGTCCTGAGAACTACTAGCCGTTAATGAAAATTATACCAATGCTGTAATAGTGAACACATTGAACAGGATTATATTAGTGGGCACCATATGCAGGATTACCAGCAATGAACACATCTGTCCAAAAGACAGAATTGACAGCAGTAACGCAAAAAGAAGTTGATGATGTATAATGTGTTTACATAAGTAATACATTGCCGGTATAGCTTAAATGCTCCTGACACCAAGGAAGATACTACTAGTAATAAGAGCCCCAGTGCTATGTTATTTATTACTCAAATATCCACTTCAAATATATTTTGGAAATTCAAACTTTTTTCTGTAAACATCAGCTTGTGTGCATTTCCGTCTCAAATACAAACGTATAAATGTTGGTGTCCATATATTAATTCAGCCTAGCAAAGCTTCATAATTACTGGCTGGACTGCACACAGGAGAGCTATTTACAGGTAGCTGGAGAGCTACCAGTAGCTCACGAGCTATTGGTTGGAGAAGCTTGTCTAGATAGTCAAGAATAGATTTAGCCTTATTAAATTTTCATCTCCAAGACTGCTTGTTGATTCTTGAAAAAATAATATAAACTGTTCAGTATTTTCGGTAGCTAGTGTAGTTGCCATGCTTTCTAATATTGTGACAAACTCCAACTTTACCTAAATCAATTGCGCCACCCTGTGGATATAGCGTCAAATACCTGCGGGTCTCATGAAGGATACGACTATACCTTACCGGTGTTTTACTTCTGGGTTTTAAAGGATTTAAAGTCATACGTTCAACTATTAAAGATAGATCCTTCCCTGGAAGTAATACCAGGGCTGTAAACAACTGTGGTTGGGGGAAGGGAGTCTGGAATGGCGCTTGCATCTTCTTAAATGCAACTGGCAGCCGGTGATAACGCCGATTCTTATCTAATTATCTATAAGAACCTTCTGGCCGCCAAGATCTTTTTACCTGTTGAATAGTGTAAAGGAGAGAATCTCATTTGATTAGATATCAGCATTCATTTTTGTCTGAAAGGACCACTGACTCCGAATTCAAGTTTGAGAATTTATTATCGCCAAAAATAACTGAACGTGCAAGCACCTCAACACGAGGTTAAAGAAATAAATGGGCACTAATACAAATAATAATCTACGCAAGAATCTCATCCGACTCAGGATAAGGAGAATAGAAAGTTCTAGAAGGATCAACCAGACTATGATTGCTCCAATTTCTAAGTTGCTCTTCATTGGACTAAACAAGCTTACAATCAATTGCTGTCCCTACACTAACGCTAAGTGACATCCCTGCATAACGATTTCCCAGGCAAGAAGGAATAAAAGGTGTCAGCTGTGAGGACTTCCTAAGAAGTGCAATCACATAATACCTAAGCTCAGCTCTGTCCTTCTCTCTGGTCTCCCCTACCTCTTCTCTGGCCTCCTCCCTCAGGGCACTATCCCTAATACAAAACCCCAATACAATTGTACACGCCTTTGTCACGCCTCCTTGGCCAGGTCTTCTTTCTTGTGCTTTTCCACTGAAACGGTGACTTCATCCTGGACGGTTGCGTTGACCTTGAGTCCCAGGCACCTTCTCCGCTGAAAGTATCATCCCTACATTCCATCTAACTCCCCGTACCATGCCTCCCCTCTCTCTAGCTTTTGAAAACAAAGAGTTAGTCTTACTAACGAGACATGTGTCCTTGCACCTGCAACAAAAGATACTTTCAACAGAAACCTTCTACTGTGCAAATTAAATCTACCGTTTGTGCCCAGAGAGCCTTACCAAGGGAAACCTTTCTCTGCCTACAAAATAAGCTAACATAAGAATAAACCAGGCCTTCCCTAAGCCTATATGTAGTCAGGCCTTTACATATGACTTTTAAACACACATCTTACTTTTCCCTATGAGCATTTTCATTACACTTCACATGCAAACAATGAATTACATGTGCAACTTTAATATGGTGCACGTTTAAACTACTGCAATTACATTACATCCACGAACTAATTTCTCTATGCATTATGTTCACACAATTCAATAAGCATTACACTACATCATTATCCCAGCACCATTATACTGCTGAGTTCACTTTGTCTCAGTGAACTACTCATTCTTTACTAAACATGCATGGGTATACAATGGAATATAAACGAATATATGTCTGAATACATATGGGTGCGGCCTATCAGTGATTATGATGCACCCCTACAATTCACAAGAACATTTCGCTCTATCAGTTCCCCCTTTGATGACTCCTGTCATCATATTTCATTCTACTCCCTCGGAGAAGGAACCGACCTAAACAGAACTTGTTCCTATCTTCCCTGATCTGAAGTTCTCCATGCTCTTGAGCCTTTGATACTGATTGTCCTGCAATCTTGCCAATCTGATGTCATTTTCCCTCAAAGCTCTCTTGACTCTGCCTGCTCGATACCACTTGTAGGCCTTGATCATAATCCACAAGCCAGCCACACAAACCACCAAAATAAGGAGTGGTCTCAGGAAGTACCCAAGGAATCCCTTTCCTAGGTTCGCAAACCAACCTCCCACTTGACCAAAACCCTTTCCGACCTTTTCCCAGGCCCCTTCTTCGGTCAAATCCGCTATCTTTGTGTGGATCATAGTGATGTTACTTATATATTTCTCCAGATCCTTGCTACGGTCTGGTATATAAGTGCAGCACTCTTGAACCTTCAGCATTTTACAGACTCCGCCCTCTTTTGCCAATAGGACATCTAAAGCAAGGCGATTCTGCAAAACCATTCCCCTTATCGACAACATCTCTCCTTCCACCAACACCAACGACTTTGCTGTGTTCATCGAAAATTCATCCACCACAGTCGCTAACCTCCGGATCTTCACATCATTCAAGACTACTCCTAGACTAGGTATCATGGCTCCAAAGATATCCCCCACAACGATCCCTGCACTTGCAGCTCTTCTCGTTCTTGAATGCTCTCCACCCTCCAGAAGATTTAAGTCTTCTGTATGGTAAATCTTTGGAAATATTATTGACAAATAACATGTTCCATACCAATTTGCAGGCAACCTCACATAAGCATTCTTCCCACATACATAATACACCGTTGGTATCACTTGTACAGGACCTTGGAGAAAATCTTTTGCCACATCTGCCATGGTGAAAACGTGATCACAAGTACTCTGTCCCACTGGAACCTTTTCGTAGTAAGTCTGATAACGCCTTATACACAACTTACCCCTCTGCTCCTTATCTAACGCTATAGGACCATAGCTTCCCCTGGTCTTATGCAACCGTTCTTCATCTGTCCAATCAGTCCTGTGATGTCCCATATCTCGGGATTCAGTCAGCTTTCTATACCTATCTTCAACCTGATCTACAAACTTTCTCTCTACATCCGACATCAAACAAGTCAGATTGTTTCTGTGTGCGAATGCTGTATCCAATGCCAAACTCGGTATGAAGTACTTCCTCAGTCTGTCTTCGGTCTTATAATAGTCATACTTATTCAAATGCTTGTAAGCTGGGACTTCAGGAAGCACTGCATCGAAATTGGAAAAGAAATACTCAAACTGATCTCTCTCATAAAACAAACTAAGCAAAAGACTACATGAAATACCATAAGTCAGTGGAAGATGATGATACCTAATACCCTCATCCACCGAAGTAGGCAACTGCATACACACATAACAATCTTTCGCATCCATCACGTCAACATACTCATACAACAACTTAGCATACGCATTAAGCTTAAAATCACCTTTAGACAAATCTACATGTAATCTACGACTTTCTTCTAATATCAAAGCTCTATCAGCTGCCCTGTCTACCCCCTTCTGACTAGGTGTGATAGGTGTCGGTGTCCCTGTCACTGCCTCTACTTCTGGCTCGTGCGAACCAGTATATGAGACTACAACTACTATGATTATAGAAATTATCACACTACTTATAAGAATGCCTACAATCCACTTTGATCTACGATTGGGATCTCCCGGCTCCATGATTTCGAAAGTTCTCAAAAGTCTTGGTTATCGCAAAGAACTCAGAAAAAGTCTCTGTCCTTTATTTGTGACTTGCTTAACCAGCTCGAGCAACCATGAAATCTCCGGGCTTTCCCTTTCCGATCACAACTTATTTACACAGTCCAGAAAAAGACTTCCCTAGTTTTCGTTCCTCTTCTTGTGGAAAGTCCCTAAGTTTATTCTTCTTCCACTCGAACCTAGGTTATCTTCTTCTTTTAGACTTTTATTTACAGTTCATAACTGATCCACAATGAGATCCTCATTGAGCGAGACCAGAACGTGATACAAAAGTTCAAGACGCAAAATCAGCACTTCATGTGAAAACGGCTCAACTCCAAAAGGTGGGAATTCGAGTCGATGCAAAAGCAAGTTTCGGACTTCACTCAGAAGCGGGGGATTCGGAACCGTGAGTGTCAGTGTTCCTTCTATCTCGAGCCCTGGCATCCGCAGCACCACCTTCACCACCACATTCGGGCTCCGACAGACCACTTCCACTGACCTCAGCCTTCCCGTACTCACCACCCCCTGCATCAAACACAGTGTAAGTCCACTCAGGGGTAGAGTATCTGCGACAAGGCACTCTTGTTCTCTTTGACCTTCGCCGACTGTCTTGTGCTTGGTCTTCGTCACTTGCTTCCGTTTCAGATACTTCAGACACTGGAGCAAGGTCTCTCTCAGGTGCTAACCTCAAGTTCAGTCGCCTCTGTCTCTCAGGCCAACTTTCTGCACGTCTGTTTGTTTGTCTGCCTTCCCCTTCTATACCCAGTGCACTACTTCCTCTTTCTTTTGAATTTGACTCTTCTCCGCCCACTGCACCATCTCCTTCTTCGGTGTCTGAGTCAGGGTTCGAATTGTGGAAACCCCCTTCAGCTTGCTCTAGTGCACCACCAGCTGTGTCAGCGACCCTTACAGCTTGACTTGTCCTCTCATGTGGCCCTGCCACATCCGCTGGGTTTTCATTTACGAGAGGAGCTGTTTCTTCCAAGGGTGCTGGAACTCTGCGGGTATGGGAAGCATGCACCCAGTTCGGCAATCCTCCACACTTTACTGCTGTGTTCGTGATCAGAATCACCTGATACGGGCCACGCCAACGGGCATCCAAACAACTCTTCCTCACGTGCTTCCGGACGAGCACCCAGTCACCGGGACACAAGTCGTGGCACAGATCACTCGAGGCTGGAACCACTGCTGCTTGCACCTGGTGGGATACAGAACGGACCACATCAGAGAGTCCTTTACAATAATCGAGAATCAAATCATCAGTGATGCTTATCAAGGCTGTAGCTGGTACTGCTGGCAGTCTCATTGCCCTCCCCATTAATATTTCATGGGGGACAACCCGGTCTTTCTGTCTGGGACACTTCGCATGCTCATGAGCACCAGTGGCAAGGCGTCGGGCCATTTCAGGGATGTCGAAGAACACATTTTTGCCATCCGGGCTTTCAAAGTTCCATTAACTTGTTCCACCATCCCAGAAGCCTCCGGTCTGTAGCTACAGTGGAGTCTCTGGTCAATGTTCAATGCTGCACAAAGTAACTTCATGATTTCGCTATGGAAGTGCCCTCCTCTATCTGATTCCAAAGAGGTCGGGATCCCGAATCTAGGGATGAGCTCCCTCAACAGTAATTTAGCCACTGTCAGAGTGTCACACCTTCGTGTGGGGTAAGCCTCCACCCACCGTGAGAATACACATACTATCACTAGAATGTACCTCAATCCACTGCACCTAGGCATCTCCACGAAATCCAACTGTAGTCTATTGAAGGGCCCTCCCGACCTTCCAATGTGACTCAACGTGACTACCGTTCTCTTTCCAACATTCATCTGCTGACACGTAACACACCTCTGACATACAGTTTCTGCCATTGCTCGGAACCGTGGGTTATACCACGTCTGTCTGAACACTCTCATCATTGCGTCTCTACCCAGGTGTGCCTGTCCATGTATCAATCTAGCCATCGGACTCAGCAATTCTTCTGGCAACACGGCTCTCCCATCGTTTGATACCCACACATCCACGTCTCCTTTCTCACACCCAGCTTTGATCCATCCCTCTCTCTCCTGGTTAGAAACTTCATCCTGCAATCGCTTAAGCTCTTCCCAAGTGTCTGCCATGGTCAACATTATGCTGAGATCGGTTCCCTCTTGGCTCTCTTCTATCTCTCTTCCTGTGAATATGCATCCTTGTTCTGCACAGAAGCGGGCGACTTCGTCCGCATAGTTATTACCCAAGGATACAAAGTCCTCCCCTTCCCATGGGCTGAACACTTTACCACAGCAATTTCTTTCGGATGCTGTAATGCTTCTAACAATTGTCTTACATATTCTCCATTACGAATGGGTGAGCCAGATGATGTCAAAAATCCCCTCTGGGACCATAACTGCCCGAAGTCGTGCACCACGCCAAACCCATATTGGCTGTCTGTGTAAATCGTGATTCGAATTCGATCAGCGGCCAAACAGGCACGGGTCAAGGCAATGATCTCAGCTACCTGCGCGGAGCGTACTCCTTCTAGGCAAGCAGCGTCGACCACTCCTGAAATAGTACATACAGCAAACGCTGCTCTCAATTGCCCCACACTGTCTCTTAAGCATGAACCATCGACAAAGAAAATTTCATCTGGGTCAGCCAATGGCTCATCGACAATGTCAGGTCTCGGTTTGGTGCAAAGTTCGGTCACATCGAGACAATCATGGTCCGCACAATCTTCATCATCTGTATTCGGTGTAGGCATCAATGTTGCAGGGTTCAAGACAGAGCACCTTTTCAGAGTCACATTCTCTGCGGCAAGTATGACTTGCTCGTACCTCGTTAACCTATTGTTCGTTAGGTGCTGGGTCTTGGTCCTGGTCATTAATAACTCAACCGAATGTGGCACATGTACAGTCAATGGATGTCCCATTACAATGCTTTCACATCTTTCAATGCTGACACCTGTTGCAGCAACGGATCTTAGACATCCGGGCAACGCAGAAGCTACTGGATCTAAAGTAGCTGAAAAGTAGGCAACTGGTCTACGGACACCTCCATGGTTCTGAGCTAACACTGCTAATGCACATCCTTCCCTCTCGTAACAAAACAATGAAAAGGTCTTGTTGTAATCAGGCATTTCCAATGCCGGAGCTCTGCACAAATCCTCTCTCAGTTTCAGGAATGATATCAAGCACTCCTCGTCCCATGGTACCGGATCACTCACATCCTTGTGCGTAAGCCTCTGCAGAGGCTTTGCTCTCAAGGAGAAACTAGGAATCCACTGTCGACAATAGCCAACCATTCCCAGAAACATCCTAACTTCTCTCTGTGTCGTGGGTACTGCCATGCTCATTATTGCCTCAATTCGATCTGGTGACACCTTCCTCTTGCCTTTTTCCAATCTGTGTCCCAAGTACTGTACTTCTTTCAAACAGTACTGCAGCTTGTTAGGGGACACCTTATGTCCGTTCTCTGCTAAGTGGTTCAACAATGCTACAGTGTCAATTCTGCAAGCATCTTCTGTTTCTGCGGCAATGAGCAAGTCATCTATGTATTGCACGAGAACGGAGTTCTGTGGCAACACAAGACTCTCAAGGTTCTTCTTCAGGATCTGGTTAAAGATCGATGGACTTTCCGTATACCCTTGAGGGATACGACACCATGTTAACACGCGATTCTCTAGCCTGAACGCAAAAAGAAATTGGCTTTCCTCGTGGAGTGGTATCGAAAAGAAGGCTTGACACAAATCGATAACCGTAAACCACTCGGCTTCACATGGGATCTGGAACAGTATTACTGAAGGATTCGGTACCACTGGACAACAAGGGACAACTATCGTGTTGACCTTTCGCAGGTCTTGCACGATCCTGTACTTCCCGCTTGGTTTCTGTAGTCCCATTATGGGCGAATTACAGGGACTACCTCTGATCTCTTTTAAAATACCCTTCTCAATGAAAGTCTCGATCACAGGTTTTATTCCTGCAATCGTTTCTGTCGACAGGTTGTATTGAGGTGTTCTTGGGAAATCAACATTCTGTTTCACCTCAATCCGCACTGGTTCAACCCCTCTGATTAGACCTATTTCGTCTCCTGCAAAATCCCACACCACAGACGACACTGCGTCTCTCAGATCAGGTGGAAGTTCTTCCACCGTCACCATTGGGTACAGACCTATACACAGATGCTGATTGGCAATCTTAAAGTCAGCATCGTCATCTCTCGTCTGGACCTCCACTCCCCGTGGTGTACAGTAAATCGTGCAGTTCAACTTGCACAACAGATCTCTCCCTAAAAGGCAAACTGGACTCGTATCACACACTACAAACTGATGTCTAGTTTGGAAAGAACCTATCTTTACTAGGATCGGTTCTGTCAATGGGCTGCTTATTCTCTTGTTCGCTACTCCAACAACCTGGATTGATTGTCCCGAGAGGGGTAGGTTAGGGACTACTGCAGATCTTACAGTAGACCGGGTAGCTCCAGTATCAACCAAAAGTGTTGCAGGATTGCCCTCAATCTCTGCCTCCACAAAAGGTCCTCTCTGGTCTACCTCCAAGACCGCTCCAAGTGTGCAGTCTTCCTCCCCTCTCAGGCACCGTCAGGATAAAGGGTCTGAGCTATCCTCATCATAACCTTCGAACAGGGGCATCTGTTGGTACGTTCGTGTTCCTTGTGAAATCCTTGGAGCTTGGGGAATCTGAGCGTGAGAATTGTAAACCCCCCCTTTCATCGTCCTAGGTCTCGTTATTGTGTTAACTACCTCTTGCGCGGGTGCCTGAGCCCCCTCTTCCTCTTCCTGTACCTGATTTGCTGGGTTCAAAGGACAATCGCGTTTCCAATGTCCGACCTGGCGACAAAGATGACACGCAGTGGTCTTCTTTAGTGTGGCCACGTCCACTCCTGTCTTGGGGTCTACTGGTTTTCCCTTTCCCTGTACCTGCCCATTCTGGTTTCCCTGGAAATTTCCTTGCTTTCTTCCTAAGGTCCCTCCACTAGGCTGACTCTGTGCTGTCTGCATCTGGACAAGCATCAATTTGTCTTTTAGTTTTCGATGTTTCGATTCCACCTCATCACTACAGTATCTCGCATATCGCAAAATTTCATCTAGTGGCTTGTTCTGCCAGCAGATCAAATGGTGCTGTATCATGAGGCTGATTTCCACTCTCAGACCCGTTACAAACTTTGAGACAAACTGTCCCATATCCTTAGGGTCCAAAACATCTAACCCACTATACTGTTTAAAAACTTGCAGAAGTCTTTCATAATATTCATGCACCGTTTCCTTGGGTTCCTGTACAGTCCGATCTATCTTAACCCAATCTATATCCTGAGGTGAAATCTTCGACTTCAACCATGTAATCACCTGCTCATACTTTTTCATGACATCAGGCGATGGACCATTTGTAACCGCCTCTCTTTTCGGTTCCGAAGTCGGCCACTCAATAGCGACTTTACATGCTGTCCACAAATCTCCTGGTACCACTATGTCAAACAAAGTGTTCAAATCAATCCACAATACTTTTGAAATCTTCACAAACCGCTCAACCTGCTTGTACCACTCTACTGGTTTTTCCCTCAGCCGAGGAAAATCATTAGTAAACGCAGCCAAATCACCTCTATTCCACGGCACATGCACGTACCCTCCATTCTGTACTTCCCGTAAAGGAAAATTTCCAACACCCGTCGCCCCCCCTCCTGGCGGCGGCGTTTCCCCTTCTGCTCTCTTTACTGGTTTCTTTTTGGACCACCTTTCTTCCCATTTGTCCAACAAAATCCATATCCTCATCCCTATGATCAGATCTCTGGTATGTGTCCTTAATCCTGTGATTCTTTTCTCCTCCAACTCCTGATCACTGTAATGCAATCTATGTGGTCCCTGCAACGCTTTAGTTTTGTTCAGGTCCACCTCATATCTTTTGGCCAATTCCTTCAATCTATCATGTGCCATTCTAGCTTTTCGAGTCACATCCTTTGTTACAAACAGCAGTTCATCTGATCCATAAATTTCTATCCTTTCCAAAGGCAGGCCCCCACTGATCATTTCGTCTACCTCTGCTTTCAGCCTCACTACGTCTAGCAACCTTGCCTGTACTGCACTCCTCAGTACGTCTCGACAACCCGAGCCATCTCGCTCATCACAGTCACTATTCTGTCCTTGTGACCTATTCCCTTCCATATTCCTGGAACCTGGTCTGTCTTCCGAGACATTTTGTGCCCTATCTCTTTGCATCCTATCCTCTTGGTTCGTTACTGTTGGTGTCCACTCCCTCAAAGCGGACTTAGATTCCCGTAAAGACCTCGGTCTTTCCGGTCTCTCCTCTTCTCGCCCAAAGGAAGAGTCCGCAGTAGCCGGTAACGGCGTACTTGTCTCCATTGGTCTTGGGAAATGAACCACCCTTACTCCAAACCCATTCCCACTCTCACTGTTTCCTTCTTCCCTTCTCATCGGTACGGAACTCCCTTCTCTCACTCGGTCTGGGTCATATACCGGTACTATAGGGCCAATGGTAACCGGTACTGTCAAGGAGTCCGGTAATCTTGTGTTCCCCGCAGGAGGCTGTGTTATCATAGACGCCGTTGCCCCTCCGTTCCTGTGGAAATTCTTCCCACTACTCTCATGCTAGTCTGGTTCTGGCTCTCATCAACTATTGCCACTGCTGGGGTCGTCTTTCCCTCTTCTGAATCTGGGTTAAATGGTGGTGGCCTCTCCGCCAACATCCTATCCAACAAACTGTCATCTAGATCACTGTCGTCAACATCGATTCTTATTATTTTCCCATTTTGTACTAACAATGGGTACAACTTATCTCCTTCGATCGTGTCCGCTCTCCACCTTTTCTCCAAGGCATCCCACCTTGCATCTTGAAATGCCCTGACCGATTTCTTCACCCTTTCTTGGCATCTGTCCTTCTTCCTATCATACGCTGCCCTTATCCACGCATGTAGTGCCTCAAACTGTGTTGGTCTAGGTAGTGGTCGTAATGAAGCCATTACACTCTTGAGCTGGTACAGCACCTCTAACCTGAAAGTACCATATCGAGGGAACGACAATTCTCCTTCTGCTTCTGTCATTTTATGCCAATTCTCAAGCCAAATTATGGTATGCAATCCTACATTCTTTGCCATATAATGTGCTGGTGTATCCTCAGGAGGAGCTTCCTCTCCCTCCCGAACAACCACATGTCTATCACCTCTACAAAGTTCCCGTAAAGCCTTAAAACATTTCATGATGAATCAACTTTGTATTTGCACTCAAAATGTCCGCTTTTACTTCCTGATTTCAATCCACCAATACCAGCGCGGCTCACACCAACCGGCCTATCGCAGCGCGGCACTTGTCTGACGTCACGTTTCCTCCGCTCGCAGCAGTTCCCCTCCTTTCTAATTCACTTGTTCTCACTCGCATCCGTCCCAATTATACTCTGAAATAATGTCCGTCCTACCGAACAATTACCTCTCTGACCGTCGGTCTTACCAATGACCGATCAGCCTCTTGAGCTTGTTGACCTCAATCTGGCAATCGTCTGTCCGCGAAACGACCGGACAATCGCCTTTAACACACTCGATAGGATTAAATCACTCAATGTTCTGCACACAATAACCTACGACCTGCGTTGGTTATTCACACACTCACTCATGTGTTCCCTATCTTCAGTGGGTCTGTCAATGACGTCTCGTGACCCCCACAACTCTGGTCAACGTTCTCAACTCTGGGTGTATTCTACACCACAATAAATCTCCCGGTCCCGCGCGCGCTCACGGTCCGTTTCTCAATCACACAACTCTCGTTCCAACTCCGCAAGACATCACACAACAATAAAACACCGCAATCTACCAAACATCACTCTTTTCATACTCACTCTACTACGAACTGCTACTTCCGCCGCACCGTCACTCTCCGTCAGTTTTCCACGACCTCCGACATCCTTCTCCCGCGGTCCTCTGGATCTGCGTCACTCGGGCTCTATGGGGCAACTTAATCTCCTATCTTGCTCTAGATCTCCCCTTACCATCAAAGGTAACCATCCTACTCTGCTACCAACTGATAACGCCGATTCTTATCTAATTATCTATAAGAACCTTCTGGCCGCCAAGATCTTTTTACCTGTTGAATAGTGTAAAGGAGAGAATCTCATTTGATTAGATATCAGCATTCATTTTTGTCTGAAAGGACCACTGACTCCGAATTCAAGTTTGAGAATTTATTATCGCCAAAAATAACTGAACGTGCAAGCACCTCAACACGAGGTTAAAGAAATAAATGGGCACTAATACAAATAATAATCTACGCAAGAATCTCATCCGACTCAGGATAAGGAGAATAGAAAGTTCTAGAAGGATCAACCAGACTATGATTGCTCCAATTTCTAAGTTGCTCTTCATTGGACTAAACAAGCTTACAATCAATTGCTGTCCCTACACTAACGCTAAGTGACATCCCTGCATAACGATTTCCCAGGCAAGAAGGAATAAAAGGTGTCAGCTGTGAGGACTTCCTAAGAAGTGCAATCACATAATACCTAAGCTCAGCTCTGTCCTTCTCTCTGGTCTCCCCTACCTCTTCTCTGGCCTCCTCCCTCAGGGCACTATCCCTAATACAAAACCCCAATACAATTGTACACGCCTTTGTCACGCCTCCTTGGCCAGGTCTTCTTTCTTGTGCTTTTCCACTGAAACGGTGACTTCATCCTGGACGGTTGCGTTGACCTTGAGTCCCAGGCACCTTCTCCGCTGAAAGTATCATCCCTACATTCCATCTAACTCCCCGTACCATGCCTCCCCTCTCTCTAGCTTTTGAAAACAAAGAGTTAGTCTTACTAACGAGACATGTGTCCTTGCACCTGCAACAAAAGATACTTTCAACAGAAACCTTCTACTGTGCAAATTAAATCTACCGTTTGTGCCCAGAGAGCCTTACCAAGGGAAACCTTTCTCTGCCTACAAAATAAGCTAACATAAGAATAAACCAGGCCTTCCCTAAGCCTATATGTAGTCAGGCCTTTACATATGACTTTTAAACACACATCTTACTTTTCCCTATGAGCATTTTCATTACACTTCACATGCAAACAATGAATTACATGTGCAACTTTAATATGGTGCATGTTTAAACTACTGCAATTACATTACATCCACGAACTAATTTCTCTATGCATTATGTTCACACAATTCAATAAGCATTACACTACATCATTATCCCAGCACCATTATACTGCTGAGTTCACTTTGTCTCAGTGAACTACTCATTCTTTACTAAACATGCATGGGTATACAATGGAATATAAACGAATATATGTCTGAATACATATGGGTGCGGCCTATCAGTGATTATGATGCACCCCTACAATTCACAAGAACATTTCGCTCTATCACCGGGAGGGCTGACACATTAAGATATCGCTTTCAAACCAAAAGCTTACATTAACACTCCCTTCACCTTTGAATACATAAAGCATGCACGCCAAGTTAAAAGACCTGCACTATAGTGTGAAACAAACTTCAAACCTTCTCTTCACTTTTTAAATCAACTGCTCCAGCCTCTCATCATCTGACTCCCGCCTCAGCTGAGATCTGGGGCGTGTCGTTCTAGTGAGAACTTATCAAAAGTGTTTTTACCTAGGTACAGTCTAAATGTGTATAACTCAAAATATATATATTTTTAGCACAATTTTAGTCCTGATTTAGATCTTGGCAGGACTCCCGCCGTCCCTCCGTGGCAGAGTATCCCAGTACTTCGCCAAGCTGATGGTATCCCAGCCGCTGCATTTAGATGTGTGCTGGCTGAACCGCCTTCTGCACTGACAGACTCTTTCCTATCGCGTAAGCGATGCACCGTTGTCGAGGCGGCGGACTCCTCTGCTGGCTAACAGTACTTTGTCGCCGTCGGGTTGGTGGATTAGCGCCGAGCCTATGTAGATGTTGCTGTTATGCTGGCGTTGTCCTAGCGGCGGTTTGCTGACGGAGTGAATCCCTGGTGGAGTGGAGACTGGTAAGTACTACTGATTTACGTGTCAATACACATATATGTTGTCTTTGGTTAAAATATATTTCGTTTATGTGTTATGATCCTTTTCTTCTATATTGCATAGCACACAAACAACACACACACACACACTATTGAGTGCACACCCACAGGCACCACAAGCACAACACCCACAACCACCACAACAACATACATTTTTTTTTAAGTGTCATTACAGATGTGTTCATTTTACCTTGATAAGTTGTAAAATTTACACTAATGCATCAGACATAAAAATATGCATGTAAGAGAAATGTAAAAATACACAAGATTAAAGCAATTGTCAACACACTATTCATAGTAAGACAAGTGTAAATGAAGCTTACCTTAGATCCAGGTGACAACGGAGTTGATTAGCGTTATGGTCATGTAGTAGCAGCAAGGGGAGGACCTGGACAATGGGGATCAAGACGGAAACGGAAGTGGGAAATAGAAAAAAAGATAAGTTTCTACCTCTTTTCCTTCGATTCCACCAACTGAAAGTAGAGATATTCCTGCCACAGTTTCCTCGACGGAAAGTCACATCATGATTTGCCCAGCGGTAATCTTGGCTGGACTCCTGCTGACAGTCGCTCCGCCTAGGAGGCCATTGATGTGGGGTAAAATTCCTGGCAGAGTCAGCGGCACTCGGGTGGTCTTTTGTCCATGGACCCGCTAACATCTAAATAGAGCGGGCGGACGGCCAAGTAGGTGGGCAGTGAAACCGTTGAAAAAGTGATGAGGGGTCCAGATCCGCTAAAATTGATTGCTTTATTTAAAAACAGGCCACCATCCCTGTGATTTTTGCGATTCCTAGGGGGTTGCAAAGTACGATCTACCTCATTAATATTAATGAGGTAGAGCGATTTGTAACCCACCTAGGAATCGCAATCTGAAACTCTTTGAGTTTCATGCATTGTAAATTGTGATTACCTAATTGCGATTCTCAGGAATTCGTAAATTTACAATGTTGATGCATGTGCCCCTAAATCTCTTTGCATATTTGGCAGCAGCCTATCTTGTACTGTGCCTAATAAAACTTTAAAATGAGGACTCGCTTATTCACAGTGGTGCTAGGCTGGGACCTTATAGTATTTTAAATATGCGTCATTATTCCCTGATGCATCAACCAGGATTTAGTTCCGTTGCTGGTTACACACAGAGACATCTGCAGTGATCGCATTACCCAACCGAGCTTTCATAATATAAATGAGTGCATTTCCCACTGATTTCTTTAACTTAAAGCACAAGTTACTAACTTGTGTAACGATATATCTGTAAGAGACAGTAGTTAGTGACAGATTCCTTACCTTAGAATATCCCCAGGCGTCAGGCTGGATCCGGAAAGTTTTTTGCGTAGCAGTACCCTTGCGCGTCGGTAGGCGGCGTCGTGCGGCTCCGCGTCCGTCGTCGGCGTCGTGATCGCCGGGATGACGTCGCGGGCAGTACTTAGGCGCCGCCCCTGCGCGCTGACGTCAGTTCTGTACACGACTTTCCGCGCCAGGAACGCAGAGCCATGCAAGAAGCTGACATAGGTGTCTGAAAAATACTAGGGCCCTGAAAGGGATGTCCTTAACCCTAGAAATCAGTTCGCAGAACGGGAGGATGGGTGGGCGGTAGGAATCTGTCACTAACTACTGTCTCTTACAGATATATCGTTACACAAGTTAGTAACTTGTGCATCTGAAAGAGACACGTTAGTGACAGATTCCTTACCTTAGAATAGATACCCCAGCAATACCAACCCCGGTGGTGGGTCTGCGAACAAAGATCAGACAAGGAAGTCCTGGAGGACAGAACGGCCAAAGAAGCCGTCCCTCCGGACCTGACTGTCAAGGCAGTAATGCTTTGTAAACGTGTGCAGCGAGGCCCACGTAGCTGCCTGACAGATAACCGGCAGCGGAACACCGCGGCCCAAGGCCGTGGTAGCAGCCGTTGCCCTGGTGGAATGGGCACGCAGCCCAACAGGAGGCTCCTTTTAGCCAAAGAATAGCAGGTCTTGATGCACAAGGTAACCCAGCGGGAGATGGTCCTCTTGTGCACCGCCCGACCTTTTTGGCGCCCACGTAGCCAATAAAGAGCTGGTCATCCACCCGGAAGTGTTTTGTGCGGTCAATATAGAAGGAGAGCGCACGTTTTGGGTCCAGACGGTGGAGCCTCTCTTCCTCTCTGGAAGGATGCGGAGGCGGAAAGAAGGTGGGCAAAGTGATGGTCTGCCCAATGTGGAAAGCAGTAACCACCTTTGGCAAGAAGGACGGACGCGTCCGAAGAACAACCTTGTCTGGATGAACAGACAGAAAGGGAGGTTTGCAAGATAGAGCCTGGAGCTCACTCACCCGCCGAGCGGAGGTGATGGCCACCAGAAAGGCTGTCTTCAGAGTCAGAAGACGAAGAGGACAGTTATGTAGAGGCTCAAAGGGAGCGCACATTAAAAAGGTAAGAACCAAGTTTAAGTCCCACTGAGGCATCACAAACGGAACAGGAGGGAAGAGGTGAGTAATGCCTTTTAAGAACCTGTTAACAACAGGGGACTTGAAAAGGGAGGGCTGATCAGGGAGCCTGAGGAAGGCCGAGATAGCACAAAGATAACCCTTGATGGTACCCAGGGCAGAACCCTGTTGGGCCAGAGAGAGAAGGAACAGAAGGACCTCAGAAAGAGGGGCAGAAAGGGGATCCACAGCCTTTGCTGTGCACCATGCCACAAATTTGTTCCACCTGCAGGCGTATACCACCTTAGTGGAGGGACGCCTGGCTGCCAGAATCACATCACAAACTTCGGGAGGCAAGTCGAAAGGAATCAACTGCCGCCGCTCAATCTCCACGCAAGCAGGTGTAGACTGGACAGGTTCGGGTGGAGGACCGTCCCCTGCTGCTGCGACAGAAGATCCTCCCGAAGAGGCAGACGGATCGGGGGATCTACGCTCATATTGAGTAGCTCGGGATACCAAACTCTTCGAGCCCAGTCCGGAGCCACAAGAATGACTTGGGCCCGGTCGTGCCGAATCTTCTTCAACACTCTGGGTAGAAGTGGTATAGGCGGAAAGGCGTACAATAGACCGCAACTCCACTCGTGACGAAAAGCGTCGCCGAGCGAGTGCCGCCTTGGAAATTCCAACGCGCAGAACTGATGACATTGCGCGTTCTCTTCGGTGGCGAATAGATCTAACCAAGGCTCTCCCCACTGTAGAAAGAGTCCTTGCGCCACTTCCGAGTGAAGACGCCATTCGTGATCCATCATGCACCTGCGGCTGAGTTCGTCCGCCCTGGCGTTCAGGGAACCTGCCAGGTGTTGAACCACCAGGAACATGCCCTGGTGTTCCAGCCATGTCCAGAGGCGCAGAGCCTCCTGACAAAGGGTCCACGACCCCACCCCGCCTTGTTTGTTGCAGTACCACATGGCAGTGGTGTTGTCTGTGAACACCTGCACTACCTTCCCTTTGACAGAGGGAAGGAATGCCTTGAGTGCAAGTCGGATCGCCCGGAGCTCCAGAAGGTTGATATGGAGCCGGGACTCCGCCGGAGACCAGAGGCCTCTGATCTCCGCCTCTCCCATGTGACCGCCCCATCCCAGAAGGGACGCGTCCGTCACAACTGTGTGCTCTGGCTGGGGAAGGGAGAGGGATCTGCCCATGACCCATTGCCGGTTCGAGAGCCACCACTGCAACTGTTTTGCAGTCCCCTCCGAGATCTGGACGTGATCGGACAGGTCGCCCTGGTGCTGCGCCCACTGGAACTTCAGGTCCCACTGCAGAGCCCGCATATGCCATCTGGCATGAGTGACCAGCAGGATGCAGGAGGCCATGAGGCCCAGCAGCCTCAGGGTCATCCGTACCGAAACCCAGGATAAGGGCTGAAAGATCGGAATCATAGCCTGAATATCCCGGACTCGCCGTTCGGGAGGATAGGCCCGAAACTGCGTCGTGTCCAGAACTGCTCCGATGAAAAGGAGCTGTGGAGAAGGAATCAGATGCGACTTTGGCACATTGATGGAGAACCCCAGCGAGTGCAGGAGTTCGGCCGTAGTCTGGAGGTGGGAGACAACTGCCTGGGACGAGCCCGCCTTCAGCAGCCAGTCGTCGAGGTAGGGGAAGACTGAAACCCCTGCCCGGCGCAGATGAGCTGCGACCACCGCCATCACTTTCGTGAACACCCGAGGGGCACTGGTAAGGCCAAAGGGGAGCACGGTGAACTGAAAATGCTCGAGGCCTACCGTGAACCGAAGGTAACGCCGGTGGGCCGGCAGGACGGGGATGTGGAAATAGGCGTCCTGCAAGTCCAACGCTACCAACCAGTCTCCGGGGTCGAGGGCAGTCAAGACCTGAGCTAGGGTGAGCATCTTGAACTTCTCCTTCCGGAGGAAGCGATTGACGTTCCGGAGGTCCAAGATAGGACGCATGTCCTCCTTGTCCTTTTTGGGCACCAGAAAGTAGTGGGAGTAGCAACCACGCCCTACTTCTGGGGTCGGAACATGCTCGATGGCCCTCTTGGCCAAGAGGGCCGTGACTTCCTTCTGTAGAAGCACCAAGTGATCCCCTGACATGCGGTGGAATTGAGGTGGCATGGCTGGGGGGGTGGTCTCGAAGGGGAGGGAGTAGCCCCTTCGGACAATGTCCAAGACCCACTTGTCCGAGGTGATGGGACGCCAGTGGTGAAGGTGATGGCGGACCCTGCCCCCGACTGGCGTGCTGTGCACCTGAAAGGAGGGACTAGGAGGGCTTGGAGGCCGCGGACGGGTTGGAGGTGGTGGCCTGACCCGCACGCTGGTTGCCCGAACCGCCACGGCGGTATCCACGTCCTCGGCCACGCGAAGGCGCTTGCTGCGCGGGCCGTTGGCCGGGCTGTGGACGTGACTGGGCGCCCCTTCCGTGGCCACGAAAGGGGCGAAAAGCAGACGTTTGCGGAGGGCGCACAACAGCAAGGCCCAGGGACTTAGCAGTAGCCCGTGAATCCTTGAAACGCTCCAGCGCATGGTCCGCCTTTGAACCAAAGAGACCGACTCCATCAAAGGGCATGTCCATGAGAGTATTCTGGACATCCCCTGAAAAACCAGTGGTTCTCAGCCAGGCGTGGCGACGCAGCGCCACCGTCGTTGCAAGCGATCTGCCCAGCGAGTCGGCGGTATCAAGGCCACAGCGGATGGTATACTTAGCCGCATCACGCCCTTCCGCAATAGCGCGGGTAAGCAGTGTCTGGACCTCCTCAGAACACTGCGGCAAAACATCAGCCACCGAATCCCACAGGGAGTGGGTGTATCGGCCCAAGAGGCAAGCGGTATTAACAGACCGCAAGCCAGCACTGGAGGAAGAGAAAGCCTTCTTCCCAAAGTGATCCAGGCGCTTGGATTCCCTATCCGGAGGGGCGGTAGGGAAGGCTGTTTGGGAGGCAGAGGCTTGGACAACCAAGCTCTCAGGGGTGGGGTGTTGGGAGAGAAACAGGGGGTCGCCCGGAGCCGGGCGATGGCGTCGGGCCACGTTCCTATCCACAGGAGCCCCTGTGGTGGGTTTGGACCAGGCACCCAAAAGAACGTCAGTGAGTGCATCGTTGAACGGCAGCACAGGCTCCGAAGAGGAGGCCGCCGGCTGAAGCACTTCAGTCAGGAGGTTAGTCCTGACGGCCACTGTAGGCAACTGGAGATTTAAGGCTCCAGCAGCTCTACGCAACACCGTTGCAAAATTAGCCCCCTCCTCCGTTGCCACGGGAGGAGACAGCATGCCAGAGTCGGGGGAGGTATCCAGCCCACTGGCATCCCCAAGTTCCTCAACCCAGTCCGGGTCAAACTCGCACTGTTGTGTGAGAGGGTCGTCAGACCCCTCCCAGCTCTCCTGGTCCTCCTCAGGTTGAAAAGATGGAGGAGGAGGGACATAAGGGACCCAAGGCCTCATCGGCGCCGGAACCGGCGTCCGGGCGACGCCGGTCCGGCTCCATGTCCGGACCCGGGGAGAACCGGGGAACGACGCCGCCCGGAGCCCCGGACGGCGTCGGAAACGGCACCGGGGACATCGGCGTCGGGCGGAGGCGTGGTAAGGTCAACCGGCGTCGATGGAGGTTGCGGCACCACCGGAACCGGGGTCGAGGCCGGGGCCGGAGCCGAGGCCGGGACGAAGGCTGGTGGGACAGGCGACGCCGGGACCGGAGTCGACGGCGACGCCGGAGCAACCCCATCTGGGCCCGCGGGGCCCGAAGGCGCACCGGAGGGACCTTGAGGCCCGAAGAGGCGGGCCATGGCCGACAGGAATTTCTGTACTTCGGCCGGAGTCGCCCCGAACCCGGGAAGGACGGGTAATGCGGGGGCAACTCGACAGGCACGTCCGGGGCCGCGGGGCGGGGACGGTGCCGACAGGGACCTCAGCCGAGTCGCGCGACCGGCGAGGCGAAGTCTTAGAGCGATGACGCCGCTTAGACTTCTTGTGCTTCGACTTACCGGAGGAGCGCGAAGACTTGGATTCCGACGAACGGCGGGGACTCCGCGTCCGGCCCCTCGACCTCTCCCGGGACCGGGGCTTGCTGCGGCGCGGAGCCGACTGCCGGACTTCAAGGAGCTTTCGAGACCGCTCTCGCAAAGCCTTCGGATGAAGTTTCCGGCAGTCAGGGCACGACTTCGTGTCGTGGCCTCGGCCGAGGCAGAAGAGACACTCGAGGTGGGGGTCCGTGATGGACATCATACGACCACATACCTCGCAGGGCTTAAAGCCGGGCATCCCTACGACACCTTAGGAGTCGTGAAGACTCGTTGAAGAGAACAGTGAAAAATTTCACAAAAAGATAGTCAAAAAGTGACTAGGGCACTGCTCTTCCCGGATCTGCGCTTACTGGCGCGGAAAAAGAAGAACTGACGTCAGCGCGCAGGGGCGGCGCCTAAGTACTGCCCGCGACGTCATCCCGGCGATCACGACGCCGACGACGGACGCGGAGCCGCACGACGCCGCCTACCGACGCGCAAGGGTACTGCTACGCAAAAAACTTTCCGGATCCAGCCTGACGCCTGGGGATATTCTAAGGTAAGGAATCTGTCACTAACGTGTCTCTTTCAGATATAATGTTTCATTCACAACGTGAACGTTAAGATTATACGTAGGTGAAAGACCAAAAAAATAGTTGTAGTTTGTTCTTTTTAGCCGTGTCACATGGCATCTTATACCCGGTGTGAGACTGGTTCTTTTGCAGCAGGGAAGGCAAAACACACTACCAAGCATCATACCTGACAAAGGCTGTGAGCTTATAACTAGTCTAATATAACATCTCTTGCAACTTGAGTGACATCACACACAGCCTAATAACATATAACCAGTGCAACATAATATCTAATACAACTTGGGAGATACCACACAAGGCCTGTGCTCTGTGAGGGAACCTCTTTTAAACAGCGAACCCCCCATGTGCTCATTACTTTAGAAAGTGTGTTAAGGTGCAGCCTGGGAGCAAAAATGCACAATCCTTTCTCTGTGATGTAACCTCCTACACTGTCAGGCACCCCTTCCACCTCCTTATTACCTATAATCTATGTGAGGTGACCACGTGTACCCCATGAGACACCCTACAGAGCCCTACTACTCTGCTTGCAGTAGCGATCCAGGGACAGATGGGGAAGGTAGAGAGAGAGAAACACTGGACCGGAGTTACCTCTCGGACTGGATTCTACACAGGTCGATAGCTGTACAGGACTCCTCACTGGTAGGAGTATGGGCGTTTACTGCACTGGCTGCAAGGAGGTGGGAAAGGTGAGTATGAGGTGTGGATGTGTTCAATTTGGAGGCTGCACAAGCAAGACTCAGGCTTATTGGTTTCGGTGGCAGATGTAAATGTGATGAATCCCCCAAGTAAAAAGTATGCTACCCGATGCAGAACTTGAGCCTTAGAATCATGTTGAGAAAGTACTGGTCCAATTGCAAATGAGGATATGTCCGTTTCTTCTATAAAACACATTGGAATGAGTCGAGATGGGTTCTGAACTAAGTGCTATCTTCAACACCTGAAATGCCCATCTAGATCCTCCTTCCAGCAGAATGGGGATCCTTTCTTGATCAGTTGAATGATGAGTTGGATGATAGAGGAAAAGTTCTGCATAAATTGCAATTAAAAATTGGCAAAATCAATGATCATTGTACCACCCTCACTGTTCACGGAACTGCCATTCCAACACTGATTTGACTGCAGAATAAATCTATACTGATGCCTTGTCCAAAGATCTCAAAGCTCAAAGTATTATTATTCTGCACACCTCCAATAAACATTTGTCGATGTTGACGTGCTAGAATGTTTTCTCAGTGTGATTAGAATGCCTTGAAAATGAGCACAATCTTGGTTCAGGGTCATGATATCTTCCAGATGAACCACAATGTAAACATCCAGGAGAGCAAGGAAAATGTTGAAATATGGTGTGGGTGTTACAAAGGTCAAACATTATCACAAAGTAGTTGAAATGGCAATACCAGTTGCTGAAGGCTGTTTTCTATTCACCTCCTTCTCATATTCACAGCAGATTGTAAACAGATCTAGTCTGGTGAAACTTTTATTGGTCTTGACTTGGTCAATCATGAGTGAAATGTGAGGAAGTGGATAGCTGTTACTTATCATAATGGCATTTAGTTCTCTATAATAGGTACGTGGGCTATGCTCCCTATTCACTTTGGATACAAAGAATATGGGGTGCCAGCTGGTAAAGTAGAGTGCCATGTAAAGCCATTCCCTACGTTTTTAGGTCTCGCTGAGCCAGCGCGCATGCGCTGCTCTTCGAGACATTTAGTAAGGGGCTTTTGGAAGTGCTACCAAAGAGGCTTTTCCGGCGACCAGCTTGCGTTCACGCGAGCGTGCACGCGCGCAACCGCCAGCTTTCAGCGCCCGATCAGGCGCCATCTGTCTTTCCTCTCACTTGATTGCTTTCACGCTCCTCCGCCCCTCCCCCGCCGCATCGCGCTGCTTTCACTTTCGCGCGCGGCCAATGCTTGTAACTGGAATGACGCGATCGAAAAAATGCATTTGTTTACACTGAGGAGTAACTAACTTCATTTTATTAGTCATACTTCTGTTTTATTTTTAACATTGGTAATTGCCTTGAATACACACTAGATGGTGCTGTCACCCTCTTAAACTCGTCGATTGGCAGTACTATTTTCACGCCGCATTGATAACTTCTAGGTGCTTTTTAGCGTATGATGGATGAATCAAGGATACTTTGCATTTGACTGAACGTAATACCCATTTCTTTTTTTAATTATCTTTATGCTGCTTTCTTTCCATAAGTAATACATAGAAATAAATATGTTTTACGTGTAGGTAATGCCGGTCTTTATACTTCAATCGTTTTACCCTCCATCAACAATTCTTGTCTCTGCCTTTGCCTCAGGTTTGTCTTTCTCTCTCCCCGTTTGTTTGCCCTTTAACCCCATCCTCCCTCGTTTCTGTGACGCCTCGCCCAGTATGTCCGTTCTCTGTCTCACTTTTTGAGCTTTATTCTGCCTCATTGTGGGTTCTGCCTCCACCGCTGAACCCTCTCTCCACCCCATCTGTGCTTTCCTACTTATCTTTGTGTCTTGGTTTCTCCTTTGTGATCTCTCTCCATGTGTGAGCTTCCTTCCTTCCTTATGTGTAACTCCGGCATCCTTTTGTTACCGCTCACTCCTCTCCCCCCCCCTCCACCGGCATCCTTTTGTTACCTCTCACCGTCCCCTTTGTCAGTATGCCTAATTTCATTTAGTGAATTAGCTACACCGCCAACAAGCACTGGCAAAGCCAATATGTCTGACTGTGAAGAGCTAACACTAACACATGGAAACGCAGCCATGCAACTGTGTGCATTGGTCACGCCTGCGTTTCATATTAAAACCAGGCCTACTGGTGTTGTCATTGCTTTTGTATTCGTATTCTTCGTGCTGCCCAAAGACGCACACGCTAGGAACAGCATTACCCACTATATTTATCTTCACTACCGGTATTGCTTTCCATAATGAAATAAACGGGTACATGCTTTTCCTGTTAATTTGACACCAAGGTCGGATTGGCCTACAGGGTGCTCAGGCAGAGGGTGGAAGGGCTGGTCTGACAGGTCAGTCTGTGGGCCGGTTTTTGGCTGTTTGTGGGCCGGTTTTATGCATGCTGGGCCGGTTTTTACTGTTGATTTACCTGATGCGACCACAAACATTGCATGCAGTGCCCCACGCCTTGCAAAACACCGAACCAGCGTGCTTCACAAGTATATGGGCTATTGGTGGCCACTTTTATTTTGGTGTTTGAGCCTAGATTCGGTCCAAGTCCGACAGCTGTCATTATCTCCCTGCAAAACTGAGCTGAGTGCCCCCTCTCCCCTACCTTCATCCACCTCTTATTAAGGTTACTGGTACATTTGTGCAACAACATGCACACGACTGAGGAAAACAAAAATATTTGCACGCATATTCTGTAGCAAAACGGAATAAGAAAATTAAGATTAAAAATCGGAAATCTGCACATTTGTCAAATGCCTGTATGTATGTATGACATTTAAAGCGCACTGTTGTATCCAAGAACTACAATTGTTATAATTGGTGTAAGTGTGGTGCATGCACACACTCAGTGCTGTACTGTGCACCACGGCACTCGGATGCACATCACTTCTGTTAGGAATTCGAGGATGAAGGTAAGTGAGATGGTCAGTCATTCAAGGCCAGCTACACTCGGCGCCAGGCGTGCAACAACCATCGGGCTGAAAGGGCTTCAGCCCCCCCCCCCCTCGCCTCCCCTTCCCCCCCGTCAGGTGGCGTGGGCTGGGTTGAGGCTGCCAAGGTTTATCCTGGTTATGACTCTGCCTGTTCTAAAGCCCTGGCATTCACAGTAAGCCTCTGTGTTTATCTTTTTTTACCCCTTTCTTTTTTCGTGCATGGCCCTTTTATTGCTTATTTGGTGTATCTGCAAGCCAACAGTGACGAGACTAGCAATGTTAAAGGGTTCACAGGAGTGAAGGAAAGCCAGCCCTCCCCGTCCACGGATGAACAACAGGGTATCCTGCATATTAAAAGAAATATACCCACATCACAATAGTTTTTTTTTTTTTTAGAATGCAGGGCAGAGGAGAATTTAAAGTGCCTCCAGCATTTAAAGTGTTAGCCCCCCCACCCCCCCCGGACGTTTGGGTCTAGTTGCGCCACTGCTCGGCACGGGCAGTCATAAAGTGCCCAGTCTGCTTTGGTAAACCTTTTATTGAGAGCAAGCTGGTGCAAAAAACACTTTCGGGGGAGTTTTATATAGCGCTAACTCGATCCAAAGGTATCAGAGCGCTATACATGACCACCATTTGCGTAACAGTCGGACACATTCCTTTTGTTAGGCACGGGGAGTAATTGATTTGCCCAGAATCACAGGATGTTGAGTGTAGCTGCCGAGACTCGAACCCTGTTCCCCGCCTTCGAGGTCGAGGTCGATCGCTCTAGCCTTCCCATGGGTAACTCTGTCGTTCCCGAGCTCCCTCAACCCAACCATGTTCCAGAACTTGTGGCATCCTGTTACCCAAACACTGGTAACCAGGATACCACTCGCCCGGCCCAACCCGAACTCACCGGTGCAGAGAGCCCCATAAAGCACTTGTACTGCACTCTTCCCTGCGTGACCCACGCACCACACTAGTCGTACGTACTCCGTTTAACTGCTCTTTCTTATCTTTTACCCCACATTAACCTCAAAGCAGCGCTTACGTTCAGATCCCTTTCCAATAAATGGACATATTGATCAGGAATAGGTGTGAGTGGGCAGCCAGCACCATCGCATTCGTAAAATGTACAGCACCGCAAACAGTACCGTGCACACGGGCTGTACAATTGCTTGCATCGAGGTCATTCATGAAGTCATAGGCGCTAGAAGTAGGGGCGCGCAGCACCCCCAAAAATAACCTTGCTGGAGTTCAGAAAGGGAATGAGCTATAAAGATGCCTTTACATTTTTGTATTTATGGTGTCACACCTGCTGTGAGTTCAAAGAAAAGTCAGATTTCAGGGAATCTCTTCTGACAAATTGCTGCTTATTTGTAAACTGGTATTTTATTTCTCTGACTGCCAAGTGAGAGAATTTTGTAAAATTGGCCTAGGTGACAAGCATGTTTGGATATAGGAATTAAAGGAAAGGCTAGGGGATGTCAACATTTAAATACTTGTAAATAAACTATAAACACATTTCATAATATATAATCAATTAGGAAAGCAGGCATGAAGTACATTTTTTTGTAATTCTGAAGCGTTATGGAATTGTTTTTTTTATAAGATCAAAACAAATCAAGACCCTTTACTAAGTGATGCACAAATGATAAATATTCACTAAAACACGATTTCCACACATTATCGTTTGTGTGCTACATGGTTTTACCAGTAAAACTGTATGCCCATGCAAATTTAGTGGCCATTTCAACAGAAAATGTGCTGCATGTAAATGGCAATGCGCTACAGGGCCTGCTTTAGCACGGATGGCGTCCAGTGCGACAGTCTTTTTTAGCGCCCCCCCCTCCGCCAGGACCTCCTCCTCAGATTACCTGACTACCACCCAGCAAAAGGACCTTTCATCTCTGCATAGCACCTCTCTTGCATACATTTCATTTGTTTTAAAGCGCTGGTTAAGGCTGGGTTTATTAATCCACTCAGCTATCCACTTTAAATACAGATCTGTTCTTTGCAGCAGGCATATTAACCCTCTGTACTACTTTAATACAAGTCAAAAATGCCACTAGACAAAACTCTGATCTCTCTCTCTACCAGGAACATTAATCACAAGAGTTATCTTGACATTTTTATTGCTGCCTGAAATCTGGATGCACAAGAAACTCTGTATTAGCTGCTTTTAAATGTAAGTTATTTCTAAACACAGTGACCCCACCTTAAGCCAGCGCACCCCCACCCTCGAGGTCAGCGCTCAGTGCGGCCGCACCCGTCTCACTGCCCTAAAGCCGGCCCTTCACCAGTGCTACAAAATGCACCATCGACTACATCGCACACTCTTACCACTCTCCTGCTGAATGGGCGTGGCCCACTTGTTTTAAAGTGAAAGCAGGATGCCGAATGAAACAAGAGATTTATCGTGTCAGTGGAGCATGAAAGCTGCTCGGCGCGTGGAAGGCGCAGCATTCACGGGAGGGGGAAGCGGGGCGGGGGTGTACAACCACTGAAAGTACGATACGGCTGCTTTAAAAAAAAGCATTGGCATAGCCAATAGGTCTCGCGTTGGGACCTTATAAGTGTTTAGCGATTGTGCTGCATAACTAAATACTTATAAGGTCCCAAAAGCGAGACCTATTGGCTATGCCAATGCTTGTTCTTTATGTAGTTGCATAGGATGTTATCCTCCTTGACGGTTACAGGATATATTCTTCGGTGAGCAATGGGTTCCTCTGGCATTAGCTCAATGGCACAATCTTACTCCTGATTTTCATGATGACTCTATGCTCCTTTCTTGCTGATGACATCCTTGAATTGATATGTTTTCGCCTCTTATTTCCATTTTCTGTTCAAATGTAGGTTTTTGTAAAACACAACTGTATAACGATTGAGTCTTGTCCTTGGCTGGAGGTTAAAAGCGATGTTCCAAGCAGTATATCTGAGGAAAGCATAAAGGATGGACTTTCGCAGTGCATGCCAGGGTTATAACATCAGAGCCAGGTTGTTCCAAAGGTGATGGAAAATTCCAGAGAGTCAATGAGATCAAAACGAATTGGTTCCACATGAGCAGTGTGAGTTGCCATTAAAAACTGTTTTGTTTCGCTGCTGACGGCTCCAGGAGACAGTGATGTTCTGTCTATGCCTTGACTCTCATCAGGAGCCTCTTTCTTGTTAACAGACATTTTTATCCCAGCCTAGAACTTCTGATCAATGAAGTACCTCAAAGCTCCAGAGTCTGCTAACACCATGAGTGTGAATGGGCCTCTGGGGTAAAAAGTAATGAGTCTTATCGGAAGCGGAAAGTCCACAATAACATTGCTCATCACTGGTCTATGGTTAGGTATGAGCCAATCTGATTCCTGCCAGAACAAAAGAACCAATCTTTGCACAATATAGGCAGAGCCCTGTCTTTCTCCTCCTTTTTCCTTCTTCTGCTGTGAAGGATGCTCTTGCTCTTCCTTGCTCTTCCTATCAGTATCAGCTCTTCTTGGTTAATTTGTAGCTCTTTGAAATCAGATAAACTAGGAACCCAAGAATGACAAACATAACTTAATCTCTATGCCTTTTTTTCTGTAGTGCCAAGTCTATTGAAGGTGTGGAAGTACTAGGCAGATTCACAATTAAGGACAAAAGAACCAGAGTTGGCCACTCTTGTTAATTCATTCCTTGAGAGGGACCACTCTTACATCACCAGAAACTCCTCAAAGCCCTAGATATTTCACTCATTGAGAAGTGGGCACTCTTACATCATCAGACACACGTCACAGCCCCAGATAATTAATTCCTTGTAAGGTGAGAACTCTTACGTCACCAGAAACATCTCACAGCCCCAAGTAATTCATTCATTAGAGGTGACCACTCTAACATCATCAAACATGCCTCTCAGCCCCAGGTGATTCGTTCACTGTGAGGTGACCAGTCTTATATCAGACACGTCTCACAGCCAGACAACTCATTCTTTGTGACCTGACTGCTCTCACACCCTAAGATGTCCTTCCCAGTTCCAGTGGGACACATTCTTGGGGAGTTGTCCACTTGTACACCATCAACCACCAATGTGTAGTCCAGATAAATCATTCTCTCTTTAAAGTGACCATTTTTACACTGAGGTGACCACGTTTACAGCCAGATACTCCTCAGAGCCCCTAATAACTTATCTACTGTGAGGTGACCACTCAAACTCCACTGATATCTCCTCATTCTTCATCTAACATATACTCCGAGGGGCTCTGCTCTTAGACCATCAGACCCCCCTCCAGGCCCATGTCATCCATTCTCTGGTAGGTGATCAATTACAAACTATGAAACACTGCCTCATGCCCAGATAACTCACATTCTCTGTAAGATGACTGCTTTTACTCCGCCGGATACCCCTCAGAGCCCCAGACAGCTCATTCCATGCAATGGGAACTTCCTAACATCCTCAGTCAGCACTCCTTGCTGAAATTGGGATAACCCAAATTTTCTTCGAGGTGACAATCTTACTCCATTGACACCTCCTCATGCCTCTGATAACTGATACTCTGCTCTTACACCACGTAGCATTCCCTGTTGCTTGAGTTCACCCATGTTCACAGTGAGGATATCTCACATGATCGGACACCCCTACAACACACAACGACTCACGTACACTGTGCCCAGACCATCTCAATTGATTAGCCCAGATTCACAGGTGCTGTTCTTCAATGACCCCTTTAGCCCAGACCCACAGGTGCTGTTCTTCAATGACCCCTTCAGCCCTGACCCACAGGTGCTGTTCTTCAATGAGTCTTTCAGCCCAGACCCAAGGTGCTGTTCCTCAATGACCCCTCTTCAGCCCAGACCCACAGGTGCTGTTCTTCAATGATCCCTTTAGCCCAGACCCACAGGTGCTGTTCTTCAATGAGTCTTTCAGCCCAGACCCACAGGTGCTGTTCCTCAATGATCCCTTTAGCCCAGACCCACAGGTGCTGTTCTACAATGTCTCCTTCAGCCCAGACCCACAGATGCTGTTCTACAATGACCCCTTCAGCCCAGACTCACAGGTGCTGTTCTACAATGACCCCTTCAGCCCTGACCCACAGGTGCTGTTCTACAATGACCCCTTCAGCCCTGACCCACAGGTGCTGTTCTTCAATGTCTCCTTCAGCCCAGACCCACAGATGCAGTTCTTCAATGACCCCTCTTCTGCCAAGAGCCACAGGTGCTGTTTTTAAAGGACCCCTTCAGCCCAGACCCACAGATGCTGTTCTTCAATGACCCATCTTCAGCCCAGGCTCACAGGTGCTGTTCTTCAATGACCCCTTCAGCCCAGACCCACAGCTGCTGTTCTTAAATGACCCCTCTTCAGCCCAGGCTCACAGGTGCTGTTCTTCAATGACCCCTTCAGCCCAGACCCACAGGTGTGGTTGTTAAATGATCCCCTTCAGCCCAGACTCACAGCTGCTGTTCTTTAGTGACCCGTTCAGCCCAGACCCGCAGGTGCTATTCTTCAATCACCCCCTTCAGCCCAGACCTACAGATGCTGTTGTTAAATGATCCCCTTCAGCCCAGACTCACAGGTGCTGTTCTTAAATTACCTCTTCAGCCCAGACTCACAGGTGCTGTTCTTAAATGACCCCTTCAGCCCAGACTCACAGGTGCTGTTCTTAAATGACCCCTTCAGCCCAGACTCACAGGTGCTGTTCTTAAATGACCCCTTCAGCCCAGACTCACAGGTGCTGTTCTTAAATTACCTCTTCAGCCCAGACTCACAGGTGCTGTTCTTAAATGACCCCTTCAAACCAGACCCACAGATTCTGTTCTTCAGTGACCCATTCAGTCCAGATTCACAACTGCTGTTCTGAACATGACCCCTTTAGTGCAGGCCCACAGATGCTGTTCTAAAATGCCACCTTTCAGAGCAGACTCACAGATGGTGCTCTTAATTGACCCCCTCCAGCCCAGGCCCACAAATGCTGTTCTTAAACGATCCCTTCAGCCCAGACCCACATATGCTGTTCTTCAATGACCCTTTCAGCCCAGATCACCAGATGCTGTTCTTAAATGACCCCTTCAGCCCAGGCTCACAGGTGTTGTTGTTAAATGATCGCCTCCAGTCCAGGCTCACAAGTGCTGTTCTTGAATGACCCCTTCAGCCCAGGCTCACAGGTGTTGTTGTTGAATGACCCCTTCAGCCCAGACTCACGGGTGCTGTTCTTAAATGACCCCTTCAGCCCGGAACCACATATGCTATTCTCAAAAGACCCCTTCAGCCCAGACTCACAGATTCTGTTCTTGCAGATGGTGTCGATGGAGTTGGTCTCCTCGCCGCCCAGGTGGTAGATGTAGATGTAAATGGTACACTGACTGTCGGTATAATAGGTCTAGCTGGAATCAAATTCAAGGGATAACTGATAGAACAGGAACTTCAAGTCATCTCAAGTGTTACCATAGCCCAGGTGCACACCCTCACACCGTGCATGAGGTAATGTCAGTGTGGGCAGAGAACTGCAGACTATGTGGACTTTTCCAGGTAGTTTTGATTGTGTGCTGAGTGGGTACTTTATGAGTACCCCAAAGGGAAAATACAAATGGGGTATATTTTTACAATACAACCGATACCAATGCCCAAGTTGAAAATGAGTGCTTATGTATCCTGTTCTAACTAAGGGCCCGATTCCGATGTCGTGCGGAAGGCCCTCCCAGATGCGTCCGGAGGCGAACAGTACAACCGACTCGTACTAGGAGCTGGTTAAACCAAATGACGCAGTACGATGAACAAAACCCTTTACTTACCGGATGACACGGTCACTCCGATTCCGTCCTCATTGTCCAAACGATAAGCCTGAGGAAACGCAGAAAGGAGTCGTCCGATTCCGTACGCCGAAGTACGATGCGTACTTCCCATGCGCCGAATCCGTCACTACAACCAACACGTCAGAGCAGCCGGAAGGGGAGTATTTCCGCTCCGACTCGCGCCACAACACGATTCCTGTGAACGAGACGGTGCAGCCATGAATCCGATCGTGCATGTCATTCTACCTCTTCGAGCACTACTACAACCACAACCGACGCGTTTGTCGCAGAAGGTAAGTCCGACACCTACACATACAGCATAACGTAAGCACCCCGCGATAGACAGTACAAAAGACAGCAGGGGTGCAACTACAGCCAAAAGGGGTGGGGGAGAATACTACTTGCATTTTAGTGTCAAATTGGTGATTGGATGGCAAATACCAACAGCAATGTAGAGTCAATAGGGGGGAGGCAAATACCAACAGCAATGTAGAGTCAATAGGGGGGAGGCATACCAACAGCAATGTAGAGTCAATGGGGGGTGGCAAATACCAACAGCAATGTAGAGTCAATAGGGGGATTGGCCAAATAGACACAGCAATGTACAAACAAATCTGTTGTTGGGGGTAAATACCCCCATACGTGTAGATGCCTGTCTGTTGTTGGGGGTAAATATCCTCATACGTGTAGATGCCTATCTGTTGTTGGGGGGAAATACCCCCATATGTGTAGATGCCTATCTGGGGTTGGGGGCAATTAACTCCAGAAATGTGTATATGAACAATGTAACTTAGGATCAAACACAGTCCCTAAATCACTACATACGGAGGACATGCTGCTGGGATGTCTACATAAGCAATCACAAAGGTATTTTTCAATTAAAGGTATTCACACACTGTTGCAGCAAAAGTAACTGGCAACGTTGAGGAATGGGTATAGTGGAGATGCAAGTGCTCCAGAGACCCTTAACAAATAAACACCGACTCATCATCTACTAAATGGTCTCCTACAAACCTGTGAAATAGTGGGGACTGATATGCAAACAAGACAGACAAACCAGCTACCGCAGATCAAGGCTTGTATGTGTGTGTGTGTGTAGAAGCTGTCTTAGCCTGGGATGACACACATGATGGGGGGGCTGAAGCCCATAGACCCCATGTGTGTTGACATCCAATCAGAAAGTGTTCAGCATACCCTTGAAATTGCCATGATGGCATTTGCGCTTTTGTTGATGGGCAGGTGCCGCAAGGTCACCTGTGGTCCATGGTTTGGTGGGCCTTCCTATACCACACCAATGGAATTACTCACTTACACAGTCCCCACCAGGCCACTGCAACATTAGGCCACGATTTCCATGGATCACCAGCTGTTCTGTAAATAGAGGCTGGGGGACAGCCTTTGGGGCATAACCACCATGGTGCACTGACAGAGGTAGTGTCATCTCCAACACACGAACATCACTTTTAGGTCATGGCAGGTGCTGGAAGTTTGCGCTGAATGTAGGGTCCTTGCAGGGAGGCGAATCACAACTGGACAGTCTGACCTACATACCACACCCTTTTTCAGCAGCAGTGTTCATTTTACTACACAACCTTTTACCGGTAAAAGCACAATGAGGGCAGGTTCAAGAGATGATCACAGATTGTGTGCAAATTACTGTCTGAGGCCCTGAGCATCATTGTGATCACAATCCAAACATGGGTCAATAGCATGTCGTGTATGTACAATGAGGGAATGTCATCATAAGGTAGATACAGTTAGCACACTAAATACTAGGGGGATCACACATTTGACGCAAGGCCATGAATTGCAATAAACACACATATGTGTGTATCACAAAGTGAATGCATAAGTCCACAACAACACACATGGAAACATCGCAAGACAATACAACTCCAATGTACTAACAAAAGTATGACATTGTGATGCATCTGTGTACAATTAATCACAGAGTATATCAGCACAGACAACACACATGTCCACAGACAAAGCCACTCAGTACTGCGTTCAGTGTCTTCAACTACAACAACACAGAAGTGGTTGTGTCACAGTTGTCTAGTCAAAATCATTATTGTTTTTGACAGAAGTATGGGCCAACAACGATGTAGGGTACATTCCCCATGTGTGCACTGGTGCTGCTGTACACAAATTGCAATCTGCATGTGTATACGGACATCTTTGAGAATGTCATTCGCAGACAATCTACATCTAGCACCTCAATCTGTACTGTATGCCTGAAAAATATATAATACCATTTTGAATGTGCAGAGTGTGTCCTGCATAGTAGTAGGAGTACGCACGAGTCACAGGACATAGGATCAACAAGCAGTGTTGGTTTGTCTAGTGCACAGCTCATTGTGTAAGATAAGCTGCCAGCACAGGTGAGGATGCTGGGGTGGTGGCTCAATCTGTGGCTCAAAAACACAAGTGACATAGTCATCCTGAAACTAGGATATATGGGTACATCTTGTGATGATGAAAGACATGTGCAGAATTAAGTCCGCTTTGTCCACATTTGGCACCGAAACAATGTCCGACAATCTATTGAAACATCAAGGAGACTTTGAACAAACACATATTTACATCCGGACATAAGTCAGTATTTATTGTGCACAATGGGAGCCATCATGGACACACACAAGGGCGATCCTTGTGAAACCAGATCAGAGGTTACAAAAGTTGCGAGAATGCAAAAACTCATTTGAACTGGGTGTACTGTTCCAGTGTCAAATGAGTGTTTGTTCACAGTGCAATGTGTTTTCCTCAGCACAACCAGAGACATCATCACAATGACACCATCTCCCTTGGTGTCACAATACCTCAGATATTCACAATTAGAATGGCAGCAATAACCATGTGTGTGTAGTGTACTGGCAAGTGTGGGCCTGCGTACCCGGGGTAGTCTCACCCCAGGTAGAACAACGACACACATTCATTACTTCGATATTGATGGGGCTGTACCTCTCAAAGGAATGGACTGCCATCCAATGTTCCAGATTCATGACATTGCAAATGTAGCAGTCACCACATCCATCCCTGGGTACTTTCAAAAGCCAATAATTACCAAATAATGAGTACAAATACCTGCAAAAGGTGAAATACCACATATGCCAAACCACAACTCAGACAAGGCAAGGCTAGCTTGAGGCAACTTTTATAGTGATGCCAATCAGTCTTGCATATGACAGTGTACTCAAAGTGGACATTCACACAATCAGTCATAAAAATCCATTGGCAGACAGCAAGCTGCAGACAACACATTCCACATCTCTACCGATAGGAAGGTGCACCTGGAAAGAAGTCCATGTTCAATTTAGGTGTTGTATCATCTTCTTTATTGATCACAAGAAATATATAAATTAAAATTCAGCCCACACGTTTCTGTCCGAGTAACCAAGGAACTTCTTCAGGGCTCTAAAGAGTGTGATAAGGTCATATGTATATCTCGTAATATGAAGTCACCACGTCTTCAGGGTAGTTCTCCTCATAAGTCAAAATCACAAAGGTACCACAGGACAATATCACGTACTAAAACGGATACCCGGAAGTGGTGATGTTCATGGACAAATGACACTACACTTTTATTACATGTCATGTTTTAAAACATCAGCTACCGACGACGGAGAGCAAGCTGAGTTCACGGACCATCCATGCACTTAGTGGACAGGTGGTCATCTTACATCTGTTGGCAGCTAGTACAAGTCACCATGGCAGGGAAAAAGACCATCCTGGGTATCCGTTTTAGGACTTGATATTGTCCTGTGGTACCTTTGTGATTCTGACTTATGAGGAGAACTACTCTGAAGATGTGGTGACTTCATATTACGATATATACATATGACCTTATCAGACTCTTTAGAGCCCTGATGAAGTTCCTCGGTAACTTGGAACGAAACGCGTGGGCTGAATTTTAATTTATATATTTCTTGTGAACAATAAAGAAGATGATGCAACACCTAAATTGAACATGGACTTCTTTCCAGGTGCACCTTCCTATTGGTAGAGAAATTGTCTGATCTGATTCTCAGTGGCACCCAACAGCGGCGAGTCCTGCAGGAATTGTGCACGGGGCATTTAATTAGATGCAACTAAAGGTTGAGGTGCGACAGTAACAGTCCGCCGTTGCGTTTCTAACACATTCCACCTCTTCATATCTACTCTGACAACTGTATTTGACTACTTACAGAAACAAAAACTACACATATGTATAAATCAACATTACTTCATGGCCTGCATGAACCACACTTGTGCAGGTATGACTCCTCTCACATCCACCCCAAAGTACATGACAAATTTCAACCCTAGAAAACACACAAGCATGTCATAAGCCACCTCTGCTGCAGCTAGTTGGAAGAACATGTTTGGCCCGCAAGCTACAGCCTTGTACTCCAACTGTTCAAACACAATTGTCACAAGCTCACTCATGCGCTCCCCTACTCACAAACACACCTACATGCAAAGCACCACTCTTCATCACTATGTACACAACAACTTGCACATACATGACATGCACACTATGTACTGTACTCGTCACCTCCTCAGCAGACGACAAATTTTACATGTTAAAATGACCATGCTTATCACCAGATGCACCCTCTGCAATGTATTTGGAATGCACTCATATCACAACATTCAGCATCACTGCCCACTCTGACATGCAAACTAAATACATCACCAGTTCTGACAACAAGACACTTACATTGCTCAATGGATATGTCCCCAGTAAGTCACATATCATCACACACACACCCTACTCTGCTTAAGTTACCCAGATTGTCATTTCTACAACACATGCATACACAGATGCTATAACAACATACATCAACTATATGACACTACACATTTTACCTTTCTGCAGACTACAGTACACAACTGGCGTATACCCTTCACATACACGTATCCCCTTTCACACAAAGGACAAGTTGAACGTTGTCTCACTGTGGCACTGTCACATCCACATGTTACTTACATGCCCAATAACACCATATACTGTTGCACATCAACAACTATCCTCACTCATTTGAAGATGCCTGGTCACAGTCATCCCTCACTGTAGACACACAGACTACAGATCACCACCTGCCCAAATACAACCTTGCCTTAGGGCTTCAACATCTATATCATCTACCCATTCATCTCATACATTGCACAAGATTCAAACAGTTGCATACTCGGAATCACATAATTGTATCTGTAAACACTCACATAGGGGGAATGTGGATACCTCATGTCTCCTACACAAGATCTGCTGATGCACTCAACTCATACCTCACACCCTCTGACAACCACTAAATTTGTCCTGCCACCATGACGTATGTATCTCCACTCACACTAATACTTTAAATACAAGTCACTCTCACCTTAACTCTTGTTCAAGCAAGTTCAGCACATGCAACATGAACCAATGATCATACATCTGCAGTCAAGACGCATATTTCCAACAACACATCCTCACATGTGCGGCAACTAAGAGCATGGCGGAGACTCAAGATCTGGGAGCATCTGCACAGTAGACAGACACACATCCTTTCTGTGCACTCACTGTCCACTTGCCTCACCACATGTACCGTCTGGCAAGTCAACAGACATCACAGCACTCATGATACAGCTTGGTGTGACATGGAACAGCATCAATATAAGCTCAAATCAACACCCTTGACAGTCATTCTCAAAATACATATGACACACAATTCATATGCTCAACTACGACTTGTGTGTGGTTGCAAAATGCAATCCAAGCTGGGAGAATCCATAAACAACATACTTGCAATGTCACCAACAAAAAGCAGAATGGCATGAACAACTGGTAAATGAGTGAGCAATAGACTATTAAGAAAACATACACCTTGCCTTTCAAAAATCCATGCAGTAACTGTAGTCCAGTAGAAGCAGAGGGTTGGAAGACTGTGAGAATACTGCTCACCTAACACTCACCATGTGCTCCATAAATGCACAAGATGTGTTCACAGCCATGAATGCTTTTTGACCACAGTGGCATGCCACCTGAAGCAAGGTTGACCTTGCCACTATTCTACAAGATCTGCAGAAGACACAGACATTGATTCACCATTTGAAAGTCACATACAAGTATTGTGAAATCAATTTGTATACATGGATGCTTGTTTCCGGTCCAGGAAAGACATGGCTTGGCAGTTCGGGCTGGACTGTTCCCATGAGGCACAGGGTCAGACTGATTTGCATATGGCCATGTCTGAACTGGGGTGGTGGAGTGAGCTAAAGAATGATGATGGATTAAACCCAGATCAGTTGACTGGGGGTGAGTGTTTGATTTGCTCTAACGCTCAGTCCATCATCCCCTTTGGTATCGCTTTGTTCGCCCTAAGTTGGCAGGGTATGCCCAGACGTGGGTCCCTTGCTCACTTTGCCACTGGATTCAAGATAGCCTGGCTGATGAGGGTTTTGAACCCGAAACCGGTCCCAGGATGCTTGTTTCCGGTCCAGGGAAGACATGGCTTGGCAGTTCGGGCTGGACTGTTCCCATGAGGCACAGGGTCAGACTGATTTGCATATGGCCATGTCTGAACTGGGGTGGTGGAGTGAGCTAAAGAATGATGATGGATTAAACCCAGATCAGTTGACTGGGGGTGAGTGTTTGATTTGCTCTAACGCTCAGTCCATCATCCCCTTTGGTATCGCTTTGTTCGCCCTAAGTTGGCAGGGTATGCCCAGACGTGGGTCCCTTGCTCACTTTGCCACTGGATTCAAGATAGCCTGGCTGATGAGGGTTTTGAACCCGAAACCGGTCCCAGGATGCTTGTTTCCGGTCCAGGGAAGACATGGCTTGGCAGTTCGGGCTGGACTGTTCCCATGAGGCACAGGGTCAGACTGATTTGCATTTGGCCATGTCTGAACTGGGGTGGTGGAGTGAGCTAAAGAATGATGATGGATTAAACCCAGATCAGTTGACTGGGGGTGAGTGTTTGATTTGCTCTAACGCTCCGTCCATCATGCCCTTTGGTATAGCTTTGTTCGCCCTAAGTTGGCAGGGTATGCCCAGACGTGGGTCCCTTGCTCACTTTGCCACTGGATTCAAGATAGCCTGGCTGATGAGGGTTTTGAACCCGAAACCGGTCCCAGGATGCTTGTTTCCGGTCCAGGGAAGACATGGCTTGGCAGTTCGGGCTGGACTGTTCCCATGAGGCACAGGGTCAGACTGATTTGCATATGGCCATGTCTGAACTGGGGTGGTGGAGTGAGCTAAAGAATGATGATGGATTAAACCCAGATCAGTTGACTGGGGGTGAGTGTTTGATTTGCTCTAACATTCCGTCCATCATCCCCTTTGGTATCGCTTTGTTCGCCCTAAGTTGGCAGGGTATGCCCAGACGTGGGTCCCTTGCTCACTTTGCCACTGGATTCAAGATAGCCTGGCTGATGAGGGTTTTGAACCCGAAACCGGTCCCATGATGTTTGTTTCCGGTCCAGGGAAGACATGGCTTGGCAGTTCGGGCTGGACTGTTCCCATGAGGCACAGGGTCAGACTGATTTGCATATGGCCATGTCTGAACTGGGGTGGTGGAGTGAGCTAAAGAATGATGATGGATTAAACCCAGATCAGTTGACTGGGGGTGAGTGTTTGATTTGCTCTAACGCTCCGTCCATCATCCCCTTTGGTATCACATGACAGTCCCGACAAGGCTTATTATCCAAACATACGATAATGAAATAGTATTAGCACATTGCATTAACTAGTAACATTCCCATTGGTACAAATAATGTGAGATTTACATTCCAGACGTAATCTGGTGTGGCAGGAGCCAGACCACATCCCATATGTGAGCACTGTCAACCATCCGGCAGTAGTCCTGCGTCAGTGTCATTGGGGGCAGTTTGCGCTAAGAGGTACGTCTGGAGGGGAGACCAGATGTCGCGTGGGCGGGAGGAGGGTGGTAGCAGCTCGGCATAGGTGTGCAATTGGTCTTGGCAAAATATAAGGTCATTCAACCATTCTTTGAATTTGGGCGCCCTCCCTCTGCCCCATCTGCAGGCGACTCGCCGTTTAGCTAGTAAGAGTGCCAAGGAGATGTATCTCCGAGCTGGAGCGGCCAGAGCCCCGGTATAGCCGAGGAGCGTAACAAGGGGATCGTCAGAGACGTGCAGCCCGGTTTTCTGGTCAAGCGCCTCCAATACCGTCGTCCAGTAGCGCCGGATAGGGGCGCAGTCCCAGGCTAGGTGTCTGATATCCGCCCCCTCCCTCCCACAGCGGTCGCAGCGGTCTGTGTCTCGTAGGTGAAGGTGCATCAGACGTGCAGGTGTATAATAAAGGCGGTGGAGGTATTTGTAATGAATGATGCGCAGTCTACTGCTGGCCGTTATTTTCCCGGTCTGCTGACAGCAGAAGGACCACTGTTCGTCGGTGATGGGGGAGCTAAGTTCTTCCTCCCAGTGCGCTCTGGCCAGGGGGGAGTCGTACGGGCAGTCTGTTTGTAGTGTCATTCTGATCCAAAACTTAAGTTGGCAATGACACCTATGAAATGCAGACCCAACATTTTTAAATACATTCTGTCAAAGTGCTAAAACTCCATGTAACATATGCAATCCATGCCATACTAACATCATTGTACATATAAACAACCAATTCTACATGTCATACAGTTAACTGTGGTTAACTGTATGACAAGTTGGTGGACACAAACATTTGTAAACAAAAACAAAAACATGCTTTATTCAGCCTCCAAATCAAAATTCAATGAATAGCAAAAGGCCATTGGCCAGTCCAAAAATGTCAATTGTCCTGATGAGCTTGGAACATCATGCCCATCTACTCTTGCCTGCACAATTCCTGCAAGGGGACACCTCACCTGGGAGGGGCATCTTGGGGGCATGCCAGGCACCAAAGGAGACAAACTAATGGGGACTGTCTGGTGTTTTCGGAGGGATGGGATCAGGAGTGGTGTCAGGGTCCACTGCAGTGGTATGGTCTGATGGCAGGGTGGGACTCCACTGCAGTGGTTGGCTCTGATTGTGAGGGGGTGCAGCTGTAGTGGGATGGTCAGTTGGAGCTGGGGATGGGGTGAACTTAACTAATTTTGGGATCTTACATTTTTTGAGGGGTGCGTCAGAAATGGCGAGGGGAGAGGTCTTTTTTGTGTGGGCTATTGTCGATTTAGAGGTACTGGGCTTGTCTGGGGATCTATGGTTTGTAGGAGTGGATGTTGTAGATTGGGACCAGAGGGATATTCTGCGGGGAGTTGTTGCCTTCTGTTCCTTCTCAAGGGGTGGGGGTTGCAGATGCTACTGGTGGGTCATCCTGGAGGTACTTCCTCTTCTTAGGAGGGGGGTGTATGTTTGGGGAGGGAAGAATTCAATGGGAACAAGGTGGGGAGCCTGGGCTGAGGGGGGAACAGGAGAAGAAAGGGTAGGGGTTGTGGAGGCAGAGGGTTGTGAGGTATGCAGAGTGTCACTGGATGCATGTGTGTTGGGTGCTGTCACTTCCTTGGGTGAGAGTGTGCTGTCTGTAGCATGAGTGTGCGTGTGTGTGGTTTGCAACTTCTGTCTGTGTGTTCGTGTGCTGCATGTGGATGTTGCAGTGTGTGAATGTGTGTGTTTGCATGTGCTTGGGTCTGGGAGGGTAGTTGGGACAGTGGATGAGGAAGAGGGAGGAGGGGGAGGTACTGCTGGAGGAGCGACAGTGCTGTTGTCAGTGTTGAGTTGAGGCCAAAGCCCGATTTGATCTCTGTAGGGCAGACATGTTTGAGTGAATGCCCTCCATGTACAATGACATTTCTGTCAAAGGAGTGGTGTGTGCATGGAGGACACTCAGCATGGATGTCTGCCCCACAGAGTTCTGCCTCAAGAGGTCGTTGCTCTCAACACTGAGGGCAGCAGGGGAGGCAGGGGGTGAGGTGCCTAGCCCAAAGGAGAGTTTGCCCCTGCCACGGGAGCGGCCATGGACATTGGAACTGGGAGCAACTGGGAGGGTGGAGATGGTAGTGGTGGTGAAGGTGGACTCTGATATTGTTGATGCAGTCTCTGTGTCCCCCACCACCAGATTGAAGTCCTCACCGGAGCTGTGATCAGATTCAGAACATGCAGATGGTGTTGCAGATCCGCTCCTAGTGAGACTCCCCTCACCCTCCTCGTCACTGGGTCCCCACTCCGATGACTCTTCACTGGACCCAGTTTGACGTTCTGCTCCCACAACATCCGTGGCACTGTCTTCTCCTGTGGCCGCTGATGATGCTGTGACCAAGAAAGACAAAGATTTCCATGAGTCATCCATATCTAGTTGACACATATTTAACATCACAGATATCAGACATCACATTGAGTTGTGTTATTAGCGCATGCTGCATTAACATGAATGGGACTTGTTACTCTGCCACTTTCACATTGCTCAATCACACATGATGTGATCAGCAACATTGCGTGTATCAACATCAAAGTACAGAACCACAAGGTTAACTAATGGAGTTTGTGGCTGTGACTGTTTTGTCTTGTGCTCATGACGGACTTGTATACTGACATTACTGTCTCCTCTCCTGCAAGTGAGTACAGCCATCAAAATGGGAATGGGAATCTCATATTTCATTGAGACATGGTATACATTCTGCAATCCTTAGTCATCAAATGTTAAACCATTGGCTCATATGTCACGGCTCACATGTCTACCTTGTCAAACATGCACAATGCATACGCCTTGCATGAGTCATGTTACACAGTTCACAGTGATTGATAACGTGTTCAGTAGCTTTGCTTCTATACTGTCAGTTCACACATATGAGTGTCATCCTGGAGACACTAAGGCAGTACGCATAGCTGGGCTGATAGGCATGTAGCACACTGTCCTGTGTCATCTATGCATGGTGTCATGTAGCAGAATCATAAAGATTTGAATATTAAAAACAAATCAAGTTTCATAGATGTAATAAATGGTCTTAAAAAGTCCACGTCTGATAACTGCAACTTCACAATACCTCAGGCGGAACACCATTCCACTGGCACATCTGTGTGCAATGACTGTAGGGCCTGTAGTAACAACCCATTTCCAGCATGAGTACAGTCAACACTGTTGAACAATCTTGGCTACACTGAACAAGTCCACATTTGCATGGACAAAGTCTGACTGTCCCAACCTTGATTATACAGTATGCACACTTTGTACTGCTGATATTGCTCATGTATAACATATCATGTGGGTAACAAACTTCAATTTTGTGCATATTTGACATCTCAGAACCAGACAGTGATGCCAAAAAATCATTGTTTACCAAGCCATCATGTTGGAGTATTCAAGACGGTTAACACACATGTCAACAGTTGTGACTGTGTACTTCACATCATACCTCACAAATGCTGCCATGTTGCGATCAGTGACAACCTGTGTTTGACACTGAATGGCTTGTGATTTCACCATCACAAACTCCTAGATATGTGCTCACTCTTCCGAAAGTTGGTTATGGAAATTTAACAAAACATCATGGGTAAGGTCATTGTGACATGTGACCAGAGTTACCCTAGCTGTGACTGTCCCATGGGATACATGTGATCACAATTAGCTGCACGTCTGGGGAAAAAACATTTGCACCCAGACCAAGCCAAACCAATCTAGGCCTGAACATAGACAAATCATTCTGCCAAAATGTTTAGCATGTGATTTCCCCAATTGAAAGCTCCAATCACAACATAGTCAATGATTTGTTCAGACCACTCTGAGAACAGGATCACACATCAGTGAATGTGCAGACACTTGTCAAGCTATGGGATTCAAGCTGCAACTCAGACACACGTCTTGTGAAGATGAGAATGCACACATGTGCATGTCACTACTGTTACTACCCTGAACATAACTCACTCACATGTCCCTGATGAATGGGGCATTACCTGTCATCTATTGATCTATCAGCATTTTCATCTTGTGAAAATAATTGCACGTTTGGCAGTCTTACGACCTGTAAAAGTGCCATCAGGCTCATATCTCAAAACCTGCCTGAATAAAGATAGAAGTGCAACATGTACCTGACTCACCCCCTACTTGCTGCTGTTTTGCTTTCAACTGCCCATCCAGGTCAGGGAAGACCACTGCTTGGATGCAGAGCATGTGGGGGGTCAAGGTTCGCCGGCTGCCTCGCTTGTCCGGTTGTGACAGGCCCAGCTGGACCTCAGCAATCCTCTTGGCCCAGCCACGAAGGTCGTGCCAGCTCTTGCGGCAATGACGGATACAACGATATGCGAACCCCACGTCACGCACCTTCTTGGCGATGGTCAGCCACATCCTTGACATCTCATGGGATTTGACCTGTTAGGATGACATGGTGACAGTCCCTTAGTTTACATGCTACATGTTTCTGAGTCATAAACTACTATACATTGGTCATGGTCAGTTTTACAAAAATAACTAAGGGGAATGCATGTGCATCAGTCCTGTGTTCAATGCGATCTCTGTTCCATGAGAACAGTTGTAGAAGTAGACCTCACCAAGGCCTAACGGTGCTAGGGGTTCGCCCTTCTTTGCGCTCTAGTCCTCAGACCAATAAATAAGAGATTGGCACATAAGCTGGAATATCAAAACAACAGTTTATTAAACTTCATGAGTGGAACTACATCTATACAAAACCCTCAGGCAGTGTATGAGGTAGCACAAGGAGCACAGAAACTGTGGGTCTTTTATACCCACTCAAGAGCTCAAAAGGAGGCGGTACAAGCACACACAAGAATAGCTATTCACATGTATGGACATACAGAAAATGCTCAGTCAACAAAGTAGGAGGAGAATGAAGTTGCTGACATCAGTTAGAGCAACCTGACATTTACAGACTAAGACAGGTGCATGAGCAGCTACAGACTTTTCTGAGCATGTGCAGTGTTACAGGAGCTAACTATAGATAGTTATTCTAGTAAAGCACAAGGGTAGGCAACAGCGAAGACGGAAGGAGCACATGGCGAGCACATGGTCAACTAAAATGGCTGCCAAAAACAAAATGGCTTCAGCTCATGCTAACAGTGATCTCTGCCAAACTTCCACACAGTGATGACATGTTTGTCACAGTACACACACTTCCACAGCATTGTGCCTGCCCAAATCAGTTCCCTACACCCAGTGAAATTTGCAAAAAGCCTAAAGGAAGATCTATGATTGAGATTCCTACTGCCAGTGATGGGGGCTATTGCACAAGTCCAAGGGCAATGCACTGTCATCCTCACTCACCCGCTCCTCTGGTTTGCCATACATCTGGCTGTACAGTGGCAGGAGTGTGTCCAGCAGGGTCTGGTTCTCCTCCTCACTGAAAGTTGGGGCCCTGGGCTGTCCCCTTGCCATTGTGGCTACCAGAGGATGTTGTCACAGCAGCAGAGAGATGGGGAGGTGCAGGAATGAAGCAGGTAGTGCAGGCAAGTGCAGTCTCTAGGGATCAGACAGACTTATATCTCTACTGCAGAGGCGGTATCAAATCCATGAATCCAAATTGATAGGTTTGCGTCGGTCACATTGTACGAATCGGTCCAATGCATGACATTTTTGGCAAACGACACGCCTACTGCGAAGTTCAAAAACTCTTCATCTGACTGCGAGTGACTTTGATACATTGTTAAAGGGAGGTAACCGAGTCGCTTTCCACGCGCTGAACACATGAGTCCAAACGTGCATCGCTCACCATGACAACCAACAGCCAATGGCTGTGGCCGAATCGTTTCGGATGCGGCTACCGCGTCCTTTGAATACTCACCCGCGTCTTTCACCATAACAACGAATGGCTGTGAACGAATCATTTCGGATGTGGATAACGCATCCTTTGAATACTCACCCACGTCTTTCACCATGACAACCAATGGCTGTGACTGAATCGTTTCGGATGCGGCTAACGCGTCCTTTGAATACTCACCCGCGTCTTTCACCATGACAACCAATGGCTGTGACCGAATCGTTTCGGATGCAGCTAACGCGTCCTTTGAATACTGACCCGCGTCTTTCACCATGACAACCAATGGCTGTGACCGAATTGTTTCGGATGCGGCTAACGCGTCCTTTGAATACTCACCTGCATCTTTCACCATGACAATCAATGGCTGTGACCGAATCGTTTCGGATGCGGATAACGCGTCCTTTGAATAATCAGTCGTCAGAGCACACACTGCTGTGATTGATGTATTTTTGTATATTACAAGTGTGGATGCCCTTTTTAAATGAGGAAAGTGACCTTTACATGGCTAATACGCACTCCCATGAGGAGCTAACCTTAAGGGGCACATGACACACAGTTTTATTGGCATATACAAGCATGTCAGGAGATAAATCCTGTTTTCCGCATTGTATTGGTCACAGTGCCCATTCTGTTTTTTGTGTGGATGTACATGTGCATTCTTGCATTGTCACTGCATTTGTGTACTGTTTGATCCATAGTACAATTGTTGTCATTTAAAACTGTAGATGTCTGTTGTGTAAGTAATGGCTAAGGCTTTTACCATTGGATGAGTAGACAGTGAAATAAATCTGCATCTTCAGATTGTTTGTGAAATGTGAATTACTAGTCTATCTGTGTGCCCAAAACTGCAGTGTATGGTGTTATTACATATTTTAGCATACTCAACATTGAAAAAATATCTGTGTATGTGATTGTATATGTAATGTAGACATTACTACATGACAGTGTCCAACCTGTGACAGTGGTGGGCATGACTGAGTATGTAAGATGATGCCTATATCAGGTGTAACACATCTCTTGCATTACATGTTGCTAATCTGTCTACCAATTGAACATGTAATTGTTCACAGAAACATTACAGTACAGTAATGTTTCTGTGTATCCTTAGAACATGTGATGCTTGCTGACATTTATGATGTCAGACACTAGTGATTTGTACACTACACCACTGTAATTTCTGGGTCACCATACCCTGGTCACATGTCTGTGTAAGGTACTGAAGGCGTGAGATGTATCTAAGGGCATACTTGAAATTTTAAATCAGTTTTTGAAATGATCTGTAGCTTCATTTGTGTTCACATTTCATGTTCAGTTTGTCTGAATACATGTTGCTTTGCACATTGTGACCTGACACCAACTGTGTCCATACTCTACACATAGGTATCGCAGACGGTCTGCAGTCCACAGGCCCTTTCCAGACCTGGCAACCATGGAAGAACGTGACACCATCAGGAAGTACCGATTCACAAAGGCAATCATTGAACAGTTTACTGCACAGTTGTCACCTCATCTACAGCCTGGTCGGCCATATCCAACTGCACTGACGCCCAAAGTGAAGGTTATGGCAGCTTTACATTTTTTTGCCCCCGGTACATTTCAATACACAGTGGCAACATCTGGTGGGATGTCACAAACCATGTTCAGCCGTGTTCTGCGAGATGTTTTGGGGGCATTGCTGCGTTACCTGTGCCAATACATTAAGTTCCAACACCTGGTGAATTGGCAGACATCAAGGGGGAATTTTATGCGATAGGATGCATTCCCCATATAATTGGCTCCATTGATGGCACCCACGTTGGATTGGTGCCACCACAGGCTAAGGAGGTAGTGTATTGCAACCGCAAACATTACCACTCAATTAGTGTCCAGGTGGTATGTTTGGCTGACATGACCATCTCGCATGTCTGTGCACGGGGGCCCTGTATCTGCACATGACGCGTATATCATGAGGAACAGTTCCATCCCCCGTTTGATGTCCCAGCTACAACCTGACCGTGCCTGGCTTGTTGGTAGGTGACGTGGCATGTGTGTGCTTTGTTGTGTAGAGATTGTATCACATAATGCTCTGTCAAGCAACAACTGAATCTATTTTCTGTTTTCAATGTAGGAGACTCTGGGTACCCCAACCAACCAACCTTGGTTACTGACATCACTCCGTAACCCAGTCGAAATGCAGTATAATGAGGCACATAGTAGGAGCCAGCGAGTCATTCAGCTGACTTTTGGCCTCCTGAAGACAAGATTCCGCTGTCTTGATCGGACGGGAGGAGCCCTACAATATGCACCATTGAAGGTGTGCAACATTATCACCGCTTGCTGTATGCTCCACAACCTGGCTATATGGAGGGAAATTCTACTTATACAGGACGATGGAGACCAGCACCCGCCAGCAAGGGAGGATCCTGGACTGGGACATGACGACAGTGGGGATGATGAGGATGGCGTGGATTTGAGACGACAGCTCATAAACAACTTCTTCACATAAGTGTAGGTATGCAATGAAAGTAGGGGACTAGCACCAAGTGTTAATTGATGTGTTGCTGGTGCACAATGTGTATGTATGTTTGTGAGTATATGAAATTTGCCATGATGTTCGTTGTATGATGAGTTTTTGGTAAGAAGGAAAAGTTGAGATGTACAGTGTTATCGTGAATCATAGCTAGTATCCACACTGAAAATATTGTGCTTATGATGACAGTGTTTGCTAAATTGAACAGTGCCTAACTCTGTTCTATGTTTCTCCTTACCAGGGTACTTTGCCGTGTCAACCATGCAAGGTGTGACCTCACCAGGACCTAATTCTGTGACCTAGTCCAACATTGGACTTGTTTGGAAGTCCATGGCGAGCACTTCCTTTTGGACTGATGGACATTTTTCTTCACTTTAGGGCATTTTCTTACTGTGTGATTCCTTTGAAGTAGGGATAAGGCGCCAGGTTGTATCATGAAAATACACCTAGGCTACACAATGACTTGTGCCTTGTCTGTTTTCACACATCCAAAGGTTATCTTCAAACTAAACATGCTCCATGATGCACTGGTTTGCTAAAATATGTTTATTGTGCTTGATGATGGTACTAGGATTTTCAGCAATAGGCCTGCATTGCATCTGTAACATGTCCTATGTGTTGTGCCATGACCTGGTTGTGTCTATCTATCATGCTGTAACAATGTTCTTATACTCGCAAGCCAGTAATGGACTTTTTCAAAGTGATTTGTTACCAGTGTTGTGGACACTTTCTTCCTTGAGTTTTTTAAACATCATTACAGTTATTACATCTGTTATTCTAAGTAACGACATGACCACATTTTTGGTGCAGAGTGATTTATTTTTTAGCATAATGTGACGGTATAAATCCACATCATGGTGGTGTGCTCAACAAACAAACATTAGGATAAGTGCACCTACGAGTTAGCAGTGTTTGTAGATTGGGTATTCCAAAGCAGATCCACAGTTGTTTGAGTCCATAATCCAACTTAGACCCTCCAGCCAATGTGAGGGAGTTCAGTGACAGTCAACAAAGTGAATGCTTGGCACACACTGGAGGTTATCAGAAGCAGATAGTCACTTCCTGGGGGTGATGCGTAGCCATCTGTCTCTCACCGTTTCTTCTTCGGACGACCGACTCCACGTTTTTCCGGGGGACCCTCAGGTGCAGGCAGTGGTGGTGCAGGGTGCTCTCTCGCCCAAGTCCACATCCCTCCCTGTGGCTGGTGCAGATGTTGTTGCTCTGGATGTGGTAGGCACACCGGGAGGTGTGGAGATGTTGGTGGCAATCTGGCGGAATGAGGTGGCAATGTCCCTGTACACCGCAGTCTGTTCATCCATTTTGTCCATAAACCTGTCCATTTTTACGTTTTGCTCTGCCTGCTGCTCTTGCATGTTCCTGAGGAACCCTATGACCTGGCCCATCTCTCCTTGTGAATCCTCCTATGCATGGAGGATTCTGGAGAGGTGTTGGGTCTCCACATCAGCAGCACCCGCTGCATGATGGTGCTGGTCCCCACGGCCCCTCCCACCACCCCTACCCACCCGAGCAGGACCAGTTGGTGCTGGCACAGTCAACACGGAGCCTCCTTCTTTGTTGGTATTGGTGGTGTTGTTGGGAAACTCAAGAGTGCCCCGTGTTGCTGTGCTGTTGATGTTGTCCTGGGCTGCTGTGTCCGTGTGGGTAGGGGTCAGTTGGGTGTTGGCAGCTGAGGCGGGAGTGGTCACAGAGGATCCGGATATTGCCGCCACTGGTGCTGTGGGGTGACCCATACCAGACGGGCCAGGTGTGTCGTCGTCGTCCAAAGAATGATGAGAGTCATCAACGCCGGAGGGCTCCTGTTTAACCGGAGTCTGGGCCTGGCTGTCCTGGATGGTTCCAGTGGTGTCCTCAGCTGGCCCTGTAGGTACAAACATACCACAATGACTGCTATGAATGTCCACTGCCCCTCAAATCATACACATTACATAGGTTACAGAAGTTCAAGATGAGTTACTGTAGATAGATTTGACTCATTCATCCATGATGCAGGCCTATTTTTTGGGATGACTCTGTTTTTGGGACAAGAGGGGTATTGATGGACATGTGCAGGTATGTGCATTTATGGGCCTGTTGTGTTTAGTAAACATTACATGTCGGTAGACATTGACTGGTTCCTGACACCCTGTGAATGACACACATGTGTTTAGGTTGTCCACATCTTTACTTTCACAGTGAGATACATACATTTTCTCTCCCTATGTGGGTACTTTTTTGTGCCTGTCTACTGGTCTTGGTGCATTACCAGTCACATTGGTGTGCCTGCCTGCGCACTCACATTCTGTTAACTTAGTCAGGAACTTTTAGTAATTGAGGGAGGGAGGTGCTTCTTGTTATCATCTCATGCTACACATATGAAAGGCTGTAAGTAGCAAAATTGTGTGACTTTTGAACTTTGTGGCTACACAGATCCATGTACTTTGTACACTGACTCCATGGTCAAATGATTTCACAAAGTCAGCTTTGTGCCATTATTTGACAAAGAACTATGATAAACTGTTGTTTAAGCGCTTGTTCTCTATTTGTGAAACGTACACCCCTCCTCCCACCAATCCCCACCAGGCCACCAGGAAGAGTGTTGTCCAGACAGTTTGTAAGTGTATTTGAAAGACATATGTGTATGTTGGCTGGTGTTTGTAGCACATAGGCAAATGTGGCAGTTGTGATAGGTTCAGACAGCATTTCCCAGTGTCTGCCATCTTGCTAGTACACATGAACTCACTGTGAGATAGACATAGCCCACAATGAAGTGGTTGTGCTGTGTGTGTAGGAGTGTTTGTAGTTCTTCCAACTCCCATCAGGGCTAGTCCTACCTACACCTTCCTGCCCAGCGCAAACAGGCCAACAGGACATAAGCTTACCTCACAGTGTGTCAGAATGTCCCTGCCAGCTGTTTGGCACTGGGAACTGGTGTCTGACTTGAAGACAGCTCCCCTCATGGCCTTCTGCTCCATACACCAGGCCCCAGTCTCTGCCATTTCATAGTTAGATGTCCACTCACTGTCAGGTAATCATGGTTCTTAGTGGTGTTGTATGGCTGTGTGTGAGGAGGAGTGTTTGCAATGGCCAGACATCTCATCAGGCCCTGTACTACACACACTCTTTGTTTTGTGCTAAAACAGCATCCTGCAAGCGAGTGGATATGTACGGACAAAGATGGCTGACACTGGTGCCTAGTGTTAAACTTGAATCCAAATCACAGCAAGGCCTTGTGGACAAAACACCATGCATCAGTGTCAGGCATCTTGCTGTTGCACTCCCATTCACTGTCAGGTAGCCATAGGCCCAGGCCCAGATGAAGTGGTTGTTCGTGGTGGGTGTAGTAGAGTTTACCATTACTCCTGCTCACACCAGGCTCTGTCCTTCACACACTCTTCCCACCTAGAGACAACTGACCAAATGTCACAATGGTTTTGTGCTAGTGATTGTTAATGTATTATCAAGATGTGTGACACTTCTGCCTGGTCTCTGATTTGGCCACACATCCCAACAGTGCCTTGTGGTCCACACAGCAGTCCCCAGTGTCATCTATCTATCATCAGTACATATACACTCACTGTCAGGTAAGCTTAGTTACAGGGGGCTGTTTGGTGTGGGTGGATAGTGTGTGTAAAACAGGGCCTGCTGGGAGATGTAGTCAGGGCTCACACTCCTCCTCCCACCCATCCTAAACAGCCCACAGGGAACCATGCTTACCTGACAGTGAGTGTAAATGTACTTCCAAAATGTATGACACTGGTGCCTGTTTGACTTTGGCTACAACACACAACAAGGCCTTGTGCTACAGACACCGCACAGCAGTATCAGCCACCTTGGTAATCCACTTCCCCTCTCTGTGAGGTAAGCATAGGCCCAGAGTAGCTAGCATGTCTGTGTGTGAGGATGAGTATTTGCAATGGCTACAAGTCACATTAGGCCTTGTCCCTGACACACCTTCCCAGCCAGCAGCAAAAGCCTACCTGTAACTCAGCTTCCCTGACAGTGAGTGTGAATGTACTTGCAAGTTGTCTTACACTGATGACTGGTGGATATTTGTCCACAACTCCCATCAGGCCGTAGGTGCCCAGACAGAAGTCTCCAGTGTAAGCCATTTCATCAGTAGCTTTCCAGTCACTCTCAGGTATGCATGGTTCTTGGTGGTCTGTTTGTGCTGTTTGGGAGGAGGAGTGTTTGCCCTGACTCCATCTCCCATCAGGGTATGTCCTCCACACACCTTCCTAACCATCCTAAATATCTTACCTGTGAGTCTACTTTCCTGAGAGTGAGTGGCAATGTGCTTCCAAAATGTCTGACACTGGTGACTGGTGTCTGATCTGTCCACTACTCTCCAACAGTGCCTTGAACTCCAAACAGCAGTCCACAGGGGCTGTCATCTTGCCAGTACATTCTCAGTGACTGTCAGGGAAGTTAAAGTTTATGTGGGCTTGTTGGTTTGTGTGTGAGGATGAGTGTTTGCACTGACTTCAACTCCCATCATGCCCTGTCCTACACACACCTTCCCTGCCAGCACAGACAGCAGACCTGGGTCTATGCTATCCCTGATGGTGAATAGACATGTACTATCAAGAGGTCTGACCCTGGGGACTGGTGTGAGGAACACAAGTCCATGATGGGAGTTGTAGTCAACTCTGATACCATGCAGCAGTGTCAACCATCTTGCTAGTACTTTCGCAATGACTGTGAGTCTCGCATAGACCCAGTGTGTCTGTGTGGGCTGTGTCTGTAGAGGAGTGTTTGCAATGACTACAAGTGCCATGGGGCCTGTGGCCACACACCCCTCCCAGCCATCCCCAACAGACTACCTGTGACTGAGCTTTCCTGTAAGTGAGTGAGTGGAAAAGTACCGGGCAAAGATGTCTGCCGCTGGTGCCTGTAGTTTGACTTGACTACAACTCCCCTCAGGCCTTGTGCTCTTGACACCATGCAGCACTGTCAGCCCTCTTGCTAGTACTTTTCCACTGACTGTGAGGCTCGCATAGTCCCAGTGTGTCTGTGGGGCTGTGTGTGTGTGGAGGAGTGTTTGCAGTGACTACAAGTGCCATGGGGCCTGTGGCCACACACCCCTTCCCAGCCATCCCCAACAGACTACCTGTGACTGAGCTTTCCTGTGAGTGAGTGGAAAAGTACCAGGCCAAGATGTCTGCCGCTGGTGGCTGTAGTTTGACTTGACTACAACTCCCCTCAGGCCTTGTGCTCCTGACACCATGCAGCAGTGTCAGCCATATTGCTAGTACTTTTCCACTTACTGTGAGGCTTGCATAGCCCCAATGTGTCTGTGTGGGCTGTGTGTGTGGAGGAGTGTTTGCAGTGACTACAAGTGCCATGGGGCCTGTGGCCACACACCCTTTCCCAGCCATCCCCAACAGACTACCTGTGACTGAGCTTTCCTGTGAGTGAGTGGAAAAGTACCGGGCCAAGATGTCTGTCGCTGGTGCCTGTAGTTTGACTTGACTACAACCCCCCTCTGGCCTTGTGCTCCTGGCACCATGCAGCAGTGTCAGCCATCTTGCTAGTACTTTTCCACTGACTGTGAGGCTCGCATAGTCCCAGTGTGTCTGTGTGGGCTGTGTGTGTGGAGGAGTGTTTGCAGTGACTACAAGTGCCATGGGGTCTGTGGCCACACACCCCTTCCCAGCCATCCCAAACAACCTACCTGTGACTGAGCTTTCCTGTGAGTGAGTGGAAAAGTACCGGGCCAAAATGTCTGACACTGGTGCAAGTTGTTTGGAGCAGAAGGCCTTGGTGTGAGTTGGTGAGAAGTATGTACATGGTTATATTTTAGTGCATCTGCAATATGAATTGAGGTATTTATGTTAACAATCTGACATACACATCACATGGTCTTAGAATCTAGTACATTTTATAAATGTATACTGTCATTTCTTTAACTGTATCCTTTACAGTGATGTCTCTAGGGGTGTGAGTAATGACTTTATTTGAATGTTGATTGTGTACTCACCAGACTCTTGTGATCCTGGTATTCCATAGACGCCCTCTGGCGGAAGGATGTCACACACCTTCTCTTCCCAGGAGGTGAAGTGGACAGGTTGTGCAGGCCAGTCTGCTGGCTTTGGAAGTGTTCCCTGGCCATCAGCTTCTTGACCCTCCTTCGCACATCATAGTACCTGGTCCTGATATCATCCATTGTACGCAGGCAAGGTGCTTGAGCATTCACCTTGTTAACTATCCTCTCCCACATCTTATTTCTCTGGAAAAGGGGGGGGTCTATTGGACTAGGTTCCCAAATAACTGTGGCTAGTCTAGTCTAACAATCTCATCTACAAGCACTTCCAACTCCTTATCTGTAAAACGTGTCTGCTTCCTTTTAGCCATGGTGAGGGGGAGTGTGAGTGTGGATGTGGGTGTAAATATACAAAAAGTTGTGTGTTTGTGTGGTTTTGTATGGAATAAAATCTGTGCAAGGTGTGTGGTGTGTGAGTGGGTGAAGTAGAGAGTCAGAGAGCAGGGAATGTGTGGTGGTAGCTCCTTGGACCTATTAGCAGTTGTGGCAAAGGATCATGATCATGGTGTTGGCTCTTATATAGGTGGATTTGTGGGTGTGGTTAATCTTTTTGCAGTAGCCAATGGTTGTTTTGACTGTTTTTGACTCCACACCCTTGACATTTAATACACTGACCGACACGGTTCCGTAACTGAGTCTCATGCGACATCATCTGATTGCGTGTTGATACGAGTCGGATTCGTGACCGGCATACTATTCTTGAGCATTTGTAAACGAGTCGGTCGCATCGGTGCAGTTTACAGAGGCTTCGTTTGGAATGATAGCGTTCCGTACGACTCGGTTGTGTTTAACATGGGATGCATCATACTCCATCGCTCGGAGGCCTCGCGGTCGAGTCGTACGGAAAGCATTCCGTATCCAAATCGGTCAGAATGCTTTCCGCACGACAATGGAATCTGGCCCTAAGTTTTAAACATTGCTTAAACCCTCAAAGACAAGAAAGGAATCCTGTTCTCGGTAAGAGCAGCTGGAAATTATTGTGAACCTCTTCATACCAGATGAGTATTACCACAGTGGGTGAGGTGAGCACTTTACACTGCAGCATGCCCATAGAAGAAGGCTTTGGGGTCAACATATTGATGTTCATCGTCACTGAAAGGATGGTAAATCCATGAACTGCCCTCTGGGAGCAGGGGAGGGCATGTGCCAAAGTCTGTGGGGGGGGGGGCACAAGGCAGCCCTTTATTTATGTTAGAAATATTTGAAGTTCTTTGATTTAATTTGATTTGAATTATGCAGTTATAAATTGCATGAATGCCCGGGGGCGTCTAGGCGCTGAGGTCAGGTGGACCGGATAAGGTTGCCGATGTGGTTGTACAGAAAATGTTAGTTGGTAAAGAGCCAAGTTTTTAGCGCTTTCCTGAAGGATATCAGCATAGGGTTGTTCTTTACAGCGATCAGTAGTAGGTTCCATGTCTTGACTGTCCCTAACAGAAAGCTTCTTCAGCCCCAGCGTGCTTTCTTGAACCTAGGTGTTTGTAGGAGTTTACTATGTGCAGATCTTTAACTTCTCGACGGCATGTACCAATTCAGATGAGTCCTCAAAAATTGAGGCCCGGCACTGTGTAGTGCTTTGAAGGCTAGGCATTGGGATTTAAACTTAATCCTCTTGTCCACTGGGAGCCAATGAAGGGCTCTTAGGTGGTGGGAGACGGGCTGGAACCTAGGGATATCCAATAATAGTCTGGCTGCCACGTTTTAAAGACGCTGGAACCTTTGCAGATACTGTGATTGGATCCCCATATACAGGGCATTACCATAGTCCAACCTGGACAAGGCTAATGCTGTAACCAGTGTTTTTATGGAGTCTGGCGGGATGAAAGGGCGAACTTTCCTGATCATTTTTAGGATGAACCAAATGGATGAGGTGAGGGTATTGATCTGATTTTCAAATGTCAGCTTGTCGTCAAAAATGAACCGTACGTTTTTGACCTTATGCACTGGAGCTGGGAAGTCACCCAGACTGGAGGGCCACCATCTAGGTGACCAGAAGGATGTATCGGAGCCCAGCAGCAAGACCTCTGTCTTTCCGCCGTTCAATTTTAGGCAGTTAGACTGCATCCATAGGTTTACCTGTGTCATGCAGCTGTTAAAGCGATCACCTGTCTCATCAATGTTACTTGAGATTGACACTACTAACTGGGTGTCGTCAGCGTATGAGACTACTGAGAAGCCAAACTGTCTGATGGTTGTGGCCAATGGGGTCACATATATATTAAAAAGCGTGGGGCTCAGGGGAGTGTAAAGGGCTCGGATGAAAAGGCTCCAGATTCAACTGAAAGGGTCCTTTTGGAAAGAAAGGATGTCAACAGCATGAGAGCGGTGTTTCTGATCCCCAGCTCGGATCGCCTAGTGGCTAAAATTTCGTGGTTTACTGTGTCAAAGGCCGCAGATAGATCTAACAAAATCAGGGCGGCCTTGCCCCCCCCGTGTCCAATATTGCTCTTAGTTCTTCATCAGCCATAAACAGAGCTGCCCAGTTCCATGCCTCTCTCGGAACCTGTATTGTGAGGGATCTAGGAGGTCCCTGGAAGAGATGAATGTAGTGAGCTGTGCATTTAGTATTTTCTCAAGCACCTTAGCTGGAAAAGGTAGTCTGGAGATGGGTCGATAGCTGCTCGGATCCGCAGGATCGAGGTTCGGTTTTTTAAGAGTGGAAGAATTGATGCTGTTTTCCAAGCATCTGGGAAAGTGCCCGACCGAATCATCTCACTGAATACTACACCTAATTCTTCACTAACAATTTTGGGGATCAGGTGCAGTACTTTAGGAGGACAGGGGTCTGCCGGGGCCCCAGATTTAGATGTTTTTACCACCTGGATGATCTGTTCTAATGTAGGGGGGGGGGAAAGGAGGGAAGCAGATTGGAAGGAGCGGGATGTGTGACTGCTGTAGTGTTCTCAGGTATGGTATCAACGCAGTCCCTAAAGGCTTTGTACACAGTCTCTACTTTATCTCTGAACGACTGTGCCAGTATGTTGCAGAATTCAACACTGCTTTCCATCCTGGGAGGTTCTGGTAGTTTAGCTAATCTTTTAAACATTGAAAAGAGCTCCTTGCTAGAGTTTGCCTGTAGGATTTTTGAGGAAAAGTATTTACTTTTTTCTTCCAGTATCAGTTTCTTATAGTCTGCCAGAGCTCGTGCATATTTTGTTTTTTCTATGGGGTTGTAATTCGCTCCCCATAGTCTTTCTACCCTTCTACAGATTTGACTCCAACGCATCCAGAACGCCTCAGCTCGACTCATCCTGGACATCCCCCGACACAGCCACATCGCCGGACACCTGAGAGACCTGCACTGACTCCCCGTCAGCAAGAGAATCACGTTCCGACTCCTCACCCACGCACACAAAGCTCTCCACAACCAAGGCCCCAGATACCTCAACGACCGTCTGACCTTCTACACTCCCACCCGCCAGCTACGATCGACCAACCACACCCTCGCCGCCGTCCCCGCATCCGAAGAGCCACAACGGGAGGAAGATCCTTCTCCTACCTGGCTGCCAAGACGTGGAACTCCCTACCCATCCACCTCCGCCTGACCCAAGACCACCTCTCCTTCAGGAAGCAACTCAAGACCTGGCTGTTCGAACAGTAGCGGACCCCCTCCCCCTAGCGCCTTGAGACCCTCCGGGTGAGTAGCGCGCTATACAAATGCTTGATTGATTGATTGATTGATTGTTTGATTGATTGATTGTGCTCTAAGTTTGCCAGAAAACCATGGTTCTGATGGATTTTTCCACCTGGAGAGGAAGGACTTCATTAGAGCTAACGGATCGACTGCAGTTTTAATCCAGGTGGAAAACCTGTGGGCAGCAGTGTTAGCGTTGGTGGTAAGGTTTGTATGGAATAGGGACGACTGTAGAGTGAGGGTGTTGATATTTCCCCACTCCCGACCTTTGACTGAGACCAGAGGATTATGAGGTCTCGAGATGTGCTGATCCATACTCAATGTAAACATTATAGCTTTGTGGTCTGACCATGGGACAGGTAACACTTCGGAGACCTTAATGGATGGATTTGACGTGAAAATACCATCTAGGGTGTGCCCTGTGACTGGGTATTGTGTCAGGGAACAACTGGCCATGGTATCAACTCGTAAGGCTGTGTCATAGTCCTCCTGTTTTTCTAAGTGATAGTTGAATCTCCTAATATTGTAAAATCAGATACAGCTATGCTGGATTCTAAAACAGGGCTAATAGCATTCACTAAGGTGGTTCTTGCCCTTGGAGGCCTATATAAAAGAAGGCCCTTAAGTGTATAATTTTTACTTGATGTGATCTGAAAGGATAGTGTTTCACAGTCTGGGGAACTTCCAGCTGTGGATCCTGAGATTTGCAGATTGTCTCTAAAAATAATTGCTAGTCCCCCCCGTTTCTTTGCTCTGTCAGCTCTAACAATAGAATACCCTGCTGGAATTGCTAGGGCAAGGTCCGGGTTGGAGAATTCATCCGCCCATGTTTCCCTAACAAATGCCAGGTCGGGTTTATATGAGCCCACCATTTCTGCAAATTCTGTGTTGTGTTTTGGTAGTGACCGAGCATTGATCAGCATACCCTGGAATACCTTTGTGGTTCCTTGTTGTGATTGTTCGTGCTGGGGGGCAGCAACCTTGACTTTAGTGAAGCTCAGGTGCATTTTGCACTGGTGGCACTGCTTGGGCTCACTGTGTAGATCTATTAGAGGGCAGGTAAAGTTTATGTCTGTCTTTTTTAGGACAAGAAATTCTCATTGATATGGTCTGTTGTTCTACACCTGGTACTTGGCTACTCCATCTCACCTCCCAACACAAGATCAATTATCAAACCAGCCTTTGGTTGGAATGAAGATTGCGCATCTTGCTGCTTCTTACGTTTAACTTTCATTCCAGCGACTTTACTGCTTGTGTGTGCCACTAAAGTATCTCTCCTCACAGTTCTGTTGCAATAGCTGCTCAATACAATAGGAGCACACACGCTTCCTTGTGTTGCCTATAATAACAAGCATTTGCAATGCAGTCGGTCTTGCATGTGCGAGACTTTGACCTATTGGCATTGTAAATGACAATGACGTTTATGTAAGTGTTTTGAAAACCTGCAAGCAGATGTGTGTAAACTTGCACTTTGTACTTATGGTCGGTGCATTGTCTGGCCGGGACTTGCAGCCTGTTCTTTTCCGAGATATTTAGATGCCACATAAATCATATCACATAAAACATGCCACCCAAAGGGTAGAGTAGTGAATTCTATCCGCAAATCCTCAAATATCCGTGCACCTCGTTGAGTGATCTTTCTATTTTTGAGTGAGAGATGAATAATTTAAAATATAAATGATAAATAACGTTTTGGAACAAATGAGTGTCAATATCATAGTAACAACAATGTATTTGACAAAAAAACACTTTCATGTGCCATGCAGAAGGAACATTGCACTTGACAATGTACACACCTCACTGTAGAAACAGCTACAGGGTAGTGTTTACATTTAAAAGCAGAACGTGTATTTTCTACTCTACATAAAATTATTGAAATTGGCCGATTTTGATTAGGCTATCGCTTCTGAAACTGTATTTAGTCCTGTATCGTCAACTTTGAGATAAAGAATCAATTTATGTATTATCAATTCACAATGAGAAATTGATAAAAATGCAGTTTGCCTCTATATATGATATTTTAATTATGTTTTTGGGCACGTATTATTATTAAACTACTAAACACTCATCCAGTCAGCGCCATACTAGATGTAGCACCCCAATAATATAGTTGAGTATACGGGCAAGGCAAAAAAGCGTGTTTACTTTTCAATAGTAATAATAAACAGAAGCAAACCGGGATAAAAAGTAGTTAGGTATACTGCAATCGATTGAAATAAAAGGAACAGATGATGGCACATGTGTACTGCGAAGCCAGGCAATATAAATTAATGTGCTTTTGTGTAATGTAACTGGTGCGCGTGTCAAGCGCTCCAATACCTCCGGGTCGAGTTGGCGCTATATATAAAACTGCTAAACAAAAGAAAATAAGGTTTGCGGAGGGGGTAGGGACGTATTCCACTTGACTTAAGTCAGGGCAAATTTAGGGGTGATGTGAGTTTGTAGGGTAGGTAATTAATTAAATCCACTGGAGAATAATTGTATTTCAAATATGGTAAGGTTTTGTCGGGAGAATGCTAAATTATACTACTGTAGATACTGGGCCAGAAAGAGGTCACAACCTCCAAATGCGGGTAACTTAGCAGGTGTGACAAAAAAGTCATAGCCTAAAGCCATTTCCGCTGTAAAACATCCACATAACCGGAGCAGTAGCTGCTGCTGGTGAGATCTCCTAGAGTCACCCTCTAAGGAAGCAGCATTCCTGGTGTAGTCTCTCAGCTGACTCCTCACCTGAGCCCCCGTGCCTTCAAGGCAAGGTGATATATGGTAAAAGGAATCTAGCAATGACTCATGTCTCCTAGCCTGACAGTTTTGCCTCATGCAGGAAGTGGGATTTTTTTATTTATTTATTTATTGCGATTTTATATAGCGCGAACATTACCCGAAGGTGTCAGAGCGCTTTACAAAAGAACCAGTTGCGTTACATAAGGACTTTGGATTACATGAGTTACATACGAGATACAAACAGAAAAAATTGCAAATGTACAAGTTGTAAAGTCACTCAAGGAGGAGATATAAACAAGAAAAATTGCAAATGTACAAGTTGTAAAGTCACGCAAGGAAGAGATACAAACGGAAAACTCTAAAATCACATAGGAATGGTAGTAAGTACAAAGGTCTACTACATATACTAGCGGTTAGAGTTCTATATAAACAAATAGTAAGTTCACTCAGGATTACATTTTAACAGCGATTAGGCTTGGACAATTATATATTACATATTTACATATATATATAATTATGAGTTACAGAAGCATGGCTCAGGCATAGGGAAAAAAGCAGGCAAGGGGAGAGAAATTCAGGGGAGAGAGGAAAGGAATAAGGGAGGTAGAAAGAGTGAGGGATGGAAGAGGTAGGGGAGGGGGTGATGAGTGATGGGATCTGCTCTGTCCACGCCGGACCCCCGGGCTCCCCCGCCCTGACCCACCACAGTGCAAGGCCCGCTCCTCAAAGCCAACCCGGGCCAGGCCCATAAAGCCACCATCTTGAGTGCGACAGGCTGGGGGGAAGATCGTTCCAGGGAGCACACCTCGCTGAGATAAGGTCCCCAGAGCCATCGCTTTATGATCGGAATACGTTTATTACGGATTCTGCAAAGAAAGTGCAAACCTCTGCAGAAACTCGTGCACCTGCAGGCTGCGTTATTTCCTGCTGCAGCCATGTCAGTGAGTGACTCGGCGGAAGTGATTCAAAGGGCAGTTGAGGGCTAATTGCAATGTAAGATCTCCTCCACTGCATGCCCCCGGAGCATAACCCCGCTCGGTGTACATGTAAGTACTCAGTGCGGTCTCACATGAGGGGGCGCGGTATCTGAAGTCGCGCTGGGAAGCAACATAATACCAGGAGAAAGGGGGAGGAAAACCATGAAAACAAACATAAACAAGCATTTGCAATGCAATAGGTCTCGCATTACTTTAAGTTTGAGCATTTGGCGTTGCAAATATTAATGCAACGCCAATAGCTCAAACTTTCCGTAATGAAAGACCTACAGCATTGTAAATTCTTGTTTGAACTATTTATCAGTCTCATGTTCTACAAATACATGTGGATGCCAAATATTGGTACAGAGGCTTTGCAGGTGCTACTTGTTTAGTACCCCTTGCACTTCCCTTACTAAGCTAAGTTTCAGGGTTTAACAAACTTGTTGCTGAATGCAAAAGTAAACACAATACATAAATCCCTTTTTACATCCTGTAGTTTCTAGTTCTTGCCCCTACTTTAACTCCTCAGCAACACTTAGGAGCAGTCAAGGGGAAAAGGATGGGACAAAGAGTTAATACTGTGATATCATTGTGGTCAAAGGGTAAGTGAGGACCCTCTCACTGCATCTTGTATTTTGGTGAACAAATAAAAACATGCAAAGACAGTCCCTACTGCACATGCCTACACTGGTTTACGAAGGGTTATCTGAAGAAAGAATCACAGGCTAGGAACAGACATTCATTTAGATAAGTCGCATTACATATCTTATTGTTAAACAAGGCATAAGAAAAATTACCGGTTTAAACTAAAATTGAAAATTATAACACTAGTACTCCATATGCCAAATTCTATATCTTGTTGCATAAATACATTTTCCATTGATTTCAGATATATAGTCTACATTGCGTACATAGCACATTAATTGAAATAGGAAAACTAAAATTGTCAAACGGCTTTTTTAAATGGGGAGATGTCAAGTCCTGTTACCATTGATGAAATTATAGAATGGAGTGCACAAATTTTCATCTCATACAAAAGGATGTCACTGCAATACAGATGCTGCTAGATATTGCTATTACATATAAAATAAAGTATTTTCTAGCCTACATAACTAAAAAAAAGCTGCCAGTCACCAAGGAGTTCCGTGACCATTAATACAGGAATAAGGCCAAAGCCCAAATTCCTTTAATAAATCATGGAATTCCTAGGTGACGATATTCCTTTAATATATAATGAAGGGTAATCTATTCCTTATAATATATGGTGACAAAAGTAACCTTTCCCTCAAAAGCTTAAATCTTTGGTTTCTTACTCTTTTATATAAAAGAGATAAGGTTTCAGTTAAACAGATCACATTTCGACTAAGTATAATGAGATTAAGCATCCCAATTGGCAGCTAGTAATTTCTTCCAAAACCGTAATATACACTATTTACTGTATCACTTTTAAAAACAACTGTAGTTTTTAGACTGTGTAGGAACATACAGAGATGTTCATGCTTCTGTGAAATTGTGTAATGATTAGTGGCTGTGCAAACAAAATATGTCATACATTTTCTTATTTTTACTAAAGGATATTAATTTCAAGGAAGCAGTCGAGAAGGGCTAAAAAGCCAATTCATCCTTTTATTGTTAAAAAAATATCTCTTGGAATTCTGCTCAGTATGGTGCTGGCGAACCTTTGCAAAAGAGGTGGGACATGCGCCCGCCTTTAGCCATTTGTAGGCTACGATAACGAAATGACACAGGCAACAACCAACCCAATGCGTGGGGGGAGTCAGACCCACACAATGAAGTTTAGAGTGCTTACAAGAAGCCTTGCAGAGCAGCGCATGTGCGCTGGCTCAAGCTCGACCTAAACAGGAAGCACAATGAAATAAAATATTTGTGTAGGATCACGTAATTTGGAAAAACGTGGAAGCCGAGAAAAATGGAGGTTTTTCTAATTTTACATTGTGCTTTTCAGCCATGACTTGTATCTCTGGTCCTCTCCTGTTTTCCATGAAAGGTTAATGTGTTTTCTTTAATTCTTAACACATAAGGTTGGAGCATGGGTGGCTGCCTGAAACCACATGAAAGCTCAGCTCCATTTGGGCTGGAGGGTTCAACAGAACATCGAGCAGAGCCAGGCATCTGGCTCAAACTTGGCTCGAGCTTTCTTTGGCTAGCCGGCCTCTAGCATATGCTTATTGTCTGTGTAAAGCCATTTGGCGATTGGGAAAGACTTCACAAAATCACAAGATGGTTTGAATACATGCAAAAACGCCATTTTGCTGACACAACCCCTGTGATTTTGAGAGTCGCTAAACTTGCAACAGCAAAATACTTTCCTATATACGACTTCAGGATTTTAGCAGTTTACAAAAGATATAAATTTAAGGTTCATTCTCCTGGTGAGGGAAAGCGCGTTCCAAAGCATTGCACAACTACACCAAGGGCCTTATCTTAAGTGCAGATTTTATTAATCGTGGGGTTGCCTAAAATGAAATGACATAAAGATCTCAGTTTAAGTGTGGGTGTAACTGTTTTTTGTTTGCCAGAAAAGTATGCACGGGTTTCGTTTTTCAGACAAGAATCTTTTGCTGAAAATGAAATAGGAGATTTTGTGTTAAGTGTGCTTAATTATCTCCCTCATTAGGCAATAACAACAGCAATGCTTCTTTACCATTCCATCAATGAAACAATATCTATCTCTTTATTTATTTGCAGAGTTTTATATAGCGCGAACATGACCCTTCAGGGTATCAGAGAGCTGTACACATAGCAGTCAGGTCATACATACAGGAGTAAATGCAAGAAGGAATATGCAGGGAGCAATACAGATACAGTGTACGAAAAGGTCTGGTAGAGCCATGGTCTGGAGGTGTCCTCGGGAAAATGGCCAATCTGAGTGATTTAGGATTACTAGTGCAATAGTAATGTAACAACATACTTGTTATACACTGTTGAAACACTTTATTAACGGTTACTATCATTACATGCATTGGTATTCAGCGAATCGACTTTGGAAGGATTAATAGCTGAGGTGACCTGGTCAAGCATTTGCAATTCAATAGGTCTCGTATTATTAAAGTTTGATCTATTGGCATTGCTAATAATAATGCAACACCAATAGCTCAAACATTCAGTTTACAAAAAGGAGCCACAAAGCCTAGGAAAAGTAGAGAAAAGCAGAGGGAAGGGGAAGGGACAAGGAGTAACCACTCGGAAAGAGAGGAGCATAGTCATGGGGAAAGGCGAGAGAGAAGAAAGGCGCAAAAGGGACATGGGGATAAAGGAGGAAAGAAAATGTTGTGGAAGGATATTACAAGAGGGAGAGAGGAAGGGAGACGGAAATAAGAAGATACATGAGTGAGGGGAGAGAGAAAGAGGGAGACAATGGGCGGGAAGGCGAGGGACACGTGGAAGAGCGTGGAGGCTAGAGAAATCCTGTTGTTAAAAGAAAGGTGAGTGGCCCTGCTCTCCCTACATGGACCACGCTGCCCTCCTCTTCTGAGTACCCTAGAGCTCCTTACTTGTCCAGCATCGCGGGAAAGCGAGGGACACGTGGAAGAGCGTGGAGGCTAGAGAAAGCCTGTTGTTAAAAGAAAGGTGAGTGGCCCTGCTCTCTGTACATGGACCACGCTGCCCTCCTCTCCTGAGTACCCTAGAGCTCCTTACTTGTCCAGCATCGCGGGAAAGCGAGGGACACGTGGAAGAGCGTGGAGGCTAGAGAAAGCCTGTTGTTAAAAGAAAGGTGAGTGGCCCTGCTCTCTGTACATGGACCACGCTGCCCTCCTCTCCTGAGTACCCTAGAGCTCCTTACTTGTCCAGCATCGCGGGAAAGCGAGGGACACGTGGAAGAGCGTGGAGGCTAGAGAAAGCCTGTTGTTAAAAGAAAGGTGAGTGGCCCTGCTCTCTGTACATGGACCACGCTGCCCTCCTCTCCTGAGTACCCTAGAGCTCCTTACCTGTCCAGCATCGCGGGAAAGCGAGGGACACGTGGAAGAGCGTGGAGGCTAGAGAAAGCCTGTTGTTAAAAGAAAGGTGAGTGGCCCTGCTCTCTGTACATGGACCACGCTGCCCTCCTCTCCTGAGTACCCTAGAGCTCCTTACTTGTCCAGCATCGCGGGAAAGCGAGGGACACGTGGAAGAGCGTGGAGGCTAGAGAAAGCCTGTTGTTAAAAGAAAGGTGAGTGGCCCTGCTCTCTGTACATGGACCACGCTGCCCTCCTCTCCTGAGTACCCTAGAGCTCCTTACCTGTCCAACATCGCGGGAAAGCGAGGGACACGTGGAAGAGCGTGGAGGCTAGAGAAAGCCTGTTGTTAAAAGAAAGGTGAGTGGCTCTGCTCTCTGTACATGGACCACGCTGCTCTCCTCTCCTGAGTACCCTAGAGCTCCTTACTTGTCCAGCATCGCGGGAAAGCGAGGGACACGTGGAAGAGCGTGGAGGCTAGAGAAAGCCTGTTGTTAAAAGAAAGGTGAGTGGCCCTGCTCTCTGTACATGGACCACGCTGCCCTCCTCTCCTGAGTACCCTAGAGCTCCTTACCTGTCCAGCATCGCGGGAAAGCGAGGGACACGTGGAAGAGCGTGGAGGCTAGAGAAAGCCTGTTGTTAAAAGAAAGGTGAGTGGCCCTGCTCTCTGTACATGGACCACGCTGCCCTCCTCTCCTGAGTACCCTAGAGCTCCATACTTGTCCAGCATCGCGGGAAAGCGAGGGACACGTGGAAGAGCGTGGAGGCTAGAGAAAGCCTGTTGTTAAAAGAAAGGTGAGTGGCCCTGCTCTCTGTACATGGACCACGCTGCCCTCCTCTCCTGAGTACCCTAGAGCTCCTTACTTGTCCAGCATCGCGGGAAAGCGAGGGACACGTGGAAGAGCGTGGAGGCTAGAGAAAGCCTGTTGTTAAAAGAAAGGTGAGTGGCCCTGCTCTCTGTACATGGACCACGCTGCCCTCCTCTCCTGAGTACCCTAGAGCTCCTTACTTGTCCAGCATCGCGGGAAAGCGAGGGACACGTGGAAGAGCGTGGAGGCTAGAGAAAGCCTGTTGTTAAAAGAAAGGTGAGTGGCCCTGCTCTCTGTACATGGACCACGCTGCCCTCCTCTCCTGAGTACCCTAGAGCTCCTTACTTGTCCAGCATCGCGGGAAAGCGAGGGACACGTGGAAGAGCGTGGAGGCTAGAGAAAGCCTGTTGTTAAAAGAAAGGTGAGTGGCCCTGCTCTCTGTACATGGACCACGCTGCCCTCCTCTCCTGAGTACCCTAGAGCTCCTTACTTGTCCAGCATCGCGGGAAAGCGAGGGACACGTGGAAGAGCGTGGAGGCTAGAGAAAGCCTGTTGTTAAAAGAAAGGTGAGTGGCCCTGCTCTCTGTACATGGACCACGCTGCCCTCCTCTCCTGAGTACCCTAGAGCTCCTTACTTGTCCAGCATCGCTGGAAAGCGAGGACACGTGGAAGAGCGTGGAGGCTAGAGAAAGCCTGTTGTTAAAAGAAAGGTGAGTGGCCCTGCTCTCTGTACATGGACCACGCTGCTCTCCTCTTCTGAGTACCCTAGAGCTCCTTACTTGTCCAGCATCGCGGGAAAGCGAGGGACGCGTGGAAGAGCGTGGAGGCTAGAGAAAGCCTGTTGTTAAAAGAAAGGTGAGTGGCCCTGCTCTCTGTACATGGACCACGCTGCCCTCCTCTCCTGAGTACCGTAGAGCTCCTTACTTGTCCAGCATCGCGGGAAAGCGAGGGACACGTGGAAGAGCGTGGAGGCTAGAGAAAGCCTGTTGTTAAAAGAAAGGTGAGTGGCTCTGCTCTCTGTACATGGACCACGCTGCCCTCCTCTCCTGAGTACCCTAGAGCTCCTTACTTGTCCAGCATCGCGGGAAAGCGAGGGACACGTGGAAGAGCGTGGAGGCTAGAGAAAGCCTGTTGTTAAAAGAAAGGTGAGTGGCCCTGCTCTCTGTACATGGACCACGCTGCCCTCCTCTCCTGAGTACCCTAGAGCTCCTTACTTGTCCAGCATCGCGGGAAAGCGAGGGACACGTGGAAGAGCGTGGAGGCTAGAGAAAGCCTGTTGTTAAAAGAAAGGTGAGTGGCCCTGCTCTCTGTACATGGACCACGCTGCCCTCCTCTCCTGAGTACCCTAGAGCTCCTTACTTGTCCAGCATCGCGGGAAAGCGAGGGACACGTGGAAGAGCGTGGAGGCTAGAGAAAGCCTGTTGTTAAAAGAAAGGTGAGTGGCCCTGCTCTCTGTACATGGACCACGCTGCCCTCCTCTCATGAGTACCCTAGAGCTCCTTACTTGTCCAGCATCGCGGGAAAGCGAGGGACACGTGGAAGAGCGTGGAGGCTAGAGAAAGCCTGTTGTTAAAAGAAAGGTGAGTGGCCCTGCTCTCTGTACATGGACCACGCTGCCCTCCTCTCCTGAGTACCCTAGAGCTCCTTACTTGTCCAGCATCGCGGGAAAGCGAGGGACACGTGGAAGAGCGTGGAGGCTAGAGAAAGCCTGTTGTTAAAAGAAAGGTGAGTGGCCCTGCTCTCTGTACATGGACCACGCTGCCCTCCTCTCCTGAGTACCCTAGAGCTCCTTACTTGTCCAGCATCGCGGGAAAGCGAGGGACACGTGGAAGAGCGTGGAGGCTAGAGAAAGCCTGTTGTTAAAAGAAAGGTGAGTGGCCCTGCTCTCTGTACATGGACCACGCTGCCCTCCTCTCCTGAGTACCCTAGAGCTCCTTACTTGTCCAGCATCGCGGGAAAGCGAGGGACACGTGGAAGAGCGTGGAGGCTAGAGAAAGCCTGTTGTTAAAAGAAAGGTGAGTGGCCCTGCTCTCTGTACATGGACCACGCTGCTCTCCTCTCCTGAGTACCCTAGAGCTCCTTACTTGTCCAGCATCGCGGGAAAGCGAGGGACACGTGGAAGAGCGTGGAGGCTAGAGAAAGCCTGTTGTTAAAAGAAAGGTGAGTGGCCCTGCTCTCTGTACATGGACCACGCTGCCCTCCTCTCCTGAGTACCCTAGAGCTCCTTACTTGTCCAGCATCGCGGGAAAGCGAGGGACACGTGGAAGAGCGTGGAGGCTAGAGAAAGCCTGTTGTTAAAAGAAAGGTGAGTGGCCCTGCTCTCTGTACATGGACCACGCTGCTCTCCTCTCCTGAGTACCCTAGAGCTCCTTACTTGTCCAGCATCGCGGGAAAGCGAGGGACACGTGGAAGAGCGTGGAGGCTAGAGAAAGCCTGTTGTTAAAAGAAAGGTGAGTGGCCCTGCTCTCTGTACATGGACCACGCTGCCCTCCTCTCCTGAGTACCCTAGAGCTCCTTACTTGTCCAGCATCGCTGGAAAGCGAGGGACACGTGGAAGAGCGTGGAGGCTAGAGAAAGCCTGTTGTTAAAAGAAAGGTGAGTGGCCCTGCTCTCTGTACATGGACCACGCTGCCCTCCTCTCCTGAGTACCCTAGAGCTCCTTACTTGTCCAGCATCGCGGGAAAGCGAGGGACACGTGGAAGAGCGTGGAGGCTAGAGAAAGCCTGTTGTTAAAAGAAAGGTGAGTGGCCCTGCTCTCTGTACATGGACCACGCTGCCCTCCTCTCCTGAGTACCCTAGAGCTCCTTACTTGTCCAGCATCGCGGAAAGCGAGGGACACGTGGAAGAGCGTGGAGGCTAGAGAAAGCCTGTTGTTAAAAGAAAGGTGAGTGGCCGTGCTCTCTGTACATGGACCACGCTGCTCTCCTCTCCTGAGTACCCTAGAGCTCCTTACCTGTCCAGCATCTGCGGACACCTTTCATCTCCCAGCCCTTGGAATGCAACATTAACTGCCTGGCACAGGGGGTGAACTTCAGTTAATAGCTGCTTCATGAAGAGCAGCGCCTTGTCGTGCTTCAGTGCCCTGTACAGCCGAGATGAATGTGAGCTGGAGCGACAGCCCGTCAGGATGCAGGAAGTGCGCGCCGACGGCCGGGCCGCGTGAAATGTGCATCTGTGAGAGATGTATACCTGGCGCTTGAATACGCCAGCTATCTCATCGGCCTAATTAGTAGAAAAACTGTCAGATCCTGAATGGATGGACATCGCCCCTCCCCCCCTGCCCCCCCCACACAACCCCCACCGACCCCCGAGCACTAACAGAGCAACCTTTAACCTAGAACACCGCCCCCACATTTCTTCGCTTGTTGCTCAACTACCGACAGTCATATACCAGCTCTCCGTGAAGGGGACATAACCCAGGCTCCATGCCCATACAATCTATGGCCTCTCTGCTGCTTCAGGCTAACAGCGGGTCTGCTGTATATTGTTACTTTTCTGTTTTTATCGCACCCTTCTGTGCTGTGAAATGGACTGAATGTGACCTTGATATAGTCTAATGAAGACGAAAGAAAACAGCTGAAAATGAAAGTAAAACAGAGACGAGTCACGTAAGGAAGGGGAAAAAGATAACGTTAGGAACAGAGAGTGCAAAATACAACAAGCACTGGTTAGAGGAAACTCTCCCATCTGCCGAGGTAGACGTGAAATGTCCCTTCTTCCACACTGGTGAACAAGTGATGTGTAGAAAGAAGGATTGTTCATCACGCCATAAAATTAGTAACTAGAGCCTGATACAACATGACGCCATAAAGCAAGATACAAAGTGACTCCACGGTGCCTGCTCCGGTGTCACGCTAGATAGAGTTTCTTATTGCAATGTCGCAGACGGCGTATGTCCAAGCAAGAGCGGTTTCTGCCTTCACTGCAGAAAATTATTTCATTGCACATGAGACTGCAGGAGGAAGAGACTCTCGGGAGGAGACCGATGTACTTTCTCGTATCAACAGGTCAAGGAGCAATCCTACCGGGCCAGCCCCAGGATCCGTTCAGAGGCCTGTGTACAGCCATGATTCCCGACAGGCACGTGGCAAGCTATAAATAGATTCTACTACAGAGGAGGTGACCTCATCTTTGGTCAGAGGAGGCGGATGAAATATTCTTTTAATCACAGCGTTTGCAGGCTGCGAACTTTACACAGTGAATTTAATTACCTCTAAAATGTACCCAGTGTAGCAATACACCAACAACACGTTCGCTGAAGCATTTTTTATTTACAAAACCATAGCACAGTTCTTAAGGACCAACATACATCACTCCAAATACAGTCTGGCCTAAGTTTAGCAGTTTACATGGTGTGCGAAAGCCTGCAACTAGAAAATTCGAAGCCAAGAGAAAGGAGGCGAGAAACAGACGTTTAAATAAAAAGATAAAACCAGATTCAGCCTGGATTGTAAATCACTGCTGCATTCATCAGAACTCCCCATTCACCCCGTCCCACCAAAAACAGCATTCTTTATCAAAAAGAATCCCCAGCTTCCTCGAAGTACCCAACTGCCACTAAGGCACAGGTAAATTCCGTCGTCACCCTCCTAAACACCAAAACCATCACCAAACCCCCACAGACACGCATCCACTTTTTCAGTAACAAATGTGGTGAAACCCTTCCCCTTTACCAAAAGCAACATCCAAAGAACATCAGCAGGCAGGCTAGCAAACAGAAAGCACTGGCAGGCACATATCTACAGCTAAATATTTCACAGGGCGCACTAGGAATCAGGTCAACACAAGCCCAAACCATTAAATGCGGTCCTTTATTCCGAAAAAGGGGCAATCACTCATCAAACACCCCAAATGTGTTTTCGGTTTTAGTAGGCCAGAAGATTCATGAGGAAAACGGGATATGAAAAATAAATAAACAAGTGTGTTATAAAGAAAGATTTCTCTAGAAATATAAATTCACACTTACATAGCACTAAACGTGCTAGCGCGAGCCTCCGCACAGCGTGATTAGTGGTGCTCAGTACTACAATCCCATCCTTTTCTCTAGCATATCTGGCGCCTACTTACTCTACTCGTGACGTCTTGAGATGTGGTGGCAGTGTCCCTCGACGCGTCCGTTTCAGTGCAGGCCTATGCATAGGCTACAGCTAAATTAACAGACCTTTCACACCGGAGGTGATCCATTAGCGGCAATTCCATCTATAAGAGTACCGGTTTTTGATGTGTCCTGCTTCGTTTACTTGCCTTTTAACTTGTTAAGCTGGGGCATCTGCTACCGATTAATCAAACGAGTTAACATGGAGGCAGACAGACAGAATCGGCGCCTGGTGCCGTTCTGTACATTGTCCGCAACAGACTAACACCACGCAGACGTCATCGATGCTCAGAAAACCAAAAAAGCACTCAGTGAACAGTACCTCCGACACTGCATTTCCCGCAGCTCACAGTCGATACATTGCCTCCGCGGGTAAACTGCATGCAAAGCCAGAGATGCAAACACAGAGTTAACAAGCACGGAATCGAAACCAGTGGCTTGTTGCCAACGCTGTATCATATTACTCGTATATTTTAAAAAAACTGTCTTGCTATCAGAGCCGGCCCTTGCTTAGACAGCGCACTTGGCAGAAATACAATTACGACGCGCTGAAAGTTACACAAGAGAGAGAGGTGAAAACGAAGGGAAAAGAGTCGGTGGAAAACTTGTGGATAGAGGCACAAAACAGTTACGGTGACAGTAACAAAGAAAGTATGAAGAAGAGAGACGGAAAAGTGGGAGAAAGGATGTGAAGCGAGAGTTGGGAAGGAGAAGACAGGCAGAGACGGGACTGAGGATGAGCGGAACATCAAAGCGGCCGTGAAAGTGATCGCGATCAAGCGCGGCCAGCGATGCGAGGGAGCGCGGCAGCGAAGCGAACGCGCGCTGTTGCGCGTGCTGGCCACCGATGGGAATGGGCGGAGCAAAGGCGGGACATGCGCCCGCCTTTGCCCAATTGCGTGCTGGCTTTTTTAAAAAAAAGCACGCGAAAGCCAATGGCAGCCGCGGAAAGCAAAACCACACGCACGAGCGTGTGAGCAGCTTTCAGAACCCTATACAAAAGGGCTCTCGCTGCGCGAGCAGTGCTGCGCACTGCAACGCAGGCGCGAGCCCTAAAAAACAAAAGATGACTGCTGCAAGCGCTGTGTGCGCTAGTAGGAGGGGGAGGGCTTATAACGTGATTATAACGTGTAAGCAGGAGCGAAATGAAAACGGAGCGGGAAAAGCATGAAAACAATAAAGATAAACAAGCATTTGCAATGCAATAGGTCTCGCATTTACGCGAGTTTGAGCTATTGGCATTGTAAATGACAATACCTTTTATTTAAGTTTTGGTTTTTAAAACATACATAAAAGGCATTGTCATTTACAATGCCAATAGCTTAAACTCGTGTAAATGCGAGACCTATTGCATTGCAAATGCTTGTTAAAACTATAACCAGGGACTATGTACCATTTTAATAATTCCTTATAGCACTTGACATGCGCAGTTAATTGCATTTGCTGTTAGGAGTGACCTCGATAATGGACCAATTTAATAATAGCTTCTTGGATTATGGGGAAGGTTTTATGTTCTTTGTATCATGTATTATTTATGTATTAGGTACTTTTAAGTCCTACGAGTTTCTATTGTGATTAATTGTTCTTATGAATGTAGTGCTTCTGTGGATTCACTACTTTTTATGGTAAAGCAAATAAATAAATGTGATACTTGGTAAGATAGCACAGTAGGTTAATGCATCGCTGCAAAGTTCTGTGAAACTGAAAGGCACGGGCTTCAAATCAAGCAGGGGCAACTTATCGTTTTCACTGTTTCGAAATATTAAAACGAGTACCGCTAAACTGGGATAACAGCAGCGGGGTTTTGCAACTCTTCCAAGTTGTAAACCTGTGAAAAGCAGGATGCTGGAATCGGTAGTCAGAGTAAAATAGGAAGGTGGCACTAGGGATCAGGGTGCGATTCTTGTACCAATGAACAGTGTGGCAGCGGTGGCACCAGTGGATGGCGAGGATCTGGCATTGTGACGTATGTGACGCTGTCAGGGCTGGCGCCAATGAAGAGGGAAGCTCTGGTACCAATACAATGAGTAAAGAGATGCACCAATGGCACGGCTGGGCTGGGTGAGTAGGCGCAGGCAGGTGTGTGCAAAAAAGGCATTGTTGGACCGTGTGGTGAGCTGGTACCGGTGGCAGTGTTGATGTAAGGAGGTGGCACTGGTGAGCGCTGTATGGAAGTGGGCCCGTGTGGGCAGTATGAAAAGCTGGCACCGGCAGACCATAGGAAGAACAGCTAGCACAAGGGAATATTTTGAGGAGTTTACACCGGTGGGAAGTGCCGATTAGCACCAGCAGGTAGTGTGAGGAGGTGGCACCAGTTGCAAGGTTCGAGAGCTGGCATCCGTGGGCAGTGTACACTGGCACGGGTCGGGTGGACAGTCTGCGGAAGTGGAATGATGAGGAGAGGACAGTGGAAGGAGCAAGCACTCATGGGAAGTGCTGACACAAGGCGAGTTTGCACCCACTGGCTGGCAGTGTTAGTATCGCTGGGCAGTGTGAGAAAGCGACACGGAGGGCAGTGTGTGGAGTTGGCAGAGTGATCAGTCCTGGCTGAGTTGTCGGAGCTGGGCAGCACCTGTTCTGGCCGCTGTGCATCATTTCTCTCCTCGGTTACTTCGGTCTGACCCTTTCATCACCAGCCCCGATTCCACACGCCACATTTTCCAGGCGCTCGAAGCAGACCTGCCTCAGTGCGCTGCACTCCAAGCGCTCACTTACTCCCTCTACCTGCCGAAGGGGAGGTGGCGTGATAGGTGGAAACCTGTGACCGTCAGGAAACGGAGATCGCTGCAGCCGGAACATTAACCCAGTCTGCTATCTTTCAGCCAAACAAGCAACCCAGACAGGCCTGTCATAGACTGAATGCAGAAAAAGAACGGTGAATGCTTTGTGCACCTCTATTCCGTTTCACGACTCAAGAATGACGACGCACAAAGGGCGATGAAATAAAACAGACGCTAGGCAAGAAGGCATCCGAGGGTTCAACTTCTCAAACATAATAAATTACAAATAAGATACCTTCTGTCTCGGGGGAGGGGGGTGCATTCCCTCTGCTCTCACGTCCTCTCCGGGTGGGTGACGCACCAAAATAACTTTTTCAACGGTATGCGAGGCTGCCAAGAGCGGGAGGGCATGGGGGAGAGGCGTGTGGAACTAGTCACCTCCCAGCTATTATCAAAGGACATATACGCTCAGCGTGAGGGGCTCGTCCCTTTGAATGAACAGACAGACCCTCCTCTTAGGCCTCTGCAAGTTCAGCAATCACAGACATGAACTGCCTGCCTAGCGCAAAATGTGGCACGTTCCTGAAGGACAGCGTCCTCTGAAAGTGTGCGAAGGGCGTGTAAGCCGAACCATTAAAAGCCAGGGTTACCTGATTTTGAAGGGCAGTATAATTAGAACATAGGTTGTGGCAAAGTAGCAGGCTCGCCTTCTGCAAGAAGACAAGGATTGTGGGGATGTTTATTTGTATTTATATAGCGCTTACCGCCCCTATCTGGGCAACACTGCCACCTCTTTAAATGCCTCACTGCAGTAATCAACATGAGCCGCAATTTAAACAACCTCCGAACCCTTTGACCTAGAAATAGTTTTGTTAAAGTCTGCAAATTATGCAGAAATACAATGACGGCTTGTATGATAAGCGTGTCAAAAATATTCCAGATTTCGATGGGAAAAGGCCATGACTTCACAATGACGCAATCGCGTTTTTCCCCAGTGGCACTGAACATATTTCATCAAAGTAAAGGGGTAATCGCTAAAGGTCCATCGGAAAGTAAGGCACAGACATCAGGCATGGCGGCGTGGCTGTGCCAACACGGCAGGAGCGGGGCACTGCAGTCCAGCATGTTGGACACGCTCAATGGGCGTGCTGGCCTGAATGGGTCGGGGTTGACTGTGTACAGCCCAGAGATGCCCTTAACGTGTCTCCTCCGCCCTTAGTGGTGTGCTCGGCTGGGCGGCTACCGAAGTATCAGCAGGCATGCGTCTTCCATGTCTGACACCGACATATTTGTAACCGTCCCACTGGGGTGGGGAGAATGTCTACACGCTATACTACACCCTGCACCCATCAAGAAATATTAGACCGAATACCCAGCATGCATTCGACAGAGCGCAGACACACCTTAATAAAAAAGAAGCCCGCGAGCGGTGTGCGCGCGAGAGCGTGCACCATGGCCTATTGCTTGCGGTTACCCGCACGGCCGCCGGGCGCGATAATTGAAAACACATGGCGGCCGTGCGGGTAACCGCACGGAAAAGGCCATTGTGCACGAGCGTGTGGTCAGCTTTTGGAAGCCCCTTACATAAAGTCTCGCAGGGCAGCGCATGCGCGCTACTCTAGGCTCGACCTAAAAAGTTATCTGAAACAGGAGATAACAAGGCTAGTGAAAGTACACTGTACTTTACGGTGCTCCTGAGCCTTGGAAGGAAGCAGGGCACAAGTGCTAAAAAAAGAAGTGGGGGGACTAACCTAGTTAATCAGTATGCAAGTGGCATCGCAGCGCGTGGCATTGCGGCGCGTGACATCGCGGCGCGTGACATCACAGCGCGTGACATCACAGGAACTGGCATCACAAGAAGTGACATCAGATCTTAAGCCCTCACATATATGTTTAGCAGGTGTATCATAAGTACATTTGAGCACATTTCGAGCATACTTGCAAACCCTCTTGATTTAGGCAGAAGATTCACACTTTTGTACGCTACACATAAAACAATGTTACCTTTTATCAGCGTTAAGTTTTCTCTAGCCATACTGCTTTAAAAGAAATAGTGATATTTAAATTATTACAACGCCTCCTCAGGGGTATAAGCGCTATATAAATGCTATTTATTTTGTGCAAATGCTGGGAAACATCATCACATCTGAAGTTTCTACAGTGCATGCATATCTCCTAAACAGAGGCTGAACAACGTTAAAAGCTGCCTCTCTTCAGTATGTGTGAAGTGCTAACAAGGTGTGAGCCTTTGTTTCCCCTCTGCTGCATTTGCATCAGGTGTGAGGCTCCTGACTGCTCCCAGCCAGGAGACTCCAACAAAAGGAGGCATGATGACCCCACAAATTCGGCCTTTGTTATGGGCCCAGCAGGAGTCAGAACGAAGAGAGCCCCGTCCCCGCCTGCACGTTGTTGCAGATAGAAAGCAGATAACAACGTGTAGGCACTGTAGGATGTGTCCCGGTGTTTGTCAATTACACCGGGACGAATTCAGCATATTTTATGTGGGGCCACACTTTTTGGCAGGGCGTCCACCCTGTGAAAAAAGTGGGGGGACGCCGTCCACCCGCGTGTACCCCCGAATCGTTCCCTGGAGGGAAGTCAGCTATCGGCTGCGGGAATGAGACAGGAGGCAGGAAAGAGGAATGACGCTGGAATGGACCAATCGTAAGCAGGAGGCGGGAATGAAGTGGTTTTATCCACCACAGCAGGTCTTGCATGCTGCGCATGCGCACTTATGCTCGACCTAAAAAGGAAATAAAAAAGAAAACCTTTAAGATCATTCATAAACCGGCCTTATTTTCAGTTACATGGTATTCACAGCGCTTATGAAATCGGCTTTGGTCAACTAATAATCGAGGTGTATGCAGACATTATTATTTGCCATGAAAGGTGCCAGCAGCTGAGCACGTTAGCACACTAGAAATACATTAATAATTGGCCATGTCTATTTTTAGCATGATGGTGACATGAAAAATATTCTTGGCAGTGGAACGTATACCAGCAGATATTCGATGAGGAGATGGAGAGTTAATACTTCACCGATAAAGATGTCAAATGTATTACAGTTTCAGGGTTTTCTTTCCTCTGAATTTAACAAAGAAACGGGATTGTGTAATTTTCAGTAATATGTCCAGGGCCATTGGAATTATGCGATTTTTCAGTTTTCCATAGATTTCTGGATTTGCTGTATTTTCCACATAATCCATGAACTGCTGCATAATCTGCAGAATTTAACAAAAACGTTTTGCTTCTAGCTCAAATGGATCCAAAGCTATTAAAAGTCAGCAACGTGTGTTGCTGCAGTGAAAGGCCCTTTGCCAAGGTGACAGGTCACCATTTTTGTTGCTTATTGCTGCGTTGGTGTGTTAAACTGGTACTAATGAGTTGAAACCTTTGCAGACAGTATTAACATGTATACAAATGACAACATAATTAAGCTATACTATCACAAAATGTGCCGCATTAAGCTGCATAATTTGCCTTTTCTTACCATTATAGTTTAGTCAAATCTGCTGCATAATTTGGCCCTACCTGCCACATATTTCGAGTGGCCCTAAATTTCACTCACAATGAAATTCTAGGAAAAACTCATCAACAAGAAACTGGTCAAACACCTCAATGCTAACAACCTCCTGAATCCATCCCGATCAGGACTCGGACCAAACAGCAGCACTGACACTGCCCTCATTGCTGCTACAGACAACATCTGTCTCATCATTGACCAGGGCAACCCTGCAACCCTCATCCTCCTCTCCATGTCCTTCGACATTGTCTCCTGACCGATCCTTATCCAACGCCTCCATGAGACAGGAATTTGCAGATCGGCTCTTCAATGAATCTTTTCCTTACTCACAAGCAGCAAACAGGCTGTCAACCTGACCCCCTGCACCTTCGAACCATCCAATCTGATCTGCAGAGTCCTCCAAGGGCTGCCTCTCAGACCCACGGTTCAATAGCTACATGGCCCCGCTGACCAACATCGTCTGTACCCATGGCCACAATGTCATCTTGTGCGCCGATGCTACACAGTTTATCCTCTACCTCACCGATGACACTCCCAAGACCCAAGCGAAATTTATTGACTACATCAGAAGTCGCCCTCTGGATGAAGTCCTGCTGCCTGAAGCTCAACCCGGACAAGATGGAGACTCCTCAGAAAAGACACCTCACTCTGGTCCTCAGCCTGGTGGCTGTCAGAACTAAGACCCACCCCAACGACGTCAAACCAAACTACAAATCTAGGGGTCACGGTTGACACCACATCTCGATGTACAGCCAGGTTAACTTGATCACATCCTCTTGTTTCCACACCCACAAACTCATCAGCAACATATTCAGACGGCTCCTCCTCAACACCCGTCGTACAGTCACCCAAGCGCTATCTAATCACGCATGCTAGACTACAGTATGAATCTCAACTCATCTCACCAAGAGGCTCCTGGTCATCCTACGGCCAGACTGGCACTCAACCTCCCACCTGCTCCCACACAACACTTATCTCAAAGACCGCCATTGGATCCCTGTCTACAAACGTGGACTCTTTCAAAGTACTCACGCACACACACTGCACAACCTAGGCCCCGTGTACCTAAACAGCCGCATCAGCTTTCACACCCCCGCATATTCGTTCTGCCAGCCTGCATGCCTTGCATTCATGGATCCAGACAAATCCTGCGGCTAGCACTTTTCGTACCTGACTCCTACAGCCTAGAACTGTCTCCTCTCTCACAGCAGAGCTGCCAGCACAGCCCTAGAATTCCGAAAGAAACTGAAACCTGCCTGGCTTTTCCAAAAGGCCCCAGACAGGGCAGTTTCTCCTTCTTTTAAAGTGCCAGAATACCCACCAGGGGCCGTATTATGGAAAGTTCCCTGGGGGCAATGGGCATGTGCGCCCGCTTTGCATGCTTCCGGGGCACTTTGGTATTACAGAAAGGGCCGCAGGCGCTTGTGCCCTGGGGACAGCGCATTCAACATAATAGGGCGCACTTTCCCTGTTTGCACCTGGCATACCTGTTTTAAGGTGTGCCGTGGCGCAAACTGAGAAAGTGCGCCCTATTTGTATTAGGGCACCAGGGTGAGTTGTGCGCTCTTCAAGTAAACAAACATAACATTGAACTGCCCATTCATTATTCCCTCTTCATATATAGAGTATATTTAAACATTCCACTAGATGGCAGACACGGATCAAAAACAGTGACACAAACTGTTTGGGCTTTGGGAACACTCATGCCTACATCAATTAAGTTTAAAATGTCTAAAACCAAGCGAGGATTGGGCACTGACATGGACAGCAATCTTAAGAGAGATGATACAGCTAATCATGACATCAGCAACTGAATATTGATCACCCAATAATGAATTAATCAAGGAACGTGCATTGTCCACTGAAATGATAATGGACGATTTTAGACAGACAGAAATAAATATTTAATTAATTTTCAATAAGGTTTGAAGGAGTTGTACTGAATCTGAGACGTGTGTGGCGAATGGCATTTCGCTTAAAAGAAAGTTTGTGTTTGAAGGATTTTTAAGCGGCTTTTCCACAGTGTTGGACTGGCCTTTTAAATGCTTTTAAATGTATACCTGTAACCATGAATTTAACACAAAAGTGCTTATAGAAACTGGAAGAGTTAAAACACTCTGATGTGTGTAACCCCAGCAACACCTAAAACCCCACAGGCTGGTAGTCTCTGCTACACTCGTGCCCATCTGCCAGTACCCAGGGCCACTGGAATTATGCAGCAGGAGAGGACCAGATTATGCAGCAGGAATGAGTAAATTATGTAGCAAGAAAAGGCAAATTATGCGGAATAATGCAGCACATTTTGTAGTAATATTACTTTATTATTTCGTAATTTTTATACTTGATATCACTGTATGGGCGTTGGGTGCATCTCATTAGTACCAGTTTAACACCCACATATAGCAATAAGCAACAGAAAGGTAACCTGTCATCCTTTACAAAGGGCCTTCCACTGCGCAGCAACACGTGTCGCTGCATTTTAACTAACTTTTGAGCCGTTTGAGCTGGAAACAATTTTCTTTGTTAAAATCTGCAGTTTATATGGCAGATGATGGATTATGTGGCAAATGCAGCAAATCTATACTAATGCAAAAATTGCAGCAGCAGCAGAATCGCATAATCCCAGTGGCCCTGCCAATACCGGAAAACCTCCAATTTGGAAAAGCAGTCACCAGATTGAGGGTCTGGAAGCACATTTTAAGTATCTAATGGCACTTCGGCAAAGAGCATCTTTCAACAAACTCCCACATAGCAGGGACCTGGCTGGCCAGCTATCTTCTGAAAAAATCTGGCCACATGGTTCCCAAGAGCACTCAGTAGGTCATTAGCTATCTCAAGCTACAGTTTGGAAACCGTGATTATTGCACACAGTTCAATTTGCCTTGGTAGCAAGGGGTGCCAGGATATTTGGTGCTACTAGAAAAGCAATATTATTAGGCTGGTTTTCTTGTCAAGTGCTGCCACCTAGAGGACACCTTTACCTGTAGTTTTATAATGTGTTGAATCGGATTATCAAGATTAAACGCATACTCATTCAAACCAGGGGACATTGTCTAACATCACAATTTGTCCAATGAAGGGAAATAATAAAACAGTTGTCAAACAGCTGCAGAAAAACAGCACAACTGAAGTAAGGAGTGTGTAGTGAACACGCCTTAGTGTGGGTCTGTGACACCCACAAGCACTACCCACTGCACAAGTAGATCTATTCCGGTTAATTATACACATTGCAGGTGAAAAATAAGATCACACCATCACAGCAAAGAACAGCACATAAAAACAAGCTGCTTTATCTCCAGGTGTGAAGGGGGCGTGCAGGCGACATCCTACAAAGACACACAAAGCACCGTCTCTTAACCACACCATCCTGCTTTTCAGCCTCCTGCATGTGCATTCAGAGGTTTTCTTTTCACTTTTTACATTATAAGTCTGAACTGAAAAATCCTAGAATGCAAATGGCTTTTGGCAAAAAAAAGCCAGGATTGGCTGAAGATGTCACACATGGATGCGGGCACTTGGCAGCTAGGATGGTGCCCCACACACTTATTTTTAGGTAGAGCCTAGACAGCGCTTTTGCTGTCGCCTAGCGACCTGTTGTACATGGTTTGTGGAGTTAAACTCCACCCATTGCTTGCAATTGCTTTAATTTGTCTATGTGAGTGTCCTTTAAAAATTCTTTCCTGCTAGTGGTCAGTCCTGCCTCCTTGTCTCTCCTTTTTCTCTTCCGTGGAGTAACCCTGGGCGTAGTTTGCGTAGTAGCACTTCACGTAGCTACGTGAAGTACATTTTGAACTACACGTAGCTATGCAAATTGCATAGCTGTGTGCTTGACTGCACTGTACAATAGTTGCCAAAAGTATCTTGCACAGTGCAAGTTAAGATAAAATAAGTATCTGTCTTTATATGCTAAAATGCATATAGCATTTCACAAAAGTGAAATCAATAAATTAACAAGCAGTGAGAGAGGTGATGATTTTGGTATCCTCCCTAACCTAGGGAGAGAACCAAGCAGATGCCTTGAAAACAAAAAGCACATCTTTTGAACGATTCAGTGGTGGTCCCATCCTCTTAGGACCACCCCAAGCACAGTTATTGGCAAAAATACAATCCCAACCAAAGGCCCTGCAAAGCATTATGGGACAAGATTAGCAGTGGGCAGTGAATATTATAGTATCCAATATCAAAATAATTCTACAAAGAGCTGCAGTTCCACTAGTCGTTACTAGATGTCCTTCACGAGTCAAATGCAAAAGCTTCATGAAAGGGTTTCAATGCTTTTGCATTTGACTCGTGAGGGACATCTAGTAACGACTAGTGGAACTGCAGCTTGATGTATTAATAATTTCAATGCTTTTGCATTTGACTCGTGAGGGACATCTAGTAACGACTAGGTGAACTGCAGCTCTTTGTAGAATTATTTTGATATTGGACACTATAATATTCACTGCCCACTGCTAATCTCAGTCCCATAATGCTTTGCAGGGCCTTTGGTTGGGATTGTATTTTTGCCCATAACTGTAGCTTGGGGTGGTCCTAGGAGGAAGGGACCACCACTGAATCGTTCACATGATATGCTTTTTGTGTTCAAGGCATCTGCTTGGTCCTCCCCTAGGTTAGGGGGAACCCAAAATCATCACCTCTCTCACTGCTTGATATTTTCATTGTCAAAGTTCACTTTTGTGAATTTGTTATATGCTTTTTAGCATAGAAAATTGCTTTAACAAAGCATTTGTATGGGTTTAGTATACTGCTGCTGCTGCTGCTATGCTACGTTGATTAGCAGTGTTTTTTACTCGGCTACGTGCCATTTGCGTAGCGTAGTAACACAAACTTTGCATGCTCCGTGAGCGTAGCAAAGTATTATGCCTAGGGTTACCGTGGAGCAGGGATAAACTACTGTCTCATTATGCTATGGTTCTTTATCTGTTTTTTTGGGGTGCTATTCTTTTCTTGGTTTCTTGTTCTGTCACTGTTTGCCTGTGTTCAGCTTCGGCATCTTAGCTACTTACATTTTAATATAGCATTTCTCCCTCCCACCTCCTCTTAATGCCACAGTTGTATTAGTGCTGCCTCCTGCGTCGTGCCTTCTGCTCCTTGCTTGTATTTTTTTTTTGCCCTTTTTGTAATTTTGGATGTCGACCATCAGTTGGGCTTCTTTTTGTAAGATGATAGATGGTCATTACGATGGCGGGCGGACAAAGTCCGCCCGCCACCGTAACGGCAAACGGTGGCATCCCGTATTGTTTACATTGCGGCGGGCGTTGCTGTGAGCAGCACCCGCCGCAATGTAAATAAAGCATATTGTGCATTTGCATGCACAACGTGACAGGCACCGCGCGGTGCCTGCCACTTTGTGCATGCAAATGTCGGAGGGTACCATGGGTACCCCCCAAGTGCAGCCACCCACCCCCCCAACCACCTGGGGGCCCGCAATGGGTCCCCAAAGGCATTCTCCGCATGCCTTTCCATGGCGGAGTCTCCGCCATGGAAAGGCATGAGACCGCCATCATCGTAATATGGATGGCGGTGCCTGCAAGGCACCACCACCATATTGCAGGCCTTTTCCGCCCGGTAGGCAATCGGGCGGATTGCATACCGGCGGAAAACTGGCGGACGGTCTTTCCGTCCGCCTGGGTCCCCACCGCCATCGTAATATGGCAGGGGGAAATGTTAGGCGGGTGGTGGAAAATAGCGGGCGGATCGCCACAGCCATACGGGCGGTGGCGATCCGCCCGCTATCATAATGACCCCCTTAGTTTGGTATTGGGCTTCCTTTTAAGGCTTTTGGCTTGTTTTTAGCCTTTATTCACAGTGAAGAAACACAAATTCACACCATGCCATATCTGCTGCCAGGTAGATCAGGGCGGTACTGAGCAGTGGGGCCTCCTTCCACGTGCCTCCCGCTTGCTGATTATATATATATTTTTTGCCTTTTGTAATTTTGGATGTCAACAGTCAGTTGGGTTTCTTTTGGGAGGATATTAGTTTGGTTTTGAGCTTCCTTTTGAGGGCAAGTGGGCGTGTTTTTAACCTCTTTTTACAGTGACAAAACGCAAATTCAGGCACCATTTGGGGCGGTTCTAAGCAGTGGTACACTCCTTCCATAATGCCGTCATGTTGGCCGAGGTATTGGAGTACTGTAGATTATGTGAGCACGAGTTACTTTAAACAATCCTCTCGCTCACTTTTTCCTCCCTTTCCTTATGTCACATTGTAAAAAGTGACGATTTACCATGCCTTGTCTGCTGAGCAGTACAGCCAGTGATAGCATTTACCCTGTAAAGGAGCCCTCCTGTGGCGGTTATAATTCACACTCATCCCCTAATTATTGCAGTTGTATCTTTCTGGCAGTTAACGTTTTGTGGCGTGGACCAGCATTGTCACACTGTCAACGTCCACAGTCGGACAATTGATTGATAAAATACAAATGGCCATTGTTCCTGGTGGAGCTCAGACAGATAATCGGTTGTGTTTTGCGATGTCATGGTTACTGCGCGGTGAGGGCGATTCAGGGCAATCCAAATAGCCTTGGTGCACCAGCAAGGAGCTCAACCGCACTTTTGGATAATCTATTAACTTTTTTGGGTGGTCAAATTCAGTTTTTGTTGGAAATTTGTGCACAAGCTATTTTGGAGACAAAGCTTCCCACCTGCACAAGAGAGGCAGTCGGACCCTGGATTATTCATATGCACGGAGAGGCGGGCGCGTGGTTAAAGGTAAGATGCTTTGCCCTTCTGGCTCTGCACATTTTGTTCAGAAACAGTGGTTCAGGAGTTGTCAGTGAGAATGTTTGTGTGGGCCAGTCACCAAGCATGCTTATTTCAAAAATACAAAATCTTATTTTGGACGGGCCTTTGACCACATTGTATGCATTTACATTCTGGCTGAGGCAGCAGCAGAGGGGGTATGATTATGCCCACCTCCCCACCCCTTCCACTCCCGGGCTCTCTCCCGCCCTACTTCCATGTTTTATTTGACTTCCTCGGCTGGGGCAGACATGCAGTTACTATGAAATTACTACAATGTGGTCTCCCGGCAACGGGTGGAGACATTGCCTTCGTGGTTGAAGCACACAAAGCATTCAGAACAGAATTATTCTATTCTTGGGTTAAATTTCCGGCTACGAATGCACGTACACAATTGTTTCACACTTACATTGAAGATGAAACACCAGAGGAATACTTTCCATATATGGATACAGAAATTCCGTTAACTTACCAAGAACACGTACATTGGTTTAAAGGCGCCCTCCCCCATACTGTAGAATGTGAGACTGGGTCTGCTCAGTAAAGAAGAAGTGACTTGGCCGGTCCTAGAGGTTTATACACCACTTCTTAATATTGCTAATTTAGATACTGCAGAATTAGCAACATTAAATGAAGATCTAGTAAAACATTTACAGATATCGCACACAGTTCATAATGCGAACACTCACAATTTCCCCTGCCCGGACCACTCAGGCTGCACAACCACAATTGGCTACCACGGGTCTCAGCACCTAAATGCTGAATGCTGTAATGGGAAAGATTCCCACCAGTCAGGAACAAACTCTGTTCTGGATAACACAGAAAACAAGTCAGCTCGATGCGTTCTTTTCCCCATATGGGTCAGAAGGACAAACACAGAATATTAACAATTTGCTTGCCAATGGAAATGGCTCCCCTGGTGGAAGATTGTGCCACTTGGGGTATAGACTTCGCTGCTGTTTACACCAGAAACCATGGTACCCCTTCAATAGCAGTTTTACCTGAAGTACTGAAATAAGTACAGAATGAGTACGGGGCAGCACCTGCCCTGGACTTTGGGATGAAACTGATGGGCAATTTTGCCACAGTATCAGCCATTATGGGAAGTAACATAAAGGGGGAAGCAGCGGCATTGGCTATAGGAGCGGGAATTGCCTAAAATTATCGGGGAAACCTATGCTACGCTAGGTACAGATAATTTGAGAGCCAGACCTGGGAAAACACAGGTTAAGAGTCATTCTAAAAAGGATAACTCTAAACAAGCACCCAATTCTTCTAAAAAGAAATGGGGCAATAATCAAAAAAATAAACAAAACAAGACACAATCACGGGTGGGTCTCCTCAACAGGAAACCACGGACAAGAAATATAATTTAAGAAACCATGATAACATTAGAAAGCCTGACAGGTATCAGAATACTGATTCTTGTTCCTCTCATTCTTTTCAGGATTCATCCGATATACTTTCGGAGAGAGGTGGATGGTCAGAGCATAGATCAGAAGAGCGTATGAAGCCAAAAAGGAAACACATCGCACTTCAGACTACATCCTTAAAAAGAAGACAAAGAAAAAACTCCTAAATCTCAATTCAAAATTAAGAAGGTAGCTGGGATTAAAATAAGACATGTCCAGGCTACTGAGGACTCTGCTTCTGAAGGGGAATTGGCAGTGACTATGCTGGACAGCGTTGCAGAAGTCACAATACCTCACCAGAACCTGATGGATTATCTGGTGGTAGTAGCGCTGAATGAGCAAATCACGTTAGAAACACCTGATACAAGGGTAAATGTCCCAAACTGTTTACACGAAATAACGCTCCAAATGGAGAGGGACATACCCAGAAACATCAAGGCTCTCTATTGGGAGAACCTGACCCATGGTTATGATATTCTTTTGGCTTAAAAGGATTAGCCATCTGAGTCCGTATTAGAGTGCCCAATGGAGGAAAAGGTCATTTTACCTGCTTTCTCTGACCTGGTTCCAGAATCAATTTAACATTCATACACCAAGGAGTGGGCGTTAGCACTAGCTCCAGCACTATACCTCAATCATGTTGAGTGGGATGATGAGTCACCTTTTATTTATTTACCTATTTATATATTTATATAGCGCACTAATACCCAGAGGCGTCTAGGCGCTGACATCCAACCTCCTGCCAGCCACGGGGAATAAGAAGAAAAAAATGTAAAAAATCCAGTATTTGTAAAGCGCACAGCTACCTCCGAAGTGGTGTCCCGGCGCTGGAGGCCGTCGGGAAGATTAAGCAAGCTATTGCCCAGAGTCACATGGTGCTGGGCTGACCTGCCGCCGGTGCCGGGGATCGACCCGTGAGACCCAGATTCCAGCGTCAGTCGCCCTGGCCGCGGCGCCACACCTCTTCCTGCTGCTTATCTTTAGGCCTAAAAAAGCCAGGTCTTCAGTCCCTTCCTGAAGGATATCAGGTCTGATGAATTTTTCAGTGAAAGTGGCAATTGATTCCACAATCTGGTGGTAATGTATATAAAGCTTTTGCCACCCCAGTTGGAAAGACGTGCCTTGGGAACTTCCACCAGCTGATGGGAAGAGGACCGCAGCATTCTGGGCGGAGTGTACCAGCGAAAGTGGTCAATCAGATTTGCAGGACCCTGGTTGTGCAGCGCCCTAAAGGCGATGCAAAGAGCTTTAAACTTGATCCTCTTTTCCACCGGGAGCCAGTGAAGCGAATTAAGGGCCGCCTTTGCAGAAGCATATTTAGGTACTTTAAATAGCAGGCGGGTGGCTGAGTTCTGCAAGACTTGCATTTTGACGAGGAGGGCTTTATTAATTCCGATCAGAAGGCCGTTGCAGTAGTCCAGCCTTGACAGAACTAATGCCGAGACCACTGTTTTCTCTAGGTCAGGTGGTATAAAGCAGAAGATTTTCCTCAGAATCTTTAGGGTGTAACAGATGGCTGATGTGATTGCATTCACATGATGGGAGAATGAAAGAGTGGTGTCAAAGATGATTCCCAGATTCCTCGCCTTGGGAACTGGAGTGGGGAGAGGGCCAAGTTCACTAGGCCACCAGTCTGAGGACCAATGGGAGACATCTCTGCCAAAAATAAGAACCTCCGTTTTATTGGAGTTCAGCTTAAGACAGTTCTCAGACATCCATTTGCTCACCTGTCCCATACAGGCATGAAAGTTGTGAATAGTACTGCGAGAGTCCTCTGAGATGAATACTATTATCTGAGTGTCATCGGCGTATGACACCATGGCAAATCCAAAGGATTTGATAAGCCTGGCAAGGGGAACCACATACAAATTAAAAAGAGTCGGGCTGAGAGAAGAGCCCTGTGGGACCCCACATGGAAGATTAAAACTCTGAGAGCTCAGTCCATCCATCTCCACGAATTGTTCCCGGTTAGAAAGGAAGGAGTTACACAATCGAAGGGCGGTGCCGGCAATGCCTATTTCTTGGAGGCGCCGCAGTAGGAGGCCATGGTCCACCGTGTCGAATGCTGCCGACAAATCCAGAAGGATCAGTGCCGCCATGCCTCCCTTGTCTACCGAGCGCCTGATTTCTTCAGCAGCCGTAATCAATGCAAGCTCCGTGCTATGACCGCCTCGAAAACCATATTGGGATGAATCCAGAATGTTGTTGTTTTTGATGAACGCGGTAAGTTCTTGATTCATATATTTTTCAAGTGCTTTTGCTGGCAATGGCAGACAAGTTATCGGGCGATAGTTGCCTGGATCTGTTTTGTCCAGATTGTTTTTTTAATAGTGGTAAAATGGAGGTCTTTTTCCATAATTTAGGGAAAATACCGGATTGGAGAACAAGATTGAATAGCTCTGTGAGATGGCTGACTATCGGTTCGATTGCCGAGATTACGATCTTGGGGGGGCATGGATCTAATGGTGAGCCAGATTTAGCAGCAGAAAGAAGTTTGACCACCTGCTCGTATGTAATTGATGGGAACTCGGAGAGAAGCGCGGAATCCGGGCTGCTGGAATGCTTTAGCACAGGGAGATCCCGACTACTTGCCACCTGGGTAGGATTCAGTGTAAATTTGTCGTAGATGTCACGAACCTTACTGCAAAAGGTGGAAGCCAGAGTATCGCAAAAGGCTTGATCCGGGATGTTATCTTTGTGGACCTGCACTTGGCTAAGTTTTTGAACTGTGGCAAACAGTTCTTTGGCATTATTCTTGGCTTTGCCGATAGTCTCTGAAAAATACTTGATTTTTGCAGTATGGATCCTACCTTTATACTGGGTGAGTATTTCCCTATAGCGCTCTTTTTCCCTGGGTTCATACTTGAGTCTCCAATGCCTTTCTTGCCTGCGGCACTGCCTTTTAAGAAATCTAAGCTCCTCCGAAAACCATGGTTCAGTAGGGGCTGTCCTCGTTGTTATGTGCTGGATTGAGGGCCTAACATAGGTGCGCTGTTTCAGAGGCTCAAATCCTTCTTGCCACAGAGACAGGCAGGACCTTTCCCCTACATTGGCTCTCCCTTTACAAATAACGAGCAACAGAGTCTGTCCCTTATCTGACGTGTGCTCTGGGTGCAGAAGACGGTCCATTCTACATACGTCATATCCATGCCCAAAAGTGACTAACTTAAAAAAGACCCTTCGCTCTTGGGATTTTCCCTAGCACAGGATTATTGATTTCGCCAAGGTCTCATTAAATATGCATGAACCACTATTTCCTAAGGGTTCATTCCTGACGTCTTCCTCTGACCGACTGTGCGTCAATACTAACATTCCATGGCACATATCCGGTATAAATACACCTCCCTTTGCTCAAGCAAACTAGAGAGGACCGAGACTTTCCATGCCGACACTCTGACGTGAGACGCTGCAACCTCCATCATGCCACAGCTCCAGCTGGCAGAGGTCCCTCCACCCATCCTGGGGTGTCCAGCTCAACACCAGGATGAAGTCCCACTGAGGTAATGGGGTTAGACTAAATCCTAGGGGGATTCTTGGCTCTCTAAAGACCTACACACATGCTAGGTACACTTAGGTACATCTAGTTAGGCATCATAGGGGTATAGGCTTTATCTTAATGCATTCTGCATTTCATGTATGTGTTCATTACTATTGCACAATGGTAAAACTGTACCATGCATTTTTATTTAACTGCACTGCTGGCCATATTTCTCTACTACTGTCCAACAGTTGTCGCAGCACATATAACCAGTACTAGAACAACAACTGTGCAATAAATTTTATTGTAAACACACCCGACTGTTTCTTCTATGTACTTCTCTGAGATGAGTGACTGAATGAAAAGTAGTATATTGTTTCCACGGTCCTGAGGGATCAGGGTTTTATGTTATGTGGTTGCCAGAAGCTATTCCCTTCTTGTCTTCAAGAAGTTTCTAGTGGCCTCTGAGCTAGCTGGCACAGGTAATTAAGTTTAATATAATCGATAGGGACATACCGACCTTAGTCCTATGTCAAACCTATAGGTTATATTATTCCAATGCGCAGAGCCTATTAGGGAAATAGGAACTACACTACATGACGCCCAAACGTGAATTTGGCACTTATTTAACAGTAGAATCTGAGTAGTTCAGTCATGCTTATTCTCAGAGACCCCTACTCACAAAACGCCAGAGACGTCTGGAGTGGGTAGGCACAAAATTCCGCCACAGCTGAGTAGGCAATCTTCCTATGTATTGGCTGTTGGTTAATCAAGCTTGAAGGAAAAAGTTCCCGAACAATTGTGCCTTTTAAAACCTTATCTTAAAACCCTTTTTTAGGACATTTTGTTTTCACAACACAATGTCTGTCGAGGCAGCTGCTCCTGTCACTGGGACACAGGTCTCAAACGACGAAGAGGAAGCAAATGCAATACATTTTGCACCCAAAATCAGGCATACACTTGCACAAAAACCCCTCAGACATGGTTTAACAGACCGAGAGGGTACAGTGATATTAATAGAGGCACACAAAGATTATCAAACAGATGTGTTCTATTCTTGGGTTACATTCCCAGCAGTAAATGCAACAACTCAGACCTTTCATTCTTACATACATGGAAAAGTCCCAGCGGTCTACACTCCGTTCAAGGAGATTAAGATTCCGCACACTAACCAGGACCACAATTTCTGGTTTAATGGCGCCCTACAACAAATAAATAAAACCAGGCTCGGTCCACTAGGTAGACCAGGAGCTACATGGCCGACATTAGCCGGCTACACACCACATCCTGACATTGATATAATGCCACAAGATGCACTGCTCCCACAACACAAAGAGTTGGTAAAACTCTTAAAGAGCCATGACGCAACTCGTCATGAGGACACTTGGTGTCCAGCCCACAGTAGCTACAAATAACACAGCTCCAACACAGAGCACCGCTACTAAAATCACTCCACAAACATTACACACAGTAATGGGCAAACTGCCCACAAAATGTGAACAGATTCCTTTCTGGGTAGCTCAGAAAATTATCCAGTTAGAAGCAGTATTTCCAAATACCACACCATTTGAAAGCATATAATGCTAACACTCTGCTTGCCCATGGGGATCACACCACAGTTAGAGGACTGCACCACTTGGGGTACAGTCTTTGCTGCCATATATACCAGGACTCATGGTATTTCTTCCTTAGCAGTAATTCCAGATGTCTTACGACAGATACAGAACAAGTATGGAGCTGAACCTGACCTTAGGTATGAAATTACTAGGTAACTACGACCAGGTATCAACAATATTACTAGCTAACATTAAAGGGGAAGCAGCTTCAGTGGCGATCCGCCAACACCTAAAAGAGGTCAGTCTTATAGACCAACCACAAGAACTTCCCAAAATAATTGAAACTGCATATGCAGAACTGGGAAGGGACAGTTTGGGTGGGAAAGCTTTTAAAACCACAGCTAATGGGCAGTCCTGAGAAGGACAATTCTAAGCAGACACCTACTTCTTCTAAAAAGAAGTAGGATAATAATCAAAAACAAAATTTTTCAGAAAAGATTCTCAGTCCCGAGGTAGGTCTCCTCAACAGGCGCCCTCTGCAAAGAGGTATAACCTTAGGAATAGGGATAATATTAGGAAACCTGACAGGTATCAGGATACTGATACACATTCCTCTCGACAAACAACACAGGGAGAGAAGGAAAGTCAGCACACAAAGAAGAGCGCAAGCAGTCCAGGGACAAGCACGCTCAGGACTCTTCTAAAACAGAAGACAAGCCACAATCCAAACCTCAATTTAAAAAGGAGAAAGTTGCAGGTCTCAAAGTTAGACATGCACAGAATCCTAAGGACTCAACTTCTGTACGGGGAATGGGCTCAGACAATGCTAGACAGAGCGGCAGAAGTAACAATAGCTCGCCAGAACCTGAAGGAATTTCTGGACAGCAAAAGTGAATGATTACATCACGGTGGAAACACCAGACAAAAGGGTGAGCGTCCCACACAAGTTATATGAAATAACACTCCGCATGGAGGAGGACAAACACAGGAAAGTAAAAGGTCTCTTTGCGAAGAACCTATCGTCTGGTTTTGACATACTGTTAGCAGAACAAGATTAGCCGCCAGCATTCGCCAGGGAGCGCCCAAAGGGAGAAAGTATATTTTTCCTGCATTTTCCAACCATGTTCCAGTTCACCTTAAACATACATATGCACGGGAGTGGGCAGTAGCCCAAGCTCCAGCATTGTATAAAAATCACGCTGGATGGGATGATGTGTCAACCCACCACGTGATCCCATTAATAGTTTCACCACATGCTCAAAGACAATATCGTATTAAGCAAGAAGCTAAAAACACAGGTCAGGGAGATCTTAGATCATCTTGAATACCAGGAGATCATTGAAAAATGCACTTCACAAAAGAACAATCCCTTGTTTCACTTATCAAAACATGATAATACATTTCGTCTAGTTTTCATTTACAGACACTTGAACACTTGCACAAAGACATATGCTGTCCAACATGCAGATAGTGCCGCATTAATGAATAACATTATGTGGGAAAAAATACAAAACGACACTTGTTGTCTCAAATGGATTTTTCTGTCAAACTATAGCACCTGAAAACAGGTACCTAACAGCATTTAGTATATTAGAGTTCCAGCGACAATTTTTTGTCATCTCCCCCGTGGGTATGTGAACAGCTCAGGGGTATTTTCTGAAAGAGTTACTGAATGGCTAAAGCACTTTGATGAAGAAGCGTTGTCCTATTTGGAGGATATTTATCTAACGGACGACCTATGGGGAAACACTTGACCAGGGTGAGCACCATTATTATGGGATTCGCCTCAGGGGGCTACAAATTAAATTTTGAGAAATCAAAAATTGCCCACCTCTGTGTCCTATTTTTGGGATACTAGTTTTCAAGTGAAGGGAAAAGCCTGGCAGCTAACTTTTTAGAAAAGTGTGCGCTGCTCCAGCCTCCAAAGACATTAAAACAACTTCCAATCAGTACTGGGATTCCTAGATTTTGGCAGAACATACATTTTTGATTTCGCAGAGAGAGTAAAACCTTTCTACGACCTTTTTCAAACCTGACTTTTCAGTCAAACACTGGACACAAGAACACACCAATATTCTTTGTTCACTCCAGGAAGATATTATTGCTTCCAAACACATACACACACGTGTAAACTTGCACCACTTGGTACTCAGTATCATATATGGTCAATGTGGGTACACTTATTAAACCTTTAATGAAGGTGAAACTGTACCAATTGCATACAAATCTCATCTGTACACAAACACAGAAATTAGTTTTAATTCAACAGGAAAAAATTCTGACAACCAGACTGCTGTAGCAAAAGAAAGAGCACTGGCTCATGGGATGATGCACTATTGTCGTCACCCCAGTACCGGGGCTAGCATTCCTAATGCCAAAGCCTTACATCCAGAATGGATACAAAGGGCTAATTCTTTTGCTGCATCAGACTTTGAATCCAGATTTGATCCAAGTTTAAAAACACAGGCATTCCTGCAATATGAGAAAGAACATCATCTACCAAATGTAATCTTGCCTCTAGACCAGTATGAATTTTTTAAAATTTACACTGATGGGTCTGCCCCATTGGCCGCCTTTGTTAAAGAACAGATGCTGGATGACAAGTTCTGTCCTCAATGCACCAAAAAACTACCTCTAGGTAATAGCACGGCTCGGTTGGCAGCTTTAAAAGCCCTGATACTTGCACTTGTAAACACGAATCGCGAATTCCCCACACTTATAGTGTGCGATTCCTTTTACTGTGTGCAATCATGTAATAAATATTTACACCATTGGGAACAAAATGGGTTTAAAGATGAAAAAGGTGGCATAATTAAACACAAAAATTATGGGAACAGGTAGTGGAGTTGAAAAATACGACCTACCAAACAAAATCTCACGTGATTAACACACTGAGTCATCAACGTGATGGCGTGCACGTTGCAGGGAATTTATTGGCTGTAGAAGCCACGCAGGGGGCTGTTCACACAGCTTCCGTAGCTGCGCTCACTCGTTCCACAACGAGAATAGACGGTTAGAATATGGTGGCTGTAATTGCTTCATGCAAAGGCAGCACAGCAGTGCCTAAGAAATTTCCACTCATATACTCCTACAAGTTAGGTGCAAACAACATTCCATATGCTCAGATTCCTGGAGTGGGGGATAGAGTATTTCCAAATATGGATAGTAGGCAGGAATTAATCATTTAAAGCACACAAGGGCTTGGGCCCCGCACATTCAGGGGTAATAGCTACAATTTCTTCATTGCAAACAGTGCTATTGGTGGCCAGGGTTCAGAAGTCAGACTATTGGCTTTGTCTTGAACTGCAAAATCTGCAAACAAATGCCAGGCTACACCATCACAAGACCCGCGCATGTCCCATTGCTAGACAGCATCAGACTGTCCACTTGATCGTGTCATGTAACAGGACCACTGTGGCCCCTCAAATTTTGAGGTGGCTTAAAAATATATCTTGGTGGCAGTGGATCCTTGCTCAAGTTTCCTATAGGTATGGCCTCAGCACTCGGCTGATGCTCAAAACTGTTATAGAAAGATTTGCGAGTCCATAACAGGAGATACGCAATCAATGTTACACCCTGACTGTGGCTCCACGCTTAGCTCTCGGGCTGACAAAGAGGCCATGGAAGGGATGGACATAGTATTGCGGTACTCCTCTCCAACGCCATCCTGAGGGAATTTAGGTAGAGGAGAGGAAGGACTGGGGCATAGAGCAATCCTTAACAGCTAGGGTATTAGGCGGGGCGTTAGTGAGGTCAAACACATATATGGATTCAGGGGGCAATACACACCCAGCCAAGAAGCTCTCTAGGAGGTCTGACTCCATTTACGAATGTGGGAACCTGATCATAAATGTGAAGGCACAGTGGCGGATGAAAACCATTCTGTATCTATGATCGTTTGGCTGTTTTACAGGAACTAAAGGAAACAAACAAACAAACAAAGATTCTGTCAAAGTGAAACAGGCCGCCACTGGGAAGTCGAGGTAATCATGGCAAGACCTGTCTGTATCCCAAAAGTCGGGGATCTGGGCAGAGAGAGATAAAGATCGCGGACACAAAGGAATTTGGCCCCTCATACAGAAATACATGTGCCAGTCCTTAAAGTGAAAGGAACAAGAACTGTACTTTTGCCGCATCTTGCCGTGAAAAAGGAAAACAGATTCATTTCAAATGAAAGAATCAACCAAAAACTATGTGGCCAATACTGAGCAGTAGGCCTCGTGAACTCCACAGTAGTAGACGTCCCTCTCACTACTATTCAAGAACTTCAAACTAAAAAGCTCATCACGTTTGAGTAATCAAATCCATGGAGTGGGGTACTATGCAACTATGCAATGGAACTAGTTCTCCTTGAACCAACCTTTCAAATTCAAAATAAAAGTCAAGACAACACTCAAGTTGCAATTTGGCCAAAAACAAATGTGTACACCAACGTTTTTTCAACAAAAACATCAAATAATAAATGCTTCAACGTTTTTCAACAAAAGCATCAAATAACAAAATCTTCAATGTTTTTTCAACAAAAACATCAAATAATAAATGCTTCAACGTTTTTCAACAAAAACATCAAATAATAAATGCTTCAACGTTTTTCAACAAAAGCATCAAATAATAAATGCTTCAATGTTTTTTTTCAACAAAAGCAACAACTAATACATGCTTCAATGTTTTTCAACAAAAACATAAAATATTAACTTCACCATCTGAAAGTTTTTCAGCAAAGACATCAACTATTAATTTCAACATTTCAAACGTTTTTCACCAAAAACAGCAGAAATAACTTCAACTAAACACGATGCAATTTCAACAATTAATCATACTGGCTATTTCATTAACTGTGATACGTTTTCCATGGCTCCACGGAACAGGAAACGAAGCCTGCCAAAAACAAACAATAAACATACAAGTACGAACTTTTGAAACTTTTTTTCTTTTTCCAAAAAGATACAGACCTGGCTTCACCATGGGTAGAACTATGGAGTATTTCTGGGTTCATCTTTTTCTGTTCTAGCTTTGCTTAGAGCTAGCTTTTAGTATGACTTTTAGTGGACACTTTCTACAACACAGGATCAACATAAAACTGAAGCCACATCCATTTTAAATTGCAAAAGAGACTTATAAATGTATTCGGCCTGAATAAGCCTTTGTATTCTAAATGATGTATTTAATCATCCTGTTTTTAATTCTGATTAATGTATTTTGAACTTTCATTCATTTTCATTCATTTTATCATTCATTCAGTGATGTCATTACCTGCAGTACATTTTTCTGAAAATTGGGTTACTGATACAGTGAATAATATGCTGTCGGTTTTAGGAATAATTGCTACATTTTCAGATCATGAAATGTTAGAGATTTATTCTTATTGTGACGCTTTATACCCGTTACCTTCATTAAGGTTATCAACTCTTACACAATTGCAATGCATCTAGAAATGTGGTTGTTTAAACACCAGTAGGAACGTTGCCAAACACCACCAAACACCATCACACGGGGGTGGAATAGTTGACATACATCAGCAGGGGCAACATTAGATGCCATATACAAAACAACAGGACAGACCCAGTTAGGAAAGTATGGGTGGTTTGGCCCTTTGACACAAATACCTGTCACAAAAATGATTCCTGAACATCACCAAGGGACTCAGTATATATAAGCCAGACCTACGTTATGTACAGATAACATCCAGAGGTAGTGAAATCCTACAAGTGTAGGGAAGTTGTGCCCTTTTTGGCTAGAAGCCCCAACACTGACAGTAGTGAAACAAAAGTTTCCTTTACAAAGTTCAAATGCTTTGAGCAATCTGAAAACCATGCTTGTGCAGCACTTTTATTTTTCATTTTCACATCAGCTAAAGAAATATTTTTTCTTTTTTGCAAAATAGCACTCTTAAATAAGACTGCCCCTCTTTCCTTTTTGATAAATTTTATCTTTCACACACAAGCAGTGTGATGCACCTTGGGAATACCTTGCAAACAGGAACCATGCTTTTCATGGTTTCTAATATTTAAAGGACCAGTCTGAAAAGACTGCAACTGCAACATACCTGTTCTCTGATGCTTTGATTTTCCAGTGAAGAATGCGTGGTCATCATCTGTCAGACACTTCCAAATGGAAACGCCAGCGGCATTTACCACCAGGCTGGAACTGCTGAAGTCCCATGCTTGGCGTATTCCCATCAAACCCATCCATTCCTTGCAAATCCAAGGTATCGATTACAGCACCGGCTGCCTCAGCACCAGCAACTGGCAGCACTGCTCATTCTGTGCTCCCACAACGAGTCTGCGAAGTATTACAGAGATCCGTCCGCTGCTGTAACTATCAACAAGAAATGTTATGTCTCTCAGCCACTTGTTATCTCGATTTTGCTAAAACATGTCCTGAAACACATTTTTTCTCTTATTGTTTCAACTCTGACCGAGCTTGGAGCATTCCCTCTAAAATGACCTTTCTTTTTCTTTTTTTTGTTTCTAAAGAAAGCATGGTCTTCTGAACAGCTTGTAAGAGTTTTCAATTTTATAAACAGGAACTTTTATAAGTCACTACTGACTCTAAGAGAGTATTTTTTAATGACACTATAGATTTTTCCTGTCTCCACAGAGTCTTTAGTAATTTTACATATTTTAACAGCTGCTATTTTTTAAGCTCATAAACAACACTCTCATGCAACTACCTGCCAATCATATGCTAATGCCTATTTTAGTCACGTACTTTGCTTTTAATGGGTTATTCACGATTGTCCATAGATAGGAGTGGGTGTTATGTGCTGGATTGAGGGCCTAACATAGGTGCGCTGTTTCAGAGGCTCAAATCCTTCTTGCCACAGAGACAGGCAGGACCTTTCCCCTACATTGGCCCTCCCTTTACAAATAACGAGCAACAGAGTCTGTCCCTTATCTGACGTGTGCTCTGGGTGCAGAAGACGGTCCATTCTACATACGTCATATCCATGCCCAAAAGTGACTAACTTAAAAAGACCCTTCGCTCTTGGGATTTTCCCTAGCACAGGATTATTGATTTCGCCAAGGTCTCATTAAATATGCATGAACCACTATTTCCTAAGGGTTCATTCCTGACGTCTTCCTCTGACCGACTGTGCGTCAATACTAACATTCCAACGCACATATCCGGGATAAATAGACCTCCCTTTGCTCAAGCAAACTAGAGAGGACCGAGACTTTCCATGCCGACACTCTGACGTGAGACGCTGCAACCTGCATCATGCCACAGCTCCAGCTGGCAGAGGTCCCTCCACCCATCCTGGGGTGTCCAGCTCAACACCAGGATGAAGTCCCACTGAGGTAATGGGGTTAGACTAAATCCTAGGGGGATTCTTGGCTCTCTAAAGACCTACACACATGCTAGGTACACTTAGGTACATCTAGTTAGGCATCATAGGGGTATAGGCTTTATCTTAATGCATTCTGCATTTCATGTATGTGTTCATTACTATTGCACAATGGTAAAACTGTACCATGCATTTTTATTTAACTGCACTGCTGGCCATATTTCTCTGCTACTGTCCAACAGTTGTCGCAGCACATATAACCAGTACTAGAACAACAACTGTGCAATAAATTTTATTGTAAACACACCGACTGTTTCTTCTATGTACTTCTCTGAGATGAGTGACTGAATAAAAAGTAGTATATTGTTTCCACGGTCCTGAGGGATCAGGGTTTTATGTTATGTGGTTGCCAGAAACTATTCCCTTCTTGTCTTCAAGAAGTTTCTAGTGGCCTCTGAGCTAGCTGGCACAGGTAATTAAGTTTAATATAATCGATAGGGACATACCGACCTTAGTCCTATGTCAAACCTATAGGTTATATTATTCCAATGCGCAGAGCCTATTAGGGAAATAGGAACTACACTACATCGTAATTTTCCCCGGTTTTTGGGGGACGGTTGCCCGTACTGCCGACCCGATCCAGTCGTGATATTCTATGGCTGCTCTCTCTGGGGCAAGGGATAGGGGTGGTCTGTTACGACTAAGTTCTGAAGATAACTCGGTGTGGTCGAGACGATGCCAGAGAAAACGACTCTGGCTTTTTATAGGCACCTGCTTGTTACCTGCGGAAGAAGGCGAGGTAAGAGTGAGCATGACCGCTGCGTGGTCAGACCAAAGTAGTTGCAGGGTGCTTTTAAATTTCGAGAGCGGACAATCATAAAAAACCGCATCCAGTAGGTGACCGGCTCTGTGAGTAGGACCTTCTGTCAGCTGTGTCAAGCCAACGCTAGTGAGAAGGTCCATCAGGGCCTTCGAATCAGTGTCCTGTACATTATCTAAATGAAAATGTAAGTCCCCCAGTATGGTGTAATCCTGGAAGTTAACTTTATGTTCTAATAATTGCCCCAAGGTTTGTAGGAAATTGGCCCTGGGTCCAGGGGGGCGATAGATCAGCATCCCATTGAAAGAATGGGTGTGATTGATAGCTATTTGGAAAGCGAGTGCCTCACCTAATCGCAAAATCCCATTAACCAGTTCCTCAACCCCTGGGACAATACTCAATAAAACGTGAAACAAAAAAACAAGTTGGGGGAAATCCTAGAACAACTTGATTACCAAGGTGTGATAGAAAGTTGCACCTCATCCATGAATAATCCCTTGTTTCCAGTAATGAAACCGGACAATTCATACCGTCTAGTTTTAGACTACAGACATTTAAACACATCCAGACGCACATTTGCAGTACAAAATGGCCATAGTGCAGCCCTAATGAATAACATTGTGCGGAGAGAAAAAAACAACACTAGGCATCTCAAACAGATTCTTCTGCCAGAATATAGCACCTGAAAGCCGGTATTTGACATCATTTTTAGCACTAGGTTCACAATGGCAATTTTGCCGTTTACCTCAGAGGTATAAGAATTGCCCTGGGATGTTTTCAGTCAGAGTAAGAGAGTTACTGCAAAACTTTGATGAGGAGGCATTTTCCTATGTAGATGATATTTGTCTGATGGACTTTGAATGAATGGAAACTTGGACAGAGTAGACCGCATAATACTGGGGTTTGTTCATTTGGGCAACAAATTCAACTTCGAAAAATCAAAAATTGCCCATCTCAATGTCCTGTTTCTGGGATATGAGTTGTCAAGTGAAAGCAAAAGCCGGGCAGTACATTTATTTTAAAATTGTGCAGTGCGCCAACCTTCAACGACTCTGAAAAGACTACAATCCATTTTAGGATTCCTGGATTTTAGCAGAACATACATTTTGGATTACGCAGAACAAGCAAAACCGTTCTACGATTTAATTAGACCTGATTTTTCAATCAACCATTGAACACAGGAACATACAAACATTTTATGTTCTGTACAAGCTGAAATGATAGCTTCCAAACATTTTCACACATGTGTAAACACAACTAGCCTGGTGATCCGTGTAGTCGCTGGACCCACCGGGTACACCTATATCACTTTCAATGAAGGTGATACAGTACATTTTTGCACCCACTGAGAAACTGCTGTAGTGAGAGAGAGAGAGCACTAGCTCAAGGTAAGCGAATAATTGTTGTTACCCTAGTACCGACCTTAGAGGCCGTTACTAAAGCAAGTGTTCCAAATGCCAAAGCATTAATCCAAGATGGATTCAATGAGCTAACTCTCTCACTGCAACAGAAGGCTATAGATTCGATTCTACACTACAAACACAAGCATTCCTGCAGTACAAACAACAACATCCTCTGCTGAATGAAATAATACCTCTAGCTCGATATGATTACATCATTTATACCAATGGATCTGCTCAGCCTGCCACAGGGACACAACACCAATATTCCACGGCGTGCACAATAGTAAAAAGCGGCATGCATGACAGACAGTTCTGTCCTGAAAAAACACACACAGTCCCTAGGGGATTGTACAGCGCAGTTGGCAGAACTCAAAGCCGTGATGCTGGCACTACAAGTACGGATCACGGATTCCGCACACTTATAGTGTGCAATTCATATTACTGTGTCCAGTCCTATAATGAATATGTTCACTATTGGGGCTAAAATGAATTTTGAGATTCCAAGGGTTGCACTATCAAGCACAAGCTGCTTTGGGAACAAGTGGTGCAGCTGAAAGAATGCTTGACACAGGCTCATGTTATCCACACATTGAGTCATCAACGTGTTGTCGGGCACGTTGCAGGGAATTCCATGGCTGATGAAGCCGCTAAGGCAACAGTTCGCACTGCTGCCTTTGCTGCAATCACTCGTACAAGATTAGACAGAGACATCATGGTGGCTGTCAATGCTGCTCGCAATGACTCCCACCTGCGGAAAGGCTTTCCACTCAAGTACTCCTACAAGTTAGATACACAAAATATTCTGTATGCTCAGATTCCAGGAATGGGGAATAGAGTAATACCAAAAACTGATCGTAGATTGGGATTAATACTAGCTGCACACCAGGGTCTGGGTTCAGCACACACAGGGATTACCACTACAGTTTTGCTACTGAAGCAGCGCTATTGGTGGCCAGGTCTAACTAAACAGATCATGGGGCATATTCTCAAGGACTTATCGCCGATTTATCGGCACTTTAGCGCCACAAAAGTGGCGATAGCTTTATCGCCCTATTCCCAAGCTGGTGCAAACTGCCGATATCGCCAGTTTTCCAGCGATAGCTGGCGCAAAAAACATCGCCACGGATAAGAGCGACAACTAACACTAATGATATGCAGAGTAGGCGTTCCCGTGCAAAACCACACGAAAACACCACTTCTCGATATTCTCAACGACCAGCCAGATCTGCGATGCGACCCAAAAACAGGCGATAAGCGCGTTAGCAGCAGGGATTTAACACCTGCCTTCTACTGGTGTAAAGCAGGACGACAACCTGCAGCATGAAAGGGAGCCCAGCCCAGAGCCACATCTGAAGACCAACACATGCCATGGAGACAATGATCATGCAGCCTGGAGACCCAAGAGGGCCACAACACCCACCGCAACCACCCCCCGGACTCTCCCCCCCTAGGTCATGAAATCCAGTAGTCAACGGTAGTGGAAAAACAGAACTTTATTACAAATACATAAACAACAAGACAAAAAGCTCAGCCAACGCGTTCCATTCCCAACGGGGAACTTCACCAGGGCAACGTGTGGATCCAATAAACTGCAAATGCTGCGGGAACTCCCCAATACCATTCCATATCCCGAAATCAGTAGTCAGAAACCTGTTGGAGAAATGGTGACAATGGTCAAGCGTCCTCATAGTCACAAACGTAATCTGGTACAGTGTATTGCACTTGGACAAACCGGAATGCATACAGGTATGATGAATCCAGTCCAAATATACTGTAACAGAAGTCTGTGTGCTCGTAACCTCCGCTGGAAAGAAAAGGAAGGTTACGACCACACAAACATCTGTTACGGTCTCATTATGCAGGATTCATCATACCTGTAAACATCACGGTTTGTATCATCATGATACCCCTGCACCTTCACTTCCCCCACGCTGTGCATGAACAGCTGGAGACCATGCAAGGGAATTACGCCATAGCTGCCTTACCGCACGTGTCGGGGGCAATTGACTGTACACATGTGCCACTTGTGCCCCCTGCCGACCCTGCACACAATTACCGCTACAGAAAGCACACGCATTCCATCAATGTGCTGGCAATAGTGGACCACTGGGGACAATTCACCAATGTCGTCGCCAACTTCACAGGCAGTGTGCATGATGCATACATCTTCCGACAGTCCTTCATCAACCAGCGCTTCCAGGATGGCACCTATGGCAATGCACTGCTCATTGGTAAGTACTAACTGAACACACCACACACCTCAACTCCACAATCACACAACTCACAATTGTGGGAGAGCACACGTGACATAATCACATACAACATGCCAACCAACATGCCAACTACCGGACACGACAACACAAGTAACCGTGGTAACAGGGGCCAGACATGTAGACAAACCATCCACAAAGGCAGAGCCCCTCTGCCACACAATTGCAGAATGTGGGGAGAGGTGGGAGCCAAGAATGTGCGAAGGAGGCAAGTGACCCAGCAATAAGAAAGGACACAATGCCAAGTGTGGCGGAGATGTGCTGGACAGACTGCAGTATGCAGAGCACAGACATGTCCATGTGGACATCTACTGCTGGTGTTTGCAGTATAGTGGACAGTGGACGCAAACAGGTTATCCCAGGCAGTGTGGAAGACCTTGGACATGTAGCCATGTGGTCCCCCCCTGTAAGCCTGAGCGGAGCGGCCTTGGCCGGCGTATGTCGCGAATGAATAGCCCGGGGCCCTGGGCGTGGTCCAGTTCCGGGATGGCCACCACAATAACTACTGCGTGTGTCTCTGTGTCCGCCATATCGTGACCATAGGCCTACACACACGTGCCTGAGCCCATTCAACGGCCGTATTCACACTGGAGACGAGCTGACTAAGTCCCAAGCGAACCCGCGCACATCTCGTCAGCGCATGCAGGGTCGTGTCTGCCAGGGCGGCGCCCCCCACCCAGCCACAAGGCCGCCGCTGTGACTGGTGGTGCCTGCGCAATCCCGTGCGCCTGCTGCACCCCAGCCCTGGTCCCCAGACCGGTCCGTCGCCCAGCGATGACTGCCCGCCCCTGCGCACCCAGGCCTCAATGCTCACCTGCCGCCACCGGCATGTCTCCAAGAGGGCCCTCCAAGTGCCGGTGCAACCTCCTCAGCCGATCGCTGGATTCCACCCCACAGGCCCCCAGCGCACCCTGCGGCATCGCACCGCGGAGTCATGTGTGTGCTGACTGCTGCCTGCGCGTACACTGCGGTCCAGCAGGGCTCACAAATCAAATTGAGTCCTGATTTGCTGGACGCCGTATCGAGTCCAACGCATCATCGCAGGCTGCACCCCCGCTCAGCTCTTCAGGTGGGCCTAACTCTGTGCACCGCAAGTCATTGCCACGTGGCGGTAGGCCCGTGCTGTACGCAGGCCATCGGGTGCCACCAACTCAGTGCAACGCAAGTTATCGCCACGTGGCGGTAGGCCCGTGCCGGACGCAGGCCATCGGGTGCCACCAACTCAGTGCAGCGTAATTCACGGACCCTTTATGATTGAGTTCCGTGGATGCGGATGCCATCATGTCACCTCCGGCAGTGGGGGATGTGCTGTGGTGGGCCCCTTTTATTGGCAGGGTCACATGTCCCGTGACGCCTGTGCTGGATGGGTGTGGTGTAGGTGTAAACCAGCCCTCAGGGAGTGGCTGTGGCATGCTGACAACTAGACCAGTGACCAGCAGATCACTACAGGGAAGACCTGGGACATGTAGCTGTGTCGTCACCCCCTGTGAGCGTAAGCAGAGTGGGCTGGGCTGGTGTATGCCAGTCCAGCGTAGGGGTGTGAACAATGAGCCCGGCTCTGGGCGTGGTTCAGTTCTGGCCTGGACAAGGAAGTAACCAATGCGTGTGTCTCCGTTGTAGTGTCTGCGCCACCCGGACCGCAATAGGCAATGTTGCACCCTGTGACCCAAGCCCCACAACATGTGCAAAATGGACGTGAGGGGGAATCAGTGACCCTACATTCATCCATACTGTCATACTTGAAGGATCATAGACATGACACATCTGTGTGAATTTGAATGTTATATTCACATTCAGTGGAGTGTTGCAGCTGGAGCAGTACAGGGCCATGCACACCCCACTTGACATTGTTGCCCCATGGAGGGCCAGCCATAGTCCATTAGGGAAGGACAAATTAATCGGAAGAGGAAGAGTTCCGTCCACAGTCTGATTGCTGTGTCATTGGTAACCAAACAGAATATGGCAGTCCATGTCGAGGTCCAAGGTGAGTGTCGCAGAGTGTATCGGGGGACAGTGGAAGGTGATGATGCAGAGGGCAGAACCAAGCAGAAATAGGTCATATGGCGGAGATGAATGCTACCGCTTCCTTCTTACCACTAAGGCAGAATCATCCGCATCTTTGTCCTGGGATGTTTCATGTGCCTCACATGTGGGAGGTGGTGTTTTGTCAGCAGCACTGTGTGGCACTGACACATCAGGGGCCAGATGTGTTTTGTCAGCAGCACTGTGTGGCACTGACACATCAGGGGCCGGAGGTGGATTGTCTGCCGCACTGTGAGGCACTGACACATCAGGGGGCGGAGATGTGGATGTAGAAGCAGCAGCAGCATTCATCGGCGCCAGGCCTTGTGGCAGCAATGCCATGATGAGGGTCTGCAGGGCATGGAAGAGCCCAGCTACATCTTGATGGTGTGCAGCCGTGGCAGCCATTCTTTCCGCCTGCATCCGCTCCCTGTTTTCCATGATCCTCCGCATGTGTTCCAACTCCCGGCTGACATCGCTGGAGCCACTCTGACTAGACAGTTGGGGGCCGATTCCGATTCGGGCCGGAAATCTCTCCGACCGAGCCGGACCCGGAGAGATTTCCGACCGAATCGGACCCGTGCAGTCCGACCGAACGAGTACGATGCGCACGTATGCCATCGGACTCGAGTCGGTCGGACTCCCATTGAAGTCAATGGGAGCCTGTCGTACAACGCGTACGCGGGCTCCCATTGACTCAATGGGTGCGATGCGGACAAGTGCGCCCCTACAGCATGTACGCGGCGAAGCGATTCGCGCCGTACACGCACAGGTAGGGGGACCCATGGGTCCCCCTGTGTGCAACTCGCGCGGCTACGCGTACAGGGGGTCCGACACGGACCCCCAAAGTACGGCTCCGACAGCTCTTTCGAGCCGGAGTGCGCGGCTCGGTCGGACTGCTCGCGGCGCGCATCGTACTTACCCGGCCGGGAACGTCTCCATTGCGCGGTGCGAGTCGTGTCCGTGCGAGTCGGTCGGTGCGGTTCGACCCGGGATCGAGTCGGTCGGAGCGGTCGGGACGCCCGGACGAGTCGGTCGGCGAATACGCATCGTACTCGCCGCCCGGACGCGCGTACGGATCGGTCGGGAAATAGGGCTCCGAATCGGATCCGGTTAAGCCGAATCCGATTCGGAGCCCTACCGGCCGAGATCGGAATCGGCCCCTTGGTCTTGTCTCAGAGTCAGGATTCCAGTGATGTCAGCCATGGATCGTTGGAGAGCATGGAGCGGACTGTGGGTGTCCGTTAGGGACTGTAAGTGGTCCCTGATGGGACTTGGACACCCACGTATGGCATCTAGTTTGGCTGCCATGAGGTCGAACCCCACCCACACCTGATCAGCTATCTTCTCCTGGCACCCTAACACACGGCGTTGGAAGGCCATGTGTTGTTCGTGGGGGTCCTGGGAGTCAGCCGTGGTGGTGGGTGCTTCCTGCTGTGTGGTCTGTGCAGGGGGTGGGGTCTCCTCGATGCCCTGCTCCTGGGGGTGGGGTGCCGAGGCTGTCCATGAGCTGTTGGAGGGCGTCGGAGTCGAAGGTGTTGAGGTCCTCTTCGTCATCAGTGAAGAGCTGTTGGGTCTGCTCTGCAGGAGGTGTTGATTCTCCCTCTGCAATGTGAAGGGGAGATGCAGTTTAACATTGTGTTCACATGTATGTTGACGCATTGTGCAAGTTTACATACAGACTGCATGACAATGTACATTGTGACTGTTTGGGAGGAGCAGCCTATTTGATGCGGGACAGTGGACATTTCGACAACATCATGGATGTGTGTTTGTACTTGTACATTATCATCTCACATTTCCCTGCTATGCCAAATGTGATTGGCCAGTTTCTACACACATGCGGCACCAGTTGTGTCCTCTGTTCTGTTGTGGACGTGTTGCAGTTTGTACCACATTGTTGTCAATGTTGATGTGCTCTGAATGTTATGTGTGTGTGCTGCATTTTGGGAGAGTCCCCCTGCAGCTCTGATTTTGCTGCCCCTTGTCCCTTTCAGGCGGTGTGCCTTTGACTTCAGTGCTTATACAGTGCTGAGATGTTGCATACTTGTGTAAATTGGGCTCTTGGTGGGATTTGGGACTCTGGGGCATGGTTTGTCCGCAGATGTGTTGTTGACGTCAGGGGTTGTTTGTGCACGTGGATGTGTCAGAGTGTGACCTGCTCCTTTACGAATGTGGTCCACACTCAGCCACCTCAGTGTTGTGGCGTGCAACATGTCATGGTATATTGACTGCAGCCATGCTATTCGTCATGCAGTGTCACTTGCATTGTCAGTGTGGCTCACAGACATGCCGCTTTGCTGGGTTTGGCACATGTGCATGGGTTGGTTGTGAAATTGGTGATGTGTGGGTAGGGCCCCCTCTGGGCACATATTCGACGGGGGCCTACTTGCTGTTTCTATGTGTGCTGCAGTGTGCCAGGGGATCAGGGACATGATCCAGAGTCATTGTGGGTGTGCACTGTGCTGTACTTAATTGTGCATGTGTGCCATTGCGCCCATCTCCCTCCGTCCCCCCAGTCCCTGGTCGTTACTCACCCTGTTGCTGTTGTGTCAGGTCATGTTGAGCAGTGTCCGGTCCCCCAACTCCTGCCACCGTCTCCCCACTGATGACTGTGGACACCATTTCCTCCATCTCATCCAGCACCTCCTGTGGCGCTGGACTCCCACCTCCAGTCTGCATTGCTGTCTTCTGGTTGTTGCCGAGTTTCTGCTTGGTTTTGCGCTTCACATCATTCCAGCGCCTCTTGAGCTCTTCCATTGTCCTCCTCAGCACTCTGACTGCATTCACCTTGTCCAGGATGGACTGCCATATTCAATTTTTTGTTGCCAATGACACAGTGGAGGTGACGAACAGTTGTTGATGGTGTTCTACCACCTCCGTTATCAGGATCCTGTTTTCCTGCGGACTTAACCGCGTCTTCCTCTTCTTCTTCTCCTTCCCTTCTCTGACCCCGAGGTCCCAGGCTGGTCCTCCGTGGGGGTTGTGGGGTTCTGGTTGTCCTCTGTACTTGCTCCGGCTGCCTCCATTGTGCTTCGCAGTTGTTTTGGTTTTGTTTGTGGTTTTTTTTCTGCTTTTATAGTGATTTTTCCCGCCTGACGTGTGTGAATTGCAGGCCTGGCGCAGCTTATCGCTGATTTTTTTATCACGGTTGGGCCCATCGCAACTTTTTTCACGTTAGGCTTTAGATTTTTATCGCCGTCCCGGTATTTTTATCGCGGACATTTGACGCGTTATTGGGAAACTATCGCATGTTACCGCCATGTTGAGAATAAGACGTTCACACAGAGTTATTTTCCCGCGATAGACGGCGATGTGGAAAATTGCGTTAGCCTATTTTGGCGATGATTATCACACGTTCTTGAGAATATCCCCCCAAGTACTTTGTCCTCAAATGTGACATCTGTCATCAGATGAAAGGCTCAACCATAGTTCGTCAACCTCAGACACCTCTATTAATCTCAAACAAGCCTCTGGCTTGTGTTTATTTGAATCACTGCAGCCCCTTACATTCAGACAGGACTAACAAGTACATCTTGGTGGCAAGTGGATTCATGCTCCAGGTTCCTGTGGGTTTGGCCACAGCGCTCGGCTGACGCTCGAACTGTTATAAAGGATTTGTGAGTCTTCATCGGTACATACGCAATTGCCACCCTACATTCCGACCATGGCCCGGCGTTTAGATCTCAGGCTTACAAAGAAGCCATGGGAAGTTTGGGTGTGGCCTTGCGGTACTCCTCCCCTTATCATCCCTAGATAAATTCGATAGTTGAGAGGAAAAACCGAGACTTAAAGCAGTCCTTAACAGCCAGGGTACTAGGCTCAGGTCGCAGTTGGGTCAATCACCTATATGGGATCCAGAGGGCACTCTATAACATGCCAAGAAAATCTTTGGGGGGTCGTACTCTATACGAAATCCTGTTTGTTGTGAGAATGTGGGTACCAGACTTCGGTAATGTCAACACAGTTGCAGTAGAAACACCATTTGACATCAATGAACGTTTGGCTGTTTTACAGGAACTCAATGAATTCCGGGCACACAAAGTAACGTGCAAGTAAAACGCACCACCACTGGAGAAGTGAAGGTCATACCGGCAAGAACCGGTTGGATCCCAAAGATTGAGGACTTGGTCAAGGAAAAAATTGTGGACAAGATAGAATTTGGGCCATCTTACAGAGCGCCTGTACCTTTCCTGGCTGTCAAAGGTACCAGAACTGTACTTCTTCTGCCCCTTGCCGGTTACAGAGACAAAAGGTTTGTCTCCATTGATCTGATCAAACCACACTATCTGGCCGATTTTCAACAGTAGGCGGCGTGGGCTCCTAGGTAGCCACCGCACTCCTCTCGCTACTGTTCAGGAAGTTCAGATGGAAGCTTTAATAAATACAGAAGATTCCCTCTCCAAAGAGAAGCTGTAAACAACAATGAAGTATTACTTCTTCCTGTTGAAAAACTACAGCTGCACAGTCAATGAGTACAGCAACACAAATTTCAATAAAAGAATTTGACAATGTCTACGTGAATATGCCACAGATGGAGTCATCTCCCAGTTCTACAAAATCTGCTGAGCTGCCAAAAAAAGACTGCGCAGCGTCTGCCTACTTCTTGCATTACGACGACTTCTCATTGAATTCAAGTGAACCTGAGAGAATCGAGATACCACCGCCTCTCCCTTTCAAGCTACGAGTGTATGCTCGCTATCGTTGGCTGAAAAAGACATACTTTGTCAGTCCTTGGTTACATCTCTTGATTACTATTCCTTGTCCTCTCGATTGGTCTGGTAACTGTCTTTTTTACCTACCTCTGAATGGACACTATCTCCCAAAACACTCTGCAGTACAACTTGTGAACTTGGTTCTGAAACCACATGCATCATCGCACTGTGAACTAAGGGACCTTTTCCTGGTGAACATTACAGCAGTTCCAGTTCAGGAAGGAATAGTGTGGGACAGGGTATTGTATGATGTATATGGCCCTACTGAACTTTTACAAATACCATATTTGTTTAAAATTTCCTTAAATTATATCATCACCTCCAGTACCTTCTCTGATGATTGGGACATTGAAACTGTGCACAATTTGCTTGCAGATCTAGAACAATCAACTGCATTTTCTAATTATGAATTGTATGATGGTACATGTCATTTTTGTGATATGTTCTGCTATCAACATTATGGTCACCACTTCTTACACAAAGCAAGTATCCCACATGCTGTTTATAATTATACTCAATGGGAAGACTGCTCAACTCCAGCGAAAGGTAGTTCAAAAACATTTGCCCAAAGGTTTGCTTATTTTTCTGGTTTTGACACATCAGACCCAGCCTCTTACTACTAAAGGCTTGCACGTACACCTGCAAAGAAAAATATGCTAACAAACACCTAGCTGATAAACTCTGCTTCCTTTATTTCCCAACTGTCTGTACAAGATTTCGACTTTTAGAAAGACACCATAGACACAAAATCTCATACCACATAAACTAATTTTCCTTAATAAAACAGTGCAACAAACCTCTTGTCTTGGATTAGCCAAGATGAAGGATTTTAACACACCCTGTATTCCCACTTTCTCACGCTTTGAGAACTGGCAACATTGCACACAATACAGTGAGGATACACTTGATACCATGATATCCCAATTAGAAGGGATGGTTGGTTTGGCCTGTGGACAAAAATGGGTGCAAATCGAGATTCTTGGGCAACACCAAAGAGTTTAGGATCAATAGGCCTTATCAGCGATATGTACAATCAGAACACTCGGGTGGTGTCATTATACAGTGTTGGGAAGTTGTGCCTTGATTGGGTAAATACCTCAACACTTTCTCAGTTGCAGCAACACTTTCCCTTCCTTCTGATGGCACGGATCTCAGAGATTTTTTTATTAGGCCCCCGGAACCCACGTCAAAAGCGCTTCTTGTATGCAATTCAGAACGAGCTGTGGAAAGTTTCTCAACAGGAAGCTGCTGAAGAGTGCGCGCGATTGATAGGGTTAATTTAGAAAATGGCTTTGGCTGTGGTTGACAATGGTATGACCACATTAACATCCAGAATTTATTCACTGGCCAACATAGTATCTTATGCAATTGACATAATACAGCGAGATATGTCTATTTTATGACATGGACAATCACAACTATGGTCCATTGTATTATTAAGATGGACGCTTCAAACATTATGTTCTGGCCACGTGCCGTGGCGTTATATCAACATCACGATTCTGTTTTCTGCATATGATCTAATGGAAAGACAGAAAGTAATGGCATGTATAGATGCGAAATATACCATGTTGCACATTGAAACATTTGACCAATTACCTTTCACCGTGGTTGAGACACCATCTACAGACTGGATAACACATGGTTACATCACCCTAACGTTCACGACTTTCCAATTCCAACATTGTCTACAGTGCCAACAACTGGGCAGATATGAAGCGCTATGGGAAGGTTATGTGCATGAATACTGGGAATTACCATTCAGGTTTAGATGCAGGAATGGGATACAGAAGTTTTCCTTAGTGGTTCCAACTGTGAGGATTGTTTAAGCGGGTCCTTAGTGTGCAAGGACATTTCACTTCATGGGGCATGCATTGCTTCAGTTGGGAACTTGTTATCTGAAGGGTTCTCCAGGTGCCGTCATTCATCCAGTTTTTAAGCTGCACTCGAATGGGAGCTGTTTGATGCTGAATGATCAAGGTTGCTGTGGAAGGGAACCGGGCATCGCTTATCTGGTAACGGTTAATTCCATAGTCACTTGTTGCACACAAGTACTGTTTCCATCTGCCCCCACAGTTAGGGAGGCAACGCTATGGCCTTCAATAAATGTTTCCGACATACGCTTTGATTCCCTGAGCAAACTGAAATCCATGCTTTTTCAAAAAGATGTGGCCTTAACATCAGCCGGAGAGATGGCTGATCTCCAGGTTGCAAGGTCTTCGTCCGAGATACAGACGCTACTCCATACTAACTTCCCGCTTCATTTTGGGGAGCTGGTCCACTGTATCTTTAATATGTCTTATACGAAGGGAATAGTGCACTTTTTTAAATGTATTGGCTCTGGACTGGTTAGCACCTTTCAGACAATTTTTGGAGTTATTCCATCTTTCATACATTCCGTGTTAGGAAGCATTTTTGGAGGTCTCCTGCTTGTCCTGCTACTTGTGGCGGGAATTCTGATATAAATTTTCTTGCTCCACAATGGACGTCCCAGTTCAACCTGGAATGGAGACAACACTGTTTGTGCTGTGATGCAGTGAGCGCATGATACACTGCTTCAGCACATCTCGGCTTCGAGAACTGAATTTGAAATCCGTAGGAAAACAATTCTAGCTGTCTCATGGCATACCATTTTATGATTAAAATAGAAGAGGGGATGAAAACAATACAAATGCATGTATTGTTGTGACATGCAAACCATTGCCTAATGTGAAGTTGCTCATTGGTGGATGAGTGCAGCCCTTTTTAGGTCAAGCCTAAGGCAGCGCATGACCTGTCTTTTCGAGACATGCTATATTCAGTGTGAAGGCTTACAGCCCGCCCATTGGCATTTTATTAGGAACTTGTATTGTTTTACAAAAAGGCTTGCTTTCTAGTGAGTAATTCTTCTTCTTTGTCCCTTCTTTTCATCAGTTGTCAACGCCCTGGAGCAGGGACTAAGTACTGGCATGGTACCACCAGCTGTGTTTAACTGTTTGCTTTCAGGAACTCTTTTCATTCTGTCTTGTTCATGTTTGTTGTACGTGCACGACTTGTGGCAGATCCTCTTTGCATTTGAGCACGATTTGGCACTGGTTTCCTGTCCTTCATCTGGTGAATTCCTTCCAGACCTCCCTGCCTCTGAATGACAGAGGGCTCTTGACTGATATATTTTGAGATATTTGAGCACTTTCACTAGGCTGACAGGCAAAACACTGTGGAACATGCACAACTTGTAACAGTTCCTCCTTGTCTTTGCTTTTGAGCACAATTTGGCAGCGGATGTTCGTGCTTCCTTTCCTCCCTGCCTCCAAATGACAGAGGGCTCTTCGTGGCTGTTCGCATTTCTTCTCCTCCCCCATCCTGTTTCTGCACAGCGATATGTGGCAGCTCCTCTTTGCCTTTGGTTCTTAAGTGCGATTTAGATCACAACTTGGCCGATATATTACAAGAAGCCCCTACCTTTGTACAGCGCTTACAAAGATTTCTACCTTATATGGCTTTCAGCCACCATCAGACAACCCTGGCTCGTTTAATTCACTCTTGCAGGTTCATTTTAATCCTTGTTCTTTTTCCGTTGCTCTTTCTTTCCCCTTTTGTGTTTGTGTCTGTCTCTTACTGTGTGGAAAAACTGGTACCGTTGCACAGAAAAAAGCCTACATAACGCATATACTATTTCCAATGGCAGCAGATCACACAGTGTGTGTGAAGAAGAGCAGCGACTCTTCTTGCGAGTGCTGTCCTTGCTATACACTTTAAAATGTCAATTTTGTTTTCTACAGGAGTTGCCTTTCCATTACATATTTTATTATTTATATTAAGGAGTTTTATATAGCGCTGGCCAGACCCGAGGGTATCGGAGCGCTTTACAACAATTTTAATGCACGAGTCACAGTAAGGCAGAGGTAAACATATTGGTTCGGAAGTCCCAGCGTGCTGTGCAACAGTGAGGTAGGGAGTCCTGCGATAACCTCGATGGGTGCACATTGTCTTGGGTTGAACCTCTTTCAGGGAGGAGGGAACGAGGAAGGCTCGGGGAGCGGGGAAGAGGTAGGTCTTAATGACACAGTGTTAGGGTGCTGCAGAGTGCAGGCTTGTTCGCTTCGGCGTCGGTTCTCGATTCGGGAAGGCACGGTTGAGGAAGAGGACTTTTAGGAGTTTTTTGAATTTTGCAAAGGAAGGGATAGTCCTGATATCAGCTGGGATGGAGTTCCATATTTTGGGTGAGCTCCCAGCAAAGGATCGAGTAGCGGTTTTTTGTTTGCGTGTCTTCAAAGGGATGAGTAGAAGGGTGTTGGAGCTCCTGAGGTTCCTTGTCTGACCGGCCTTCTTGAGTTTAGAGGCCAGGTAGTCAGGTTTCCCTGTGTGCAGGGCTTTGTGCGTGAGGCAGGCGGTTCTGGAACTGGCACGCATTTCGACTGGGAGCCATTTTAGTTCTCTGAGTGCGGGTGAGATGTGATCATATTTCTTAACTCTGGTGACCATTCTGGCTGCTGCATTGAGAGTTGTTTTGAGGGGAGCTAGGTGGGATTTTGCTGTACCGGTGAGGACTGCATTCTCACAGTCGAGTCTAGATAGCACCAGTGATTGAGTGGCTTGTTTGAGGTCCTTGGGCGGGATGAAGGGTTTTATTTTGTTGAGTAGCTTCAGATTGAGGAAGGCGCTCTTTGCGGAGTTCTTAATGTGTTTGGACATGTCGAGTTTTGGGTCTAGGGTGATTCCTAATGATTTTACAGAGTTAGCCAGAGTGAGATTGCCGTTGAGAGCATCAATTGCTTTTAGCCATTCTTCGATTTGAGGGTTTTCTTCTTTTTTGGAGATGAGGAGGATTTCTGTTTTATCTTGGTTGAGTTTTAGGTGGTTTATTGATAGCCAGTGTTGAACTTCTCTTAGAGTGTCATTTAGTCTCTGAATGTCATCAATGGAGGAGGTTTCCAGATAGATCTGGGTGTCATCAGCATAAAGGTGGAAGGGGATGTTGGCTTTTTTGAGTAGGTTGGTGAGGGGTTCCATGTATATGTTGAATAGTTGAGGGGAGAGCACTGAGCCTTGGGGGACACCTCTGCTGACGGGGTGTAAGTCGGATGTGAAGGTTTTGATTTTTATCCTTTGGGAGCGGTTGTGTAGGAAGGAGGAGAACCAGTGTAGGACCACTTCATCTGCACCTACCCTTTCTTGAAGAGCCTTGATGAGTAGCTTGTGGTCAACCGTGTCAAAGGCTGCCGATAGGTCCAGGAGAATAAGTAGGCAGCATTGGTCAGTATCTAGAGACTTGTGGATGTCGTCCACTACGTTAAGGATCGCGGTCTCGGTGCTACAGCCTTTTCTGAAGCCCGATTGGTGGGGGTCTAGAAGGTTGCTGCTGTCCATGTGCTGAGTCAGTTGTAGGAGAACGCACTTTTCGAAGATTTTGGATAGGAGGGGGAGATTGGAAACGGGTCTGAAGTTGTTCAGGTCATTGGTGTTGAGGCCTGGTTTCTTCAGTAGTGGCGTGACTTGGCCGACTTTGAGGCAGTCTGGTATGACGCCGGTTCTCAAGGAGCTGTTTATGATCTTGCACCAGAATGGGGCTAGGGAGCGTTTCAGCTTTCTGGTCAATTGGGTGGGTATAGGATCTAGGATGTGAGAAGCGGGTTTGGAGGGGGAGATCAGTTTGAGAATCTCAGCTTCAGGGATGGGGTTGAAGGATTTCCAGGTTTTTGTGGGGTGCTTGTGTGTGCTGACTTTGGTCTCTGAGGCTGGGCTTTTGCAGGAGGGATTAAGGTTGATGTCAAGTGAGAGCTCAATATTGGTGATTTTGTCGTTGAAGAAGTTGGCGAAGTTGTCGCACAGGTCTTTGGAGGCCTGAACTGAGGTTGCAGAGGGCTTGGAAGTTTGTTGCCTGATGATGTTAAAGAGTTCTTTGGGCCTGTTTTTCGCATTGTCCAGAGCAGTGCAAAAAAAGGTGTTTTTTTCGTTGTTGATGTGTTGTTTGTAATTCCTTCGGGCTGCTTTGAGTTGTTCGTGTAGGCTTGTGGAGGGGTTGTTCCCCCATAGTCATTCTGTAGCTCTTAGTTGTCTTCTTTCGGCGTTGATGACCGTGTTGAACCAGGATCTGGATGGAATGTTCCTAGTTTTTTTTAATTTCAGGGTGGCTAATTGGTCTAGGATGGACGTCATAGTAGTGTTATAGTGAGAGGTGAGTTCCGTTGTGGAGAGATCATCTGTGGAGATAGGAAGGAGCGAGCTTACCCTTTCCTCTAGGTCGGCCATGGTGATCTGAGTTAGATTTCTCATCCATTTGGGGGGGTCTTGTGTGGGAGGTTGATATGTGATCGGTTGGGTGATGCGGAATAGGATTAGGTGGTGGTCGGACCAGTCGACGGGTAGGATGTGGTCAATTGTGACTGTGTCACGTTGGGCGAGAATGGCGTCTAGGATTGCTCCTTTGTTATGGGTTTCATCTGAGCAGAGTTGGGTAAGGTTGTTGCGGTGTAGCAGCTCGTTCAGGTTTTGGATTAGCGAGTTGCTATTTTCATTCCAGTGTAGATTGAGGTCGCCTAGAATTAGGTTGTTGGCGTCTCGGAGAGAACAATGCGCAATCAGGACGGACAAGTGTTCTGAGAATGTGGTGGTGTTGCCAGGAGGATGGTATAGGAGATGGCAGTGTAGTGTTTTGTTGTCGGTTGTGTTAATGTTGGCGGTTGAGCATTCGAATGTGTTATAGTTAAAGGTGTCGATTTCCGTCACGGACATGTTATTGTTTCGAATGATTGCTATACCCCCGCCTCTTTGGTCTTTTTGATCTTTGTTGATGATTGCAAAGCCTGGGGGCACAAGAGTGTCCATGATTGGTGGCGAGCAATCATTTAGCCAGGTCTCGGTGATGAAGGCTATGTCTATCTCATGGGTGAGGATGAATTCTGCTAGCTCTGTGTCATGTTTGGTGGCTGATCTGCAGTTTATGAGCATTAACCCTGGGCGTAATACTTCGCTACACTCACGGCGCATGCAAAGTTTGTGCTACTATGCAAATTGCACGTAGCAGAGTGAATAACTGTGCTAATTGACTTAGCGTAGCAGCAGTAAAATAAACACCTTCAAATGCTTTGATAAAGCAATTTTCTATGCTAAAAAGCATATAATCAATTCACAAAAGTGAACTTTGACAATAAAATATCAAGCAATGAGAGGTGATAATTTTGGGGTCCCCCCTAACCTAGGGGGAGGACCAAGCAGATGCCTTGAACACAAAAAGCATATCATGTGAACGATTCAGTGGTGGTCCCTTCCTCCTAGGACCACCCCAAGCACAGTTATGGGCAAAAATACAATCCCAACCAAAGGCCCTGCAAAGCATTATGGGACGAGATTAGCAGTGGGCAGTGAATATTATAGTGTCCAATATCAAAATAATTCTACAAAGAGCTGCAGTTCAACTAGTCGTTACTAGATGTCCCTCACGAGTCAAATGCAAAAGCATTGAAATTATTAATACATCAAACTGCAGTTCCACTAGTCGTTACTAGATGTCCCTCACGAGTCAAATGCAAAAGCATTGAAACCCTTTCATGAAGCTTTTGCATTTGACTCGTGAGGGACATCTAGTCATCTGGTCATCCCTAGAGGGGGATGGTCTGACGATGCTATGTTGCCGTCTGGTTGTTCTTGTGCTGTCCGTGTAGGCTTTGTGCTAGGCGCGGGGTGTGGGGGATCGAGAGGTTGCTTCCATGTTCTTTTGCATGTGGGTATAGAGAGGTAGTTTGAGGTCTTTGATAGCGTGTTTGGGGTCGATCGTAGTTGTTTGGGGGAGGTTGTAAGCGGGGTTTGGGTAACGGTCGGAGTGGGGAAGGGGAGCCTTGTTCGTGTTGGCAGAGGTGAGGGTGGTGTCATGTGGCGCAGAGCTGGTGTTGTTGATAGAGGGAGCGTGAATGGTGGGTGTGCTCAGCTGGTGGGTCCGGCTGTCAGGGGAGAAGGGGTAGGTTGGGCGGGGGAGATGTGCGTGAGAGGGGCATTCCGAAGTGAGGGGAAGAGTGAGTCAAATGCCTCTAGGATGTCACTGTTGGCTTGGATCAGGACAGTGCCGTTGGCGTATATGGTCACAGAGGTGTTTCCGTTCCGCATCGTGTGGTTAGGGATTGAGATCATCAGTTTGCAGCTATGAGGAGTGTTAGTAGTTTTGGAGATGTGGAGTTGTGATCTGAGGATGGAGTTCCACTTTTCGGGTCTTTCAGTGTGGAAAATGAGATCCATTTTTATCTGGCCTTTGGAGGAGCAGTGATATATGTCCGCAAATAGTGATTCTGGGTGTTGTCTAATCAGTTTGTGTTTGAAGTTTTTTTTTGCTTTGGGTGAGAGGTTGGGGGGGGAAACTAATCGAGAAGGAGTTCGGGCCGTGCGGTTTAAGGTAGTTCGGTGTGTGGGGGTTGGAGTAGGTTGGCATGATAGTAGGCATTTTGTCTAGGTTGGACGGGGGGCTAGTAACTTAGGGGTAGGTTGGGTTACGTTTCCACTGGGGGAGCCACCATCCTAGGGACAAGTAATAGGAGATGGGCGGGGGTGTAGTGTGGTGCTCCTACTGTATATGGGGGTCCGTGCATCAGTGGATGGCTGATTCTCTGATCGGTGGGTGCGCCTACTGTATATGGGGGTCTGTGGATGGCTGATTCTCTGATCGGAGGGACGGTGAAGGCGGTGGAGGTAGAGAGTGAGGAAGAGGACAGGCGGTGTGCGACCCGGGGGGTCGGGGTCGATTGTTATGGCGGTCAGGTCTGGTATAATGCTGCCTAGGTCAGGCCAATCCTTTCAGGGTTGTTCGGTGGCTCACCGGCGCAGTTAGTTAGCCCTGGAGTGAGCCCTGGGCGGCCATCATAGGGTCAGGCAAAGAGGCAGAGAAGGTGCACAAATAGGTGCAGCATGACAGAGATGAGGTGGGCCCATGTCAGTCCTTTTATAGACCAGCGGGTCGGGGCGCGGTGTAGTGTTGGTCAAGCCCCTTATTGTGGGTTGATCGGTACCTCGCCGGTGAGGTTTATCAGGCGTTAAGCCTGGACGGGCATCTTGGGGTCAGTCATAGAGGCTGATGGAGGGTAGCAGAAGGAAGGCGTTGCTGCCAGGCCAGATTGTATTATTTATGGGACCGGCGGGACATGGCAGGTTGTAGGGTGATCAGACCACTTCTTGTGTTGGTCAGGGACTCCCCGGTGCAGATTCCCAGGAGTTAGCCCTTGGCGGCCATCTTAGGGTCAGGCCGTGAGGGCACATAGCGTGGGGAAGCAGCAGTCTCTGTGGTGCGGGGGGCCCTCGTCACTTCGTCACTGTTACCGGCGGGTCAGGGCGCGGTGTTGCGGTGGTCAAGCCCCTTATTGTGGGTTGAGCGGTACCTCGCCGGTGAGGTTTACCGGGGGTTAAACTTGGGCGGCCATCTTGGGGTCAGTCATTGAGGCCGATGGAGGGTACCAGAAGGAAGGCGTTGTTGTCAGGGTCAAGATTGATTTATTTCTGGAACCGGCGGGACATGGCAGGCTGTTGGGTGATCAGACCACTTCTTGTGTTGGTCAGAGAGTCCCCGGTGCAGTTGCCCGGGAGTTAGCCGTCAGCGGCCATCTTGGGGTCAGGCCATGAGGGCACAGAGCGTGAGGAAGCGGCAGTCTCTGTGGTGCAGGGGCCCTCGTCACTTCGTTACTGTGACCGGCGGGTCGGGGTGTAAATGTAGCGGTGACGCGTTCACTTCATTTTTGAGTTGACGACGACTTACCGGTGCAGTTTGTTCGTCGGTGAAGTTTATGTGCCAGGGGCGGCCATCTTGTGGTCAGGCACTGGTGATTACGCTGCGGAGCTCGTCAGTAGCTCGCAATCTGCTTTCTTTTTGTTCTCCGATCCTGGGTCATGGATAGTCGGGACTCTCATGGGATGTCTCTTCGATTGACGGTGGCTCACCGGTGCAGTCTGCACGTCGGAGCGAGTTCTATGCCAGGGGCGGCCATCATGGGGTCAGGCACTGGCGATTGTGTGGCGGAGATCGTTGGTAGATCAGTGCCAGCTTCTTTGTTGCTTCGGTTCTGTGTCCTGGGTTGTCGGGTCTCTCGCGGGTCCAAAGCGGGGTGTCCTTGAATCAAGTGGGGTCCGCTGAGCCGATCACCTCCGAGGCATCCGTTGCTGTTCTGGAGGTGTCGGGACGCGGATCGTTGTTTCCTCGTTTCCTGGTGCTGGAGACAGCGCGATTCTGGCTTGCCCACCTTGGGATAGATTACGGTGAGTCCTCGTTCTCGTGGGGGGGGCAATGTTGGGAGGTAGCAGGGGTTTCTCACAGTTGATCCCAGTGTCCGGGAGCTCTGTCTTAGCACTCCTTCCTCCGCGGCCATCTTGACTTCGTATGTTTAATGTATTGTTTGGACTTTAACTCATGCTTGCTGTGCTTTGGAGTAGAGTGTATATAGGCATTGAAAGCGTACACGTTTTTTTTTTTTAACAAGTAAAAAACACTAGACTTTAATTTATCATATTGTTGCTGCAAACACACAGCGTGAACAATTTCACCTTTGTGACCTGCATTGCTCAGCCTTGGGATCCCATTCAGTGTGCTGACCCTGGCTCCATTCTAGCCTTGGATTACTGTCCTTGCACAGAAATAGAGGCCGCCTCTGTGCGGCCCCCACCCACCCTTCTTTTTTCTTGCTTAACTGGCAGATAACAGCCGTCCTTCAGTATTTGCCGAAGTTTGCATAAGTATTTTATCTTTTTAATGTTAAATAAAAATGTAATTTATGAAGCTTGCAAAACAGCATTGAAAGTTACCACTTTCCTCCAGGTCACTGTGCAAGTGGCTCCTGTCCTGGACTTTTGTGTGACCCAAGAGAGCATACTGGATCTTGTAGTCGTTTGGATTTGATAGCCATAATTAGATTAACATCCCCAAAATCACTGATTTCTAGATGGAAAGTTCAGGACTGGATATCGTGCTACCTTCATTCTCTTTCTTGCCATTACCATTCTTTATTTTAGAGTAACAGCTAGTGATTGTGTTTATTAAGGACTGCGTCTCGACCACGTCGTTCACGGCCCCCATTGCCTTGTTTACATTGTATGCAACCTTGACTTCTAATGGTGGATTTATGGTGCCCAAGCATCTAATCTTTATGTCCATTGCCAAGGGAAATCTAAGTACTGGTGGTATGTGTTTGCTTCTTGTGTGCGCCTCCCTACATCTGCATTAAGGAGTTTGTGTGTGTAAGAGATTCTTCCTGTTATAAACAGTGTTCCATTTCTTTCCTTCTCATCCTTGTTTTGTTTGTAAATTTGCCTGCGCACAATCTATATCTTCTATCCTATTTCTTCACCTCTTAATTTAACCACTAACTCTGTGAATAATAGTTTTCCTTCCCTGTGTGATTCCCAAAGGTGCCCTTCTGACCCACTCAAATCCAAATCCATCCACGTCACCGAACACCAATACACCCCACTCAATTCAATACACCCCTGAACAATACAAGCCACCCCACTCCAATCCAAACCACGGACCCCAATCCACATAATTACACTCCATAACACACAATCCCAATCCACATAATTCCATAAACTCAATACCACATAATTACTATCCACATAATTCCACTGCACACCATGTCACATAATTCTCACAACTAACAATTCCAATCCAACAATTTGTTCAGTCAAACACAGCAGTCGGTATTGTACAGCACAAATCAATCCTGAAGTCATGTATTTCGTGAACCTCATATGTGATAGTGAAAAAGGAGGGAAAGTGAAATAAAACAATTGCCTAGGGTCACACAGTTTAGTTAAGTAGAGAAGCAGGGATTAATCCCAAGTGTTTGGTTTCATATTGTGCAATTCAGACACTAGATGTATATGCTTCATTTCCTCCACACCCTCTTTATTGCCAATGCCCCCGAACTCCCGACCACCACCCTGCTGGCATCAATGTGGCCCTCCGTCACATCACAGACCAAGCCCCTGGTGGCCCCTGGGAAAATGTTTGTGAGTACCCATGGAACAGAGTGAATGCACAAGAGCCCAACTATCATCCTAACAGAGGCGTGGATTCCACAGACAGGTAGAGGCACAGAAATGGTTAAGCAAGTATTTTTTTAAAGTAAAAAGAACAAAAAGAACAATTGATGTACAGAATGTTGAACAATGCAAAACATTCACCCCCAGTACAGAGCTATGGGCCTAAATCCATTGTTTATTTGCACACCATGCCAGTCCAGTTTAGACACAGGCTTATGCAAATCAGTCTTGGCCCTGCTCCCAATGGGACTGGAGTTAACCAGCCTGGCTGATGAGGGGTGATACCCCGAAACCGGTCCCAGGATGCTCGTTTCTGGTCCAGGGAGGACCTGGCTTGCCAGTTCAGGCTGGACTGTTCCCATGAGGAGAAGGGTCAAGATTGATTTGCATGTGGCTGGGTCTAAACTGGGGTGGCATGGTGAGCAAAAGCACAATGATTTTAACCCAGATCTCTTCACTAGGGGTGAATGTTTGATTTGTTCTGCATTCCGTCAATTAACTGTGTGTTTTTCACTTTCTAAAGGTGGCATTTTCAAACACGCAATTTATAAACTAACTTCACAAAAAGATGTACTTTTAAATAGTGAGTTCAGAGAGCCCAATCTCCAATTCTCTATCAGCTCCCAATGGGAAATTACACTTAAAAGATATTTCACGGCAATCCCCATGTCACCCTATAGGATGGAAAGTCCTTGCTATAGTGAAAAACGTAATTAGCAGTATTTCACTATTAGTACATGTAAAACACACGAGTACATGTCCTACCTTTTAAATACCCTGCACCCTGCCCATGGGGCTGCCATGGGCCTACCTTAGGGGCGATTTATATGTAATGAAAGGAAAGGATTGGGCCTTGCAAGTGGGTGCACTTGTCGGGTCGAAATGGCAGTTCAAAACTGCACACATTGACACTCCAATGGCAGATCTGAGACATGTTTGCATGGCTACTCATGTGGGTGGCACAATCAGTGCTCCAGTCCCACTAGTGGCATTTGGTTTACAGGCCCTGGGCACACCTGGTGCACTTTACTAGGGACTTGCTAGTAAATTAGATATGAAAATCATGGATAAGCCAATCACCAATACAATTTACACAGGGAGCACTTGCACTTTAGCACTGGTCAGAAGTGGTAAAGTGCACAGAGTCCTAACACCAGCAAAAATGAAATGCAGAACACAGTCAAAAACAGGAGGTCAGAAGCAAAAAGACAGGGGAATTCAAGCCAAAATGATGCCAGGTCTAACACAAGCCATCTGAGAGGGTCATCTCATCCTCAGTGGGCAGCAGCAGTCCATCAGAAACTCTCAGTTCATCCTTCAGCACTCCCAGATTGCCTTCAGAGACCCGTAGCATTTTCTTAGACACCACCAGCAGCCAGAGCTTAACTTGTAAAAAACATAAGTGCCAGGGTTCTTGTTAGGAGGCAACTGCATCTTGCAGCATATATTGCCCCCACCACTGCTGCCAATGACAGTAACGATACAACTACTAACCGTCACACTCCTACAAGTGTGACTGTTTGGAATATTTCAGGCCGACAAAGCTATAAGAACGGCTTGGGTGGAGGCCAATAGTAACTTTTAATGTATATTATATTATCATTTAACTGTTGTTGTGTCATTGCTAAATTAGCCAGACACCGCGACCCTGTGGCAGACTGTCACAAGCGGCAGTGTTGACAATTAAGTGCCGGTGCCAAGCACTGGAAACCACCGGCTCAAATTAAGCACTACCTGCAGGCCTCAGAGACCATCAGATAGGCCCTAGAAACCTCCAAACAGCCTTGAGACACCCCAAGCACAGCTTATCTTCAAACACCAATGGCCCACTCTCAAATTTCCTGAACCAACCATCACTAAGCCTCGGCATACCCTCGGAGACCTTGAGAATCAGCGAGCGTTCAGACATCATTCGTTGATCATTATCTGCCTCAGCTTACCCCTGGTCCAGCTTCAGACTTCAGCAGCTCCCATTGGATCCTAGCAGATGTCTGTCACAGACTCCCAGCCTGCCTTCAGATATCCCCAACACGCCTCTGTGACCCTCTGTCAGCTGACAGACATCTTCACAAGCCCTCAAGACATCTACATACTAAGCCTGGGTGATATTTAAATTAAACTGGCGTAATTCGCGTAATTTCAGAAATGTAGCGTCATGCTTGCTATGCAAAACTACGTCATGTCCTATAATACTGCCATCTTCGTGGAAAAATGATAGAGTGGGAACGCCATGAACGGCCAGGATGCGCGCGGCTTGATCACGGCATGGGGCTTTTGGCTCTATTTCTTCGCACAGAATGTGTGCTTGCGTCAAACATGGATGCGAGGACACATTTTATGCTAAAATTTAGCGCTAGGAGCCAGATTTGCATTTTGTGTAATTTCGAATAATTTCCCTCAAATTTTGAATAATTATGTAAAAGGAAATTACGTGAATTTCACCACAGCCCTTCCACAGTCCACTCTCAGAAACCAACAACTGGCCCTCGGAGACCCCAGCAGGTAGCTACCCTGCCCATAGACACTCCCAGACGCCCCTTGGATGCCCAAATGCCCCTCAGCCTTGCTTCAGACACCATCTGGTATTTACTAGGGGTGGGCGGAATTTGCGTAGTCGCGTTACGCAAAGTTCCGCGAAACGGTAAAAAATCTCCACGAGCACGCAAAAGTTCTGCGAACATGCGGAATTGCTTGTTCCGCCCGTTCGCGATGCTTTTTTCCTGTTTGCGAACGCTGTTTGCGTGCTCGGGGGGAAATATCTCGCGAACACGCACTTTGAAAGCGCGAACAAGCAAAAAACTCTGCGAAGCCGCAGAATTTTTGGCAATTCCGCGTTCTCCGCAGAACGCGAAATTACCCAAATTCCGCAAATTCCGCGAGCGGAACGGAATTTACCGCCCAGGCCTAGTATTTACACGACCTGCGTGTGCTCTTAGAGGCCCTTAGGGGCATATTATCAAGGGCCTTATCTCCGCTTTTTTGGCTTTAAAAGCCAAAAAAGCGGAGATAATGTTTTCGCCTTATTAACAAGAGGGTGATAACATGCATTAGCGCATGTTAGCACCCTTTTACCCGACGCCTACCTCTGCATCTCTAATGAGATGCAAAGTGGGCGTCACTGGGCAGAACATCCTTATAAATATCGCTGATGTGCACATCGCGATATTTACAAGGAGGCCCAGGCATTTTTGCAGACGTTAGTTTTTGGCGAAAACCGCGGTTTTCGCCAAAAACTAACGTCTGCAAAAATGCTGACTTACCTATACTTTGTATTGGAGGTGGATTATGCTGATACGACCACAGGGTCGTATCAGCAAGGTTATCGCCGTTTTACATGGAACATCGCTGGAAAACCAGCGATGTTCCATGGAAAACAAGCTATCGCAGGAATAATTATCGCCATTGCGCTATGCGTTGTTAATACAGCGCTAGCATGGCGATAATTATCTGCGGTAGCCGGCGATAACAATTCTCACGCTGAGAACGGCCAGCGATAATTATCGCTGGCCGTTGATAATATGCCCCTAAGTTTGCTCTCAGACACCTCCAGCATGGCCTTAAAAACCATGAGCCTGCTCTCAAAGACCTTCAAACTGTTCCTACTCTTTGCTGGTCTTTAAATACTCCCAGCTGGCCCTAAAAGCCCCTAGACAGTACCTCAGGTAGCATTCCCCCAGCCAGACCCGAGAGAAGCTCGCTGTGCTCACCTCCAGCAGTTCCTCAAAAGTTCCTTCTATCACCCTCAGATACTCTTTGTGGGTCCTCAGGCCTCCCATCCAGACTCAAGTAGCTTTCCTTCAGAGGGTGCCACCCAGCCTTCAGACCAGTGCTTAATTTGTAAAACACTAAGAGGCAGGGCCCTCGTCAGGAGGCCACTGCAGCTTGCACCCCCCATTGCCCCTGCCAGCACCGCCAATGACACTAACAACACAACTACTAACCATCACACTCCTACAAGTGACAATTCAGACTGTGCCATAGACTCCAGAGATATGAGAATGGCTTGGGCAGCAAGTGTTAGTGATTTTAATATATATTTATTTAATAAACAACTGTTGTTGTGTTAGTCTCTAAATTGGACAAACAGCTCCACCATTTGGCAGAATCCGATAGGTGCCGGTGTTGACAAATAAGTGCTGGTGCCGAGCACCAGAAACCACCGGCTCAAATTAAGCAATGCTTCAGACACCCCTATTTGATCCTTTTTTTTTTTTAAACAAGTTTTATTGATTTTTGTCATAAGCCACGTTTTGCATATATTAGACATCCTATACGGAAACAGCTTATAATTGTGTAAAGTAAATATAGGAGTACAATTTCAATGACATTTGTAAAGTTGCATTTGTCAGAGTATAAGAAATCATTATTACAATGCGTATCGTATAGTTGTACCTGTAATTGCAACATACTCAGTGAACGCTAATTTCAATACCATGTCCTTGATATTACTAACACTTATAGGACAAAACTCCCCCCACCCCATCCAAATTAACTAACTGGGCCGCAAAAAGAATGCATCTGCTTATATATGAATCCAAGGCACATCTTCCTGTGATTAGGAGTTATTTTCCCCATTGAGCGCATTCCTGTATAGTGCACAAACGTATTATAGGTAGCAACGGGTTCTATACATACTCCCACTATGCAATCAGCACAGGTCCCCATGACACCCACCCACTCACCTACAATTGACAGAGCCAGATTAAGTATCTGTTAGCGTGGCAGGCGCTTAGGTCACATCTCCAGTTTGTTTGTCCCATTCCCGGGCTTTGAAGGCCTCCAGCAGCATATCCCAGGACATAGCTATGGGTATCTTACGAAGCCCTCGTTTTTCGTCCCTCCGGATTGCCCCACTTTCAGCCAGGCCCCAGTGTTCTACTTCTTCCCTCCACGTAGCAAGCGTTGGTGGTTTTGCTGCTTTCCACTGTCTGGTTATCAGTCTCTTTGCAACTATTAGTGCCAAGTCTGCGAAGCGCGCCTGCACCTTATATCCCTTTGGGTGTGGGTAGAGCCCCAGTAAACAGCTTCTTGCTGTGTACCACGTTTGACCACCCACCACCTCTTTCAATATCTGTGCTATTTGCACCCAATAAGAAGCCAGTGCGGGGCAAGCCCATATCATATGGACAAAGTCTGCATCTGGCTCCACACACCGAGGGCAGTTCGCTGCCACTGTGGGAAACATCTTGTGTAGACGGTGCAGTGTAAGATATGCTCATTGTGTAATCATATATTGAATAAATCTGAAGCGTGCATTGCGTGAGACTACTTTTGGGTAGGCGAGAAGGGACATCCACTCCTTGTCTGTCAATGCCTCTCCTAAGTCTGTATCCCATTTAACACGTAGGGAACTGAGTGGCGAAGGCATTGTCGTTCTTATACTTGTGTACAGCCACTTTGTTAGGTGTCTTCCCATCCCCATTAAATATAACATATGCACTAGGTTGTGTTTTGGAGGTCCCTTCCCGTCCGTGGCCCGGGTTCTCCTGACATAATGGGTCATGCCAATAGTAATAGAAATAAGCATAAGCAATAAGCATGTAATAGAAATAAGGTGTTGGGTAGGCCTTGGGTATGTATGAAGTCTGTATGCGACAGTAGAGTACCTTCATCAAATGATGCTCCCACCGTGGTTACCCCCTCCTCCTCCCAAATTGCCAGTTGGTGACGAGACGTGGTTCCCGTTGGGATAGGAAGTCCAAACAGTGGGATAGTTGGAGCACACGGTGCCAGTGGTCCAGTGTATTTTAATGCTTGTTTCCAGTATTGCAGGGTTACCTGCAATAACGGCGACAGGGCACACCCAATCGGGCGAGTGTTATGTAATATGGAGTGTAACATCCCCTGGGCAATCAATCTGGGCGTGAAGGCAATCTCGTGAAGGTTGCGGCCAGCCAGCCACTACGAAAGCCACTGCAACTGGCTTGCTATACAGTAAGCCCTAAAGTCTGGGGCTCCCATTCCCCCGGAGCTAGTTGGCAGTTGAAGTTTCTTCAGACCGACCCTACGCCTCCCTGTACCCCATATTAATTCTATCAGTATCGAGTCCAGCAATCTGAAGACCTTCGAAGGGATTATTATAGGGAGCGTAGTGAAATAATATAGCACCTGTGGTAGCATAACCATTTTCGCTATTGCTAAGCGGCCGGCAACAGAAAGTGGGAGAGTAATCCAGAATCAATCAATCAATAAGGGGTTTGTTAAAGCACGACTACTCACCCGTAAGGGTCTCAAGGCGCTAGGGGTGGGGGGGGGGGGTGCAGGTTCCATTCCATCAAGGAGGGGGTCTGTCAAAGAGCCAGGTTTTGAGGTTTCTTGCGAAGATGGGGAGCGATGTTGTCTGTCTGAGGTGGAGCGGAAGGGCGTTCCATGCTTTGGCCACGAGGAAGGAGAAGGAGTGGCCTCCCGATCTGGTCTTTCTGGTGCGGGGGACCACGGCGTAGGAGAGCTGGGCTGATCATAGGGTCCTTTGGGGTGCGTGGAATTTGAGTCGGCTGTTCAGGTATGCTGGTCCGGTGCCGTGGAGGGCTTTGTGTGCGTGGGTGAGCATCTTGAAGGTGATTCTCGCCTCGACGGGGAGCCAGTGGAGTGTGCGCAGGTGCTGGGAGATGTGGCAGTGTTTTGGCAGGTTGAGGACCAGTCTTGCTGTTTGAGATCGCAGCGAAGCAATCGTGCTCTGCACATTTCCATCCAACATGTCTTGTTGAGTTCTGTATATCCACACCCCCAGATATTTGAAAGTGGCTTGGGCTACTGCTAAGTCAGCTCTCCTGAATTGAATCGTGTGGGGTAAACTGACATCCCTAAAAGGAAACGCTATAGATTTATCAAAATTTATGAACAGGCCAGAGAGTGTGCCAAATTTGGTGAATAATGGCGCTATAGAGTGGAATCCACAGTGCAGATCTCTAACATATAGTATAATGTCATCTGCATATAATGATATTGCATGGGTCATAGATACAACTGGTATGCCCCATTCCTCTGCGGACATGCATAGTTTTTGAGCCAATGGTTCTAATGCTAATATGAAAAGCATGGGTGAAAGCGGGCAACCTTGCCTGGTGCCCCTATGAATCGTGCACTCATTAGAGATGTGTGAACCTGTTCGCGCGTCGAGCTGTCGGAGCAGTATATGGAAGCTTAACCCAGTTCAGATACTCCACAGGGACACCCAACCTGCATAAGACTGCCAGCATATAATCCCATCTTAATGTGTCAAATGCCTGACCAAGGTCCAAGGATAAGCAGCCTGCGTTCAGGAATTGCTCCGGGAGGGCCCACATCACTTGGTATAGTCTACGCACATTGTGGGCTGTACTTCTGTGCGAGACAAACCCACATTGATCCATGTTCATTAGTTTGTTGAGATATGGGAGCAGACGGGTTGCCAACACCTTGCTTAGTATATTATATTCAGTGTTTAATAGCGGTAGGGGCCTATAAGCTGAAATGTCAGCATGATCTCTGCCAGGCTTAGGCAGAGAGGCTACCAGCGCCTGGCTCGTGGTCAGGGGCAGTGTACCTATATCCAGTGCCGCCGTGTATAATTTCTCTAGTTGGGGTATTAATTCATTTGCATATGTTGAGTATAGCTCTATAGGGAGGCCCTCCAACCCTGGGGTTTTATTTCGTGGGAGGTCCCTCATTGCTTCCTGAATTTCTGCTGCAGTAATTGGTAATTTCAGCGCTTCCTGATCTATTTCCGTCAAAGTGGGCAGCTGCACTTCCTGGAGAAAGCCTTGAATTTCCGGTGTAGGTGCAGTTGGAGGGGCTTTATATAGGTGCTCATAATATTCCCGGAATGCCTCATTTATTTCCATCTGGGTAACCACTGTGGTTTGCACAGGGGAGCGAATCGTTGTTATTGGGATTGATGGGGGGGGGACTCTTATTATTTTCGCTAATAGTATGCCGGTTTTATCCGCTTCTGTGTGAACTCTTTGAGCATATGCCTGATAGTCTATCACGTGCAACCTTTCTAGTCGCTCCGTGTAATCTATGCACGCTTTCTGTAGTTTCTCTGTGCTGACTGGGGACGTGACAGCATTCTTCTCTAGTGTTCCAAGCTGGCATTCTACTTCGGCTAGACTATGCGTAATCTTTTGTCTTGCCCCTACCATTGCACCAATCGTTGTTCCCCTCACCACTACCTTGAACGCTTCCCACTCCACCAAGGGGGTAGATGCGGTATTAGCGTTGTGGGAGAAAAGAATCGTTAATCACGCCAGTCAATTGTACTTTGAAGGCACTATCTTCAAGCAACTGGGGATTAAATCTCCACGTCGGGACCGGCGTGGGGACCCCTCCCCATGTGAGAGTAAGCTCCAGCGGACTATGGTCCGATAATGTTTTGCCTAAATATGTGGTGTCTAGAACTTGTGGTAGTAGGGTGGGGGAGCACAGGATACGGTCTATTCGTGTATGCAATGTGTGCATTGGGGAGAGTACTCACGCGCTTTTGCATTCTTGCTGCGCCATGCATCTGTCAGTGCACACCCCTGCATCCAGGTCTCCAGCGCTTTGGCCTGTTGTATTGCTATTGCCCCTCGAAGTGGGGGGTGCGATCTATCTAGCTGCATATTTAAGACTGCGTTATAATCCCCACCCAAAATCCATGGGTAGTTTACCCAATCAGCTAGTGCTGCGTTTACTTTCTTTAAGAAGGCCTCTTATTCCGAATTGGGGGCGTAGATGCTGCCCATTACCACTGGCATCCACTGGCATCTAGCTCTCCTCTCAACAGCACGTATCTCCCTTCCCCATGTATACGCTGATCATGCATCTTGAAAGGGACCCCCGCTATGATCCATACCGCGGCACCCCTTGCAAACGCAGAATAAGTGGTGTTGTACAATTGCCCTCTCCATTTTTTCCGGAGTTTACCGGCCTCAGATGCGTTTAGGTGTGTTTCATGTATGAAAACTATTTGAGCTCTGCGCCTGCCCAGTTGTGCATGGATACGATGTCTTTTATGAATAGAACCCATGCCCCGCACATTCCATGTGAGAGATTTATACGATGATAGAGTCGTCATTTGTGTGGTGTGTGCGCTTTAGTAGCACTCCTCATTGCTTCTCGCCCTTTCTTAGCTGGTTTTATTGTGTGCCTGTGAGTGCAACCTTTGTAACTCTTGTGTATATGTGTCAAAACTAGTCCAATACAACGGTCCAACCTCAAACATGTGCTCGACCAAACATTCGCCAATTGTGGCAACAGTGTAAACAAAATACATGCAATCGCCAGGGGGGGAGTAAACCAGCCGCGGTCAGTCTCGTTCCCAAATAGTTTTGATATGTTGCGCCAGAGGGCAACGCTGAGTTGGATATCTGGGAGATCAGAGAAGATAAAAAAAAAGAGAAGAAAAAGAAAAGAAATAGGGGAGGTTGCTTTGCCCCCGGCCGGGGCCCATCCCCCAACCCCGCCCCATAGAGTCAATTAGTGTATCTGCATAAATGTCATGCGTGCATACAAATGTTCCAGCAATGCTTCCCCTCTGCGTCATATCAGTGCGGGACCGTGTTCACTTTAAAACTTGTAAGCATGAAAAGCAACCCATAGCTTTACACAAGGATGCGCCGCTTTCCAGTGTTAGCAGTGTCATCTCTTAAACCTTTTTTTGTGTTCCATTCTTTCATTCTAGCAAGTTACAGGCTGTTTGGGGAGTCATAGATGTGAATAATGGTTGGTTACTTTCAGAGTCTGTTAATGGCATCCCATCTGATGATGAATCACGTCTGTTGAAGTCTCCTATTTGTCTCAGTGCCGCTGCTGTCTGCAATGCCGCTCTCCTACTCGCTATTTTTTGTTCCAGGGTGAGTACGATCTCTTCTCCTAATCGTGGTCTATCTGTGTTTCTCTGCCCATTACGTCTTCGGTGTTGGTTCAGTTTCCGGGGCTGTCTGTGTTCTTCCAGTATTGCCAAGTCCTGGGAGTTGGTTTCAATCCATGACCAGGCCGCATTTGCATCTTCGAAAAAGTGACTGGTGTTTCCGTGCATGACTTTGAGTTTGGCGGGGAATATTAAAGCATATTGCAGGTTGAGTTGTTGCAGATGTTTCTTAACCCCCAAGAAAGTTTCTCTTTGTCGTTGTACTTGTATAGTATAGTCAGGGAAGAGGGAGATTCTGGCATTCTCATACATAAGAGGTGCACATTCCCGTGCTTTCCGGAGGAGTAGGTCCCAGTCTTTTTAGTTTAATATTTTCGCCACCATCGGTCTTGGTGGTGCTGCAGGTGCAGGATTCCCTGTGGGCACCCTGTGCGCCCTCTCCACACTGAACATGTCAGTCAAACCTTCCGCCGCCACAGCGGTGCACAGCCAGTGTTCTATAAATTGCGTTGGATCACGACCCTCACTTTTTTCAGTCATACCAATGATGGGTATATTATTTCTACGTGCACGGACTTCCGCATCATCTACCCGGTTTTGCAATTCTATTACTTGCTGCTGTAATTGTGTCACCGTTTCTGATTGTGCTTTGCGCCATGGAGTGATTTCTGACAGGGTCATTGAGTGCTTCTGGACTTTTTCAGACAGGTTTTTATGGTCTGCTCGTAGTAGGCTCACATCGGTTGTGAGTGTGCCCAGTTGTTGTTCCAATACCGCCCTGGACTCCCTGATTTCCTTCAATATAATGTCCAGTTTGACTGAGGGCGGCAGTTCTTGGGCAGGAGTATCTGGGACCTCCTCCAATAACAGTGGTGAGTCATTTCCAGCAGTAGTGCTGGATTCTCCTGCAGGACCATGTTCCGCCTGCTTCCCTTTTGGTCTTCCCATATTTACACTGTTGGGGGGAACCACCAATGGATGGGAGAGAGATATTGTTTTATTTTCCCTCTTGGTATCGAGATTAGGCCTGGGCAGTGAACTTCGCTCCGTTCATGGAGTTTGTGGAGTTTTCTGCACTCCGCACTCAGCGGAGCTTGCGGAGTGCAGAAAACTCCGCTTCGCGATGTGCAGCGGAGTTTCTTCCCCGCTCGCGATCGCGAATGGTAAGTTCGCGAGCGCGAGCTGCAGCTCGGGTAGAATTTCTACCCGAGCAGCAGGAATACCTGCACAAACTGCAGTTCGCACTGCACTCCGCCACTCGCGGAACTTCGCTGAGTTTTTTTGTAACTTCGCGGAGTTCCGCGTAGCAATACTCCACGAACTATGCCCAGGCCTGATCGAGATGGTGGCGGGGTAAGGATCTTTACGTAGAGCAGGAGGGCACAATGCGCACACTGCCTATTTCAAGATGCACACTCCTGCGCCAGGGGACAAGTCACAATGCCTGCCTTAAGGTAATGGTCAGACTCCTGCTTGTCGCATTCCAAACCTTTATTTAATGGCCTGTTTTGTATTGTCCATCTCTCTGCCCATCCCACACTTTCACCGGGAGTAGTGTGTCTCCCAGCCAGTTTATTTTGCAGACCTCGTGGGTGAGAGCTATAGTCCGTGAAGTTCGACCCACAGCATTTGCACAGCCCTTCAGTAATTGGCGTAGTGCATATTGCGCGGCGACTTAATCCGTGTGGTTTTCAGGGCAGGAACGGAGGGGGGTGGGGAGGCCATGCCCCATAGTTTCTTTTTTTCTGTATGTAGTTTCTTATTTTTGCAGCCGGTCGCGGCCCCCTCCTCGACCTGGGGTCCTGGTAAATTTTGGCTCACCTTGCATCCTCGTCGACTCACGGGACCCCAGTGGTCATCGGTGCAGCAGTTCAGCCGGGTCAAGACAGATCAGAGGCAGGGAGGCCCTGTCCCGGGCTCGCGGTGTTCGACTAGGTCGCCTCTCTTATCGCAAGACCCGAGCACTCCGGACGACCTTCTTGCTGCGGTACCTTCAGGGACGCTCCGGTACGCTCTCCACCGTCACAGTCAGCCGCTTCCTTTTGTAGCACCAGGCAGGCTCGGTCGCCCGAGTCGCGCACCACAGCACATCCAGCAGCCGGCTAGGTCCGAAGGTCACTCCCCTCCCCCAGCAAAGTGTTACGCAGCAGTTAGTCCCAGGCCAGCGGCCTCGCGTAGCGCGCGAGCCGGATCATTTTTGCGGGACCTCCGATGTCACATCAATGTGCAGCTGCCACCACAGCGGCAACGGTTGCACGCAGGAATACAACGGCTGGGCAATTGTAAGGGGGATGGAGGAAAGCTACAGGCCCTGGCCCGGGAGCTCTGCAATTAGACGTCCGCCATCTTCCACGGCTGGCCACTCCCCCCACCCCTATTTGGTCCTTAGACACTAGTTCAGAAGCCTTCATACACCCTCAAGGTTCGGGTCCTGGACTGGCTAAAAAGGCCTTGGTAGCGAGTGACTGAAGCAGGGGGAGGGGAGCAGGTTGAACCTCCAGCCCCAACACCTCTGTTAGCTACACTCTTGGAGAGATAAGCAAAATAACAGCTTACTTTGGCCCTGGGTTGTTGTGTCAGTTTCGTACTGAGCATCCAACATTCAACAGCCAATGTCTATCATTCATGACATAAAGCATTCTTCCTGTACACTTGTATGTGGCTATTTACTTGGTACAGTAGTTGTATATGTCTATTTAGGGAAGTGTATTTTATTCCCCCTCCTATTTGTGGGAGATCCCAGCAGAGAGTTGATAATATTTGAAACACGTCACATGAATGGGGGGCACGAGACAGCTGGTATTATTTCATAGCATCTTAACTACTGGTGGGCAGAATTTTTAATTCTGCTGGTGGAATTGGGGGGGATTTAGTCATTCCGCGTTACTCTTGTAACGCGGATTTACTAAATAAATTCAGCAACTCTGCTCCGCCGGCGTAATTAATCCACAAAGTGCAAAATCGGCATGAAAATAAGTTCCAACACCTGTAATGCATTGTTAACGTCCGGTGTCTGCGGCAGCTGTTGGCGGGCAGGGGGAGACTAGCTTCTGCCGTGACGCTGACTGCTCAGCCCAGGGGCAATGGAGTGAGACGTAGCCAACTATGTGCGGTCCCTGTGGTGTGTGTATTTGCCTGTTCCCCACCTACTCCCTGGCAGAGAATGGGCCCTCGTCCTTTGTGCTCGGGTGGGCAGTTGGTTGGGAACCATGCACTCAGATCACTGGACAGAAACACAAGCTTTAGTTTACTCAGAGTATAGATACATTCCGAGCCTCTTGCGTCGCTGTTGCAATAAGAACATTGCAGGCATGCTCTTCACAGGCAGCAAATTAATTTGTTTGTACATCACGCAGCAGACTTACTCTGCCCATCTCGGCAGCTGAGGTCTAATCAGAGGGCTGGTTTTCGACACAGTCCATTCAACAATGTACAGATGGGTTGATCATTTGGAGCTTATCAGTCATCCCTCATCATTCAAGCCGACACTAAATACTTCAGATTGCCAAGCAATGGCCAGCAGCGAAGAGCACCGGGCTTCGTGTGCCTCAGAAAACCTGATCATAGTATGTGGCACACATCCGGTTTGGGCCCCGATCCTCCGGCAGGTAAACAAACGGCCCCCCTGTCAGAGTGCTGTGCAGAGGGACACTAGGACCCTGCACAGGACAAAAGGAAAGGTAGCCACCGGACACCACTTCCGGTGAGGGAAGGGGGACAGGGCAGTACGAGCGGAGTGGGGAAAGGAGCAATGGTGCCTGCGTGCACTGCGACAGCAACAATGCAAATAAAGAAGCCAATCCACCTACCTGCATCTGTGTGCGACTGGCGACACGAAGGTAAGATCGGCAAAACGCCACCAGATGTGCATGCCCGTGTCACTGCGATAAAGGAAAGAAACTGAGCCAGGAGCCCACCCTGGTCCGCCTGCAAAGAGAAGCGACGCAGGAGCCCACCCCGGTCACACGAGGAACTACGGAGCCAGGAGCTCACCCTGGTCCGCAGGAGGGAAGAAGCGATGTCGGGAGCCCACCCCGGTCACACCACGTGAAGGCGGTAAGGGTAAACCCCCACGACTGCCCACCGGCAAGTGGTGCACAGCACTGTGACTACAGCCGCCCGCCGAAGCCTACTGCAGAGATTTTAAGTAAAGAACAAAATCTTGCGAGACCTCGGTGGCCATCATAGAGTCAGGCACCCCAGCCAATAGTGTGGATGGAAGCCCTGGTAGCCATCTTAGAGTTAGGCATAACAGGAAAAGCAAAATCTCGCTCTTGCGAGACCTCGGCTGCCATCTTAGATTCAGGCAATGGAGCCAATAAGGTACAAGAAAGCCCCAATGGCCATTTTGAAGTCAGGCAGTGCAGTGTAAGGCACGGTGGGCCAGATGTACGACCCTAAATTGCATGCGCAAACGGGTTAGCGACCCGTTTGCGCATGCAAAAACTAATAGGGCCATGTAAAATTCCTATTTAGCGAGTCGCAATTTATTTTTGACTCGCTAAATAGGAATTGCGACTCACTATTAGGAAGGGGAGTTTCAAGGGTGTCCCTTCCTAATAGCGAATCTCTACCCCATGTATGAATGTTTTGCGACCGCAATTGTGGTCGCAAAACACTCGCAATTTACTGCCCTCTTCAAGAGGGTGGTAATGCACTCGCAAATGGGAAGGGGTCCCCAGGGGACCCCTTCGTCTTTGCAAATGCAGGGGAAAATATTTTTCAGGGGCAGGCAGTGGTCCCAGGGACCACTACCTGCCCGTAAAAATGAAACAAAAACTTTTAATTTTCTTTTTTTAAATGCATCCCGTTTTCCTTTGAGGAAAACGGGCTGCATTTAAAAAAAAACCTGCTTCATTTAAAAGCAGTCCCAGACATGGAGGTCTGCTGAGCCCAGCAGGCCACCATTCCTGGTAGGGCCAGCCATTCCCAATGGGGTCACAAATTGCGAGTGCCTCATGAATATTCATGAGGCATGCAATTTGCGATCCCATTGGGAATCGCAAACAGTGTCTCAGACACTGTTGTACATGGCATTTTGTGACTCGCAAATTGCAACTCGCAATTTAGCGCAATTTGCAAGTCGCAAAATGCTATGGTCGTACATCTAGCCCGATAAGGGGTGAAAAAAAAGGAAAGAATTACAACAAACAAAACAACAACAAAAAAAAGACAAATATATTGTAAAAAGGCAAGTCAATACAGAGGAGCAGACAGTGTTACCACAACCACAAAGATGGAGAAGCGAAATGAAAGCACCGCCGCAAGCACAGTTTTCCGCAGACCACTGCCTTTTGACCCCTCTGACTCTCAGACGAAAGGCATTCGCTGGGAGAGATGGATCAGATGATTTTAACAATACATGCGTGCCACATGCAAAGACAACACAGATAAACAAAGCATGGATCTGTTTTTAAATCTCGTGGGCGATGAGGTTGAGATCCTGCTCGTAACATTCCCGCCAGAAGGAATAACAACATAGAAAAGGCCTAATAAAGTGTCTCACTGACAAATTTGACCCCAGAGGAACATAGACTTCGAAAGATACACTTCAACACAACATTTCAACTGGCAGAAGAGTCCCTTGATGACTTCGTGACCAGATTGGGCAAACTGGTCACACACTGCAAATTTGATAAATTCAACAATGAGGCAGCGATACAACTGCACATTATCGAAGGATGTCAGTCAGTTGACTTTCGCATCAGTCTACTCAAAGAACCACATACACTGGAGAAAATACTGACAATGGCTCGCGCAGAAGCAAGGACAACAGCACATGCCAGCCAAATGGAAAATGGGAGAGCGCGGACAATGTAGCAAGCTAATCGCATGGCTGGGAATGTCAGAAGACATGACAAAACACCGCCATCATGGAACTAGAAACAAGAAAGAACCTGCTATCGCTGTGGACTCGAATTCCCACATGCTGGTGCCTGCCCTGCCATGGGTCACAAGTGCCGGAAATGCAACGAGGAAAATCACTTGCGAGTGTCTGCATGAGCAGATAATTCAAAACAGAGCGAGGGCGACCAGCAAAACAAGCAGGTATGCATGAACATGGACACACAAAAACGCTGACTCAGAGGGAGCAAATGCACACGAGGTCACAGAACGGCTATACCTCACGTCAGACGTCCCAACACAGGGTCATATGCCCAAACACATCCAACTCATGGACAAACGGCAGATAAAGAAAACAGTGATGGTCGACATTGGAGTAGGAAACCATATCACAAGCTTCGTGACACAAGCCTCCGCTGTAGCCGTCCACAGTCGATGTGTTCACATGGAGCTAAAGGAAACCAGTGGTAAGCATAGAGAAGTTTGTAGAGACACTAACATACAAAGAAAGGTCAGTAAAAGAAGAAGTGCATGTCCTACGCAGAAACCTCCCAGCACCATGTCTACTAAGCAATGTCACTTCTCAGGTGATGGGCTTCCTAGCAATGACATATCAAATGTCAGAGCATCATCCATGCCACAACATTCTGAGAGAACACCCTGCAATACTACAAGGACTAGGGAAGCTGAAAGACATGCAAATAACACTGCACAACAACGAAGCAGTCCAGCCAGTGGCTCAGCACCGCAGAAGAGTGCCTGTACACCTACAACCACAAGTGGAAGAAGAACTAAAGAGCCTACTGGTGCAAGACATTATAGAGCCGGCAGATGGGCCAACTCTATTGGTATCTCCGATAATGGCGGTGCCCAAGAAGAACACCTCAAAAATTTGCATCTGCGTCGACATGTGCATCCCAAACACGTCAATTGGTAGAGAAAGACATCCAGGCCATCATCTGAACGATATGATTAGCTGTCTCACTGGAGCATGCATATTTTCAAAGCTAGATCTATACAAAGGGTTCCATCAACTGGAGCTTGATCCGCAATCACGCTACATCACAATGTTCTCCACTCACATGGGCCTCTTTCGCTACAAGAGACTCTGCTTCGGAATTTCATCCACAGTGGAAATCTTCAAAGAGACCGTGAGTTAGGTGATAAGGCCCGTAAAGAACAGCTTAAACTACAGTGATGATATCCTGGCATTCGGCTGCTCAGGTGAGGAGCACGACAAGGTCCTATGAGAAGTCTACAACCAGCTGGAACTCACCAGCCTGACCCTGAATGAAGACAAATGCAAGCTGGGGAAGGGAGAACTAGTGTTCTTTATAAACATCTTCTCAAAGAAAGGAATGAAACCCAATCCCAGCAAAGTAGAAACACTGCAGAAAGCAAGGTCTCCAGCAGACAAAGCAGAAGGGAGGTCATTCCTCGGGCTAGCGAGCTACTGTGCTCGTTACATCAAGGATTTTTCTACAGTGAGCAGTGCACTTCGTGAACTAACAAAACAGGGCCAGCCATTTCTCCACAGAATTATGACAAGGCGTTTGAAGCCATCCAACATACAGTCACAGCAGTGGACCACCTCGCCTACTTCAACTCGTTGCTATGCACCGAGCTCACTGTTGACGCTAGCCCTGTGGGGCTAGGAGCTATTCTCGCACAACACATGCCAGAAGGAGACTCGCACAGACAGATTGGCGCATATGCAAGCAAGAGCTTATCAGACAATGAAAGGGCATACTCGCGACCAGAGAAGGAAAGTCTAGCAGTGGTGTGGGCGTGCAAGCACTACCACATGTTCATATATGGGAAGCAATTTACTATTGTGACAGACCACCAAGCACTGGTGACAATATATGGAAACCCCAACACAAAGATTCCACTGCACATCAAAATGTGGGGGATACGCCTCATGGACTATGATTTCAAAATAGTGCACAAACCAGGAAAGGAACACAACCCCATCAAGGCATCCCCTACCACAGGCACAAGAGATCCCGTCCATGGCAGAGGAGTACCTCAACTTCGTGTTGCGACAAAACACCCCCGCTCCAATAACAATTGAGGAACTGGAGTAAGAGACAGTGGGTGATGCCACGCTACAAGCAATCAAAACAACAACACGGCAACAGAGATGGAGACATGTAAATATCAGCAGTCCAATGAAAGAAGGAGTAAGAAGGGAGGAAATGCTAGCATTCAAGCAAATACAGGAGGAGCTGTCGGAAACGAAAGAGGGGTTCTACTTCAAGGAACAAGGATAGTAATACAAAAAACGCTATGACAGCAGAACGTGAGTCTGGCCCATGAGTCCCACCGGGGCGTAGTGGCCACCAAAAAGATGCTAAGGGAAAAAGTATGGTTCCCGGGTCTTGATCGCCTGGTGGAAGATACAATAATGAACTGTCACCTTTGCCTGATAATGGGAAGGCCAGCAAAGCCAGAACAACTACATTTGTCCGACCTCCCCGGGGCAGTGTGGACGACAGTGGCCTCTGACTTCTATGTGCCGCTGGAAACTGGAGGCTGTTTGCTAGTAGTCATTGACGAATACTCACAGTTCCCCATAGTATGACAAGTGTCATCAACATAAGCAACACTCACTTTGCCAATACTGGATGACATATTTGCAGTGTGGGGTGCCCCACAAACTATGAAGACAGACAATGGACACCATTCTCGGGAGAAGAGTTTAGCAGATTTATGGCATACCTGGGACTACATCACAGGAAAATTACGCCTCTGTGGCCACAAGCAAACGGCATGGTGGAAAGATTAATGAGAAACATGAAGAAGGCCGTCCAACGTGCCAAACTGGTGCAGAGTTCAGTGGGTCAAGCACTGTGAGACTACTGAAACACCCCACACAGTTCTACGGGGAGATGCCCAGCAGAACAGGTGTTGAGGAGAACAAGCAGAACGAGATTGCCTCAGCTGGAGGCAAAAGCACCCCCTGAACACAGCAACATTGCTGAAAGAGATCAAGAGGCAAATAGAAAATGAAGCAGTACGCAGATGCACGGCGTCATGCCACAGCATCTGAGCTGAAGCAAGGGGATTTAGTGCTGGTGCATCAACGACAGTCAAGCAAGTCGGACATCCTTTTCTTGAGTGAACACTTAACAGTAACAAAGGTTAAAGGGCCCATGATAATGGCGGTAGCAGGTCCCTACTATATCAACAGAAATAGCTCACACTTCAAGGGATTCAGGACATCAAATGATGCAGAAGGAGAGGCAGCACCAAGGAACAATGAAATAACAGTAAAAGAGGAAGGCGAGGACAGCACAGAAAGGATACCACACAGCAGTGAAGGACTAGACAGAGCTGGAGCTACAAGAGAGACACTGAAAGAAGGAACAGAAACATTATGCCCTAAGAGAGTGAGCAGAAATCCAAAACTGCTCATTGAGGAACTATAATGACGGGACAGCAAGCTGCCACCATCAGAGACAAAGCAGACAATGACAACAGTTGTTGTCAGGACAATGAGTGTGTGTCAGTAGTGACGATGGGTCCGATTCACAAAAGTAATCTGAGACAAAATCCTAACTTTACGACTTTCGGTATTCACAGAAGGCATTTAGGAGTATTAAAGTTAGGATTTTGTCTCACTCAATCTTAAGACAAACTTAAGTTTAACTGAGACAAAATCCTAACTTTACGACTAGGATTTTGTCTCAGTTAAACTTAAGCTTGTCTTAAGTTTAACGTAAGACCAAAACTTAAGATTGACTGAGACAAAATCCTAACTTTAGTACTCCTAAATGCCTTCTGTAAATACCGAAAGTCGTAAAGTTAGGATTTTGTCTCAGATTACTTTTGTGAATAGGGCCCAGTGTTTTCTAGTTATCGTTTTATGGGCCCTGTTTCTTTTCTTTTCTTTTCATTTATTCATTAGTTTCCTTATTTTTTCTTTTTCTTTTCCACAAAAGGGGGAGATGTCGGAGTGCTGTGCAGAGGGGCACTAGGACCCTGCACAGGACAAAGGGAGGAGTAGCCACCGAACACCACTTCTGGTAAGGGAAGGGGAAGGGGAGAGGAGCAGAGGTGCCTGCGAGCACTGCGACAGCAACAATACAAATAAAGAAGCCAATCCACCAACCTTCTCTGAGTGGGAAGCGCACACTTTATTACACAGCATAAGCTTGGGGGCAGAATGAAGGTGATGTTTTTGTGAGCAATAAAATATAATTGAAGAGGCAGCAGATTGTTTCTGTGCTCGACGGCACGCAGAAAGGTCCGGCCCTCTCGTTAATGTTGTCAGTGTCTGAATGCTAATGCTCTTGGGATGTGCTGCTGGCCGCGAAATAGAAAATGCAGAGGTTGAGCATAAGCTGATTGACATTTGCTGTATTTTCGGTGCCCCATTTTCATCATTTTTTGCTAATTACTTAGCTTTTGATTGGGTTAAAGAATATAAGCGTGTGCATGCAGAATGTGAATATATAATATTCCTTCCCGTATTACCACAAGATCTGCTTGCTGGTGAAAGGCGTAGCATGTGCTTGGTCTGGCATGCCTGGATGCACAGATCTCCTTTTCTGTGTGGTGCTTGCTCTGTAGCCTATTCAATCGTGTTCCTTCTTTGACGATGTCTGGCTCATGCAGGGAGTTTGATGTGAAGCAGATTTTGAAGATCAATTGGGTTGGTCACCAGGCAGCCCCTTTGTCCTCCGTAGGTGACGGTCACCAGGAAAATGTCTGGAGCCGGGAAACACCTGATGGCCGAAAGTTCTTGGGTCCCGGCAACCTGCCCTTACCTCTGGCTTCTAAGGGACATACCGGCGGCGCAAAGGACTTGTAAGTGAGCCCGAAAGTTCTCAGTAGCTTATAATGCAGACACCTTCGTATAGCCCCATATTTCTGCACCATTCATGCTTTCTGCCAATGCTTTGAAGCCCGGGCCGGGGAAGGTGAAGCCGGACCCGACGGGGGCCCGGGACAAACGCCGCCCGGGGCGGGAAACACGCCACACCTTCCCCCGTCGCGGAAGCCTGCGAAAAAAGGTGCAACCAGGATTAGTCGCCCCTGGACAAGCCACGGCGCCCCCAATCCGGGGGCGAGTTGGCGAGCGGCCGGGGGGAGGTTAAATAAGGTGCACAGGGCCCAGGAAAAAACACTCAACCCCCCGGCAGAGAAGACGAAAGAAGCCCACCCACCCACACCAAAAGAAAGCGGGCGTCACAGCCGCAGGGACGGAGGTGAGGCGGAAGAAACTTAGCAAAGTTAGAAAAAAAGAGAGAAAAAGTACTAGAGGTAGATGGAAGGCGCACACAGTGTCCTTGGGATGCCTCACGGCAGGGGCACTGAGGGAGCTAAGGACAGCGCAAAGCCAATGACAGAGTAGATGTGATCCTCCCACAGGGCCCTTGGGATGCCTCACGGCAGGCGTACTGGGGGAGGGGAAGGTCAGGGTGCAGCCTCAGGCAGAATAGATGAAAGGCTCACACGAGGTCCTTGGGATGCCCCACGGCAGGGCCCCTGGAGGAGCAGGGAGGGGCCAGCAAAGGGCCCAAGGCAAGCGGATCGGCACTTGCAGCCCGGGCAGGTCCTGACGGACACCCAAACATTTCAGTAGCAAGTTGAAGCCTGGAACCGCAGACACAGAGGCCCGGATGCTTAGGCCCTCTCGCGAATAGACTGTCTGAGAGCGCTTACCGACAAGGAGTGGACATTCATAATCGCAAAGACAATGAAGCATGCGTTAACATGGATGTTTATGAATAACCAATAAATTTCAAATGTATGACCATGTTATGTTTGAAAAAACTGCGACCTTTTAAGGTACCATAGCACGTTGTCAAGTGGTGTAATTTGAGGTAAAGGGACGCAGTTAAAGATTTGGGGAGAGGGAGGTGGACTCGCCCCTGGGAGGGGTTTGATTTATGGGCAGTCAATGCCGGCTTCACCACACGGTTGCCAGTTTTATTTAAAAATCTTAGGACTGCTTCTTCTTGTAGACTCCGGGTCACTTTCTTTTTTGCTAGTTGTTCCACCTAGTTAAGGTGGTCGTCAAGGCGAATACCCAGATAATCATAAAAACGTACTCGTTCGAGTCGTTTCCCTTTATAAGTGGAGGTAAGCTATACTTTGAGGTTGATGACCACAAACTTATTTTTTCCGTATTGATGGTGAGTTTCTGATACATTAAAAGTGCTCGAAGCCCGATAATAATTGATGCATTGAGTTTTCTGATGTGTGAGGATTATTGCATCATCTGCAAAAAGTAGGACTGGTATACAAGCATCCTCTGTCTTTGGCGCATCGAGATGAAACAATTGGCATATCCCATTTATATAGATATTAAATAATGCTGGAGCAAGAAAGCAGCCCTGTCTTACTTCAGTGTGTATTTCAGTGCATCTCTACGCTGTCAGGCACCGCGCACTGCTGTCCCAGTACAAAAAGCTCCAGTGAGCTCCCACCTGAAGTGTGACATGTGCTGTTCTTCACAGTTCTTCATGTATTACAACACCCACCAAGCTCTGATGATGCATCTCTGCTTCAAGAACTGTTCCACACCTTGACATTCTACTACTCACACACCCAAAGGTTGAAGTACATAAAAAGAATGAGCACTGTCATCTTGAGTGCAATGGGGGCGGGGTCAGTGAGTGTGGGGGCGGAGTCAAATACATGGTTGAAACTAACAAAATATTTTGCAATCATTTGTTATATTTCACCTTCAGGTGCCTACAATAAAATAACAAGCACACTTTAATGAAAAATAAACGCGAGTTGAACTAACGCGTGGGAAATGCAGTCCTTTATGTTCAGAAACCTAAATTGCTTAATGCTGCGCTGCAGATGTCTGTATGTAACTGGAGAGTCACGGATATTAATTCTAGATGCCTTTGCCATACTGCCAGCAGTGGTCCATGTTTCTGGAACAGAGTGGCACCCTAGCCTGAAAAGGCCTACTGTAGAAGCGTGGCTGCCATTTCACAACTTCACGCGGGTGCTCAGCCTGGAACGCTTCAAAGTGGGGGTAAATGAGTGGCTCGTTCTGAAAGAGGCACCGCATATTTAGCACAAGAGGTGACAGATCAGTCCTCCCTGGTGGCAGAGGTGTAGGGGGCCTTGAAAAAGACTCTGTGGGCCCTAGCTAGGACTGTTGCCTATGTGCTCTCCTATCTGGTGCCCAAGAAAGAACCCCTGAGGTGGGCCACCAGTGGAGGTAGGGCCGGGGCCCCAAATCAATCCTAACAGCTCACTGCCTCTTAATCCAGTTGCATAAGGCCATCGCTTCTCAGCCCCACCTGGATGCTGACCCTACCCGCTGGGACCCCAGCACCCTCTGTGGGTGTCCACACTGGTGGCATAGGCCATATAATCTGCACCCATGGGGCTGACTCGTTCACTGATTGCTACAATGGGGAAGGCCATACCAGAAACATTAGGCTCGTAAGTGACTTATAGAGATCTGCATCAAACTAACCGGGCCCCTCAGGGGTGGGAGGGCTCCCAGTGGACAGCAGCCTACAACTTTATCTGGCCTGACTATCAGAGGCTATAGTGCCCTCCATCTAGCAGCAATCATGGACTAGAGACTGCACAGGACCTCGACAACAAGGTTGGCCTAGAACTGCCTGTGGAATACCAGGGTGGACACATCGTGGCCCCATGGTGTGGAGGAGGTAGGATCGAGCCCTCAAATACAGCGAGAAAACTTAGTTGACAGTGTATCTCACCAAAGAAAAGCATCCAACATGGGATTTTTCTCATCCCCATCTTTTCAATGGTATTAGAGCCGCAACCTCCAGAACACGTCCCTCTCTTCTTGGGTGCCCCCCAGGAGATGTCAAGAAGGGAACCCTATGGGGATGCAACCACAGGAGCAGCTCCCTGCATCGCTTCTCTCATCTGGATCACTGTAACCAGCACCTCACTCTGGTCCTGCCCTCAGCTGCCCTTTTGGCCTCATTCACACACAGTCTCCTATCTGATTACCATCTCCTGGTGAAGCTCCCATCAATAGACTGCTCTGAGGCACAGCAAGCTATAGATTGGTCATAGTCCTGCTTCACTCCCCACCACAAAGTCATATGCCTCCAGACTCCCAACATCCTGTTCAAGATGGTGCATGGCTAACCACAATGTGAACATACAGTAGCAGACGTGCGGTCATTGGTGTCCCACAAAGGGGACCGGCCAGGAAGAAGGCGGACTGCCCGAGACTGGAGGGAAACCGGTGACTCCCATCTCCCAGGAATACATGGATTCGTACAGAGACCGGCTCCATCAAAACAGAACTCAAGACATGTTTACAGGAAATACGTGGGAACATTTCTAAGCTTGGAGCCAGAGTGGACGACTTAGAACTTAATGCTGATGCATGCAGAAAATCAGGAGCTTCTATGGCTCAACACGCAAGTGTTAGAAGAACAGAATATAAAGCTCCAAATGAAGCAAGAAGATCTTGAAAACAGGAGCAGGCGCAACAACATTTGAATCAGAGGAATTACTAAAGGCATGGAGGGCGATGATATCCTTGGCTTTATTCGCAGCCCACTTCAGTCCATCTGCAGCAATACAGATATCAGTCCTATCAGGCTTGACACACTTACAGAGTACAAGTGACTCCATCCCGCTCCACAAATACAGCAGATATCATTCAAGAGAAAGTTAATTCCTAATGAAGCTGCCAGAAAGAAAGGAGACCTAACTTGTGAGAACTGCTCAATCCTGCTGTACCAGAACCTCTCCAGGGTCACCCTGAGGAAACGCAGAGGCTGTCATCCAATGACAGATTTCCTGCACGAGCACCAGGTGCATCAGCCTTATATTTCAATGGAAGGTGAAACAACGATTCATACCTACCTTGACAGAAGCCACATTGTTCTTGGGCCTCCCCATTGACACTGGAGAACCAGAGCTGTTCAAAAAGGCACTCCATGCCGACAAGAACTCCACCCTGAATGGCAGAGTATTTGTCGCCGCCCCAGGCCGTGCCATCTGGTAGGCAGATCAAACAAAGAGGCCAAAAACAATGTTATCGCTCAACAAAAGAGCATGAAGGGGTGCCCCTCAGATTGGACCTCGAGCTCCCCAACCACAAGCAGCGCACTGAGGGGTGCACAAGGCTCAACGTGCAAACTGTAACACTTGGCTTTAATTCATGAAAGGAAGTACTCCGCCAGGCCATGGGGAGGTGCCATGCAGCAAATTATGACATATGAGTTGGAGCAGTACTGTTACCTCCCACATGTTCTTTACTGCACTATGAGCCAGATGTACGACTCATCTGCGAATCGGAAATCGATCTCAAGTTTGATAGTGACTGGGGAAAGCTAAGTTGCATCAACGCCCTTTTCGGTCCCAGTCCCAAAAATAGCGATGCAAACAGGATCTTACTGACTCGCTTATATTGCGACTGGAATTAATTATTACCTATTATTGATTTTTAATTTGCATTTCTTAGTTTGAGATGTAGTATTTGTTCGCAAATTGATAGTAGTCGCAAAAATATTCGAAGCGGTGTGGAATATTTTCCCCCCCACAATGGTTGCTCAGTATGCTATGGCAAGGATGATGCAGCTTTTTGCTCGACACCAGAACAGACAGAAGCACATTTTTAGAGTCAGGGGACTTTCTTCCAGCAGGCAGAGGAAGAGATATGTGCTAAGTAGATGCAGTAATGTTATTTTAAACTGTGTGGCATATTTACAAGCCCCCATCTCTTTTAGTGACGTTCCTGCGGCGATATGTGCTTCACCTTATTTACAAGGCAGCGTTAACATGGCTTATCGCTGCCTTATAAATAAGGCCCCCTTTCACGCTGTATGTAGCATGAAAGCGAAGGGCTATGGGTGCTGCGGTAGGCGTTCCACCTCAACACCCATTGATTTTTATGCTGCCCCCAATTACGAAGGGCAGCGTAAATAGGAGGCAGTGCCAAAATTAAGACCAGGGAAAACCTGGTCTTAAACAGGCAAAACGAGGAGAAATGCTTTTTCTCCTCGTTTTTGCTGTTTGCATGTGTGCTGCGTTGTGCAGCACACATAGAAACAGCAAAAGCCCATTGATTGTTTATGTTCAGGAAGGTGACCCTTCCTTCACATGAACAATCTTTGAAAAAAAATGACATTTTGTAACTTCAATGTGTGCTGCATTAAGCAGCAAACATAGAAGTGACAAAACGCTATTTAAAGATTGTTTATGTGCAGGAAGGGTTACCTTCCTGCACATAAACAATCTTCCCCTCAACGCAGGCACCCTTGCACTGTGGTGCAAGGGTGCCTGCGTTGGCGCTAGGGTTCTAATTTTAGCGCCAGCGCAGGGGGAAACGCAGGACTGCACCATATTGTTGTAAATATGGTGCAGCCCTGTGTTTCAGAAGTGGCGGAGCCTGGCTTTAAGCCAAGGAGGCTAATGCCACGCTCTGCCACTTCATTGTAAATATGCCCCTGTGTGTTGTATAGGCACACACAGGAGTGTTCATTCAGGTACTTTTCTGCCTACACCGTTTAGCCTCGGAAAGCTATCAGAGGTTGTTGCTGCAGCAGAAGGGGTTTCTGAAAGTGCTGTTTCCCATTTTTTGGCAATGTTTCTGGATTCAATCATGTTCAATATTTTTTCAAGTACTCAACAGGAGTTGCAGCAAACAAAATTATTATTTAATTTGATTGTCACAGTTCCTATAGGTTTTAGGCTGCGTTGATGGTACTCAAGTCTTAATTTGCCTCCTAGCACTCCTGAAGTGTTGTATAGGAAGATTCGGCACTGCATAAACATTCAGATAGTTTGCAATGCTGCCTCTAGTAACCGATCTGTGGCTACATTTCCTGGTTCCGCTCATGACTCCTATATCTTTTGGCACTGGGTCCGATACTACCGGCTGGCAAGAGGAGAGTTTGGGGATGACTTGCTTTTAATTATCTGTAACTGTATACATAAATTTAAGTTAATGCATAATATATAGTTTTAGTTATATTTATATGTTCTATTTGTGTTAGGTGACAGTGCTTATGCACTACACACTCTACCACAATGCAACTTCTAGGAGCCAACCTCAGTACAATATTGCCCACAATTGAACACGGGCTGTTATAGAAAGGACGTTTGGGCTACTTAAGGCACCGTTTTGATGCTTTCATAAGAGTTAGGGACACTCCAATATTCCCCTCCTGTGGCCTGCAAGATAGCTGTAGTGTGTGCTATGCTACACAATCTAGCAGCAAGGAAGGGATGTCCGATACAGCCAGAGCAGGACAGCTCTGATGAAGAGGACCACCCACCCCTAAACCCACCCACCAGAGCAGCTGATGAAGGGAGACACACCGTTGCATAACCAACAACTTTTTTAATGTTAGTGTATTAAAAAATATACATAAAATGCATAATGAAGTACTCCCAATCAAAATGAAGAAAAGTAATTTTTATTTTCATGTTTATTCACAGTAAATGTGAAGACAGACAATTGGGACTGCATAATTGTTTGCATACTAACAAAATATTCAAATACGTAGTAATGTAAACAAAAACATTGTTCCTTTGGATTTCACAAAAAATATTTTCTTCCTTTGTTTGCTGCAGTGTGTCTCTCTAGATAAGTTTACAACATGCCTACTTTTAAATCAGCCGCCTAACTGTGTGTACGACTAGATCCTATGATATCAGAAAAAGAAATAGTATTTCGGCTAGAAGCCCCCTCACTTCCTGGATGAGGGGTAGCCTGAAAAGTAGAACATGTTTACATAGTTTGCAAAATTTCAAGGCATGATGCTACCTGCCCTAAACTATTTGCGATATCTTTTCCACTATGAGCCATTTCTTGCTGGATTGTTCTAAGACTCATTATCCCTGTAGCATTTGCCAGTTTCTCTATACTTTTACCCAATTTATTTTACATTTTAAAGACAACATGGCGATGTCTTTGATTTTTTTTTTTGCTGTGTCTCCTCAACAATAGAATCACAGAATCCATTGTCATGGCCGCCATGACTTCATCCATGTTTCTCGTTAGCATGTTGATGGCATCCAATTTTTTAGGAAACTGTCTCGAACGAATTGGTTCCGGAATAGTTTCCAAACAAATCGGGTCCTGTGAGTCCGGACGACTGATTACGAAGCTTCCCAACAATGTTCAGTCGGACTTGCATTAACTACAATGGGAGCCTGTGTTCCGAACAAGAACACAGGCTCCCATTGAAAAAAGGGGTCGTTGGGGAAAACCTTGCACCCTGTGGCAGAAACCCCGTGGTGAAAGGGGAGGGCAATGGGTGCTGCGGTAGGCGTTCCACAACAACACCCATTGATTGTGACGCTGCCCCGTATTTCCAAAGGCAGCATAAATAGGAGGCAGTGCCAAAGTTAAGACCAGGGAAAATGCTTTATTTCTCCTCGTTTTTGCTGTTTCAATGTGTACTGCTTTGTGCAGCACACATAGAAACAGCAAAAGCCTATTGATTGTTTATGTGCAGGAAGGTGACCCTTCCTGCACATAAACAATCTTTGAAAAAACATGACATTTTGTAACTTCAATGAGTGCTGCATTAAGCAGCAAACATAGAAGTGAAAAAAGGCTATTTAAAGATTGTTTATGGGCAGGAAGGGTTACCTTCCTGCCCATAAACAATGTTCCCCTCAACGCAGACAACCTTGCACTGTGGTGCAAGGGTGCCTGCGTTGGCGCTAGGCTTCTAAATTTAGCGCCAGCGCAGGGGGAAACGCAGGGCTGCACCATACTGTTGTAAATATGGTGCGGCCCTGCGTTTCTGAAGTGGCGGAGCCTGGCGTTAAGCAAAGGAGGCTAATGCCACGCTCTGCCACTTCATTGTAAATATGCCCCTGTGTGTTGTATAGGCACACACAGGAGTGTTTCTCTACCCACACACATTCAGGTACTTTTATGCCTACACCGTTTAGCCTCGGAAAGCTATCAGAGGTTGTTGCTGCAGCAGAAGAGGTGTCTGCCACATTGGGCATGGTTGGGAAGAGGGTTCCCTTGGCTACCCCCACGGGCTACATTTGTAAGTCTCAGTAGGAAGGGGGGCCCACAACGGGACCCCAAAGGCAGATTCCGGCAGCCGTTTCATCTCGGGCAAACCAAATCAGAACGGCTGTCTGAATCTGTCATCATTATCACTCGTCCGGAAACCGTGTCCATAGAGCTGTACGAATCCGCTCTGAAAGACTGAGGCTGTCCGGGTGCCTTTCGGAACTGATTCGGTCTGCTTGAACGGTTACCGGGCATCGTAATCGTTCGTTAGGAAATCTGTATGATTCAGTAGGAAACAGAGGTTCCGAATCGGATTCTGCAATACCGAATCCCATCCGGAGCCTTTCCTAATGACATCGTAATCGGGCCCATAGTCTCTGTGTCTAAAAGTTTGTTCTCCATCGTGTAGTTGTCCATACACTTAGAGCAGATCCTGGGGAGGGGTGTCTTCTTGGAGGCAATGTTGTTTCAGGCACCGTAAGTGTAGCTGTAATCTCCTTTACTGATCAGCCACATCATCCATATTGTGATCATCACGTCCCTCCGTAATGTTTTTCTTCTATATCTGTATTTAAAATGTGATATATCTTGCATTAGAATTTTATAGTTTTAGTATGACACTTATGAACATATGTATAAGAGAGAGCATGTTAATCTATGTTTCCAGGATTATGATATTAAAGATTAATAGCATTCTAAGCTGAAAAGGCATTTGCTTATAGTGCAATAGTAAAATGTACATTCTTTTTCACTCTTGAAAGCTGCATGACTTCTATCGGACTACAAATCCCATAATGCATTTTTTGGAACATAATAAATGTAACTGCATTGACTTCTTAAATGAACTCAACTCAAATGTAATGTATTTGGACAAAATCACATGACAGCTATGATTTTACACTTTTAAATTGTGCATTTTCTTAACTGAAAAACATGTTGCTTAGAGTTAGACTGACACGAGTTTTGCAGGGGGGTTTCAGTGATGTCATCCATTGCTGTAGTTGGTGAGTATGTAGAAGGTCCCCCTCCACTGCCAGCAGCTTCCTTCCTCCTCCTTGCCAGCTTCTCCTTCGTTCGTGAGCGGTCGGACCACGGGCACTGTGATTGGACATGATGTGTCTGCCAAGGAGTTTTTCCTCTGTTCAAGTGGTTGGCCCGGGTGTGCTGTGCGCACACTGGTGGCTTTCTCTGTGTACATGGAGGCTGGGCACCTAGCTGGCTTTTGGGCAGGAGACTGTTGGGTCCAACAATTGTTCCGGTGCCGCGGGGGCAGTTGGTGAGACCTAGAGGACTTTGACAGGGCATGCTTGTCTGCCGATGAGTTTCGCGGATGTTTTTGGTGTGCTTGGTGCACACTGGTGGCTTTCCCCCTGGTATGGGGAAGCTCGGCATCTTCCTAGTTCATCAGGAGAGTGCTGGTCCAACAAAATGTTCCGGTGCCGCGCTGGAGCGGCTGCAATGGCCACCGGTGGGACAAATTATATATCCCAAATAAGGGAAGAGAAGCTGGGATGACTCAGCGGTGGGGTCCATTAGGGACCAGTAGAGGGGGGCATTGCGCACTATGGTGCCTTCCCCTGGGATATAGTCCAGTTGTCGGGCTTATGCTATGGGGCGCACATTGTTTGTTGCACCTGAGGTGCACTCCAGGTGAAGTAGCAGCGGGGGAGGGCGAGATCGCCAATGACCTCCTCATCCTATGGCCGAATTTTAGCAGCAGAAAAGGGGGCTACCCAGGAATGTTGGTCTGATATTCTGGACTGACCCCTTGGCAGGGTGTTGATTAGTGGAGGGCCTGGGTTGACAGGAGGGAGCACTGAACTGCGGGTGCCACTGGACCTTTCTACCCTAACCGATGATTCCTGGATTTGAACATTTTGGGCGCTTCACCTGGTGATAGGTACCCTGGCAGGGACGGAGAGCTATGCGGTGCCCTGGAGTATGTTTTGGTATGTAATTGAGGGTATTGCCCCCTCCTCTGTGTGATGGAGGGGAAGTTGTCACTAATGTATTCTTGCCTATAATCTCTCTGATGCCCTTGGTGGAGGGCATTGGTGATGTATAAGAAAAGGGGCCTCTGGCACAATGCAATCCGGAGACTCGCACTGTAATGGAAAAGTGGTGACAATTGTTGCTTTGCTTGTACAATCTGTGAGCTGGTGTCCTGTTTTCACACAACCAATGTCTAATTACCTATGAGTTTTGTCTCTTACTGATACTGTGCGAATAAAAGGCTGCATCTTGGTTAAACCATCATCACAGCTCTCTCTCTCCTTGGGAGGTTTTCCAGAGGGATGGCAGCGACTGCCTGAATAGAGTATAAAAGGATCCCCGCTGCCTGCCAAGTAGTCGCAGTAGGCACACTCCATACAGTTCTCCTCAGTTCTACCCAGCTCCTTATTGCCCCCTTGTAATAGGTGAATAGAACCAAGACCAGTTGGATTTCCATGTAGGTTTATTGTAGATATTGTAGATCAGGAGTCACAACATGGAGTAGTACAGAATTAGATGTAGAGTAGGTCTTCTCTACAGAGCGAGCCCCACCAGGAGCAGCTTCCTTGCTGCTCAGCCCATCCTCTCAACTGACACTCCACACACAGTCATACAGCATTCTATTACCTCACCACACATACCAACATTCCAAGAACATCCACACTGGCTGAGCAGCAAGGCAGAGAAGCAGGAAAGGTGCCATACACTAAATACCAGTATACTACACACCTTCCCCCTTTAATGAACAGCAAAAAGGATAAAACAAAAGCAAGCATAGTAATAGCAAAAATTAAAATATGCAATCAATCCAAAAAGGAATGCATTGAATTAATTAACGACACACCACACCTCTTCCCCCTTTACAAGCAAAAGAAGAATGGACGTAAGAAAAGCAAAAGGTAAAACAATAAATCTTGAAATAAGAAAGTGAAAGAAACGAAATAGAGCAAGGAATACACAAAGAAGAGAATGTGAGAAAAAGAGATCTCCCACCGTATGCTCAGGAAAACTAAAACAAACAACAGAAGAAAACAGGAACTTGACATCTAAGTCACCAGCAGGACACACCAGTTGGCCAGACTAGTATGGAAGTGATAAACAGAGAACGTCAACCAATGAAAAATTAGTGCAAGACAAAGACAAGAAAAAAAAACACTCTCAAAGAGACATAACGCAAGACTTTCTCACTCACACACGCAAGAAAAAGGTTGGGGTTGCTCCAACATACAATTCTTGAATGAAGAAAACTAGAGAGGAGAAAAAGAGGGGTGAAAATTCCCCCCTGTTGAATTTTAAAATAAATCCAACATGACAGTAAGTATGTGAGAAATTACGCACAGGTACCATGTGATAAGTGAAAACGCACTCTGTCAAAACAGTAGATCCCAAGAACAGGGGATTTTAAAATATAGGTGACGTATCCACACAAATGAATGTCACATAGCCAGTAGGCTATTCCAATGCATAACTTAAATAAGGTGACGTATCCACACATAAGTGGAGGTCACATAGCCAGTTGGCTATTCCAATGCATAACTTAAATAAGGTGACGTATCCACGCATAAGTGGAGGTCACATAGCCAGAAGGCTATTACCACATAAACCTTTAACTAATCCACAAACAGTAAAAATGCACAGGTGGAGTCAATAAAGAGAATCTCGCACCAATAACTCTTGAAATAAACAGTGAAAAAACAATTCCACCTACAAATATTTGTGTGAAAGTGGATATGCCAACTGTTAAATTTTAAAATAGACATGAAAATAAACAAGATGTGGATCATCAAGAAGTAAGTAAGAAACTGCTTGACAATGTGGATTACATGAAACATATTCCAAAGGCAAACTTGTAAACAAATTATTTCCCTATGAGAATAAATGTATGTTAGTAATATAACTTTGTTATTAAATAACATGCCCAGAAGATGGTGCTCTAAGCACAATATAAAGAACATAAGTGACTCTCACGATATTAAATGATACACCACTTTGAAAACATTTTAAAATATAACACTTTCTTGACTTCGCCGCATAGATGACTTTATAATCCCTTGACATATGACCCAGTACTAAAATACTTCCATCAGTATTGCCGTTTTTTTTAAGTGATCAACATTAGTCTACTTCGTTTTGTTGGCTGAATATAGAATGTAACTTGGATTCCTGTAGAGCTGCATCAACGTCTGATGGTTAACGAAAAAAAAAATTGATACAGCAAGCAAGTCATTTACAATGCACACTCACCACGAAGCAGTGACCTTGAAACCCGAGCGTTGAACTGAGAAAACAAGATCAGTCACATACTCTTTGAAACGAACATCGCAGAAGTGATGTTAACGTGGTTGGCATGGTTGGCAGAATAACGCAGACAAATAAGAAGACCTAGAGCACTTCGACTTTAATGTGCTCCGGTGGTGCCAGACAAGATGGAGGCACGTAGCGTGACGCCGTGCCGGGAGGCTCCAGGCACGTCGATGCATGCAGAGGTCCGGAAGGAGGAAAGCAGCTCATCAGACGTCACAGAAAACAGAAGGAGGAAGGTAAGGCTGTGTTGTACTTGCTGCTCAGAAAGAGAGAATGTGGTATGGAATGTTGGTGTGGATGATGCTGTGGAATGTTGGGTGAGGTGAGTTAGGCAGTTGGAGATTGGGCTGAGCAGCAGGAAGGCTGCTCCTGGTGGGGCTCTGCTCTAGATCTTAACTTGCAATAAACTAATCTAAAGATACTATCTGGAGTGGACCATCTTGATTATTACATTTTGGCGATGATTTTTAAAGAACCTGCGAGTGCGACCGATATTGGAACTGTAACTTTCAAGTTTGTAGTAGGAGTAACTGGAACTGAACCGGAGGCAAGTGATATTGAACTTGAAGAAGCTGGCACATCTGAGCCCCACCAGTGACCACATCATCGGTCGCCCAACCATCGTGTGCCAGTTTAGCTGTGTTCGTGCTCTTGTTTGAACTGGAGCTGTGGGGAGGAGTGGAGCTGCAATCTGTTCCCAAGAGCAGCAGAGAGGAGTGCCTCAGACCAGCTGCCACTTTGAGGTGTGTCAAGTCACAGAGCCTCCTTATGGAAGTCTCACGTCCAAGTTTAACGTGAAAGCTACAAGCCCCTGTGACTGTCGTGGAGTAGGAGTACCTGCAGTCTCTTTCTGTTGGACCGAGGAGGCCAACGTGAGTGCCGTAAGGTGAGCGTCTGGGTAGCTGCTACTAGAAGAGGTGTCTCTTGTGAGAAGTGCGATTGTGTTGTAACGGAATAAAGGTCCGATCCATGTGGTATCTTCAAGTAGTTTATTAGGCAAGGTACAGGAAGAAGAGAGGTAATGAAGTAAGGTACAAATGAACGAACCCCAACAGGAGCAGCCTCCTTGCTGCTCAGCCCTACACTCAACTGACATTCACCCACGCATACAACACTCTATGACATCATCCACTCATACTAACATTCTACACACATCCACTGGCTGAGCAGCAAGCTGGAAGCAGATACCACACTTCTTCCCCCTTTAATAACAGCAGAAAGAAGTAAGAATGAGCATAATAACACTACAATGAAAGACAAGCAACTACCACAGATTAGCACCCAGAGCCACGTGTGGAAGTATCAATGGCAAGCCAAGTTGAGCTACAGGCGTGAGGTGTCCCCGTATTTTGTGACACAAGCGACGCAGGGAAGTGGAGCTTGTACCCGCTTGTGTATTTCCATCACCCGGCGGACTGTTGTGGGGTGTTACGAGCAAGAGGTGTTTTTCTACCGCCTTCATTCGTTTTATGAACTGGCGGGGGGGACTTAAAGTGCGGTGTTTGGCGCTTCTGCTAACATTTTACCTCAGCGCCTGTTGAGAGAGAAAAAAAAAACGGTTGGAAACCATTGGATTAGCTGCTTAACCGCCGTCCCGGTGGTGCCAGCGCGAGCCCTGTCTTCTTTTCGCGCCCTGACCTGCAGCTTCCACGCTGTGCTGCACGGACGTGCAGGGAGCCACCCGGCTCTCCGTCGTGCAACGTGCCGCCATTTTGTGTTTGGCAGAAACAGGACGAAAATAAGGTGAGAAGTGTTCTGGGGCATTCTGCCTTGCAGTTTAACACGGCCTACAGCTGCGGTTGATGGAACACCCAGTGCTTTAAATGGGCCGGTACTCACCGGTACTGAGTACCGGCACTTCCAAATTTTCTTGCCGTCAGTACCGGCACTTCTCTTTAGCCAGAGAGAGTACCGGTACCCTGATCAGCGGCACGGCAGGCGCAGGTTAGGCATCTGACCAGCTCAGGGCAGTCGCTGCTGAAGATTCCAGTAGAGCCCACTTGAATGTCCCAAGACTGCAGGGTGTTGAGAGGGCTTACATCACGCTGTGATTAACAGGACAGGGTCTAAACAGACCCTGCACTGTTGATCAGATACGCAAAGACAATTCGGCTGAAAGTGATTTTGCCGCCCCCCCCAACTCTCCATTAGGTGAGTGAAATGGGCTGGGACTGCCAGACAGTCATCCAGTCCCATTTAGTGCATTGCACTGGCCCTACTAAAGCATGTGGCAGCACAATACAATCCTCGACCTTCATCTAAGACGTTTTTCTGTTCATCTTTATGTTTAGCACAGCAGCTGCTTCCCTTTGTGTGCCCCGCAAAAACGAATTGCTGCATTTACAAGATAACAGGGACTGCCCAGGGTACTGGGACAATGGGTGTGAATTTAGCCCTGCCCATAGGGCAATGCACAGCAGGGAATGTGGGAACACTCCAGGAATTAGCTCCCATGACAACTGTTGATGCATTTGGTTGGGGGAAAGACGAGACGAACATAGAAGGACAAGGGAGGGAGGAATGTAAAGTGAGTTGACAGGTGAAGTTAGGATTTGCCGCATTTTCAGATAAAAATGCCAGATATTATTTGGGGAGAGTTTTGTATAGCGCAAACTTATTTGCTGAGTTCTGAAATCATTAATGGACTTAAGTGTGAGTGTTTGCTTATGTCTGTGTGCTTGCCTGCTTGTGTGTGCCTGTTTTTGAGTAAGAAAGAGGGAGAGTATCAGGACACTCTCAGGAGATATATTAGAGGGAATGTGAATGCTTTTGTGTACATGTCTGCTTGTTTCTTTCTGTGTGGGCGAGCTTGAGAATATATAGTATTATGCCAAACAACAATAAATAACAGTAGGGCATTAAGAAACAGCAAATATTACAAAACAAGGAAATGTTAACATCTCCCGTTTGGCTTTCATTTTGTGTAATGAGTTAAGCTGTTTCGTTTACATAAACGCATTTCATGTGTTTTGATATGTGCTGCAACTGGTACAGAAGCCATTATGTACCATCATATCTTGCCCTTAGCCCCGCCCCTAGCTCCGCCCACTTGCCACACCTCTAGCTTATTTGAATGAGTACCTGCACTTATTTTTTCCCATTTAAAGCACTGGGAACACCCTAGAACTCACTTCAGCAAAGGAAACCGACACGAGGGGGGAAAGAAAGGTGACAGGTCAGAAAAGCTGGTCGCAAGTATGGAAAGTACAGAGGTAATTGAAACGGAGTTAATTTAGAGCAAGCGTATGTCTGCCAGTCAGCTGTTGGTGCGCGTTTTGGACAGCTGTGAGAGTGATCGTTAGGGGATCGGGTGACACTCTTGAATGTATGCTGGAAACTATGAGGCAGACGTGAATGAAGGAACTTGGCAAATGTTGAGACTGGTGTAGACAGAAGTTAACCGTAATGCATGTCACTGGCCTGCGGTGCTGCCATGTCTATACTTCACGGAAGTCTTTCAGAGACGCTCTAGACGTGACGTGTGTCAGATTCCTCACACGCCGATGTGCCTGACTCGGTACTTGAAGCAGGCACGAACCTGAAGTAAAGGTAAGGGAGCTTCCTGCTTTATTTTTGTGAACATGTACGTAAGTTACACTCGACGAGTCTACCCACAGTTCCATTTTGAAGCACGTTTGCCTTCATATTCGGTATGCGTCTTGCACTTTCCCATCAAAGGAAAACAAAGTGTGATTTTACTGGATCTTCAGTAAATGACATACTCTTGTGTGAGACGTCATTGCGACTTGAACTTATGGACATTCTTTGATCGGATATTGTGAGCACTCGTTAGCTAATGTAAAGACTGTAACAGTGTAACAACAGTGCCACCTTGTGGACTTTTGAAGTATTTTATGTGTGGCTCATTTTCAAAAAAACAAAAACAAGAATAGGTTGGTCACAATATGTATCTGTATTGCAAACCAGAAGAAAACTAAAGAACGAGTACAGAGAGTCCATAACCAGAAAAGTCAAGATCCGGAACAAGGTCTGGGACTAAAGAAATAGAAGAAGGTCTCACAAATAGAAGCTAGTCAAAAGCCCATTAACTAGAGTCAGAGAACAAAAACAAGGAATGGACTATGGTCGTCCAAGAGGGGACAAAGATCTCCCAGATCAAACAGTGGACCCACAATCTGCAGCGGATACATTTTCAAGAACCAGCGGTGGATAGAACCAGCTGGAGACAGAGGTCCCGCAAACAAGAAGGGTCAGAGGTTCCTGAACTAGAAGGGGCAAAGGTCTCACAACCATGTCCGGGAGAGGATAAAGGTGGTCCCAGGACCGGAAGGGCACTGAGGCCCCAGAAGCAGAAGGGGACAAAGGTCTCACAACCAGTACCGGGAGAGGACAAAGGAGGTCCCAGGACCGGAAGGGCACTGAGGCCCCAGAAGCAGAAGGGGACAAAGGTCTCACAACCAGTACCGGGAGAGGACAAAGGAGGTCCCAGGACCGGAAGGGCACTGAGGCCCCAGAAGCAGAAGGGGACAAAGGTCTCACAACCATGTCCGGGAGAGGATAAAGGTGGTCCCAGGACCGGAAGGGGACAAAGGTCTCACAACCAGTACCGGGAGAGGACAAAGGAGGTCCCAGGACCGGAAGGGGACAAAGGTCCCGAGAGCCAGAAGGGGACAAGAGTTAAAAAAAAAAACAACACAGTTTGGTGACAGAGCGGTTCTCAGAACCAGGACAAAGTTCCAGTACCACGACAGAAAATCGTGACATGGAGGTTCACAGAACGGGGTCTTATAGCACACAGTACTGAGGCAGATAGTCCACAGAAAATAAAATAAAAAAAATAAAAAAAACATTGAGGCCCGAACCACTGAAAGAGGCCCATAACCCGAGAAAGAGAACCAGAACCGAGACACCTGGTCCAGTACTTCAACTTGGAATGTGAGATAAGTTGTTCATTTTAAATAAAGTTTACGGCCTTCAAGACATGACCGGAGACATTGTTACAGCCCAGTGGACTAGGGATCGTTTTCACCTATGTGGCTGAATTAAAATACGAACGTTCTTAAGCTTAAGCCTTACTAAGCAACATTCAATTTATATAAAGGAATCAACAGTGCCATCTAGTGGCTATGTAGCACCTCGGCACCAGAGCAAGGAAAAGGAAAGCTCTCTTGATAGAGACATGGTGAAACGGAGATCTTGGATTCCCTGGTGTTCTACAAGCAATGACTTTTCAAGGATGCAACTCCGTGTCAATCTGCTATTTTGGCATATCTTTCAAGAGAATTCTGCCTACGCTGACTTTTTGGGAAGTTGGCAAAATGTCCTTTCTCTTGGGAAATGTTTCATTTAAAATGAGTACTTTGGGGCACATCACTAATTGTGGTGTGTAAGGTATACAGCTGTGGGTAGGTTTGGGAGGAATTATCTAGTATTACGTTTTTTGTCCCTCACCTTTTAGGTGTTATGGTTGGGGAGTGTGTGAGTGACTTTTGAGGTTTGGGCACTCTGTATTACCACCTGTGATTGTGTAGTTGACCTGTTTTTCATGCGTGAAGTCTCTCTGGTTTATCCCCTTGTGTTCTTGTGAGTGTGTCTTTATCTCACTTTTGGGGGTGGTGTGTGTGAGTAGGCTCTTTGGTGCGGAGTCTCTTTGTGCCTACCACTATATTTGTGGTTGGGGATGACAATGACCTGTGACCTTTGTGGGCAATGTTTGTATTTGACTCCTTGTGGATATTGTGGGAGTGTGCGCATTTTTCACTGTTGGGTGTGTTTGGGAGTGAATGCCCTTTGATGTGGAGTCTCTTTCCTCTTGCTACCACTATTTTTAGCGTATGTGGGTAACTGTGGTTTGTCACCTTTGTGGGGAACGTGGAGTTGACCCCTTGTGGTTGTTGTGGGAGGATGGGTATCTCTCACGTTTGGGGGTGTGTGTGTGAGAAGGCTCTTAGTGTCGGAGCCTTTCTGGCCTACCACTATTTTTTGTGGTTGTGGGTGACTTTGTATGTCACCTTTGTGGGCAAGGCGGTGTTGAACCTATAAGGTTGTTGTGGGAGGGTGTGTATCTCTCCTGTTGGAGGTCTGTGTGTGAGAAGGCTCTTTGTGTCGGAGCCGATCAGGCCTACCACTATTTTTGTGGTTGTGGGTGACTTTGTATGTCACCTTTGTGGGCAATGTGGTGTTGACCCCTCGTGGTTGTTGTGGGAGGTTGTGTATCTCTCACTGTTGGGGGTGTGTGTGTGAGAAGGCTCCTTGTGTCGGAGCCTCTCTGGCCTACCACTTATGTTTGTGGTTGTGGGTGGACTTGGCTTTGTCTCACTTGTAGGCGTTGGTTAGAGAAGACTATGTTGTTGTCACTCGAGCCTACCACTTCGTGTGGTGGGTAGGTGAATGTCTCTTCACCTTCAGCCTTGAATGCTGAGCATTTTATTGAGTTTTTGACCTCCCTTTCCAGCTTCTCATACGGCACGTGTCCCTGTCCTGGGTTGAGTAAGGGTTTTGCTGTGGTCTGTCGTATTTTCACCGTCGTAGTTTGGTTCCCTGGGTGCCCTCATTCTTTTTCGGCTTGGCCAGCTGTGGTGTTTGTGGCTTCAGGTGTTGGTTGGGTGTGTGCGGTGTTGTTGTTTGCTGGTTTGTTAGTGTGTGGAAGGGAGTGGATGTGTGTAGGTGTGGTCTTTCTGTAAGACGATTTTGATGCTTCTCATTAGGTACGTGGGGGGGCATTGTTGTTTTACTGTTACTTTGCCTTATGTTGACATTCTTGCAGATTGTAATTTTTAACAGTGCTTTCCACACTCTTGGATGTTACCTCGTAAGCCTATTGTACTGTGTTTTCTCTTCTTTTCATTCTACGAGTTTGCCCTTGACCATTCTCATGTTTTTCAATGGTACCGTTTCAGATTTAGGAGCATGTTATGTTCTTTCTGATGTGCTTTTCACTTGTATCATTGCATTGTGTTTTGTTTAATATGAGGAAGGGAGAAGTGTTGTACTTGCTGCTCAGCCAGAGAGAATGTGGTATGGAATGTTGGTGTGGATGATGCTGTGGAATGTTGGGTGAGGTGAGTTAGGCAGTTGGAGATTGGGCTGAGCAGCAGGAAGGCTGCTCCTGGTGGGGCTCTGCTCTAGATCTTAACTTGCAATAAACTAATCAACTAAAGATACTATCTGGAGTGGACCATCTTGATTATTACAGGCTGCGCGAGCTATATGCGTGCTCGAGACACTTAAGTGTGAGGAGGCGGTTAAACTGCCATAATGGATGCATGTTTATGGATCAACAACAAATGTAAAACAAAGTACTCACAGTCAAATGCTGGCAGTATATGTGAAACGCAAACCAGCAGAGTGAACAGCACACTTTCCCAGATTAATTAACAGGGAAAAGCAGACTGCGCATTTCCACACGAGGGCTCAGGGACATCAGCAAAATGCAGGTGGTGTTAACCCAGCAGGCAAGGCAAGAGGAAAAACTCTCGTAGGCTAGGAAAAGTAGATTTGTGGAGCACTTGGCAGCATCAGCGCAGCTCCGTTATTTCAAACCCCAAAGACCATCGCTTCACTCAGCTCCCCCGAAGTGCAGCACGTCTCTTTCAATTAAGGCCACAGGGAAGTAACGGGGTGAAACCTTCTCTGGGATGCTGCCAAAGTATGTAAGGCAGTATGCAGGCAACAGGCAGGAAAAAAAACAGAAAAGGAGGAAGTCTGGCACTGTAGAGTTATGGGCTTCAAACTTCAAGACAAGAAGCTCATAAATTGTATTAGCCCTTGACGCTCTTCCCACGGAAACGGGTGGTACTCTCCCCAGGCAGGTTACAGCAGGCAGGGAGAAGCGTGATGTAGATTGAACTGACAGATACAGGGCAAGTAGGCAGCAGAGTAAACAGGTAGATTAAAGTAGAGGAAGGCAGGAACTGGCACACTTCAGTTGTGTGCAGGCAGGAACTGGCACACTTCAGTTGTGTGCAGGCAGGAACTGGCACACTTCAGTTGTGTGCAGGCAGGAACTGGCACCCTAAGGTTGAGGGCGACCGATGGAAGGTCACTGGTGGGGCTCACCGGGTGCCAGTATGCCATTTTAAATGCGTAGTTGTAGGAAACTCATACCTTGGAGTTGCTTCCTGCTTTTCAAAATTTCTGTAGACCATCAGGTGGCAAGGCAGGTTCTTTCCGGATCGTTGCCAAATGTAATAGGTGAATAGAACCAAGACCAGTTGGATTTCCATGTAGGTTTATTGTAGATATTGTAGATCAGGAGTCACAACATGGAGTAGTACAGAATTAGATGTAGAGTAGGTCTTCTCTACAGAGCGAGCCCCACCAGGAGCAGCTTCCTTGCTGCTCAGCCCATCCTCTCAACTGACACTCCACACAGAGTCATAACAGCATGCTATTACCTCACCACACATACCAACATTCCAAGAACATCCACACTGGCTGAGCAGCAAGGCAGAGAAGCAGGAAAGGTGCCATACACTAAATACCAGTATACTACACACCTGAGGCAAGTGGACATGTTACCCACGGGGCACCATGTTGTGATTCCTGGGCACTAAGTGCCTATTAATTGCGGACACCGATGATCTGCTGCGGCCGCCAGAATAAGCACTGGCCTTCCCAGACATGCAATTGTGACGAATGCACTCAGGTAAGAGACTTGGGCCACCTACTGGTTACCCCACTGGGTACTCTTGAACCTGCCAGTGGACCAGGCTGCTGGGCGTCGGAAACCACTGATCAACTAGCGGAAGCCCAGTTGTGACTGATATACCAAAAAAACCCTGTTGGGCTCGGCTTGGACTCAAATGGGTGTGCTGTACTTACTCCCATCTTTCTTGTCTGGGTCCACTTGCCTGTAACAGAACAATTGTGGACCAGTATGACAAGGTAAGAATAAGTCTCCGCCGCCTCACCTGGGCGCCACACTGGCCAGGGACGCAGATATAAACCTGGGAGTCGTTTGTTTGAGTAAAGGCATGAGACCATGGTGGAAACCAAGCCAAAAATTTGCAAAAAAAAATGCCCTACTGCTATGGAGATCTATTTAACTCAGTATGAATAATCGTACACTCGCGCAATGTGAGTAATCCGGACCCTGGTGGTCCGTGCTGCCCTTTGCTACTGCGTGGCAGCCCTCGCTCCAACCCTACCACGATCCCAGACTGAGTGGAAACGGGGCCTCGATTGTGCAGCCACCACCTACCCTTAGCTGGGTGAGATCACAACGAAGTGACTGAAACCAGTCAACTAACTGAACTCCTAAATCGTTCTGCCTAATGATTGACGTGCCTTGTGATGCAGGCTAAGAGAAAGCACTACGTGGATTTTACGCCCACCTTGGCATGAAGTTATAACTTTCAGGAACTATGCTTCTGTAGTCATAGAATAGTAATCGCACCTGGAGCCGATGAGTCAAATGCTCCGCCTTTTAACCAACCTAACTCGCTGTAGTGAAGTCCCTTGCCCGCGTTCTAGATTACTCGCTGTATATTTGAGAGTCCCCGCTCATTCCACCCTCATATGGGAAAAGTAGCTAATGATGTAGCCAACTAAGCTAACCTGACCCCTGATAATGGAGCCTGGACCCCCCCTTCGGTATGATTATTGGATATAAATGATTCAACACCATGAATCGTGAGGCATGATAGGGTCGGATATTCTATCCAGCTGAAACCCAGAAGAATGGCCCCTGCTCGGCTGCATACCGCATCGCACCCTGGGCATGAGCCCCAGACATATCTAAGGAAGGACTGAATTACCTATGCCCCCATGATGGTCCATGCAGTGGTAACACAATAGGTAATGCAGTCTTCTCTGCATGCTCCTCAAGCAAACTGTGACCTGCCTAATTTACTTGCACAAGTTGCGTAACCCCATAGAACGAGGTAAGGATATCCGTGTCTAATCGAGGTCAGGAATATTTAGCATGAGACCATCTTCACAATGAATGTGTTGAATTTGACCTTACGTTTAAAAGCACAGCCCAGGGAGTGAACAAAATGCACTGGGTGTGAAGTAAAGTATGGAGCTTGGTGTTGCTGTCCATTTGCTTTCTGCAGCCCCACCCGCAGCAACATTGCCGCTCATTAAGCAATATTGTGAGATTCTGGTACTTCACAGATAAGCTCAAAGATAACTCCCTGGGCCGGTCGAGGTAATGGGCAGCTGTCTGTTTGATGATGTACAAGTATCTGGGGTCCAAGGTGCCCTCTCTTGGCCTCAGGTAAGGGGGACACAAGCCTCTCACTCAACTGAGCGGTGGGCTGCGCACACTTCCACCCCCCATGCACATGACCTGTCTGCCCTGCTGTCGGTACACTGATTGGCTTAAAGGTGCTCACCCTGACTGGTATGCATAATGCCTATAGTATATTAAATGCTGCTTTACTCATATATGGGCAACGCCTTGATGTAGGAACATGTCCTGCAAAATAAGACAACCGCTAGGATGCCATATGCTCGCCAGAGGCAGCCTGTGACCGCCGAGCTTGCTGCAGAGCAAGATAACTCCCCATCACCGCTGCTCGATTCGACTGGGACTGGGGAGTAAGCGAAGTTGTAAGATATGTACCCACAAACAGAGAGCCTGGTGGGAGGAGATAAACAAAATGCTGCGCATGCCTACTCAAGGGCCTGGGGACCAGGCCAGCCGCTGTGAGCGAGACCCCAAAACTGCATCCAAAAATGGGACTCCCCTAGGCCCCGTGAAGACTACAATGCCAGCAGACCCAATTTGTGTGTCTGGTGAGAGAGAAAGCTACTGAGTGAGGCTGCCAGCGGCGCACGCAGGGGGCCCCTTTGGAGGGCGGCCACCTTAGTGCCACATTAGACACCCCAAACCAGTTTAGTTGTTAGACCTCTGGTGGTACCTGAGGTCCGGCGCGTAGCACGCGTCACTTCCGGCGCACCGAGTGGGCGGGGTCAAGGCATTTATACTTGCTCCGCCCATCTGGCGTTCCTTTTGCGCCTATTCTTCACGCCGCCACCCTCCCTAGCACATACCCGGCGTGTCAGCTAGGATGGGTCGCTAGGGTAGGAAGGTAGTCTTACAGGGCGATCCAGAGGCTGAATGGTACATAGGGGTACCCTCTTCAGGAGCACAAAAAGGGTGCAAATGCCCAACAACACCAGGAGTCTTTATGGCCGGACCCTGGAGGAATGAAGGCGCCCCGCTAGTCCTTCGGGCGGTTGTAAGCCTGAGCAACCGGGGGCTTGCCTGGACACGCTCCACCCCTAAAAGGGCGTGAGTAAAGGGGTGGACTGGTGGTACACGGTGTGTAAGGGGGAGACTCCCCAAAAAGGGTAGCACCGATTGGGTTGGCCACGGTGCAGTTGGCTCATCAGGTGGGCAGGGGAGCTTAGTGGATTCACCGCTGCCTGTCCTTGGATCGCCCATAAGTTGACCCACCACGTTGGCATATTTCTTGTATGAAATAAACCTGCAGCAATATCTTCTCCAACAAATAAAAGTCTTGCGTGTTTATTTATTATTGGAATGCTATGATTTGCAGGTTGGGTGAGTTGCCGATATTGGCACTATGGCTTTGCAGGAGGATAACCTATTTCTTGGGACACCTGGCCTGTCTGTCATTTGAGGGAAGAGTGTGGTATTAAAAATGGTCCTCCGTGACCTCAACACACATGCTGCTGCCCTGTCGTGTGTGCGTGTGTAGGGGAGGCACTGGGGGTAACTGTGTCTGGTCATGGTGAGAGCAGAGCCTGTACTGTACCACTTCGCCGCACATCGCGGGGTGGTCTGGATTGTTGTCACCTAAGTGCATGTGGGTTTTGGTTGAATCCTGCACTCCGCACGCAGTGTGAATAATAATACAGCCATTTATAGAGCACGAACAGCTACCTCTGAAGAGGTGTCCCGGCGCTAAAAGCGACAAGTCACACGCAGGAGACAAGCATCACCCAGGATTAAACTAGGTTAAAAAGCCATGTTTTTGCTGCCTTCCTAAATTGTGTTTCAGAAGAAATCAGGCGCAAGGAATTAGGGATGGAATTCCATAACGTGGATGCCCCAAGCATAAAAGATCTGCCTCCCAGCCGGGCTTTCTTCACACGTGGAGTGCAAAGTAATTTCTGGGAATTGGACCTCAAGGCACGCGTCTGCGTGTAGACACCTAGCCTCTGTTTCAAATAGCAAGGGCACGTTCCATGGAGTGCCCGAAAAGCTAGGGTTAAGGCCTTAAATTTGATTCTCTTGGCTACCGGAAGCCAGTGTAGTTCTCTGATGTGCGGAGAGATATGTTGCCGAAAAGGAACACGTTTGATCAGTCTCGCAGCCGCATTTTGGACCATTTGGAGTTTCCTAACAAGGTAAGCCGGTAAGCCTATATAGAGGCCGTTCGCGTAGTCCAGACGGGCAGTTACTGTGGCATGGACTACCATCCGGCGACAGCTCTCTGGCAGCAGGTGTATACATTTTCGCAAGTTTCTCAAGCTGCTGAAGCAGGCAGCTGTTAACTGCTGAATTTGGGCTGAGAAGGATAAGTCAGCCTGCCATTTTACTCCCAGATTTTTGGCATAGCCAACTGGCACGGGTGGCGAGCCCATTTCCGCTGGCCACCACAGGCCTGCGGCAGGGTGCTGGATTTTGCCGAAGAACATCACTTCAGTTTTATCGGCATTCAGTTTAAGTTTATTATTGTTCATCCAGCATGCAATATCTTTTAAGCAGCCTTTAAAGCACTTAAAAGAATCTTCGGACTGATCCCCAAAAGAGAAAACCAGCTGGGTGTCGTCGGCGTAAGAAATCGCCTTTACTCCCCAGTTGGCTATCAAAGTGAATAGAGGAGCCAGATATATGTTGAATAGCAGTGGGCTTAGAGCCGACCCCTGTGGCACCCCGCACCATAAATGCTTGCGGTTGGACTGATGCGGTTGTAGGGCCACCCTTTGAGTACGCAAGTGGAGGAAGGACTTCAGCCAGGCCAGGGCTGTGCCATTAACCCCACTGTCCAGAAGACGTTGAGCCAGTATAGAGTGGTCAACTGTGTCAAATGCCGCGGAAAGATCCAGGAGCACCAGCATAACTGATGCCCCTGAATCCAATGCCATCCTAATTGAGTCTGCTACCTCTAATAGCGCTGTCTCTGTGCTGAACCCAGCTCGGAAACCGGATTGGGTGTCGTGCAGGATATTGTGGCTCTCGATAAAATTGGCCAATTGCCACTGCACTACCTTTTCCAGCATTTTTGCAGGAGCTGGCAGCAGAGAGATAGGTCTGTAATTGCTCAATTCCCCTGAATCCATATTGGGTTTCTTCTTAAGGGGAAGTAGAGTGGCATGCTTCCATAGGTCGGGGACGATGCCGGAGGAAAGGGAGGTATTCCATATTTTAGACAGCACATCGCTGGTGGAATGTGCCAACTCTTTCCACAGTTTAGGAGGGCACGGGTCTTCCGGCGAGCCTGACTTGCAGCCCTGGATCACAGCCAATGCTTCCTTCTGAGAGATAGGAGTAAATTCAGAAAGGAGAGGCATGGGTGCTTTCCTAACTACCACGTCAGATTTAACCGTGGCAGTTATAGCAGAAAAGGAATCGTAGACCTTGGCAATTTTGTCATAAAAAAAAACCGAGATTCTCTCACAAAGTGCCAGAGAGGGCTGGGCGTCAATTACCAGCTCACGGGGTTTGAGGAAGGAGTTGACCACCTTGAAAATTGCCTTGCCTGGTCTATCGGAGTTATCAATACACTTGGCATTGTGATCTCTCCTAGCCTCCTTCATCGATTTTGTGCATTTCTTTCAAGGATTTCTTATATGTCGTTTTAGCAATAGCATCGTAATCCGCCCTCCACTGTCGTTCCAGGCGCTTGCACTTGCTCTTCATTGCCCTAAGCGACTCGGAGAACCATGGGGCTGAGGGCGATTTCCTCATGGATTTAGTGACTCTGGCTGGCGCCATAGACTCTACTGCGGCGGCAATCCAATTATGTAGAACCAAAGTATCTGCATTGGGATCTAGAGATAGAGGCGGATGGCTGGCCAACAAAACTGGGCCTAAACATTCAGCCGTCAGCTTCTTCCAGTTTCTCTTTAGAAAGTATCTAGAACTTTCAGGCAGGTTGGGTTTTGCCAAGTTAAAAGAGAGAGGAATAAGAAAATGGTCCGACCAAACCACCTGATTCGACACTTCCGTTTTCATAGACGAGATATTAGAAAATATCAGGTCAAGGGTATGCCCTGCTTTGTGAGTAGGGAATTTAACAAGTTGGGGGCAAGTTAGCGCCGTCCAGCGAGGAAACCACCTGCATTGCCTGAACACATGTGGGATCGTTTACATGTAAATTAAAATCCCCTAATGCAGTAAAATTAGAGGATAAGAGAGATTTCTGTGCAATATAATTGCAAAGTTCCAAGTGTATGTTAGGTAGGCAGTCTGGAGGCCTATATACCAACAGACCTGAGAAGGAAGTTGTAGGGCTGGTCTTGATGCAAAAATTTAGGCCATCGACCATGCCCATATTCAGCAATGCTGAGGAAGCTAAGCCCCAAGAGTCCTTGAAAATGATCGCTACCCCCCCACTTCTTTTTTCTCCCTCCCTATTTGCGCAACATACTTTAAACTCAGATGGAATAGCTAATGCCACTGCTGCAAGGGTATCGTCCTTCAGCCATGTTTCAGTTAAAAACATGACCTCATACTCATTTCCTGCCAGTAACAACCACAAATCCTCTGCATGCTTTGGTAAGGATCTGCAGTTTATTAGGCATGCCCTAATCTGTTCAATCGACTCACTCTGCTCCCTTTTTGTATCCCTTAAGCCTGGGACTCCTGGCACCCAATTGCAATCAGTGCACAAGCTGAGAGGTGTATCTAATGCCAGGTCACAGCCATGAGGCTTGGGGCAGGTTGTAACATTAAGGGCCAAGAGGTCCGATCTAGACCATTGAATTACCTCGTTTTTACGCGAACGGGCAGCATGGCTGGCGCTGGTCGCGATCCGGCCGCGGACGGGCGCAGACGGGCTTAAAAGCGTTTGGGCATGGCTAAAATAGTCATGCGCCGGAACCAAACTAACTGAGTCATTTGTGCGATCCTTCTGCGTGGCCCCTGGTACTCGTAGGTTCATCTATACCCTGGCGACGAGGCGGGTAGTCGTCCCACTCCCCGTAGTCCATCACTCGTGATTGTTAGCACTGGGGGCCGCCCATCTGTGGCTTGTGTGAGCACCATACAGACACAGCCTGTCCCTGGTCTTCCACAAAGCCCTGACCTGTGTCCAGCCCGCCAGGATCAGTGTACATCACCCAACCCACCATGAGGCATCCTGGGCTGAAGGACAAGCAGCGGTCCGAGCAAGGGTGTGAGGCGTTGCTGAGGATCAGTATCACGCCAGGTGGGGGTCCCCCGTTTCCCTGCCCTTCCCTGCGACACCACCTGCCCCGCCGACGGAGCTCTTGGTTGAGCATTGGAAGGAAAACTCAGTGCACTTTTAATAAAGAGACAAACAAGCAAATGCAAACAGACAATAGGGTCACAGAAGGAGGTGGGAGTGGCTCAGAATAAATCTCTCAACTATACGCTCCGGTGTCCAGGGTACATGGACACTGCCAATCCCACCTATTCCTAGAACTCAGTCATCCCAGTTGTTTGCTGCACCAGAAAGGAAACTTAGACTGCCTCCCTCACACTGGTGGCTGCACCACACTCTCCACGTGGTGACAGTGATCATGCCTCATGGTGACTCCGGCATCCAGCCAGGGTATTGCAGAGGGCTACCTTCTACAGCAATACCCCACAGCACCAAGGCCTCTAATCCGGCAATTGAGCCGTTCATTGTTGACAGTGTGTCGTCTGTGCTGGCACCCAAATGGAGAGACTAGGTGGAGCACCTCCAGGTCTATTTTGAGGGCGCTGACATTGCAGTTGAAAGGCGCCAAGCCCTCCTGTTGCGCCTGGGTGGGAAAGGCATCCACAAAATATGCAAGACTTTAGTTGAAGCAACACCCAAGTCATACACAGCTTTACTCAGAGCTCTCAATGCATATTTTGATCCAATCTCAAACAGGGATTACGAAAGATTCGTATTTCGTCAAGCCTGCCAAGAACCAGAGGACTCACTCGACAAGTTCCATGGATGGCTTAAAGAGCTTGCCAGCACCTGCAGCTTTCATGATGAACAGGAAGAAATAAGGGGCAAAGTGATACAAGGCCGCTCATTGGCAAAGCAAGGGGAGACCATTTCCAGGAGTCTGGGAAATCTCTCCAAGGCATTCTAACCCTAGGATGGTCACAGGAACTATCCAAGGCCAGAGCGACCCACATGGAAGCCGCCCTCCACAAGACCATCACTATCGCTCAACCACGCCCCAGTCTGCCAACTCAGAAAGGTCCACAGGAAAAGCAAAAATAATGCGGATACTGTGGAGGACCTCCCCGCCCCCCACAAGCTAAATGAATGCCCCGCCAAAAGAAAAAAATGCTCCACCTGCGGCAAATATAACCATTTCACCAAGGTGTGCCACTCATCAAAGAACAAGTCCCATAATAAAACCGTACAATCAGTCACAAGAGCTCCTGACAAACCAGAGGACATGGACGATGACATGGAGGAGTACACTGTCCACATTGTTTTTGCAGTCGGAGCGGCTCAATCAAGTCACAGCCCACTCTCACAATGCCAACTTCAAGTAGGGCCTCACAACGTTATGCAACCACCAACACAGGGGCGTTCATCGAAATGATGTCAGCAAACACCTACCACGCCCTACCCAGACCCCGGGGCCTGAAGAAAGCGAGAGTAAGAGTCTTCACGCATGGACAAGCACACCCCATGCCCTTGCTGGGGTGTTTCAAGTTGCCAGTGTCCCACAAGGAAGTAAGTGTTGACATCACCATTTACATAGTGGGTGAGAGACACGGCATGCAGGATAATGGGCAGACAGCAGAGGCACTGGAGCTAATATCCTTCACTCTTGTAGTACAAGAGGAAGAACTGTCCACCATCCTTGAAGAATTCGCTGATCTTTCGAAGGCATCAGCTGTCTCAGAGGGAAAAATATGAAACTGCACATTGACCGGTCCATTCAGTCGGTAGCCCTATGAAACCGGCGGATCACGTTTCATCTCCTTCCAAAAGTTGAACACAAATTGGAGAAGCTGAAACATGCAAGCATCATCAAAAAGGTAACACGCCCCACCCCATGGGTATCACCAATCAAAATCCCAAAAAAGCAGAAGCAGCCTGGGGAAGTCCGCATCTGTGGGACATGTGACTTCCTTACGTCGCATTAAGCAGGAACGCCACCTGACCCTCACAGTAGACGATATCCTCGGGGAGCTCAACAGAGGGATGTGGTTCTCAAAAGTCGACCTTCTCTCAGGATATCATCAACTACCACTCCACCCCGACTCAAGGTATATTCCACCTTCTCAGCTCACGTCGGACTTTGGTCAACTTTGGTATATCCAGTGCCGCTGAGGACTTTCAGAACACGATCCAGGAAATGTTCAGCAGCTTGCCAGGAGTCCTCAATGTCAGCGATGACATTCTGATATATGCTAAGTAGGTGAAAAAACATCCCCAACACCTCCACAGAGTCCTCCAGAGAATCAAAGACTCAGGGCTAACTCTCCATCGGGATAAATGAGAGTTTCTGAAACCCAGAATCAGTTTCTTCGGGTATACCTTCTCTGCAGAGGGGCTAGCGCCAGACACAGAGAAGGTGCAAGTTGTACAGGAAGACCCAGCACCCACCAACAGTTAAGAAATACGGAGCTTCCTCAGTATGGTGAACTATTGTGGGAGGTTCATCCCAGACCTCATGATCCTTACCCTCCAACCTCCTCGCGAACTCACCAAGACGAACGCCACATGGACCTGGAGTGCAGAGCAAGAAGACGTGTTCCGTAATACCAAATATGCCCTCTCTACAGACACCACCCTGTTCTACTTTGATCCACAGAAACCAACAAACATCGCAGTGGATGCCAGCCCAAAAGGACTCGCTTACCGGCGCCTGTCACTTGCCGTGAGGGGAACGGCCTGAGAAACCACTGCACCGCCGTGAGGGGAACAGCTTGGACGACACCTTCAAACGCCATGAGGGGAACGGCTCCGTACCTTCATCCATTGCCTTGAGGGGAACGGCCTACAATTCCCAGCAGCCCCTGCCCGGTGCGGGAAAGCAGCGTCACAACAGCGCCTCCAGCCCCATCAAAAGCGCTGCCGCCCTCCCGCAGTGCGGGTCCGCTTACCGGCGCCTGTTACTTGCCGTGAGGGGAACGGCCTAAGAGACCACTGCACCGCCGTGAGGGGAACAGCTTGGACGACACCTTCAAACGCCGTGAGGGGAACGGCTCCGTACCTTCATCCATTGCCGTGAGGGGAACGGCCTACAATTCCCAGCAGCCCCTGCCCGGTGCGGGGAAGCAGCGTCACAACAGCGCCTCCAGCCCCATCAAAAGCGCTGCCGCCCTCCCGCAGTGCGGGTCGCGCTTACCGGCGCCTGTTACTTGCCGTGAGGGGAACGGCCTGAGAGACCACTGCACCGCCGTGAGGGGAACAGCTTGGACGACACCTTCAAACGCTGTGAGGGGAACGGCTCCGTACCTTCATCCATTCCCGTGAGGGGAACGGCCTACAATTCCCAGCAGCCTCTGCCCGGTGCAGGGAAGCAGCGTCACAACAGCGCCTCCAGCTCCATCAAAAGCGCTGCTGCCCTCCCGCAGCGCGGGCAGCGCCCGGGCCAAGGGCGGGCCCGTCCTTGCCCGTCATCGACCAGGAAGAGGCAGGGCAGGGCCATCCCCCTTTCACCTGCAGCCGTGGGCACTTGTGTAGGACTTGGAGTCTGCTTGCAGGTACTGTTGGCTTCCTGTTGTAACCGTCATTCTAGTTGGCTGGCAGCATTTGAGTTGCGTTGCTATTTGCACATCTCCAACGTACTATGCTCTTATGGACAAGGTGTGACTAAACCCTTTATATTAAACCCGGCCCAATTAGATACATGGGCCTAGACTTTGTCCTATGAGCCAGGATCCTGTACCGCACGTTGCACTTTAGTGTTATTATACTGATTAAATGTTTTTATTATTGTTGCTGCTAAACAATGTATAAGCACTTAGCACTTTTTAGTGTAAAAATAAGGTCTTAATGAGTTTTTACATCTGTTATTTTATTAGTTTGTGTCTTAGTACTGTATTGAATTTTACACATTGTACATTGCACTAGGCATTTTGCCTTTAAAAGCAGTTTTGCACTTTATTAGGGACCTGTGTAAATAACTTAGTGTGTTCAGAGGTAGTTAATCATGAATAAGCGGAAGCCAAATCTGGGGAAAAGTGTGGCTGGAACTTTAGATGCTTTCATATTGAGGGCAGAATCTGCCCTCATTAATGAAATAAAATTAACTGAACGTAGGCTAATTAACTGAACGTAGGCTATCTCTTGACCCCCACCCCTCGCAAGGTAGACTCTCCCTAACCCCCGCATTTCCTGACTCTTCGGCAGTTTCCAACCAGGATGTATCTCCATCCCGGTTGAGTCAGTCCCCACCTGTTGTCCCAGTTACAGTGACAAACTCTGTTTCCTGCTCATCTATGGAGCAAGAATCTAGCCCTGTTAAATCTAAAGCTACAACTAGAGGGCAGAAAGCAAAACTGAAATTAATTTGTACCAACGAATCCCCCTCTAAAAAAAGGAAGAGTCGGGGATTACCGAAATCAAATAAATCTGCACAGGGCACATCTGGAAGGAAACCATTAGCTGTCTCTTCTACAAGTGTTTGTAAAGAGGGTCACTCTACTCCCATGAATCAGACTATGGTAGGGCAGTTTACTGACAGCATTCAGGAGGGGAATTTCTGGGGCAGGTTCGAAACCATGTTGTCCACCCTACTAGATCCAATATTTCAAAAAATAAGTTTAGTAGAAGCTAGGTTATCTAAACTAGAAGGGCTGGTTGGTTGCAATCCGCTGGTTATTCCGGCGGCTAGCACAGCCACGAGCAAAGACCATACAGCCACTAGGAGCAAAAGAGCTGGGTGTAATGGAGCAGGGGTAGGCCCTATTGTGAGGCCTGCAGCAAATAGCGAGGCGCTAGACAAGAACAGTTCTAATAGTATTAGGCCCAGTAGTGTAGATACTCCGGCAATCACACACCAGTCCTCTATAAGAGTGGGGTTCCCTGTGCCCCACAGGGATAGGAGGCCAGAGGTTGGGGACCTACAGTTAACGAGTCTCCCAACCATTGACCTCCCACCCGAATCCACCCCATATGTAGTGTGTTTGGGGAGTGTTCCCCCCCCTCCCCAATGGGGCGAATGAAGACTACGGGCAGTTGATAAATAAATTAACTCATTGGTTCACACATAATACCACCCTGGGTGCCTGTGTATCTAAAAACATTCTCATGGCACGCAGGGTCAGTTGGATTGGGAGCTCACGTAAACTGGGCACTGGTGATTGCGTTATTGTAAATTTTGATAACCCCTACACTGCGGGCCGTATCTTATCTAGGGACATCAGTCTCACCCCCTTAGTAGGATCTGTCATTAAGGCTTTACCTCTGGGCTATTTCTATAAGTCAGTCCCTGAAAATGGCCCTAGTGTACCTTACCGAGGAGGGTGGTCAAATAGACTAGCACCTAGACAACAGCCTATTCCTATGGTCTACCGACCTCCTGAATCAGATAGGCAGTTTGGTACCGTCCCTACACTGGCGTTAAACAACAGATTTGTTGCTCTAACTGGTATGGAGGATTGTGATTGAATGAGGGTCCCTATACCTTCTGGGCCAGAGCCAGTTGCACTTTTCCAGTCTCCAGGGGAGGTGGCTGTGAGGCACTCAGTTGTGAGGCCTAACAATTTCCTATCCTGGAATATTGCTGGGCTGGCCAACAAGCTCCAAGATCCACGGTGGGTGCGTTATGTGAAGCAATTCACGGTAATTAGCCTCCAAGAAACGTGGTCAGTGGATTGCGATCTATTTCTGGAAGGTTACAAGGCCTTTTTTGTTCTGGCCACTCCATCTGTGAGTGGAAGACCAAAGGGTGGTCTAGTCATATATATTTCCGTGGCCGCTGATTGTAAGTTACAGGTGATGTCAACTACACACCAGGGAATCCTGGCATTGTCAGCCAAAAGGGGGGGTTACCAGATGGGGAATTGTTAATTTTTACAATTCGGTGGCTTGTCCGCTCGAGGCTTGTAACATTACTACCTTGGGAGCAATTATAAAACAATTCTTGGGCCCTAGTTTTTATAACCTTTTGGTTTCTGGTGATTTTAATATACACCCCTGTGGTAATCCAACAACATCCTGCAACTCGGAGTTGGGCTGCCCCCGTATGAGGGGTTTTCACTTTGAACATCATGCTCAGGGGGAACTGTTGAACAATATGTTAAATGAATTGGATATGGTGGCCATGATGTCCTTAACTGACCCGCACACTACATTTCCTGTGCCAACTTTTAAAGGGCACGGTAGGGGGTCATTTATTGATTTCATTTTAATTTCTTCTTCTTTGCAATCTTCTTTCAATGGTTTTAATATTGTGGAAAGTGAATTCCGTGACCATAATCCATTAACAGTTTACATGATGGGCCCACTATCAGCAAAGATTGGTGATGCTCAAACAGGGGTGTACTGAGACCGACGGATGGGAAGCGTAGACTAAAATGGTCCCAGGTGTCCCCAGATAAATTTTATAACAAGGTAAAAATATCTTGTGACAAAAACATACATATAATCCGTGGTCTCTTATGCTAACTGTTTATCCCAATATGTAAATTATTAATATAGAGCACTGTGCTCAATTCTTTGAACTTAAGTGTCACTGAAAAAGAATATAGATAGTTATAAGATAAAATGACCCTTCAGGATTATTGGAATCCCATCACACACCGAAGTGAGCATTTATCATCATTTGGGTTTCCAGCCAACCTCCCATCTATCCTCTTGATCATCGAGGAATACTGGGTAGATTGCCTCCTTTCTTAGATCTTTCAGAGAAAAAGGAGAGCACAAAAGAAGGTTAGAAATTGTATCTGACCCCTAGAGAAATCTCCAATAGAAAGAGTGCAGTGCATGAAATAAAGTGCGTGATTAAAATAGGATTTGCAAAAGAAAAAGAACTTGATCTTCACAACAATATCTAATGCATTCCTAATTAAAACCAGTGAAAAAAAGGGGAATATTATAGCAGTTCAAACGAATTACTGCTTCAAAACGGTTGACATGTTTCAGCCAATTGAACATCCGGTCCACGGCTTTCTTCAGGACCTCACCATAAATTTATTTGCTACTGCATTACTCCAAAAAGTGAAAAAAGTTTATACATACATACAGGTTGGATTTGATACAACCTCTTATATCTTATACTGATCCTCTGTATCTACCAGATGTGTAGGACATCCGTAGAATACGAGGACTTGACCTCACCTCACCCGGCACCAACTCCAGTCAGAGAGGCCCCGCTCTGTCCGTCGTTGCCTCGTGCCCAGGAATTAACCCTATGTATAACTGTGGGGTCCCCCCCTAATGAGATTCTTGGCGCATATGAGTCAATAGCGCGAAAAGTGGACGAAATGTTATGTGCTCCAGCCAGAGGAAACGCCTCACATGGTCCCAGATGGTTTGATTCCCATTGCTCTAAAGCAGTTAAGAGGTTGAGGGAAGCTCTGTCAGCTAAACCAAGAACTCAATCTGAGGTTTGTGCCTGTCGAAAGGAATACAAGTTAGCCCTGGCCAAACGGAAGGGTGCCCTGAAGGAAGAAGCTTGGAGGGAGTTGATTGACTCTAGCACTCTTAGGAACAGCTCGAGGTTCTGGAGTGTTGTGAACAGGCCCCTGTTTGATCAGGAAGGGGGGGGGGCTTGATTCACACATCACAGAGGAGGAATGGGTACTTCATTTTAAATCTATGTTTGACTGCCCACTTGAGCCTAAATGTAGAGAAAGTAAGGACGGGAGGGACTCTGTAATAACTTTTGAAAGGTGTGAGATCCTGGAAGGTATTATAGGGCTATCTACTAACAAAGCGCCAGGTCCAGATGGGATCCCCCCAGACCTATTCAAGTCGGACCCCCCATTCTGGGCCCCAGTACTGGAGTCCGTATTTAACGCAGCGGCAAAGAATGGCTGTCCCCAGTCTTGGGCTTCCTCTACCATAGTCCCTGTTTTTAAGAAGGGCAACAGAAATAGTACCCACTGTTACAGACCGATTTCGCTTATAGATTCAGTGGTTAAAGTGGTGGGACGCATCCTCTTACAGAGATTATCAACATGGGCAGAGGAGCATAAGATCTTGTCGGACGTCCAGTATGGTTTCCGGCCGGGACGCTCTACCGTTGCTCAGTGTCTGAATCTATCCATGATACTGAGCAAATATACTGTTGCTCGCCCTGGAACTATCCATCTTGCCTTCATGGACTTGTCATCCGCGTTTGACTGTGTAAACAGGGACAAACTGTGGCAGTCCATGAGGGCAATGGGGGTGGAGAACAGTATTGTCAATTTTCTTGAGGACCTGCATATATCAACTAAAGCTAATGTCAGGTTCTCACAGTATTTGCAGGTCACTAGGGACTTTGAGATCAAGAAGGGAGTCCGGCAAGGCTGTATCCTGGCACCTTTTTTATTAAATTTTTATATAAATGAACTGGATAGTGTATTAAGGGCAACTGGAGTTGATTATCCCTATGTAGGACGGCGTGGTATCCCCGTCCTGCTATATGCGGACGACGCCGTCCTCTTATCCAGGACCGAATTGGGTTTGCAATCTCTTTTAACCACTTTCTCTAGTTTCATGACTGATCGGGACTTGGCAATTAATAACTCTAAGTCCTACGTCATGAAAGTGGGGCAACAATTAAAAAAGAGTTTGCATTTTAGTGTAGGCCACGCCAAGATCCCCTGCACGAATGTATTTTCCTATTTAGGGGTTCTTTTTGATGACCAACTTAAATGGGGCCCCCTAATACTGAGGAAAAAAGGGGATCTGGCTCGGGTAAATACAGCAATCTTTAATTTTGCCTCTAAAATAGGGAAGAAACCAACAGGAGCTATGCTGCAAGTTTATCAAGCCAAGAGCTTGGCCATAGCTACCTATGGTAGTGAAATCTGGGGACATACTGCCGTAGAGTCCCTCCAGGTAGTGGAGAATGATTTTCTGAAACGCTTATTATGTGTTCCGCGTGGAACCTCAACTTTAGCGATCCACGAGGAACTAGGGGTCCCCTATCTAAGTGATGCTCTTGCTTTGCGACCCCTGATCTTCTGGCTAAAGTGTTGGCTGAACAAAGATGTAACTCTCAACCACCTGATTTTAAGAGAATGCATGTCCCTTGAAAACTCGGCCCGTATCCCCTGGCTTAGATATATTAAAAGAAGTTTTGAAGGGATAGGGCAGGGCGATCTATTTTCCAAACCTGACGTCATCACCAAGAAGGATGTGGAATTAACCAAGATAGCCTTCTTGACTTTAAGGAAAACGGAAAGGGAAGTTGAGGAGGTGCGGAAACCTAGTGTTCGGATGTATTTAATGCTTAAGACAACTCCGAGGACGGAACCTTATCTCATGGGGTCTCTGTCAACATATGAGAAGTTTTTGTTAACCAGGTTTCGGATGAACCTCTTGCTCACTAGACCTAAGGGTTTTAACAGAGGTCAAGTGCTAGCTCCCTGCGGCTGCGACGGACAGTCTCCGCAGGATTTGCTGCACTTCCTGTTTTTATGTAGACTATATGAAATTCCCCGTAAGCACTTTCTGGTTCCTATTTTAAAAAGAACAAATTTTAGACCGGCTCGTCCGGCTCTTGTGTTTCTGCAACTGCTGAAAGAGGATTGTATGTTTTTTATAGTAGGGTTTTTAAAAGCTTCTGTGAAATCCAGGATCTGTATGGATGTGTAAAGTTTGTATACTTAGTCATGTTTATTTATTTAGCTGATTTATCTTGCGGTACTGGTTATCTTTTTAAATTATGTATTAGCACTTAACTGTTTTTATGTATTTGTATCTGTGTAACTTTTATGGTTTTTCGAACAAAAACCGAATAAAGTTTTTCTGACTGACTGACTGACTCGGGCTGTTCTCACTCAATAACAGTGACATGGAGGTTGGGCTTCCATCACCTATGCCAGCAGGTCACTCACAGAGACAGAACAGCGATACTCCCAAATCGAGTGGGAAATCACCATCATCATACACTGGGTCTGCAGACACTCTCACTTATATGTGTATGGACACCCTTCCAAAGTCACACTGGACCACAAGCCCATTGTGCCTCTGTTCCAAGGTTCAGCATTCAAGCTGCCATCTCGTATTCAGAAGTGGAGGCTTCAGCTACAAGAATGACTGCTGTGTCGAGTATCAGCCAGGCACCTCCAATCCAGCGAGCCGCAACCCCCAAGGAAGCAGAGGATATAGAAGAATATGTCCGATACATTGGGGAGAGATTCTGGCTGCTCACGTTATAACTTGCCACCCTCCTGCAGGCCACCCAGGAAGATGAATGCCTACAACTGGCAATAGCTGCAGTCCAGTCTGGGGAGTGGAGAACGCTGAAAGCACACCTGTCACAGAGGACCCCAGAGGCAAAGAGAGTCCTAGAATCTCTGTTCAACTTTCGCCAAGAGCTCTCGACAGACGCAAGTGGGTGCATGCTCAGAAGACTGCGCCTGGTGATTCCCACTTGCCTTACAAGCTAGGCCGTGCAGCTAGCCCACCATTGCCACCAAAGGATAGTCAAGACTAAAAACAGGCTCCGCACAAAAGTCTGGTTCCCCAGCATATATGAAATGGTGGATACTGCAAAAAGGTTGTGTCCGTGGTGCCAAGTAGCCGGGTCCCCGGAGGCCCCTAGCCCGGTGCTCACAGAAGAATAACAAGCAGTCATGGGAGTGTGCAGCCTAGATTCTGGCCACCTACAAGTGGAAGATACGCTCTAGTCATGATAGACGACTACACCAAATACCAAGAGATCGAACTAGTCGGGCCACAAATGCCCTCAGAAGTCACTGAAAAGATAAACAAGCATTGGCATAGCCAATAGGTCTCGCCTTTTGGACCTTATAAGTGTTTAGCCATGCAGCACATTATCCTGGGTGCTGTGCCACTAGGTATTGAAGAGCTAAACATTTACTCTACACGGGGTGTGAAAGAAAGAGTGAATATTTTTTGTGCATGAAAATGGTGCAGGGTGAGTGTGTGTAAGAAACAGCAAAAGGGCTGTACCTTAAAGAATGCGTGCATCTTAACGGTTCCTAAGTAGACAAATTAGTGAAAAAACCAGCAAACACACAACCCCTCTGTTGTAAGACCACAACCTAGGCAGCCTCGCGCATCGTCCCTCCACAATGCGCCTAGAGGCAGCCCAGTTCACAAACCCTGTCAGTTCTATTCCAGGCCCCCGAGGAGGAGGAAAGTGGCGAGGCATCCAATCCCAAGCAGCGAGGAGACCGGCACTCCTCTGAAGGTATGCACCTTTAAGTAACGTAAAACAGCAAAGATGCCTGTGCTCGCACAACACATCATAACTCTAAACCTTCTTTGACTTGTACTTGTGTAGCCCATCAATTTACTTACTTTTGCATTATCGCTTGACCTCTTCAGATGTGTCGCAAAACTGACCCTTTTGTCCTAAACATTTTTCCCTGAATGTTGCCCTTTGTCCTGAATTTTCAGTCACAGCCCAGAATTTGCCTCCATGTCGGGTGGTCACCCTACGGCCTACGCTACAGATAGATGCAAGTGCAGTACAACACAATAGAATAACATACATTTTTAGAAACGGTGCAATATCTCCAAACAAACACATGGGGGAGCCTTTACATTGAAAGTAAATACGACTAAACATCCGATTTGATTTTAAGAGCCTCAACATTGGATTGTGCTGCATAAATACTGGCCGCTATAGGTATTATGATTTATGATGCACATATTGACTGCCATGAGATGTGTCGTTTGTAGAGTTTTTGGATGCTATTAGTGACATATAAAGTGGCATATGTAAGCAGTAAGCAGTAACACGTCGTTCAATAGTAACTTTTTCACTCGGTTTAGACACGATGGGTTTTGCCCTTTTAAAATCTGCAACACTTTAAACTTGTGTACAATAGCTACTTAATATATCTTATTCTTGTTATTATTTTACACTGGAAAACAACATGACCAGCACGCTTCTTTTGAACTGGCTCGCTTTGCATTGTGATCCATATCACGTTACCCCTACTATAGTATAAAAGTTTATTCTCACACTGCAACCAGTGGAGGGTATTTCACATTGGATAAATATACATTTGAATCAAAACAGGTCGACACAGAAAAAGCTATCAAGTAATTGAAAGCTGCCATCGTGCCCGCCGCTGCACGCGATAGTGAAAGCTAATTGGAAACCTGATCCAGAACAGATGGCACTCTGCGCGCTCCCGAGACCCCTAGGCCATGAGAGTGAAAGTTTGGAGGAAAGGCGGGACATGCACCCGTCTTTGGCCAATTGCGTGCTTTCAATTATTGAAAGCCACAAGCAAAGGTCAATGGGATGTGTGGGAGGAGCACACCCACACGGAGAAGGCTCTTGGAAGTCTGAAGTGATTCCAAGAGCCCTCTCCTAGAGCAGCGCATGCGCGCTGCGCTAGGCGAGACCTAAAAAGATGGTTGCCACTCATGGCCTCATGAGTGAGTTGCGTACAGACACTGGGCCATGTTTTTAGAGCAAGGACTTCACAAACTACCTCTGGTCCTGGGGTATCAAGCATCGCAAAATAATACTGTGCTGGTCCCAGGCCAATGCAGTGGTAGAGCGGTTCGCAACAAGGAGTCCCGGGTTTGATAATGTTATGAGTTGTCAATGTGTGACATTATGTTTGTGAAAAGTTTATTGTTATGTTTTATTAAAGTTGGGCAGAAATGTACTGTACCACCTAGCTGCATATCGTGAGGTGAGCTGGATAGTTGTCGCCCACGTATGTGTGGGTTTTAGTTGAATCCTACTCTCCACACGAAGCGTGAATAAAAGCGTTTGGGCGTGGCTAATGTAGTTAGTCACGCGCTGGCATCAAACTAACATGTGTCTCTGAGCCATTTATGTGATCCCTCTACGTGGGCCCTGGCACTCGTAGGCCTAACTCTACAGAGCTGCTGGATGGCTGCTTAACTCCGCAGATCCGCCGATCCGGAGCCGATAAATGACCTTCCCAGAGATTGTTGATCGCTGAAAACCCTCGGAGGGGGGTCGGAAGCGGTCCTGATTGAGTGGACACCTTTGGTTTCAACCGAAATGCCGTTTTGAAAGCAATTTTATCTTAATTGCTCTCCAGCGTAGAGAAGGTAGCGGCACCTAAGATGGCGGCGATCCGGCCAGTGGCCGATGGAATTCGGCAGCGCAGGAGGTATGGCGTTCTCCGCGCTTGAACAACTAATTAGCCGGCTGTTAGACCTATGATTGTGGACCCGGTGGCTGGTTCTGCTGTGTACCTGTCCCATCCCCGCATAGCTAAAGAATTGATCTCGCTGGGGAGACGCCTGACTAAGAAGTATCGTGCTGGATTTGGTTGCGGGCACTCTCGTAATGTAACGTGCTTAATATCCTAGAGTTTGGGTCCGTCGCAGCGAATCACCCGCAATCCCTTTCTTGTCCGGTATATAAATATTCTGGTTCCTGACAATACTTAGCAGCGCAAGGATATAAAATGGCGCTTACTGCGAAGATGATTCGGGGTCTTTGATCGGCTTGAGGTAAGCACGATCCACCGCTTTGGTTGCACTCCTGTATGTGTTGCAGTGAGGGCCTCCGGTTGGAGTATGACACCGATTTGAACTGAGCGCTGGGGGTTTGGAGTGAACGAAGCCCGTTTTGAATCCTCCTGCCGGACTTCAAAATAGCGGAACTCCCTGACCACGGAGGAAACACGGAGGAGTGAGAGCTTGTTAATATGGCGATTGAGTGCTCTGCTTAAAAGACTCTAAGCAATGTAAAGAATTTCAAAGCCATTTCAGATAGTTTTAAAGAAGCTAAAGGATCTTTGGTCATTAAATCTACATCTCCATCTGTGGTTCTATTATCTGGCCTCATGGTCTCTTGTGCTCCTGATGCCTTACACTTGCCTTTTCACCCTTGCTTGTAGTCAGTGTGCATTGTAGTTGAAGCGTTTTGTGGTGCTCCTACAAGTCCTTTATCTGAGATGTTGTTCCTATGGTGGTCACATGTCTTCTCGAACTAACACGCCAACACAATAGTTCTCTTTATGCCATCAAGCCTTAGCAGCCTCTCAGCCTAGTGCTATCGGTTGGCCTTAATGCCAGGGTTAGAACTGGAGCCAAGGTCCCTCATCCAGGCTGTGAGAGTTACGTTGCCTGCCTCTCTGCTATTTGTGCCCTTCATCTGTGATGTTACGAGTCTATTTGAAGGACTTTAGTCTCATTCAACATTTGTTGTACCCCCTTGAGGCTCACCTTGCGTGGTTCACCGTAGCTTGCACCACAAGCTGTTCAGTTGGCTAGCACATATCAGAGCCATTGATATCTTGTTGGTCCGCTGGTTTTTCATTCCCACCATTTGCTACCCAACAATATTTTCTCACCGTTTGGGTTCTGCTACTCTTAGTGCTGCTAGGTCAGCGGTACGCTGAGTTTTGTCAGGCCCTACCGGGGGCCCTCACCACAGCTACAGAATGGCTGAACGGGAATCTAAACTGATGCATAAAAGAAACAAGGGTGAGACATCCCAGTCAGAGCCACCCATCAAAATGAAGCCAGATATAAACAGTACACTGGATTTGATCCTTAAGAAGCTGGCTGATGTCCATGAATTAGCCAAATCTACCAAACAAACAACGGATACTATACAGCTGGAGATAACAGCCATTAGAACAGATATGAGCACGGTCAATAACAGACTATCTGAGGCCGAACAGAGGATCAGTGATGTGGAAGACACGGTGACTAAATCTTGTAATGAAGTAAAATCCTTGAAGAATATGACATCCATGCTTCTGAGACAGACGGCCGAGTTGGAAGATCGCAATCGAAGAGGCAATATCAGAATTCTTGGAGTCCCGGAAGGCTCGGAGGATGCTATGGGCTCCTGTCTAGCGTTTTTAGAGGATTGGATCCCAAAGTTCACTGGCATCACATTTGTTCAACACTTTGAATTGGACAGAGCGCACAGAATCCCGTCATTTAAGTCCTCCTCAAGACCGGTAGTTCGACCAATTATTTGTAAGCCTTTGAGATTTCAGCATGTAGAGGCTATTCTTAGTCATGCTCGAAAGAATCGTCAGCTTAATTGGAATGGCCACAAGATTGTCTTTACCCAAGACTTCTCTAAGCCAACTGTTGACACTCGAAGGGGTTTCCTGGCTTTACGTGACAAGCTACGGAGCAAAAACATTCAGTTTTCTTTTGTTGGCCCCACCAAGTTCAGGATCATGGATGGTGGAAGGCACCTATTCTTCAACGATCCCAGAGATCTTGCGAACTATCTAGAAGGCCCACCGACTCAGGACATGGACTCATCACAGCTCCACGTCAATAAGAGAAAGTCATCTTTAGGCCCGATGTAATATTAGATGGTTCTGCTCCTCTCTTAATGCAGTATTACTTCAACAGGTGTATTGTTCTGCATCTATTCAGCATTACCTTATTCAAGTTTACGCTTTGTATTGTGTGAGATGATTATTTGTTTTGTTTAAAAATGCCCACTTAACCGAAGGTGGCTTGAAAGACTTTGGGAAGGGATGTATAAGATCTGATTTATGTGTTCCTCTGGAGTATGGATGGACACCCCTGTCGTCGCACCTCCCACATGCTAAGTAATCAGGTTGGGGTGGGGAGGGCAGGGTTTTGGGTTAAGAGTATCCAAGGTTTGCGGAATGTTTTGAACTATTTCTTTTGTGACTCCTTGGCTGCTCTTTTTCTCCTTTTCTGTATTTCTTTTTGGTTTCTATTCTTTTCTCTGTTTATACAAGTCTGTTGCCCGGAATCCCTGCTGCAATCTTCTGGAAGTCTGTACCTGGCTTTTTATGCGACTATGATGTTGGTGTCACATGATACGGTTGAACGTCTCCGGAGTGCTGCTGATGTGGTCCTCTTGTTGTTTGCTTGTCTTTTTATGCTAAGGTCTACATTTATTGAATTTGCCCGATTTGTTAGTTCCTGATGGCTACGAATAATCCAGGTGTCTTATCAAGTGATTTAAAATTAGTGTCTTTGAATGTTAAGGGACTTAACCACCCTGTGAAAAGAAGGAAAATTTTTGAATACTTGGCCAAGACAAAAGTGACATTGTCTTACTACAAGAGACAAAGCTCTCTGAGGAGGACAATAAGCTTATTAAAAGTAAATGGATCTCACAATTGGTATGCTCCCCAGCGATTAAAAAGAAACGGGGTGTTATTACCCTAATCTCAAAATTTGCTAACATATCGCTGGAATCCTACACGCATGATGAGGATGGTCGTATCTTGATTACTCATTTGAGGAAAGGTGAAGATCCCATACATGTGGTTAATTTATATGGCCCTAATACGGATGACCCTTCCTTTTGGTCCAGTGTTACAGATAGATTAGATGGTATCCCTCAAGATGAGCTCATTGTTATGGCAGGAGATTTCAACTTACCTCTGGACCCGATTATTGACAGGCATTCTAACTGCCACTATCAACCCACGAGCTCGCACGCCATGCTCAACACTATTTGTTCTAGATTTAATCTTAAAGATCCCTGGAGACTTCAACACCCGGACACAAGAGATTTTACATTCTATTCAGCACCTCACAACTCTCACTCTAGGATTGACTATATACTTATTTCTGGCTCTCACACCAACTTAATTCAGTCCACTGACATAGCCCCCAGACTGGTTTCCGATCATTCCTGCATTTCCCTCAAACTGGTAGGATGTCATAAAGAACAAATCCCTAAAAAACGGAGGTTTAGTATTGAGGTTTTATCAGATCCTGAAGATAGGGGACGGATTGTGGAAGCTATCTCAGAGTATCTCAGACATAACAAGGTCACTGATACTAATATAAATAACCATTGGGATGCCTTAAAGGCCACCATAAGGGGTTTAGTCATTGCAATTAAAACAAAAATAAATAAACGCACGAATCAAGGTCTGCTTCAGCTCGAGCTGGAATTTAAACGTTTAGAGGCTGCTCATGTTGCTTCCCTACATGATTCTAATATATTGTTGTCACTCACACAAAAGAAATATGAGTATAATAAGATTTTAAGTGAGCGTGCGGGGGTGTGGATTAATAAATTCAAAGCCTTAAATCTCTGTGAGGCAAATAGGGCAGGTAAACTCCTTGCCGCATATCTTAAACATAAACAAAACCAACTCTTCCATTAAGGATACCAACAATCAAATTCACACGAAACATAAAGATATTCTTAACACATTTAAATTATTCTATCAGGACTTATACACGAATAAAGAGATTTTCGAAAAGGAGGGGTGTAACAGGTTTTTAAGTGGCCTTAATTTGCCACAACTTTCAGAGACTGACTCAACCATGTTAGGAATGGAAATCAATGACTCGGAAATAGATAAGGCGGTTAAAGCCTTGAAGGATAATAAGGCCCCTGGGCCTGATGGGTTCACTGCATCCTTCTATAAAACTTTTTTAGTCCAACTAGGTCCTACTATGAAACAGGTTTTTAATCATATTGCTTCTGAGGGATACACGCCTGATTCCATGTCAGAAGCCAACATTGTCGTTATCCCCAAGGATGGGAAAGACCCTATATACCCGAAAAATTATAGACTTATTAACGTGGACTGCAAAATATATGCAAAAATTTTAGCGGTCAGACTCAATTCGGTCCTCCATAAATTGATAAGCAATTCTCAAGTAGGGTTCCTACGTAATCGATTATCTAATGATAACACACGGTTACTTTGTCATGTGTTAGAGAATGCCGCGACCAAAAATGATCCCTCCGTCGTCATTACTTTAGACGCCGAGAAGGCCTTCGATAGAGTCTCCTGGGCGTTTTTGGACCGCTGCTTACATTTCTTTAATTTGGGGAAGGATTTCATCAGGATGGTTATGTCGCTCTATTTAAAACCGACTGCTCGTATAGCGGTTAATGGCTCACTCTCTGAGACCTTCCCTCTTCACCAGGGCACCAGGCAGGGATGCCCTTTATCTCCATCTCTATTTTTGTTGGCCCTGGAACCTCTTATTCAGGCAATTAAGCTCAACCCAGACATCATAGGGGTTGATATTAACGGCGTTCGGGTTAAATTAGCTGCATATGCAGATGACATTTTAATAGTGACAGAACGCCCAGAGTCTTCGATTGCAGCCCTAATGGACACGTTAGAAACATATTCCATTCACTCAGGGTACAAGCTCAACAGGGACAAATCTGAGGTTAAACCATCAAATGTGTTTTGTGCTGGCGAGATGTTGGGAGATTCTGGCTTGGTGTGGCAACCGGGCTATATCAAATATTTGGGAATTATGTTCGGTAATAATATTATAGATACTTTGCACCAAAATGAGAAGGTGCTGCTAGAAAAAATTAAGAAGCATTTGGACTCTTGGTCCCCAAAATGTATTACGTGGTGGGGAAGAATTGAGACCGTGAAGATGATGGTCACCCCTTTAGTCAATTATCTCATAAGCATGCTCCCACTCATACTGACTGATTCTTTTCATCATAAACTAGATATGCTTTTATCATCCTTTCTTTGGCGTGGGAAAAAAGCTAGAATTAGCATTAAAAAACTAAGGCTGGATAAATCGTTGGGAGGTGTGAACCTAGCAGATTTTCGACTTTATCAGTATGCCTTTTTGGCGAAACAAGGGTCACTTTGGGTTTCCCCTCCTGGCGATTACACACCAGTGTGGCTTGAGGTAGAAATGGCTCTTTTACACAATATTAACCATCTTACTATTCTCACAGCTAATCGTCTTCACCCCATACACTCTAGATCCATCTTTAAGAATACCAAGATAGCTCTTTTGAAAATTGACAGGACTCTGGAAGTTAGTATTAAGGGTTCGAACATGGAGTCGTTATGGTTCAATAGTACATTTCTTTACAATGGCAAACCTCTCTATCTTGAGTCCTGGTGCAACAAGGGGTGTTTTTCTTCATCAATTGGAAAACGCCTCGTATCCAATGACGTTTTCTGAACTCCAAGCTAGATACCAATTAGCTGACATTGAATTTTATAACTTTCTGAAAGTGAGAGCGGCCATTACGAAATCCAAAGTGTCTCCCAATCCTTCGTCATTACAATCCTTTGTTATGAAAATTAACAAAATTGGACATCAGGTTTCCCAAATTTACAAATTATTACGCCCCAAATCTTCAAAGCTTAACGACAGGCTAATTGAGTATTGGAATTTACTTGCTTCTACCCCGTTTACTGAACATTCTTGGATAGCATTATGGAACTCCGTCTCTCACAACAAGATCTCTCCGGTTCTATCCCAAACTAAGTATTGGTTATTATATAAGGCATTTTGGACACCGTCTAGGCTATTTTCTCTGGGAATCCGGGAGGATGACTTGTGCTGGAACTGTAAAAAGATAAAGGGGATTTAGCCCATCTTATAGTGAACTGCCCAGCAGTGAAACCCTTCTGGGATAAGGTCTACTTGTTTTTGTATAAACTGTTCAAATGTACATTATCTAGAGATTTGCCAACATTAGTAGCTGCTTTTTTGCAGGTGGACTTGCCATCTGATGAAGACAGGGCTCTTCTTGATCTTCTGTTAATTTCTGCTGTAAAGATGATTCTCACTAACTGGAAGGACACTAGCAAGGCTTCTTATGCCTGTTGGATGAACTGGGTTATACATCTTAGGGGGGCGGACAACATTACTTTACAAAATTCGCCTTGGAAGCCGTCAACGAGGTCACTGTGGTCTACTTTGGACGAGTATATTGCCTCTCATAAACCACCATGAACCTTACTAATATGTACCTTATTCGTGAATATATGCTTCATGTTAATGTGTATCACCATGTCATGCAAATTTGATATATTATACTATGTTATGTAGCGGGGCCGGGACTCTAGACTGTCTGCTCTTTTTTCTTTCCCTATTGTTTTTTTTTTTATCTTCTTTCTCTTTCTCTTTTCTTTCATTCTATCTCTTTTTTTTTTTTTTGGCGCCAAATGTGTTATGAGGTTTGTTCTTCTTCTAATATACTGCTGAGTACGCATGTATTATCCATATTTGTTCTGAGGTTATTGAATTGTGTATACTACTATTACCTCGTCATGTAATCAGCTTTTGTTGATTTTTTTCGTTCACCAATAACTAATAATAATAAAAATTATTTGAGATTAAAAGAAAAAAAAAAGGCACACAGCACAGCTCTCAAGTCATGACAGTAGTGTCACCATTCCCTGAGCTTCTCACCGAGACATACTTCAATTGTGACATCCACAACAGCTGTCTGCAGCCAGTGTGATTCATGTACTCTTCACCGGCAGTCGAAGGCAGCAGGCAGCTCTGGCACAGAGTTGTTATGTTACATTAATTTATAGAGTGCACAATTACCTGGAGTGTGTCTTGGCGCTAGCTTAAACAGAATTCTGACCCAAAAACTCAGAGGATCGCCCATTATCAGAATGAGCGTAAGGCTGTGACCGACGTTCATATAGAACTGAATAACCAAGATTTAAAGTATTTCCTGAAGACATGCAGATTGTTCATGGTTTTTAGATGGAGCGGAAGGGCATTCCAGTTTCGAGATGAGCTGATCACAAAACTTCTCCCCCCCATGAGGTGAGTCTAAATTTGGGAACTATTATGTTATTGGCTGCAGAGGACCTCAAGGTTCTCGATGGCATGTACCACTTAGATTTGGTCTTTAGATAGTCAGGTCCAATGTCGTGCAAGGCTTTAAAGACAGTGCAGAGGGCCTTAAATAGTATTATCTGTCTTATTGGCAGCCAGTGTAACTGTTTTAGTGCCCTAGAGGCAGATTGAAGTTTGGGAATGCCTAGAAGAAGCCGTGCTGCTGCATTCTGCAGAATCTGTGGTTTATTGAGATGCTGTTTAATAGACTATTACAGTCGTATATTGGATAATAGAGTATTACAGTAGTAAAGTTTGGAAAGCACCATAGAGATGACTACTGTTTTCTGCAGAGTGGTTGGAAGAAAAAGTAGGATTTTATTTAATATCCTGATGGTGAACAGACCGAGTTTACCTGATTACTGTTTAACTTCAGGTAGTTGTTGGCTATCCAAGCATTGACTGCCTGCATACAATCCTGGAATATGTGTCAGCATCATTCACACTTAAGGAAACAAAACTTTGTGTGTCACCCGCATATGACGTCAGCGAGAATCCGAACTGTCTAATCAGATTGGGCAAGTGTGACATATAAACATTAAACATAGTCAGGCTCAGTAACGAGCATTGCGGCACTACACAAGAGGAAGGATCCGCCGTAAATGTTTTATTGAAACAAATTGTTTTCGTCCAACCAAAAAAGATTTTAGGAGGGCAAGAGCTTCTCCTCTGAGTCCCCTGCGGTGGTACCTGCGGAGATGCCTCTCCTGGGCACTGCGGGCGCCGGCTGCGCCATCTTCCTCACTTCAGGTGGGGCCTAGGACTGTTTCTGCTGCATTGTGTCCCAAAGAGGGTGGATCGCACCTGGTCTAGGGGGCCGCAGGTGGCTGCGGGCAACCAGGGCACAGGGGAAGAGCCGCGGTCTGGCTGAGGAGGTGCCGACGGGGCGGATAATTGGCATTTTTTTCTGGCATGCAAAATGCACTGTAAGTGCGCAAAGGGCACTGGGGATAAGAGCAGAGTTGGGAGCATGTAGAGAGGTGGCATGACTGTGTGCCAGATGCAGTTGGAGCAGCGTGAGACACCAGGTCCAGAAGAGCATGAGCACCTCATGCGCTGCCTCCACCTTGCCTGTTTTGCACCCACTCCATTGTCCCGTCAGCCATTGAACTGCGAGAGCAGCTGGGCTGAAAGAAGCCTTTACTTCTCGCATTTTATTTCCACCCTGCTTCGGGCAGATGATCATCTGTTAGGCAAGCAGGGAGGCTGAGCTGTCTGTAGAGCTAATAAATAGGGGTGAGCTGAGAGCGTGCAGTAAACTCTGCTCCGCCGGCAGTATGCAGAGTTTTTGCCAAACTCCATGCTCCAAATGGAGTGCGGAGTGGCTAAAACTCTGTGAACTCTGTCAGCAGAGTGGAGTTTGCCACGCACCGCTAATAAAAGGGGACATAATACCAGGAGGTGATTTTAATCTAGCTTGGGACTGCAGCAGAGATAGTAGCAAGCATGCATACTCGGGCGCAAGACCGGCACACCTCATTAAATAGATTTTTGAGCTTGGACTTCTAGATTCATGGTGTTTCCAGACATGAAGGACTGCTGCTTCTATTCGCATGTGCACACCACACATTGCTGCATAGCTTTTGTGTTCTATTACCCTCTCTGTTGCGCTCTCAGGCGTTCCGCATAACGTATGTGCTCTCTCACACTTCGCTTGCACTCTATGGAATTTGCACTCATATCAGACATATCCATTCCAGACCATGCCCATCTTGAGATTACAAGACAGGCACCGGCTACCTTTGATGGGGGACTACAGGTGGCACATGACACTGGCCATTTTAAGGGACCCAGTGCACAGGACCTCCATAGAGGCAGCATTTAGGGAATACTTTGCCCTGAACTCACTCCCTGATCTGTCATTGCACCCAATAGGGGTTGCATTCATAGCAGCAATTTATGGAGTGGTGAGATCTATCAAGATTGGCCATGCCAGTGAGGCCAGATTGCTTGAAAATAAGCTTTCAGTAGAGATTAAGTCTCCTGAACAACAGGACAAACAAAAACCAGGTTAGGAAAATGCCAAAGACAATTTGTCATTATTAGGGGCCCTGGCCTGGCTTTCATCCTTTCTCAAGGATCGGTCACAGAGAGTTCAGCTGGCTGACCTAGTATCTGACCTAGGCACACTCTCATGTGGGGTACCTCAGGGCTCGGCTTTGTCACCCCTCCTTTTTAATGTGTACCTTCAGCCCTTGATATCAGCACTAAACATGATGGAGTGTAGGATTTTTAATTACGCCGACGATACCCAAATCATTATCCAGATTAACAACTCACCGATGGCCCATTTGAGGATGCAAAACATTCTAAAATTCACGGTTAATTGGATGACGGCCAACTCACTTAAAATTAACCCAGCCAAGACTGAGGTACTGGCCGTCACCACAGCATCCAATCCTTGGAATGATCTTTTTTGGCCACATGAATTTGGCCCTTTTCCGGAACCGGCTGGTGCCGTGAAAGTTTGGGCATCAAAATTGATGCCAAGCTTTCTATGTCACAACAGGTGTCAGCAGTGGTGGGAACCTGTGTTGGCCTGCTAAGGCAGCTGCGGAAACTGGCCCCACTTCTTACCTTTGCTACACTCAGACGGGCAGTCTCTGCTATGATACTGTCGCGCCTGGACTATGGCAATTCTCTGTATATTGGTCTGCCGCAACAACTGTTGACTAGACTTCAGGTTGTTTTGAATGATGCGGCTAGATTAATTTTTAGAAAGCCAAGGCGAGTCCATGCCACTACTCTACTACACGAGCTACATTGGCTCCCGGTCAGGCAGAGAATAAAGTTCAAAGGTCTCTGCATTGCCCACAAGGCCATGTATGGCCAAGCCCCTAGTTATATTAAAGACCGTCTCGTTAACTATGTTCCTGGCAGGGTGCTTCGGTCTGCTGCGGCCTGCCTAATGGTCTGTCCTCGTTTTAATTTGACCTCAGTTGGAGGAAGAGCCTTTTCAGCATCAATACCTCGGCTGTGGAATAGTCTTCCGGTAAACTTACGCAAGGAACTGTACCTACTCCCTTTTAGAAAGAAGCTGAAGACAGTACTTTTCTTAGAAGCTGGGGGCATCATCTAACCCCTGCTTTCACCATTCACTAGGTTTTATGTCCCTCTGGTAGCGCTTAGAGACCTGCTGGTGATAACGCGCTTGATAAATGCACATTACAATTACAATTACAATAACATGAGAAACAGGAGGCGACCAAGATAATTTCACCTCCTCAACATCCCTAGGCAGCAGTTGGGTAAAATGACACAATGGTCAAACATGGAATCATAGGAGGGTGGCCCTCTATTAGAAACAAGGAAAGTATGGGAAGCATCCTAGGGATGTGGAGGAGGTGGAGTCTTCTTGGTTACCCGTAAGGGATGGTGTTGTCAAAAATAGCAGTCACTGTGATCTCACCATCTCCTTGGACCAAGGTTTAGGTGAATCAAGTGATCGTATGCAGATGGAAGAAGAATTATGAGAAGTGCAATGAGGGAGAGGAAGTCCAACCAACAAGAAAAAGGGCCGGAAGTTAGCGACATTACGATGTGACGCAGAGAGTGTAAATGCAGTGCGCAGTAAAACTAACATGGGGAAAATCTCCTCCAAGCTACAAAGAAGAATGTCTCTTCTTTGTAGCTTGGAACAGCTTAATTCTTGAGAAGCAGCACAGTCACCCAACCGACACGGCCAGGCGTAAATCAAAACTCACAACCGCTCCACCGTAGAACTTTATACATATGTCATCTGGAATCCTTTATATGTCATAGCAGTTTTCTTCGCTGCATCTATCCCTTGAAAGACTCATTGTCGCGTTATGGCCCACAAAGTCATGTACCTCCAGGGAGTGGTTTACCATAAACGGTACCTCTCATTTTCACTGCCAGTGCTGCATTCGCACTGTTGTGGACATCGTGCAGCTGTTACAGTCTAGGGCTGCCGCGACCTTCTATCCCTCAACTGTGCAGCACTGCGTAGGTTCGTCAGGGTGATCTGCTGCCTTCTCCCGCTGCCTGGCTCAGATGTCGCCAAAAATGTGATAAATTAAATGGAGAGATGTTCTTCTTTGTAGCTTGGAACAGTTTTATTCTTGAGAAGCAGCACTGTCACCCAACCAACAGGGCCAGGCGCAAATCATAACTCCCAACCGCTCCACCTTAGAACTTTACATATGTCATCTGGAATGCTTAATATGTTATAGCAGTCTCTGTCTAGCTGAGACTGTCTAATCATATTATAACACTGCCTCTGCCGTCACTTTGAGTGACTGACGTGGGATGCCTGTCTATGTCACTCCTCACAGTATGTGATGAGGATGCCGCCACTGGCACTCCTCACAATGAGTGAAATGGCTCTGACTCTCCTCAGAGACACATACAGACACTTCACGCACTGTGAGGAGTGGCAGAGGGAAGGGCAAACACTTCACGACTGTGAGGAGGGGTGGAAGCCAGAAATCACTTGACTCACTGTGTGGTAGAGACAATTGCCCACTTCACTCAGTGTGACAAGTGGCTGAGGCAGACAGGCATTACACACAGTGTAAGGAGTGGTAGAGGCTGCCAGCCTTTTCACAGCCTATGAGAAGTAGCAGAGGGAGGCAGTTATTTCCCACACTGTGAGGGTGGGCAAAGGCGGACTGCCACTTCACCCATGCTGATGACTGCCAGAGGCAGACAACAGCTTCACCCACTGTGAGAAGTTGCAGAGGTCCGCCCACCCCTAATCAAAACTAAATGGAAATTTGTTTCCAAATGTAGCAGGAAGTCAATATTAGTAAATATGAAAATGTATTAGTGGATTGAGCCTAATCTCTGGGAAATAGGTAGGTAGAATATTGGGGTGGAATGTGGAATTTACGGGAGATACATTCTGTGGGTGGTCGGTTGGTGGTGGCAGTTGGTACTGAGGCATTTGTCCTCTGGTGTTGCCAGCACTTCGCCTTCCCTGTACTTCATTCTGTGAATAAATACTCTGATTTGGTTGGACCTACCTGCGTGGAACCTTCCTTGAGACAATGGCGACGAGGATGGGATGGAACTGTGCTGAAGGTGTGATACCAGCATTCTGGTGCTAGTTATGCATTCTGTTCTCTGTGTGATGTTCCGGCACCATCCTGCTGACACTTCAATGCACTCCATGGAAGCCTCCTGATCATCCTGATGATCTCCGTCGCACTCCCAGGAAGCCTGCTTGATCGTTGTGTGGCGCATTTGCAGATGCGTTCTGACGTCATCGTCGGCCATCTGTGTGTCTTAGTGTTCCTAAGAACCATTGCCCGACGTATTCAGTGCCCATTTTGGGTTGCCGGCCCAGTCTTTTTGATGGCTTTTAACCTCTTTGCTGGTTCGCCTATGCTTTGACAACATTGGCAGGCATATTTAGACTTGCTGGCTCACCTACGTTCCGCCGCCTTTGCGGCCATAATCGAGGTTAACTTTGGTTCTCTGTTTAGTCTTTTTGGTGGCGCGAAACCACTGTGCAGCTGCCTTTGTCCTGTCATTGGCAGCCATATTTGAAGTCTCCTTGTTTCACTGGACGCGCAGCAGCGGCACGGACAGTGTTGCAGAGGAAGTATCTCCATTTTTGTGCAGTTTTGATATTACCTATCGAGCGGCGGTTGAAGGCCGTTCAGTGACTGGCACGCCGATTGTTGTTTCCGGTCTCTCGGTGATTGTCACACCAATGTTATAATGAGTCTGGATCCCTCAATTATTTTCTCGGTGATTGGCACACCTATGGTTTTGCCGTACAACAGTTGAAAATTTTTCATTCTAGTGTTATACTTTGCAATGCATGGTTCATATATCATTTTTGGTGGTTGTGATGCCTATATTATGTGTTTTGTGACATCTCTAAGTGCTATTTGCAATTGGAGGGTATGGTATTCTAACCAGATTATGGTTTTTTTGATGACCAATAATATAATTTGAGTTAGTGAAGATTCTATATAAGGATTACAGTAATAGTATTTACCTAGTATTGTGTAGCGTTTCAACTCTTGAAGTATGGCGAGCATCCAACCTCCTCCTTTTTTCTTGTCTAAGCCTGGGGAACCTCCTATACAATGGGATCTGTGGATTGATATGTTCAAGGCTGTTAGAACTGGGATTCCTGGTTGTCTGAGTATGTACCCAGGCCAGGCAGGAACCACCACTCTAGTCAGGGTAAGCTAATACTCACTAACAGATAACCTGTGCTCACCCTCTGGTAGTTTGGCACAGAACAGTCAGGCTTATCTAAAGAGGCAATGTGTAAAGTATTTGTGCAACACACACACAGTAACACAATGAATACACCACAAAAAGATTCCACACAGGTATATAAAAATAGAATATTATATTCGAAACAAAACAAGACCAAAATGACAAAAATCCATGTACGGAAGTTGAGATATTAACTTAGAACCAAGTAGCACTAAAAAGGTTACTTTAGGTCACACTGGACCGAGGCAAAGTAAAAGTTCGGGCTTACCATAATGGAGCACCGGCCAGCTACACGACCCAAGCAGACCCCGGTGAACAAAGTAACTTTCCTGGTCGCAAACAGCGAGATGCATCAATCCTCTCCACGCAGTGAAGACGATGTGTCAGTTCCAAAGAAGGGTGCCGGAGTCGAGAGGCGTCCAGTGATGTGCCGGATTTTGCCATGCAGTCAAGGGGATGCATTGCTTTCACCTAGCTGCAGCAGTGGCGATATGCTGTCCACTGTGTTGATTCCTGGAGGGAAAGCGCTGGTTCCGATGTGATGCGCAGATTTTACTCCCGCAACCGGGTTGATGCGTCAGTTCTATTACACAAAGACAGGAGATGTGTCGAAATCTGTGTTGCAAGTAAGTGTGGGCGGTGAATTCCGCTCCGCTCGCGGAATTTGCGAAATTTCGGCAATTCCACGCGGGACGCGGAATTGCCGAAAATTCCGCGATCCGCGGCGTGGCGGAATTCGTGAGCATGGTGAGTAGAGGTATTGCACAAAACGGTGGCATCTGCTTGGATAAATATGCAGGGCAGGATTCATTCTGGCACGAGGCTCCTGTCACAAAAATTAAACCTCAACAGGAAGCACTTACAGATGTAAATAAAGCAGGTGCCCGAGTCGAAGCTCAAATTCTGTAACGCATTAATCAGCCCAAAAATTCGTGAGCGAGGTTGTGGCTAAGCAGCTGTGCCTTCTCTCCATTTCCACCCTGAAAAGATAGCTGTGATCCTTGATGGAGGTCTTTGCATCCTTGATTTTCTCGAGCGCAATCCTCGTGTAGAATTCGTGAGCGTGGTTAAGTAGACGTGCCTTCTTCCCATTTCCAGCCTGAAAAGTTAGCTGTAATCCTTGATGGAGGTCTTTGCATCCTTGATTTTCTCGAGCGCAATCCTTGTGTAGAATTCATGAGCGTGGTTAAGCAGACGTGCCTTCTTCCCATTTCCAGCCTGAAAAGATAGCTGTAATCCTTGATGGAGGTCTTTGCATCCTTGATTTTCTCAAGCACAATCCTCGTGTAGAATTCGTGAGCGTGGTTAAGCAGACGTGCCTTCTTCCCATTTCCAGCCTGAAAAGATAGCTGTAATCCTTGATGGAGGTCTTTGCATCCTTGATTTTCTCGAGCACAATCCTCGTGTAGAATTCGTGAGCGTGGTTAAGCAGACGTGCCTTCTTCCCATTTCCAGCCTGAAAAGATAGCTGTAATCCTTGATGGAGGTCTTTGCATCCTTGATTTTCTCGAGCGCAATCCTCATGTAGAATTCATGAGCATGGTTAAGCAGACGTGCCTTCTTCCCATTTCCAGCCTGAAAGGTTAGCTGTAATCCTTGATGGAGGTCTTTGCATCCTTGATTTTCTCGAGCGCAATCCTCGTGTAGAATTTGTGAGCGTGGTTAAGCAGACGTGCCTTCTTCCCATTTCCAGCCTGAAAAGTTAGCTGTAATCCTTGATGGAGGTCTTTGCATCCTTGATTTTCTCGAGCGCAATCCTCGTGTAGAATTCGTGAGCGTGGTTAAGCAGACGTGCCTTCTTCCCATTTCCAGCCTGGAAAGATAGCTGTAATCCTTGATGGAGGTCTTTGCATCCTTGATTTTCTCAAGCGCAATCCTCGTGTAGAATTCGTGAGCGTGGTTAAGCAGACGTGCCTTCTTCCCATTTCCCGCCTGAAAAGATATCTGTAATCCTTGATGGAGGTCTTTGCATCCTTGATTTTCTCGAGCGCAATCCTCGTGTAGTTCCTGTGACCAGGAGGTTCCTTCTCCTTGTCTGCCGCTGTGATCCTGCTCTGACCCTTTATAAACAAGAGGCATGTGAACTGGACTAGAAGCCCCCCCGTTTGGCCCCGCCCCACATACACTACCGGTATGCAACGTCTTCCCGCCCTTTCCCCACTATGATGGACAGCTTACTCAAAGGACCCCTGCGCCTTTCCGGCGCAGTGGCAAAGTTACAGCTGTAGTGTAATGGGCGGAACAAGCAATTCCGCAAGCTCGCGGAATTCCGCGTGCTTGTGGAGAGTTTTTGCCGTTTCGTGGAACTTTGCGTAGCGCGACTACGCAAATTCCGCCCATCCCTAGTTGCAAGTATGGGGGCCACTTCCAGTGAGCCAGGCACAGGAGCAGGGGTACAGACTTTGATATCCCTGAGTCTCAAGCAACAGGAGGCAAGCCAACAAGCCCTTGGAGATCACTTGGAGGGAAGACAGAGTCCAGCTCTCCTTCAGCAGAGTCGGAGAGCAGCAAGCAACAGGGCAACAAACAGAAAAACAGGCCTTCCAGATCAGCAGACCAGTTGAGTCTCTTAAACAGCACAGCAGTTCTTCTGGCAGAGCTTTGGTTACAAGTTCAGTAGTGTCTGATTTTAAGGGGTCAGATATCCAGTACTTATACTTAAAAGTGCATTTAATGTGGGGGTGACTTCAAAGCAGCTCTATGAAGTGCACAAGTATCCCTGTCAACCCAGTCCTGTCTGCCAGGCTATCTTTGGGGGATAATTATTCCTTTGTGTGGGTACAGTGCACTGCCTATTCATGTGAAGTCTTAGCCCCTCCCTTCCATCCTTCCCAGGCAAGGCTATCAGAATGCGGATGTATGTAGATGGGTACTCAGACACACCTATCCTTCCTGTGTTGTGGCTATCTAGAGGGAATGCACAAAGTGTAGTCACCCACCCCAGATGTGTATTGGAGACAGGCTGTCAGGCACACAGATCAGTAAGTGCAGAGAAATGTCCACTTTCTAAAAGTGGCATTTCTAAAACGGGAATGTTAAATCCCACTTCACCAATAAGAAGGATTTATCATTACTTCTCCAATCATATGAAACATGAAAAAGATACTCCCCCCTGAAGGAATTACACCTTAAAAGTGTATTACGGAATTCCCAATGCTAACCTCAGAGAGGTGTAGGCCTCACAGTAGTGAAAAATTGAAAAAGGCTGTTTGTCACTACCAAGACATGCAAAACATATCAGTGCATGCCCTACCTTTCATTTACAAAGCACCCTACCCTTAGGGATACCTAGGGCTTACCTTAGGGTGACTTATATGTAATAAAAGGGGAGTTTCAAGCTTGGCAAGTAGTTTTAAATGACAAGTTGAAGTGGCAGTAAACTGCACACACAGGCATGCGCTTCAGTGGTATGCCTGAAACAGGTTTGAAAAACTTCTTATGTGGGTGGCACAATCTGTGCTGCTGTCCCACTAGTAGCATTTGACTTAGAGGCCCTGGGTATTTGTTTTACCACTTTACAAAGGATGTACTAGTAAATCAAATATGCCAATAAGGTATACACCAATAACACCATGTTTAGGGGAGAAGCACATGCACTTTAGCACTGATTAGCAGTGGTAAGGTGCTCAGAGTCCTAAATCCAACAAAAAAGAGGGTCAGAAAATGAGGAGGAGGAAGGCAAAATGTTTGGGGTGCCCCTTCAGAGATGGCCATTTCCCAAAAGAGGCTTATGTGGATGTGTTGGAGGATGGTAAATGTTCATCTGAAAGACATGTATCTTTACTAAAACATAAATTGAGTGCCATAGGGTTGAGAGAATATAAGATTTTACCTCCCTTGGAGAACTCTAACAAAATGAATGCTTATCAGTTTGCAATTAAATAGATGCAGGAAAGGTAGGGCAGGAAAATATATGTGGTCATAGAACATTTTAAATGTTATTCAAGGGCACAAAAGGAGGATGAAACTATTGACCAGTTTGTTGCTGCCTTAAGAGGGTTGGCAGTAACGTGTGACTTTGAACACATTTCATATGACCAACTATTGAGAGATCAAATACTCATGAAAACTAAATCTTAGATGATACAAGAAAAATTATGGTTGTGTGGGGAAATGTCCTTGAAGCAGCAGTGGATGTGGTTAGAAGCATACAAGTTTTGGAAAAATGTATAAAAGCTGCAAGAAATGAGAGTGAAAGTGCTGTTTCTGTATGTGCAATTGGTGGAGAAAGGACGTTAAAGATAAGGAAGAAACATAGAAACCAGAAGTAATGAGATGTTACATACACCCGGCAAGGGATTCTTATGCTTTAGGTGTGGGTCGAGTAGCCATGCAACAAATTCCAAAGTGTGTCCGTCAGTAAACAAAGTATGCAGTAAATGCAAAAAAAGATCACTTAAGCAGGGTGTGTTAGAGTGTGAATAGGAGAGTTAATTATACTGTGGGAGATGTCACGGTTGAGGAAGCGAGATTGCAGGGAGTGGTAAGTGAACAGGATGATGTAACATGTGAGGGGAAGAAAACAAAATAATTGCCCAGTTGTACTATTAGCATTGGTGGTATACAAATTGAAACATTGGTGGATTCATGTGCTTGGTACCAAGGCTGGACTGGGTGAATATGACTCATTACATCGCATATTAATACAACGCGTGCCATTACAACGCGGGTATTACTACGCGATGTCAATGACAACGACATACCATTACATCGCAAACTTTTACCACGACTATACCTTTACTAGGCATGCCATTACAACGCAAAGGCATGCGTGGTAAAGGTATACTCATGGTAAAAGTTTGAAAGGTAAGTGACTCTATCCTGCCCTACGCTAAACCCTAATTTAGTACCCCTGCACAACCCTCCCCCGACCCCCAGTCCTCTCCTTACATTTACACTACCCTGTACGACCCCCCGACACTACCCTAAACCCTAAAACACTACCCTACACTACACAAACACCACAACACTACCCTAAACCCTAAAACACTAACCCCAGCACGACCCTCCCCGCCCCCAGTCCGGTCCCTACACTCAAACACTACCCTGCACGACCCCCAACACTACCCTAAACCCTAAAACACCACCCTACACTACACAAACACCACAACACTAACACTACACCCAGTACGACCCACCCCCCACCTACACTACACACACACACCACAACACAATCCTAAACCCTAAAACACTACCCCCAGCACGACCCTCCCCGCCCCCAGTCCGGTCCCTACACTCAAACACTACCCTGCACGACCCCCGACACTACACTAAACCCTAAAACACTACCCTACACTACACAAACACCACAACACTACCCTAAACCCTAAAACTCTACCCCCAGCATGACCCTCCCCCGACCCCCAGTCCGGTCCCTACACTCAAACACTACCCTGCACGACCCCCCAACACTACCCTAAACCCTAAAACACTACCCTACACTACACAAACAACACTAACACTACACCCAGTACGACCCACCCCCCTACCTACACTACACACACACCACAACACAATCCTAAACCCTAAAACACTACCCCCAGCACGACCCCCCCGCCCCAGTCCGCTCCCTACACTGAAACACTACACCCAGCACGACCCTCCCCCTACCCCCAATCCCCCTTACCTCTCTCTCCTCGTGGTTCCTCTCTCCTGGTTCCAGCGTCGTCTGAGGGGCAGTGCACGTCACAACGTCGTTGTGAGGAAACGGAAGAGCCCCAGTTTCCTCACAACGATGTTGATAGCCATTACATCGCATGCGTTGTAAAAGCGCATGCGATGTAATGGTATGCGTAGTAATGGTACGCGTTGTTACATCGCATGCATTGTAACGCATGCGATGTAATGACTTGCGGTGAAACAGCCACGTTGTAATGGCTGTTCACCGGACTGGGCATCAGGCATTTCCCCGGGAGACTGGAAGGGTGGGGGTCGCTTTTGTTACTGGGGGCCCGTTTTGTAGCAGTGTAGTAGTTTTAAAAGCTCGGCGGAGTTCCTTGTATATCCAACAGTTTTCAGGCAACAATAAAAGTGCCAAGATAACTCTGGTGATTAATGTACCTGCTGAAGTGGCAGTTTTGACTCATCTAATCTATGCACAGAGGGTTGATATGCCTTCTGCAAAGAGCGTCTACTATGCAGATCACAGAACAGTATTTTTTGCGCAAAGCTTAGTGGGTTACTGCTTTTGTCAAAGAGATCCTTTTGTCACTGTGCTTTTCATAAATTGCAATCATAATCTAGGTTAGAAAGTTGTGTTTTTTCCCAGTCTTGCATTATCCAAATTTTGTAAAAAAGGGTTTGTTTGGGTAGAAATAAATTCTTATTAGTAAAGCCAACCCTAACTACTGTGTTATGTTCTCAATCCTGAGTTTGTGCTTCCCCAGTCCAAGGACTCTTAAAAAATGTCTACCAGTATGGACAACGTGAATCCTACACCTGTTAGTCCCCTTTGTCTTATGTAACATTTTCTTTGCACTGATTTACACATGTATGATTCATTGTCTCTGAATGTGTGTGTAATGTAAAATGCTCCAACACCCTACAAAGGTATGAGAGGGGCTATAAAACAAATGAAATACATGTGAGAGAGGGGCTACGGAGTGAAGAGGGGCACTGTTGGAGGGTGATAGGGAGGGAATCATTGAAGAGCCCCAATAAAGATTGCCATTTTGCTGGCACACCGTAAGGTCATCAATTACTATTCTTTAAAAACGAATACAATCGAATATATAATGAAAAATGTGTTGTAAAATGGATGTTTTTTCCGAAATCTTCTTGGGGGCAGAACCCCCCAGCCCCTCATTGTAGTGGTCAGGCTCACTTGCTGCACTCACTCTCGCACGCATCTGCTGTGTACCGTATGGGGGTTGGTCTGACAAAATTTGCCAGAGCTGCTTTGGGTTTCCTGTCCGGCCCTGCTTGATACACTATTATGAACAAGAACATGTTTGACTGATTGTGACATGGTAGAGAACTGTGTTAGAGAGATGCCAGCCCAGGTAGTTATTCAGGGGATTAGATTCCCATACAGGTGTTTATGTGGGCAAATCAAGAATTTGGTTTGCATAAGTGTCATGGTAAGGTTAATGTGGCTACCAAACGGTCCATGATTTTGGGTTGTCCTCACATAATAGAACTAGGTATAAAAATAGATCCCTGTGCTAATCCTCCTGTGTATTTTGTGCATGATGTTGCACGAGTCAAAAGAGAGGCAAATATAAAATATACAGAATTGAAGAATTAGTGTTCAATGATCGGTTGGGAAAAATGAAAGGGTTCAAACATAGAATTGTGTTGTGTGAGAATGCTATGCCAGTTAGACAAAAGTTGAGGAATGTTCCATTGACCTATAGGGAGAAATTAAAGAAAATGTTGCAGGACTTATGTTAAAAGAAAATCATAAAACCTGTCAAGAGTTCCGATTGGCTTTCACCAGTTGTAATTTCTCTTACATCTAATGTATGAATGTTTAGATGTGTTTGAATGAAGCCATTTGGATGGACACCTTTCCTCTTCCTAATCTGCAAGAATTGATGTCCTTGATTGGTGAATGAACTACTTTTTTATCGATAGATCTTACAACTGCATACCACCAAATTGAGTTAGATGAGGAATCCAATTACGAAACAGACTTCATAACACCAGAAGGGATGTTCCAGTATAAAAGGATGCCTTTCGGTCTTGCAAGTGTCCCAGCTGTTTTCAAAAGGGAAATGACCAGGATTATACTAGGAATAAAAGGTGCCAAGGTATTCCAAGGCAATATTTTAATATTTGGTAAAGACCAATTGGATTATGGTAACACTTTAAAACAGGTTCTGGTGGTACTCATGGAGAATGGTTTGACTGTGAAAAAAGAGAAATGCGCATTTGGGATACAGCAAGTTGAATACTTAGGCCATGTAATTTCTAAGGAGGGAATTCATCCAAAAATCAGCCATGTTGAAGCAATCCCTAATGAACCTGAACCAAAAAATAAGGAACAATTAATGTCCTTTTTGGGGTGATGGAATGTTATTCATGATTTGTGGAGAACTATGCTTCTAAAGTAGAAAAGTTGCGAACCATATTGAAGAAAATGTGAAATTCTGCTGGTCTCAAGAGCAAACACAATGTTTTAATGCTATTAAGATGGAAATATCTCAGGCACCCTGTATAAGATCATTCGTCATGGGGGTTGATTGTATAATATCTGTTGATGGCAGCGGTTATGGAGTTGGTGCAGATTTATCTAAAAAAAACAATAGAGCAGAATGAAGTGTGGCATATGCCTCACACACATTGTCGCAAACTGAGTGTAACTACTCAGTTATTGAGTTGGAGCTGCTTGCAGCCACTTGGGCGGTGGAACGATTCAGACTGTATGTATTGGGGAAGAAAATTCAAAATCCGTACTGACCGTAACCCTCTAGTCAATATTTTAAAACCAGATGGGGTTAGGAATCTTACTCCAAGGCTAGCAAGACTTTCATCTCAGTTACAAATGTTTCGTTATGAAATTGAAGATGTGCCTGGGAAAAACAACTGTGTTGCAAATGGGTTAACACGGTTAGCATATGATGGTGTGGAGGAAATTGTGGCTAGTGAAAATGAATGTGAGTTGGTTTTTACTTATGAAGATGTTGTGATGTGTGCTGGAAAGGAATATGGATACGGGCAAGAATTGTCGGAAACAATGTGGATGCAGGATATGGAAAAAGATGTGGTGCTGAAGACCATTAAGGAGTACATTTTGTGTGGATGGTCTAGAGAAGGACAACTACAAGGGGAATGCAGTGCATTCTGAAAGGCTAAGGATGAACTAACTGCAAAAATATCATGTTGAGAGGAGACAAGATTGTACCACCTTGTGGCGTGTGTGAGAGTTTTTATCAAATTAGGACATATGGGGCATGGAGGAATGTCTAGTACAAGAATGAATATTAAAGAGATTTTTTGGTGTCTAGGGTTGGATGCCATGGTTGACATTTGGGTAAGGTATTCTGGGGCATCTAGCATGAGTGATAAAGTTGCTAAGCCTTTGAGAATCTCCTTGAAAATGGTGGAGTAAATAGACAGACCATGGCACAAGCTGACCATAGACTTCTTTTGACCTTTTTCTACCTTATCTTCTAGAGAAAATTATGCTGTAGTACCAATTGATTATTATTTTAAATGGCCAGAGGTGTGTATGTTGAGTAGTGTGACCCCCGATGTGGTTATAGATTTTCTGGAGGATATCTTTTCACAGAAAGGTAGTCCAGAACTGTTGGTATTGGACAACAGTGTGCAGCTCACATCTGAGAAAATGTATTTGTTTTTGAAGAATTCTAGAATTAAGCATGTGAGGGTATCACTGTACCACCCAGAAAGTAATGATCAAGTGGAACGCTTCAACAGAGTCGTAAAGGGGCTATTCAATTAGCTTTGAAATCTGGTTTACCATGGAGAAAGTCACTTCAGAATATGTTGTTATCCTACAGAGTCACTCCCCATTATGTGATAGGCAAGATGCCTTTTGAATTATTGAGAGGAAGGAAACCATCTACAAAGTTGGTTCTGTGGTGGTTGAGAAATAAGAGCGAGAGGTTATTTGGTGTGCAAGTGGATCAAGAAATGAAGAAGAGGGTGGAATTGTTACAGTAATAAACTAAACATAAACAGAATTTCCATAGAAGATTGCCTATCATAAATGTGGGACAGTATGTGCATGTAAAGAAACTGGGTTTCATAGAAGAGGGCGCATCATGTGGGCCAGAACCTTTGAAGGTATTTAAGGTTTTAGGAAGTGTTGATAAACTAGAGGATGGGAGAATGTGGAATTTACATTGTGTGAGTCTATGTAGCATGAAGGGAGGTGATGGTGAGCCTAGTCATGAGAAGCCTTGTGTTGAAGTGAGTCGTGGGAGTGGTTACAAGATGGGTGATGATGTAGTGAGAGAGAGTGGGGGAAGAGTGTCGAGTACCGCGTGTGATGTGGATGTTTGACAAAGTGGAAGAGATGAGGGATGCGTGCGGCGTGGTGCAAGAGACAAGAAAAATGCATGTGATGTGGATGTGTGTGTGCGACGTAGTCCAAGAGAGAAGAAACTACCTTGACATTTTGATGGTTATCTAGTAGGGAAATCCCTTTCAGTTGGGTTCGCTGGTTCAGATTATATTTATACTCAGTTGTGGTCTAACATACTTTTACCCTCGCTTTTTCTTGTATATTATTTGTTGGGTTATTGTATTGGGGGAAGGTGTGTGGGGCATAGGTAGGTGGAATGTTAGGGTGGAATGTGGAATGTACAGAAGATATATTCTATGGGTAGTTGGTTGGTGGTGGCAGTTAGTGCTGAGGCATCTCTACTCTGGTCTTGCCGGCACGGCTCCTTCCCTGTACTTCATCCTGTGAATAAATACTCTGATTTTCACCTACCTGCGTAAAACCTTCCTTTCGACATAGTCTATTTAGAAATGTATTAACAAATTGAAAAAACAGTCGAATTTAATTAGTAGACCCAGCCAAGTTACATAAGTGTTCGAGGCAGGAGGGTTACAGACACAAACGCCCACCTGCGCAGAAACCCAACCCCACACATACGTGTACACAATGCTGTTGTGTTGCATACAGAGGGTCTGTACCCTTCGTGTCCCTGTGTGCTTTGCATCAGCCTCAGTGTTCAGTCACTACACCTCACAGGCCAAGAAGCAAGGACAGGAGAAATGCACATCAAGAAAGGTTCACCACCGACGTACCACTGAGTAACCACTGACTTTTCAGACCCTGCTCACAAAGCCATTTGAGCACCTAGGTTCAACTTACGTGTGCAGATGCCATAAGTATACGAGTGTGAATTCACAAACACTATCTCAGCATTGTGTAATATTAAACATGAGTAAATCTGCCTCCAGGCTGGTGTTGTTACAAACCTTTGCTTGGTAAATCTCAGCCCTGGACATGATTGAAGAGTCACTCTTGTCAAGAGTCTGCATAAATTGCAAGGTAGTTATCGGGTGGGGCTATATGCCACAACTTGATGAAATAACAAATGGTGTGTGCTCCTGAATACGGCTTACAAAACTATTTATTTGGTTTAGATTTCTATTGTATCGCCCGTGGGTCGATATTTTAGTAAATGACTGTTAGACCTGACAACCTTAAGGTGGTCTTCCCCCAACCTTTAGCCTGCCTCCCTCCATTTTTCTAACCTCGTTTTTGTTGGCTTTAGGACTCCGCGCCCTTTACCACTGAAACCAGTGCTAAAGTGCTTGTGTTCTCTCCCCTAAATATGGTAATATTGGTCCATCCCCAGTTGGCATATTTAATTTACTTATAAGACCCTCGTAAAATGCATTACATGTGCCCAGGGCCTATTAATTAAATCCTGCTAGTGGGCCTGCAGCACTGATTGTGCCAACCACATAAGTAGACCCTTAACCATGTCTCAGGCCTGCCACTGCAGAGCGTGTGTGTGCAGTTTCACACTGCCATGTCGACCTAGCAAGTAGACCCTCTTGCCAGGCCTAAACCTTCCCTTTTTATACATATAAGTCACCCCTAACGCAGGCACTGTATAACGCACAGGGCAGGATGTAGTGTATTTAAAAGGTAGGAAAATGTTCTTTTAAACTTTACTGTATTGGTAGTGAAAAACTCCCAATTTCGTTTTAAAATACTGCAAGGCCTATCTCTCCCATAGGATGACATTGGGATTACCTTATTACATCTTTTAAGTGTAACTCCCAATTGCTAAGATATAGACTTTTCAAGTTTAGTTACTGAACTCACACTTTAAAATCACAACTTATGGTGAAGTTGGATTTTAAATTCCAGTTTAGCAAAGGCCACTTTTAGAAAGTTGTCATTTACTTACTGTAGCCATTTGGTGCCTTCTGCCTGTCTCTGGAATATACCTCTGGGAGTTGGGTAACCGCTGGCTTCCTGCATTCCCTCTAGACAGTCACACACAAAGGAAGGGTGGGAGTGCCTGAGTGGTCATCTGCATGCAGATGGGCCATCCTGAGCAGGATGGAAGGGAGGAGCTGACACTTACACCTGAAAGGGCTGTGTCCTGTCACCACTCAAATGATTGATTACCCCCCGTAGTGTGTCTGGAGCCAGGGTACAAAAGGAGAGCCTCTGTGTACTTCAAAGCTTTTTCTAAAGTCTCTCCCACTACAAAGGCACCACTGGGTATAAGTGCTGGACCTCTGACACCACCAAATCAGTACACTTCTGGACCTGTGAGTACTCTGCCAGGAAGAAGAGCTGCTATACTGCTGAAAGGACTGCCACTCTGCTGGACTGCTGCTTTGCTGAACTCTTCCTTGCTGTGCTCTTGCCTCACTGAGCTGCCCTGATGCCTGCTGTTCTCCTGCCTCGGTAAGAAGAACTGGACCAGCATCACTTGAACCCAGAGTGACTTCAAGGGGTTGCTGGCTTGCCTCCTGTTCCCAAGTCTCAGGGATATTAAAGGCTTGAACCACCTGTATCTGCACCTGGACTCTGCATGCTGTGAGCCTGCCCTGCCAAGTGGCACCACCCCAGTCCTCGACCATTGGAAGTGAGGCCTCACCCACCCATCCTCATCGGAACTGGCGCATCTTTGCGTGAGTCAGAACCAGCACATCCTCTTCGTTGTGGGGAGCAGACCAAGCGCATCGCCCTTGGAACCAGTGGTTCCTCATTATTGCGTGGAACGGACCCAGCGCATCGTTCTCAGAACCAGTGCATCACCTTCGGCATTGGCAAATTGCCTACTGTGGAAGGAGAAGCCGCGCATCGCACCCGGAACCAGCGCTCACACTCGGAACCAAAGCATCACCACTGTTGCGTGGAGAAAATTGATGCTTCTTGTCTACTGTGTGGCTCGACCACCGCACAGCCTCATCAATGACAATGCATCCCGGATCAAGGTACATTGGTTCAGCGGTCCCAAGTGGGTCCCGGCAACTGGCTCGCGCTCCATCGAGGTCAGCGGGAACTTTCTACTTTGCCTCGGTCTAGCGTGACCAGAAAACCCACTTAAGCGCTTGTTGCTTCTAAGTGCTATTTTGACATTTATTTAAAAAAAAATTCTTATCTTGACTTCTACTTGATGGATTTTTGTTGTTTTGGTCTTGTTTTATTTATAAAATAGTACTCTATTTTTCTAACCTGGTGTGGAGCCCTTCTGTGGTATTTTCACTGTGTTGTTGTATGACGTGTTGCAGAAGTACTTTACACATTGTCTCTTAAGTTAAGCCTGACTGCTCAGTGCCAAGCTACCAGAGGGTGAGCGCAGGTTAATTTAGGTTGTGTTGTGACTTACCCTAGGATTGTGGTTCCTGCTTGGACTGGGTGCATACCTCTGCCAACCATAAACTTAAATTTCTAACACTGGTGATCAGCGGTGAGGATAGGACTTGTGTTTGTGCAGTGCCATACAATAGCTAGATGTACACTACCCATCCACACCCAAGACCATTTCGATTTCTTTTCATTTTTCCCTGCTTTGCATTTTTTGATTCAACCTCTACATCACGTCTCTGGCTGGTTCTACAAATAGAACCATGGAGTTTGAGCTGGCCAAGCTCGAATATTAATACAGTGGCCCAGTTGAAAAACTTCTGCAAGGAGATGGGGGGTACTTGCCCAAGGAGCCACCAGGAAGGTGGAGTTTCAAAAGGCACTAAGGGCTTGGGCCAAGACCCGCACCCAAGTGAATGATGGACTGGAGGAGCCTACAAATGGCTTTTCTGAGGAAATACCTGCAGCAGTTGAGGGGGCACGCCTGAATTTGAGCTCCCTGTGAGAGCAGGAAGCTGTGCCTCCACCCATGGCCTATCCCCAGAGGAGCTGAGGGAGAGCAGGTAAGAGAGAGAATGCATGCTGCAGATGGCAAGATTGAAACTGGAAGCTGAGGAGAAGAGAGCTGGGGTTGAAAGAGCCTTAGCAGAGAAGACATTACTTCTGGCTCATGAATTGAGCCTAAAAGAGCTGGACATCAAGGCCAGGCAGGTAGAATCTAGCAGTGATGGTGGCAGTATACATGCAGTACCTAATGGAGACAAAAGGTTTCATTTACCCAAGGATCTGGTGCCCAGTTATGTGATGGAAGATGACATTGGTAAATGGTTTTATGTTTTGGAGGTTGCACTCAAAGTGCACAGGGTTCCTGAGGAGCACTGGGGGGGAAGGAGGGTGGTATGTGGAAACACATGCCAACACTTGGGAGAGACACACTTCTGAAATTAGAGGTTGGGTACCAAACCAAGTACACTCCTATGAAGGCTAATTTGGGCTGACTCCCAAAAGTATCACCAACTATTCAGGGACAGCCAGAAGCTCCCCAACTGATCCTGGGTAAATTTTATTGATTACTCCAGTAATGCACTGAATGTTAATGAGTTTAATGGGTTGTATCATTTGATCATAAGAGAGCACATGCTGAGTATCTGTTTTAGACAGTAAGTTGACTGACCCCAGGAACCGTGCTGAGGAGGTGGACTTCTGGGCTAGCACCAGAGTGTCCAAAAAGGTATCTGGTGGGATACCCACAAAGGTGGGCAGGGTTCCCAACAGAAAAAAGAGGGGAGAGAAAAACTTACAAACAAGAAGTTCTCAAAACGTTTCCAAAATAATTCCCAAGGGAGTAGAGGTAGCCAGTCCCAGTTCAATCCAAATTAAAAAGGGTTCTTTGACCCTAAGACAGGGAGGTTTGTACCCCAATGTATAGAGTGCTATAAGTATGGTCACTCTAAGAGCGAATCCAAATGTCCCAAGAGGGCACAGCCCCCCACCGGTGGACAGACTGTCAGAGGTTGTGTATCTAAAGTCATTGTGTGCCACTAACTGTGTGTGATTCTGTATCATTGTTGTACTATTTACTGCCATATGTATTCCTGTACATGGTACTTGGTTGGCATCACGCTATTCAAAGAATAGGCTCACATATATTGGTGGTTATCTCTGCCCCCCCCCGCACTGGGAGTCTTAATGGTACTAATGATCTCAGCCCCCCCGCATTGACAAGGTACAGGACTCATAATTCAGCTTTGTTTCTCCTAGGACAGTGATTGCAGACTAAGTGCGTACATTAGTTACAATATTTTTCTCACCGTAACAGCTAGGACTGAAATTTAGCGGAATTTAGTGATCCCGTCGGCCATCTTGGGTTAGGTTTGGGCGCGGTCTATTTAAATCGCACCTGACCGCCAACACACACGTTGTGTCGAGGATTCATCCTGCACACACCTACCTGCTCCAGCTCTGCGCCGCTAGTGCCCCGAAGCTCTTGGTCCTCCCGACTCTGTCAGCGGCCTGCACAGCGGCTCCTGAAGACCTGCAAGAGAAAATAAGACAACAAAGAGTCAAGAATCGTAAGCGCTTACACTAAAGACAAGTAACATGAAAAGGTGAACTAAAACCTGCCGTGCAGCACAACGGGTAACACCCATCTCAGGTAACACAGATAGTTTAAGATTTTGATGCATCGCTCTTAAAGACATTAATATTAACGTAAAACTAACCCAAGGCTCAAACACATTAACGCATAACTCGTGCATGCTAACAGTCATGGCACTAAGGCATGGTTGTTTTCATGGATGTTTACCAGGATCACAACATGATGTCTGAAATTGTTTTATTCATGCAATGAGAGAAACTAAAAGGGCTGTGCTAAAAACAGTGAAACTCTGTTACAAACGATTCCTTTGATGTACGCATATTTTGTAACATGGGACATGCGTCAGAAACCGCGCAGTGTCTTGTTGGTATTTTTCAGAAGTGACACAACTTCTGTAAAGACAATTATATAAAAGTCAATCCAATATCTCAAGTCCAGAGATGTCAAAAGTATGTATAATAATCATGCTCATGGATATTTAAGGGTGTGTTAATATATTATTGTGTGTGATCATGATACAGATGTCTTTTCAGCAATCACAAAACACTTCCCAGTCAGAGGAGGTTTGCGAACATCGCAAATCCTACCAAAAGGTCGTCCAGTTGAATGCAGGTACTACACAGTAGCGTAATAGGTCACACTTCATGTCAGGTGGATGAGGGTTTAGCTCATATATAGATCAGTCTAGTAACTTCCTCCCATTTTTAAAGGTCAACAGCAGGATGACGTGACCAGGAAAACGACACCCTGGAAGACCCTCTTCCTCGAACTTTACCTTCGATTCCCAGAGTAAGTTGCAATCCCCGAACACCAGGTTGGGCACTAGGAGGTGGGTCCTTATCATCTCTGCAACACTGAGTTGAAAGTCATCAAGTAAGGTTTGCATCACTGAACCAGTCAGACACCTGGGTTGGCGAGTGTAGTGCTCGGTGAGGAGATAGTCCCGGGTAGTTTTGGGGAACAGATAGAGGTACCCTAGTATCACTGGGGCAAGAAATGGTGCCAAAAGTCCACATGCCTGTCTGTAAATTATTCAAAGTATAGGCAGTGACTCACCAGTAACTGGCAACAGGTGGAGGCTCTGCCAGACACAGGAGTCCGCAACACAACTGTCAAGTGTCAGCTTGTGTCTGCAGAGCAGGTCCTACCGAACTCTACCACCTAGTCATAGTCGTCAATAATCACAAGAGCCATCTACTGGTGGCTCTGGTTCCCTTTGAGTGGGGGGAGGTCTCAAGTTCTCTGAATGTTGCAGTGAGCCCTGCCATGCCTGTTCACTGTCTGTTAGGCAATGACCTGGAGCACACTACCTGGAGGGAGGTAGAGCTCAGGTCTCACTTTAAAATGATGGGATTGCCTGAGTGGGCCTGCGTGACCACACAATCCATGGCTGCCCAAGACAGGAGTCAAGGAGGTCTGTAGCCTGAAACAATGGCCCAGACAGCTGACAAGGAGAGGGGAAAGGCGTGCGGGAAACCGGTCCCTGAAGTTCCAGCAGTGAAAGTTCATGGGGTCCCTGAGGAGGAGGCCCCCAAGCCAACCAGCGAAAACATTACCGCCCTTGGTGACCTATCTGAGCTTGCCAGCTAGCAGGTTGAGGGTGGGCGCACCTGGGAGGAATTCTGCTAAGCACAGCGGGAGTGCCACACTCTTGGGGATTTGAGGTGCCAGGGCTTAGCTCATGCAGCAGGTGAAACCTCTGGGGATTACCTAATCTACTGGGAGAACAATCTCCTTTACAGTGAGCCTAAGTAAGGTTGCAGGTGCTGGGGCAGCCCATGTGTTCGTGGTCCCCCAATGATTCCGGACGTCTTACTGGGTCTGGCTCGCGACATTCCCTTGGCAGGAGATTTGGGGCAAGACAATACCTTTGCCAGGATTGTCTCACACTTTTTTGGCCCTGAATGAAAACAAACTCAGATGAATTCTGGAGGTCCTGTCCCACCGGTCAGGCCATTGGGAAATCAGGGAAAAAGGACTAAGCTCCCCTGATCCCATTACCCACCATTGGCATCCCCTTTGAAAGGCCTCAGGCAACAGAATTGTCCTGGTCTTGGTGGACCATGCCACCTGCTACCCATAGGCAATCCGTCAGAGGCCAGTAACCACACCCATGGTGGCGAGAGCTCTGATGGGGATCTTTACCCGTGTTGGGTTTTCCCCAAGGAGGTAGTGTCAGACAGAAGCCCTAACTTCACGTCAAAGTACATGAAGTCCATGTGGGATGAGTGTGGTGTGACTTACAAGTTCACCACACCCTATCATCCCCAAACTAACAGTCTAGATGAAAGATCCAACAAGACCTTGAAAGGCATAATAATGGGCCTGCCTGAGCCCATGAGGAGTAAGTATGGCGTCCTCTTGTCATGCCTTCTCTTTGCCTACAGGGAGCTGCACAGAAATGAGCAGGGTTCAGTCCCTTTAAATTACTCTATGGACCTCCTGTTAGTGGACCTCTAAGCTCCCATGAAACCCCTCCAGGATGTAGTCACTACATGCTGGCCCTCCGCAACCAGATTCACCACTTCTGGAAGAAGGCAAAAAGTAACCTACAGGTCAGCCAAGAGGTGATGAAACTCTGTTATGATCAGAAGTAGGGGTGGGAGGAACTCGCTGAGTTTTACTCTTCAGAATTCCCCGGAGTTACCTAAAAACTCTGCGAGATTCCGCGCAGTTCCACGAATGGATGAATTCCGGTCAGTAATTTAAATTTGATAATTTTAGCAATTAAAATAGCACTCAATTTACTGACCTAGTAGCAAGGATAAAATGTTAAGTTGGACTAGCCATGATTCGTGCTCATAAATATGAAAAAACTAAGGGAAGTGTCCCATTGACCCTGCCGCCTCCTCCAGGTCACAGGCTGTCTTGTGTGATAGGGACAGAGTTCAGACCCTGACACCTTCCTGTTCTGTGCCCAGCATCTTGTGTTGGCAATGAGCATATAAAAGCGTTTGCAGCTCCTTGAGGATCTTGCTATACGTTACATCAAATACCTAAAATAGGATTAGCTACGCTGCATAATGTAGGCAGCTGTGTACTTTTGGTAACACAAAAGAATTCTATTACCTTAAGATCATCTCATCCAAGTAACCATCTCTACTAATACAGGCTTGCTTTATGAATGGCACTTGTTGCCACACTCTTGCATCTTCTTGGCGATCGGAACCAGGGGCATTGCTGTCACTCAGTTTCACCCTACTCATTACATGCACCTGAGAAGAATGAAAGTCTGAGTAGTCCAAGCTGTGAATTCAACAAATAGTTCTCTGCAGCAGGTATATGGCTCCAGAAAGCAATCTTCCCTGTACTCATTCCCCTGTTTCAGTTTGTCTTCCCCCGAGCTTTTAAGCATTTGGCTTGTTAGTGTTTAAATACATGCATGAAAGGCAGTAGGTATGTGTTATAGTTCAAACACACAGCTTTATAAGGCAGAGGGGGAGGGGATGAGGATGGAGAACTGGGCAAAGATGACATGTGGTGTTGGAACCAGAACCAGGACAGGCTTTAGGCCAAGGCTCTGAATGCTCCAATACAAACAAGGCTCAGTAGCAAGACCCTCCATTCATCAAGAATCCCTTAGGGGAAATAATTGTTTATAGTTTTATGTGGCGTAAACTTGGCCCAAGGGCATCAGATCGCTATGCATGACCACCGAATTACATTCTACAAGGTCAGATTCTATACTTTTTCAGGCTCGGGGAAATTAAGCGATCCACCCTGAATCACAGCATGCAAATGGAACCCCAGGACTCGAACCTCATTCCCAAGTCACAAAGGCAGCAGCTCTGGCCATTAAGGCTCAACTTCTTCTGTTATATTCCATATAGGTACCATAATATAGCCCCCGGTAACTTCATTACCCTTCACCTATATTGTTCCCTACATTACACTTGTCATGGTTTACAGGGACTGACCTTTTACCTAGATACGACACTGCATTCAGAACGCAGGTTTTCCCTAGTTCGAAATCTCCTACATTATGCATGAGGATTCTTGGAAGCACAGCAGGACGTCCATCTCCTATATAAAATCTATGTATAAAGTTCATGCCCGACGTCATCCTTAGGCCGACACAGTAATACAGCGAGGTAGGACCCCTGGGGAGACCTATGGGTATATATACATCACATCTTGCTAAAATAGACAGAGGAGACCGAGACTTCCCGGCCGACACACTGACCAGAGACGCTGAGGTTCCTGTATGCAGACACTCCAGCTCGCAGTGATCTAACATCCCTCGCGGGGTGTCCAACTCGAGACCAGGACGGGGTCCCACAGTCTCACACGTCAGGTAATGGGGTTGACTAAATCCAAGAGGGTTTCTTGGCTTAACACCTACATACATGCTAGGTACACTTAGGTACATCTAGTTAGGGAGGCATCGTAGGAGTACGCATCTTTTTATCATGTGTTTTATATACTCGTGTGTATTCATGATTATTGTAAGATGGTAGAACTATACCATCCATTTACCTTCATAGTACTGCTAATCATTTATATCTTATACTGTCTAATGGTTGTTGCAGCTCATCTATTATACACCAGAGTAACGGCTGTCCAATAAATACTTATTGAAAATGCCCAGCCTGTTTATTCTGTGTATCTCTCTGAGACAGACTAAGTAAGCATGAGTGACTGAGCGAAAGGTAGTATATTGTTTCCACGGTCCTGAGGGATCACGGTTGTCATGTTCGATGGTTGCCAAGAACTATTCTCTCCTTGGTAAGAGGAGATTCTAGTGGCACTGTGAGCTAGTTGGTACAAGAGGCCAACATACCCATGTGGGGGTGTCCGGAATCAATCTGACACCAATCCTACAGTGTATGTTGTCTAAACGCGCAGATCCTGTATATTTCTTATAGGAGCTACACAACACTTCCTGTCAGTTTGTCTAGATTGGCAAAAAGGCTTGTAGTGCCTCTGACTAGAACAAATGTTGAACGTTCACTGTTAGTACTAACATGAGTACTAGCGAATCATTTCCAGCAAAAATCATGTCATCCAGCCTGCTCGAGACTGCCTTTGAGATGAAGAAAATTGTTTCCATTCCTCTGTGAGACCACCGGCGCCGCATCATTGAGGTCAGAGGCTATGGCCTTGTTTCCCACACACGACAGGAGAGCTCAACAAGGACAAGCAGATGTCAAGTCGGATATGTGTTCTTTTATGTCAAGAAAGAGGACTGAGAATGAAGTAAACAGAAGCTCTTTTGTTTACAAATTTCAACAGGTTTCTGTCTTAGCTTGTCATGCCTGTGAATTATGTGTTTGTGTTTTTGACTGTTTTCTTTTGAAGTTAGGGGCCAACAATGTGTTGTTTTCTTGACAAGCACTTCTTTCTCAACCATGTTTCTGAAAAGCATCATAAAGGTGTTGCTGCTTCCCCTAAAAAGTCTCATTTTATTATAGGGTGGGTGGTAAACTGTGCCACGCGGCGGTTGGCGGAGTTGTTGCCAAACTCCGCGCTCCAAGCAGTTGGTGTGGAGTCTTTTGTGGTGTTTTCACTGTGTTGCTGTATGAAGTGTTGCACAAATACATTTCACATTGCCTCATAAATTAAGCATGACTGCTCTGTGCCAAGCTACTAGAGGGTGAGTACAGCATAGTTTAGGTTGTGTTGTGACCTACCCTGACTAGGATTGCTGTTCCTGCATGGACATAATGCATAGTCTGCCAACCAGAAACTCCAATTCCTAACAATGACATTGAGGACATGAGTTTATTGCCAGTTGAAATCCATGATATCCTGGCACCAAAACACGGGGAGGGTGGAAATGTAGGGAAAGGGGTTTCTCTACAGGAAAAAAATATTCACATTAGAGTAAAAACAGCAATAGTATTTGCACTTATTTTGGGATTTTAGACCAAACAAATGTGCACAAATTTATAGGTTCATGCAAGAATGGAATATACCCAGTGTGCTTCGATAGTGAGTGCATTTGTAATCCTGGAAACCTCAGAAACAGAGATTTACTTAAGGTGCTAGAGCAAACCACAGGCCATGGTATCAATATAGTTTGAAGAAGGCCAGAACCAAGGTAGATTTAAAAACAAACCAATGGCTTTGTAAATGAGTACCACTTGGAGCCATATTATTCACATGGATTGTATGGTAATATCCTAAAAATATGCTGTGGTACTGGGCACCGTGGACCAGCATTGGGCAACTCTAACCTAGGGCTTAGTGAGTTAACACTCGCCACTGACATCTATAGTCATCTGAAGTCATGAGTTTAAAATGTAGGGAGTTAGACTCATCCTTTCATCATTACAATCATTGTACATTAAGTGCCATTACATTGAGAAGTAGTAACATCTGGTATTTATTGTGCTTAGAAAAGCAAATGTGCAGGATGAAGCGCTATATAAAAACTTGATAAAAGTAGCGGTGAGATTTCAACAGTTGTTTATGAATCAGACCCGCAATAGTGCATGAGGTGTTAGGGACATGATTAATCAGCATCCCCCTGCCTCGGCCATTCCTCAGTGAAGTAGTTGCATGCATCTGCCTTTGATTAGTGAAGTAGTTGCATGCCTCTGCCATTCCATGGTGAAGTAGTTGCCTGCCTCTGCCATTCCTCAGTGAAGTAGTTGCCTCCCTCTGCCATTCCTCAGTGAAGCAGCTGCCTCCCTCTGCTATTCCATAGTGAAGTAGTTGCCCGCCTCTGCCTTTCCATAGTGAAGTAGTTGCCTGCCTCTGCCTTTGATTAGTGAGGTAGTTGCCCTCCTCTGCCATTCCTTAGTGAAGTAGTTGCCTGCCTCTGTCTTTGATTAGTGAAGTAGTTGCCTGCCTCTGCCTTTGATTAGTGAAGTAGTTGCCTGCCTCTGCCATTCCTTAGTGAAGTAGTTGCCTGCCTCTGTCTTTCCTCCGTGAAGTAGTTGCCTGCCTCTGCCTTTCCATAGAGAAGTAGTTGCCTGTCTCTGCCTTTGATTAGTGTAGTAGTTGCCTGCCTTTGATTAGTGGAGTAGTTGCATGCCTCTGCCGTTTCTTAGTGAAGTAGTTGCCTGCCTCTGATTAGTGAAGAAGTTGCCTGCCTCCTCCATTCCTCAGTGAAGTAGTTGCCTGCCTCTGCCATTCCTCAGAGAAGTAGTTGCCTGCCTCTGCCTTTGATTAATGAAGTAGTTGCCTGCCTTTGCCTTTGATTAGTGAAGTAGTTGCCTGCCTCTGCCTTTGATTAGTGAGGTAGTTGCCCTCCTCTGCCCTTCCTTAGTGAAGTAGTTGCCTGCCTCTGCCTTTCCATAGTGAAGTAGTTACCTGCCTCTGCCTTTGATTAGTATAGTAGTTGCCTGCCTCTGCCTTTGATTAGTGGAGTAGTTGCCTGCCTCTGCCATTCCTTAGTGAAGTAGTTGCCTGCCTTTGATTAGTGGAGTAGTTGCCTGCCTCCTCCATTCCGCAGTGAAGTAGTTGCCTGACTCTGCCTTTGATTAGTGAAGTAGTTGCCTGCCTTTGCCTTTGCTTAGTGAAGTAGTTGCCTGCCTCTGCCATTCCTTAGTGAAAAAGTTGCCTGCCTCTGCCTTTGATTAGTGAAGTACTTACCTGCCTCTGCCATTCCTTAGTGAAATAGTTGCCTGCCTCTGCCATTCCTCAGTAAAGCGGTTGCCTGCCTCCACCATTCCTCAGTGAAGTAGTTGCCTGCCTCTGCCTTTCCTTAGTGAAGTAGTTGCCTGTCTCTGCCATTCCTCAGTGAAGTCGTTGCCTTCCTCTGACATTCCTCAGTGAAGTAGTTGCCTGCCTCTGCCATTCCTCAGTGAAGTAGTTGCCTGCCTTTGCCATTCGTCAGTGAAGTAATTGCATGCCTCTGCCATTCCTTGGTGAAGTAGTTGCCTGGCTCTGCCATTCCTCAGTGAAGTAGTTGCCTCCCTCTGTCTTTCCTCAGTAAAGTAGTCGCCCACCTTTGCCATTCCTCAGTGAAGTAGTTGCCTGCCTCTGCCATTCCTCGGTGAAGTAGTTGCCTGGCTCTTCCTTTCCTCAGTGAAGTAGTTGCCTGCCTCTGCCATTCCTTAGTGAAGTAGTTGCCTGCCTCTGCCATTCCTTAGTGAAGTAGTTGCCTGCCTCTGCCTTTGATTAGTGAAGTAGTTGTGTGCCCCTGTCTTTGATTAGTGAAGTAGTTGCCTGCCTCTGCCTTTGATTAGTGAAGTAGTTGTGTGCCTCTGCCTTTGATTAGTGAAGTAGTTGCCTGCCTTTGCCTTTGATTGGTGAAGTAGTTGCCTGCCTTTGCCTTTGATTAGTGAAGTAGTTGCCTGCCTCTGCCTTTGATTAGTGAAGTAGTTGCCCGCCTCTGCCTTTCCTCAGTGAAATAGTTGCCTGCCTCTGCCATTCCTCAGTAAAGTAGTTGCCTGCCTCCTCCATTCCTCAGTGAAGTCGTTGCCTGCCTCTGACATTCCTCAGTGAAGTAGTTGCCTGTCTCTGCCATTCCTCAGTGAAGTCGTTGCCTGCCTCTGACATTCCTCAGTGAAGTAGTTGCCTCCCTCTGTCTATCCTCAGTGAAGTAGTTGCCTGCCTCTGCCATTCCTCGGTGAAGTAGTTGCCTGGCTCTTCCTTTCCTCAGTGAAGTAGTTGCCTGCCTCTGCCTTTGATTAGTGAAGTAGTTGTGTGCCTCTGCCTTTGATTAGTGAAGTAGTTGTGTGCCTTTGCTTTTGATTAGTGAAGTAGATGCCTGCCTCTGCCTTTGATTAGTGAAGTAGTTGCCTGCCTCTGCCTTTGATTAGTGAAGTAGTTGCCTGCCTCTGCCTTTGATTAGTGAAGTAGTTGCCTGCCTCTGCCATTCCTCAGTGAAGTAGTTGCCTCCCTCTGTCTTTCCTCAGTGAAGTAGTTGCCCACCTTTGCCATTCGTCAGTGAAGTAATTGCCTGCCTCTGCCATTCCTCAGTGAAGTAGTTGCCTGCCTCTGCCTTTGATTAGTGAAGTAGTTGTGTGCCTTTGCTTTTGATTAGTGAAGTAGTTGCCCGTCTCTGCCATTCCTTAGTAAAGTAGTTGCCTGCCTCTGCCATTGATTAGTGAAGTAGTTGCCAGCCTCTGCCATTTCTTAGTAAAGTAGTTGCCTGCCTGGGGGGGCGGAGCTTGCCTGGCTGCAAGATGGCCGCTCGGTGATCGAGCTCCGCCATCCACCGACACAATCCGGCAATATTTGCAGCTTCCACTGCTTTGATGGGATGCGTAAGGACTGCTATGGTGACCCCCTCTGCCTGCTGATCCTGCCGAGGTGTCCCAATCCTGCCTTGTGTCATCTGCTCTGGTGATCTGGGCCGCTGCTGCTCCCATTGGCGCGCGGCCTTGTGGCCGACGTGCACGCAGCGGTATGCCGCTGGAGCCAGCCACGCCAGCTTCCGGAGGGTGCGCGGTGGTCCTTTGGCGGGAGGTGAGCTTCGCGCTCCCGTGAGCTGCGGGCCGCGGGCCGGTGGGGGATTTGGAGCTGGACAAACGTGCCCCTGCTGCCTGCAATGCGGCCCTGCCGATCGGCTGTGACCTGGTCCCCTGCTGATACCTGCACAGGTTTGGGACATTGAAGCCCTGGGGCGCTGGTATCGCACTGGGTCACGGCGCTAGACTCTGGTGTCATTGGGGCCGGATCAGCAGTTATTCCTCTTTAGGCCCTTGTCGGCGGGCAGAGGCCTGCTTGCCTCGTGAGTGGGATTGTGCCCTGCTGTCCTTTTTCTGAGAGGCGGACATTCTGTATGGCAACATTTGCGGGTCGGTAGCCCTGTTCACGGCTCTGCCCTTACCCCTTAGTGCCCATCGACCTCCTGGCTTGTAGTGTTCCGGGGCTGGTGAGCGCGGCTACGCGCTCCTTGGCAAACCTCGATTGCGTGGTTTGCGCATACCGCCACTGCAACTATGGGCAAACCGGATAAGACCCAGCCGAAGCTCAATTTCGAGCAGCGCAAATCGAAGCGGCATGAATGAAGATCCTGTGAGCGACATCAAACAAATAATCGCATCCATGCAGCGCGGCCTGACAGCTATAGACGCCAAAATTGATACGCTGGCTTACAGGATGGACAGAATGGCGGAACGAGTCGAGAAGCATGCGGAGCGCCTAGATATGGCAGAGCGCCGTATCACCGAAACAAAGGAAGCCCAAACGGATACCAATAATACCCAGCGACAGGTCAAGAAGGCACTGGTTGCACTGCAAGACAGGGCAGAAGATTTGGAAGCGAGATCGAGGCGGTGCAATCTCCGTATCACGGGCCTACCCGAATCAACGGCCACGGGCCCCATGGAACTTTTTATTGAACACCTTCTCAAAACGCTACTTGGGGCTGAAACCTTCTTTGCTATGTTCGTAATTGAGAGGGCGCATCGTTCGCTGGGCCCGCGACCTCAGCCTGGTGCTCCCCCACGGCCTGTCATCGCTAAGCTCCTCAATTATCGTGACAGAGACGCTGCCTTACCCAGGGCGAGAGAACTGGGCATGTTGCAATATGAGGGTTCCTCTCTATCCATCTTCCCTGATTTTACCATAAAGGTTCAGGAAGCCCGGAGGCAGTTTGCCCCTCTGAAGCGCAAGCTGCGAGATCACTGCATCGAGTATGCTATGCTGTATCCGGCGCGGCTGAAAGTTCTATTTGATGGCAAACCTAGAATTTTCTCTGATCCGCAATCCCTGCAGAAGGCTCTGAAGTCCTGGGAGGTGGCTGGCAAACGCAAGAGGGACCAGGGCGATGATGCTGGTGGTGATGTTTCATCACAGAATCTTGATGACAATGACTGAGCTTTGAGGACTGGGATCACATTGTTTCTCTCTTTGTATTTTGCAGTGCCCTTTAATGTGTTTTTGCTGCCCTGACTTTCCTGGTTGCTGGGGGGGGGTTTCTTCCCGATTATAGAAGGGTTTTGATAGTGGTAGTATTGTTATTTCGATCAATATCCTGAGAGTGGTGGTCTCTGACGCCATGTAGGTGGACTTGGTCCCCCGCAGTAATTTCTCCTTTGTAAGTGAAGCTCTAATGTAGGCTTACCGTTGGCATGGCCTAGTAGAGTGTAGTTTGGGATTGCTGGGTAACATCCGCCCCACAGCATTCCCCGCTGTTGTTGAAAATGTCTGGGAGTTTGATTGCTGTGTTCCTTTTTTTTCATGTGAATATGGCGCTTTTTTTGGAACAGGGAGGGGTGCTTATCGCCTCTGCACAGTTGGGGTATGCAAGGCGTGGGAGGAGGGTGGTATTGTGGGGATTTGTTTTGTGTGCATATAATATTTTCTTTTTGCAGGGCACATGTCGTCGGTTCTATCCCTTTAATTGGGGAGGGGCATGGTCACGTAGTGGTGGGTACAATATAGGCACGTCCCCGCTCTACATACGGACTACACAACAATATGGCTCATAAAGCACGTTTGAAACTTTTGACGTGGAATGTTAGAGGTCTTAATGACCATAGAAAGGTGCACAAAATTCTGGCTTATTTAAAGAGGAAGGAGGTGGACATAGCTTTATTACAGGAGACGCATCTCCATCCGAGCTGCAGCTTATTGACGGGGAGTCGTGTTTTGGGGGTTTTTCATGCTGCTTGCTTCACCTCTTACTCTAGGGGCGTTATGACTTGGGTCAACCCCAGCTCGAAGCTCCGGATTGACCGTTGTAATACTGATCCTTCTGGTAGATATGTCCTTACCCGCTGTTATAACTCCTACTTGGACATTCTCGTAGTGAACTCCTATGGACCGAACTATGATGATCCACAGTTCTATCAATCCCTATTCCGGACTATTAAGGCACGTTCCCCTTTATCTGTAATATGGGGCGGGGACTTTAACTGTGTTTTGGATCCGATGTTAGATCGCTCCCGGGGACCTATGAGAACTCCATCTGCTGCTGCCAGAGCGATTGTTGATGTCTCGGTACAATTGCAAATGGTGGATGTGTGGAGAGCTCGCTCTAATACTAGAGGAGGGTTTACGCACTATTCGGCCCCTCATGACATACACACACGCATTGATTATTGGTTCATCTCGCAAGCCTTGATGCCCACAGTTCAGGACTGTGAAGTATTGGCCCGGACGTTCTCTGACCACTCACCTATTTTGTTGACTATTTCTGTCCCTCCGCGTGGGCCCCCTCCCTTCTTGTGGCGGTTCCCTCCCTATTCGCTATTAGATGCAGTTTTTAAAGCAGAACTGAATGAGGCTATCTCGGAGTTTTTTGCGATTAACATTGGCACAGTAGACTCTTTTGCGACTGTATGGGAATCATTTAAGGCCTATATTAGGGGCATAGCCATCAGTAAACAGGCAGGAGTTCTCCGTTCCATTCGAAATAGGCTAGCTCTTTTGGAAACCCGGATAGCCGCTTTGGAGGTCGATCTGACACGGGAGTCCTCTCCACAACTCCTTGAACTCCACGTTAGCCGAGTTTAATGCCGAGGCGGATAGTGAGGTAAAACACATGGGCAAGTATGCTACAGCTAGAGTATATGGAGAGGCGGATCGACCGGGTTCGGTTCGGGCACCTAGGCAAAAGCGCAGGTTAGAATCCAGTGGCATTCCAATTTTATCAGATGCCGAGGGCTCGACTTGGTCGGATCCGATAGATATCACTAATCAGTTCCGGAATAACTATCAAGAGCTCTATAGTTCGAAGGTCTCCCCAAGTGAGGAGGAGATATTACAATACCTAGAATATGTCGAACTGCCTTGGTTACAAAACTGGCATAGGGAGTTTTTAATGCATCCCATTGAGCACCCGGAGATAAGGTTAGCATTGAATTCTATGAGAGAGGGTAGTGCTCCTGGTCAGGATGGCCTCACGGTGGCATTTTACAAAGCCTTTAGTGATCTGTTGATTCCCCATTTAGCCACATCGTTCCAGGAGATTGGGGCTGACTGGATTATGCCGCAGACCATGCGGGAAGCCCTGATTGTCACTTTATTGAAACCGGATAAGGACCCCCAAAAGTGTTCTTCCTATCGCCCGCTATCTCTGTTGAATGCTGACACTAAGATTTTTGCCAAGATCCTCGCTAACCGTCTCTCCCCGTTATTGCCTCAATTAATCGGTCCTGAGCAGGCAGGATTTATTCCGGGCCGTTCTCTCTCCCATAACCTCCGGACGGTGTTTGGAGTCCTTCAGCATACCCGCCCAGATGTCCCTGCTGCAGTGGTTTTCTTAGATGCCGAAAAGGCGTTTGATTCCATTGAGTGGCCATTTCTTTATGCTGTGCTGCGTCGGGTGGGGGTTGGCAATGTTTTCATGCAGCTGGTTGAGGTACTCTATAATTCGCCGGTAGCTCGAGTCCGTGTTGGCGACATGGTAACTGACCCCATTTCTATCTCGAGGGGCACCAGACAGGGAGGCCCCCTTTCCCCGCTCTTATATACTCTAGCAGCCGAACCCTTATTGAGAGCACAGAGGGAATATCATGGCCATAGGGGCCTCCGCTTTCCTAACTATAATTTACTAGTGTCAGCCTATGCGGACGATACGCTCTTGTATATTAGAAATCCGGAAGTGCATCTCTCCCCTATTACCCGTGAAGTGCTGCGATTTGGTGGGATATCGGGGTTGAAAATTAATTGGGATAAGTCTTTAATTTTCCCGTTGACACCGTGCACGACTCCCATGCAGTTAGATTACTCTTTGCAGTGGACCTCAGATCCGGTCCGTTACCTGGGGATTCAAATCCATTCGGAAGCTGATCTGGTGATCCGTGCAAATTATGGTAGAGCGATTGCCAAGTTGACTGAGGACGTTGACCGTTGGATTCGTCTCCCGCTTTCACTGGTGGGGAGAGTCTCCTTGATGAAGATGGTGGTATTGCCCCGCTTTCTCTTTCTGTTTGTTAACATTCCCATAGTAGTTCCTCGTCACCTGCTTAAGGAATTGCGAGTGTTGATGACTAGATTGGCTTGGGCGGGTAAGGCGCCACCAGTTTCCATGGACACCCTCATGTTGCCGTGCTCTGCTGGTGGTCTGGGAGCTCCGGATTTTGATCTTTACTATCGAGTTGCACAGGCGTCGCACGCGCATGCCTGGGTTCATGGTCCCCAAACCCTTCCACATCTCCATATCGAAAGGGTGGCTGCTGCCCCCGAGCCATTACCTTGGCTTTTATCCAAAGCTCCGGTCAGGCGTTGTGGGGTCCTGGACTCTGTGAATTCCGTTGCACACGCATGGCACGTCCTCCTGGGATTGTTCGCCGGAGCTCAATTGTACTCACCACGAATGCGAATTGAGTGGTGTCACTGGTACATTTTTAGCTCAGAAAAAGGCATGCTCCGCTCCCTGCAGAGTCTGGGTATATCTGAAATGGGTGATCTTTTTAAAAATGGCCAGTTGGTTACTTGGGATGACGTCATCGCTAATCTAGAACAGCCCTCAGCGTTGACGCAGTTTCAGTTCTTCAGAACAAAGCATGCTCTTCGTGCGGTGTTGGGTGACGAGCTGACAGAACCTATGGAAACCCCTCCTCTATCCATCCTACTCTGCTCCCGGTCCCCTATTAAGTTAGTTTCTAAACTCTATGCTTCGGCCTTGCAGACCAAGATCACTCCATTCTCTAAGGCCCGACTTGCATGGCAGATTGATATTGGAAAGCCGCTCCCGGATGACATATGGTTTTATTGTTGCGAGGTAACTCGTAAGATCTCTCTAAATGGCAGGCATAGACTGGCGCATTTCAAATTTTTGAATAGGGTTCACTATACACCAGAGCGACTACACAGATATGGGTTGCGTGAATCAGATTGCTGTGAGCGCTGTGACATGCCGGGTGCAGGTTTTTACCATCTGGCGTGGCAATTCCCCCCAGTCGCTGCTTTTTGGTGCCAGGTTTTCACGGTTCTGACTGACATTGTGGGTATTCCCATCACACCTGAACCATTATTGGCGCTGCTAGGCTATACGAAACCGCTGACCAAAAACGTGCGTAAACTGATAGCCATGGGCTTATTATTAGCTAAGCGCAGGCTCGCTATGAGATGGATGCGAGGGCCTCTACCAACAGTGGCTGAATGGTAAAGTGATATGGTGTATTGTAACACTCAGTCAGACGTTTATAATGAACTGCTCCCACCTACCTCCCGTCCTTTGAGTTTTTGGGGCCTCTTTGCTCAATATCAGGAGTCTAGATGTAGTGAGGCTGAACTACAGGATGACTAATACTTGTGCTGTTCTCTTGTTTAAATGCCTGTCTGCTGCTCAGTTATTGGGATGTGGTTGACATTCCACGTTCCACGAATATGGGACACAGCTTCTTGCTCAACTAGTTCATCTTTTGATGGGACGTGATACTTCAGCACTGTTGTAGCCTCTACCGCTCTGTGCCCTTTGCCCTCCTCCTACTTTTGCAGTCTGATGCTGGAAAGTGTTTAATGTATGAGACCTGCTCTTTTATTTGTGAATGATTTTGAATTTATATTTTTGTTAATTTTGTCTTTTTCTGTAAAATTTACAAATAAACAAATTAAAAAATAAATAAAAAAAGTAGTTGCCTGCCTATGCCATTCCTTAGTGAAGTAGTTGCCTGCCTATGCCATTCCTTAGTGAAGTAGTTGCCTGCCTCTGCCTTTCCTTAGTGAAGTAGTTGCCTGCCTCTGCCTTTGATTAGTGAAGTAGTTGCCTGCCTCTGCCATTCCTCAGTAAAGTAGTTGCCTGCCTCTGCTATTCCTCTGTGAAGTGGTTCCCTGCCTCTGCCATTCCTCGGTGAATTAGTTGCCTGCCTCTGCCATTCCTCAGTAAAGTAGTTGCCTGCCTCTGCCATTCCTTAGTGAAGTCGTTGCCTGCCTCTGCCATTTCTTAGTGAAGTAGTTGCCTGCCTCGGCCATTCCTTAGTGAAGTTGTTGCCTGCCTCTGCCATTCCTTAGTGAAATAGTTGCCTGCCTATGCCTTTCCTTAGTGAAGTAGTTGTCTGCCCCTGTCTTTGATTAGTGAAGTAGTTGCCTGCCTCTGCCATTCCTCAGTAAAGTAGTTGCCTACCTCTGCCATTCCTCAGTGAATTAGTTGCCTGCCTATGCCATTCCTTAGTGAAGTAGTTGCCTGCCTATGCCATTCCTTCGTGAAGTAGTTGCCTGCCTTTGACTAGTGAAGTAATGGCCTGCCTCCTCCATTCCTCAGTGAAGTAGTTGCCTGCCTCTTCCTTTCCTCAGTGAAGTAGTTGCCTGCCTTTGCCTTTGATTAGTGAAGTAGTTGGATGCCTCTGCCTTTGAGTAGTGAAGTAGTTGCCTGCCTTTGATTAGTGAAGTAGTTGCCTGCCTCTGCCATTCCTTAGTGAAGTAGTTGCCTGCCTCTGCCTTTCCTTAGTGAAGTAGTTGCCTGCCTTTCCTTAGTGAAGTAGTTGCCTGCCTCTGCCTTTGATTAGTGAAGTAGTTGCCTGACTCTGCCATTCCTTAGTGAAGTAGTTGTCTGCCTCTGCCTTTCCTCAGTGAAGTAGTTGACTGCCTTTCTGTAGTAGTTTCTCCTATCTTCCTTGTACTATCTATGATGTCACTGTCATGGTAATAGAATGTGTTAGTTTGAATGCCAGGAGCCAGTTAGTTCCTGGAAGCTGTGGAGATGAACAGTCATTAAAGTACGTGCTCTTACACTTTCCTGTCTCAGTGTAATCACTACAAATTTGGTGACGAGTTTGACTGTTCCTCTCTCCACCCACGTGTGCATCACTTACCTGTAGTTTTAGTCTGCAGTCTGGCTATTTCTGCACGTTTCTCTGTTTTTCTGGAGCCAGCTATCCAAGACTCTAATTTCTTCCTCTTGAGACGCCGCATCATAGGAGGAGAAGTGGGTGAGCTGTCGTCGCAATAGCTATGTTTCCCCTTGTTGCTGTCAAGTCTGCCTTCAATGTCTCCCGTACTTGATGCTGTGGACTTTCGAGGGATTGTGAACAAGAAAGGCGTGAGTTGTGCTTTCAGTTATTGCTGTGCGATTGATTTTGCTCAGTTGTGTTGGAGGCGGAGCACTGTTGCTGTTTGCTGTGACTGTTGACGAGCGCTGTGGTCCTGTGCTGTGCCTGAGGATCCTAACCTTCCGCACTGTCTGCACAGCGATTAACGGATACGGAGATCGTTCCCTCACGACAGCACTTTCCTTCTGATGATGTCTTGGAATGCTCTGTGGGAGTGAGCGATAAAGAGCAACACGTCACAGTTTCAGACTCCGCGCACCTCTCGTGAAAGGAAACAACGCAGATTCCACTCTGGAGGGAAGTTATCTGGTGAAGGGGAGTGGCACAGTGCATTGTACATCTTTCCGACGCGGAGTGGCGCAGTGCATTGTACGTCATTCCGACGCGGACCTAAAACTCTACGACCGGTTTCCGCCTATGCGAAAGGGGAGTGCCGCCTACTGAAGTTACTTTTCCAAGCAGACTGTAGTAGAATACGCCAAAATCAAATGTAGAAGACGCGTATATGGTGTCTTCATGGTACTGCCTAAAGAGGGATTATTTATTTTGCAGAAATACGAAGTGAGTGGATTTCAGTCTTCTTATTACCCATTAGCCTACTGAAGTTACTTCTCCTCGCAGACTGTAGTTTTTGCTGAAATACTACGCGAGTAGATTCCTCTTTAAGAAGACCTTTTCTCATTATTTGACTCTCCAAGTTTTGGCTTATTTAATTTTCTCTCATCGCATTTAAGACAATTTGTTATGAAAGTAATATTATTCAAACCTATGTGCAAATCTTAACCTTTCTTGTTCTACAGGTGGACGTTTGAATATTTCAACATTTTCAGTGCAATTTTAAATGTGTGATTTTATGTTCATTGCAGGTGGAATCTCAACACTTTTAAACTGTTACTGCAATTTTAAGTGTGTGTATTTACTTTCATTATGCAGAAAGTACAACCTCCTCCACCTTTTTTACAGCTTCCAGGTGATCCACCAGTTAGGTGGAAGGTTTGGTATAAAGCGTTTGTGAAATATTTAGGTGCTATGGGGGGTACTAGATTTAGTGCAGAGAGAAAACGATTAATTCTAGAGCATAATCTAGGGTTTGAGGAACAAGCTGTCTTAGAACATCTTCCTCCTTTAGACTTAGTTGAGGGAGAAGATGAATTAAATGAATTTGACCAAGCAGTGAGAATGCTGGAGAAACAGTTTGATGTAGAAAGTAGTTTAGTCGTAGCCAGACATACATTTTTTACCAAGAGAGGAAGACAGTGATGAAAGCATTGTGTCTTACTTAGCAGCTTTGCGCATCCTTGCTTCAGAGTGTGAATTTGAGCATTTCACCTCTCAACTCATTCGTGATCAAATTGTTGTTCATTTAAAGACCCCTTCTTTATGTGAAACTATTACCATAGTCAAAAGTATTGAACTTTCTCAAAAATCCTCGAGAGAACTCAAACCAGAAAAGAATGTTGTTGGTGTTGTGAAGGACCGTAAAGATCAACTTGACAAAGCACAGGGAGATAAAGATAAACCTCAGCCTGAGCAAAAACGGAATAGGTACGTCCATATCAAACCTGAGAAGAAAGGAGTGTACTCGAAGAATGTGTGTACAAAATGTGGGTTTCCTTCTCATTTTCTGAATTCTAGGATATGTCCTGCTAAGAAAGCGTCTTGCTGCAAGTGTGGCAAACAAGGCCATTTTGCAAAAATGTGTGGTTTTCGTGGCAGTGTTAATGTTGTGTATACTGAAGAAGATACGTCCGATCCTGTGTGTGAGGTTGTGAGTTCGTTAACTGATTTTGTAGTCGTTGTCAAAGATGATTCTGAGGATTGTGTTGATCCTGTGGTTGAGGTGATGGTTGATGGTAAGTCTCTTCAACTCTTGGTGGATTCTGGTACACGTATGACTATGATTACTGAGGAGTTGTTTGAGAGATGCTGGGGGAACAAATCTCTCAATCCACCAGACAGAAGTCCTGTTTCTTATGAAGGCAGGAAGATTGATTTAACGTTTTTTTTTTTAAACATCTCTTGTTTTTAAGGACAGACATATTCAGGGGAAGGTCTATGTGGCGAAGAAAGGACTCAATATTCTCGGATGGTACCATCAGGGCTTGTTTGGCATGACTCTTAGACCTGGGACCTTAGAGCAAGTTTCAGTGGTTGATGGACATTCTCAAGGTGAGAGTTTGGTCTCTTGGTCCAACAGATTTGTGAAGGTTTTTGGAGACAGATTGGGATGTATTAAAGGATTTAAGCATTTTATTAATGTCAAGGAAGATGCTATCCCAATAAAGCACAAGTTACGCAATGTGCCATTCAGTGTCAGGGACGACTTGTCAGCAGTACTCAAGAGAATGTGTGAGTCGGGGGTCATTGAACCTATTGAATCCTCCCTTTGGTTGTCTCCCTTAGTGGTTGCACGAAAAAAAACATGGGAGTCTCAGACTTTGCATAGACTTGCGCAGTTTGAACAAAGAGATTTGGGTAGACTCACATCCCCTACCCCGTATCGATGATATTCTTTCAAAGTTTGCTGGTGCAAGATATTTCTCCAAAATTGATCTGGCGTCAGCTTATCATCAAGTTGAATTGGACCCAGTCTCCAAGCATTTAACAGCTTTTGTGTCACCTGTAGGGACATTTCAGTTCAGGAGGATGCCTTTCGGTTCAGCTTTGGTGGCCTCAGTTTTTCAACGGATTATGGAGAAGGTTTTGGAAGGTGTCACGGACACAGTGGTGTTCCAAGATGACATTTTGGTGGCTGGTAAGTGCAAAGAATCACACGACAAAAATCTTGCTATGGTTTTGGAGAGATTGGAGGGTAAAGGTATTGTGGCAAATAAACTCAAGTGTTTTTTTGGTGTAGAATCCATTGAGTATTTGCGGCATTGGATTTCTGGTGAAGGTATTGTTCCAAGAGAAGGTCTTATTGAGGCCATTGTCAATGCCCCTTGCCCCACTTCCAAGGAACAGGTGTCTTCATTTCTGGGAGTTTGTGAGTTCTACACAAAATGTATTCCCAATTTTGCTGCTATGACTGTGCATTTGAGAGGTCTGCTAAAGAAAAAGAGTTACGTTTTTCTGGGACGATTCCTGTTGGGACGAGTTTTTACAGATTAAAAAGGAATTGGGGTCGTGCAAGATTCTTACACCTTTTGATCCCCTCTATCAGTGTACTGTATCTGTTGACGCCAGTTTATATGGTTTAGGAGGTATGATTTCTCAGATTAAACGGGGTAAAGAATACACTGTGGGTTTGCCTCTCGAGCATTACGACCAAGTGAGAAAAACTATTCAGTCATCGAACGTGAGTTGCTGGCGTGTTATTGGGCTGTGGAAAGATTCAAATGTTTCCTGTGGGGTAAAACATTTAGTCTACTCACCGACCACAAACCCCTCATTCCCATTCTCGAGGATAAAATTGTTAAAGATCATACTCCGAGAATTGCTAGGTTAAGTTCAAAGTTGTTACAATATAACTTTGACGTTGCACACATACCTGGTGGAAAAAACACGAGGGCTGATTTCCTGTCTAGGTCTCCGTTACCTCTGGGAAAACAAGATCTTGATGATGCTGATGAAGAATGTCTCATTGCTGCAGTGGATGCTTGTAGTGTGGGTTGTTTCTCTGAGCATGAATGGTTCTGTGGGATGGAGTCGGATGTTGTACTCAAGAGAGTTAAGGAGTTCATTGTGTCTAGATGGCCCAAGGAAAAACATTTAGATAGCGATCTGCATCCGTTTTCTAACATTGCTGATGAACTCCCTTTGGAGGGTGGAGAAATGATCATGCGGGGGATAAATTTGTTCCTCCTGAGTCTCTGAGAGCTCGTATTGTCGATTATGGCCATGAGGGTCATCTTGGACAGACAAATACCAAAAGGAGGATTCGCGCTCTGTATTGTGGCCTTCCATGGACCATCAAATTAATGATGTTGTGGAAGGATGTGTGACATGCTGTACTAGCGACAAAGTCATAAAAATTGTTTCTCCTCCCGTGCAAGAGGTCGAGGTTCCCAATGGTCCTTGGTTGAAGTTAGCTATCGATTTCGTGGGGCCTTTCAATATTTTGCCTAACAAGTACAAATTCGCTTTGGTTGTGGGTGATTATTTCAGTAAGTGGTGGGATGTCCAATTTATTACTGATCCCAATTCTCAAGAGGTCATCAAGTTTCTCCATAGTCTGTTTGCAAGCGAGGGTTTCCCTAAAGAAATTGTTTCCGACAATGGAGTACAATTTACTTCCAAAGAAATGTCTGATTTTTTGAGTCAGTCTGGTATTGTTCACAGGCGTGTGGCTTTGTATCACCCACAGGCCAATGGTTTCATTGAGCGCACTAACCGTATTCTAGTTGAGTGTGTTCAGTGGGCTGTTTCTTCTAGGACTGATATCAAGGAAGCTGTTCAAAGCATGCTCTGAGCACATCGCACAACTCTCAGTCCCATCACAGGTTCCAGCCCTTTTGTATTTCTTAGGGAAGCTTCTTTTCACATGTGTCCTGCTTGGATGAAGAAATGGGGTTTACTGACAAAGTGTGGGGAGTCTCAAGCTGAGGTTGAGACACATTCTCAATCTGTTGTCCCGGATGCAGTAGATTTCAAGTCTAGTGTCTGTGTGGGAGATTGGGTGAGAATTAAGTCTCCACTTAATGTTTCTAAAGGCTTGTCAAAATATGGTCCTCCTGTTAAAGTAGATGCTACTTCACGTTTTGCTGTAAGAGTTAACAGGAAGAATTGGTGGAACTTATCTGGGATTTACAAGGTTCCCAAGAGGGTCGTCTTGCAGTTAGGCCTTGAGTCTGGAGATGTGGTGGATTCTCAACCAGCACAGTTCAGACCGGCTCAGAAAGAGAGTCCTTTGCAACCCTCACGGTTTACCAAGTCTTCATTAAAATATGTCCCACCACGCAGGAGTGGTAGGATTAGTGTTCCGCCTAATCGCATGAATCTGTAATATGTTATTCATAGCTTATGAACCTGTGATCTGCTCTTTATTTGCATTTCTAGTGAATTTTGAACATGCAGATTTTTCCATTTTTATTTTCGTCTTCTTTTTTCTCTTACCTACTATGTGTATTCAGTGTTCAATATATATATATTGTTTTTTTGCCAAGGGAAGAAAGGAGATGTTGTAGTAGTTTCTCCTATCTTCCTTGTACTATCTATGATGTCACTGTCATGGTAATAGAATGTGTTAGTTTGAATGCCAGGAGCCAGTTAGTTTCTGGAAGCTGTGGAGATGACAGTCATTAAAGTACGTGCTCTTACACTTTCCTGTCTCAATGTAATCACTACACTTTCCCATTCCTTAGTGAATTAGTTGCCTGCCTCCTCCATTCCTCAGTGAAGTAGTTGCCTGCCTCTGCCATTCCTTAGTGAAGCAGTTGCCTGCCTCTGCCATTCCTTAGTGAACTAGTTCCCTGCCTCTGCCTTTCCTTAGTGAAGTAGTTGCCTGCCTCTGCTATTCCTTAGTGAAGTAGTTGCCTGCCTCTGCCTTTCCTTAGTGAAGTAGTTGCCTGCCCCTGCCTTTGATTAGTGAAGCAGTTGCCTGCCTCTGCCATTCCCCAGTAAAGTAGTTGCCTGCCTCTGCCATTCCCCAGTAAAGTAGTTGCCTGCCTCTGCCATTCCTCGGTAAAGTAGTTGCCTGTCTCTGCCATTCCTTAGTGAAGTAGTTGCCTGACTCTGCCATTCCTTAGTGAAGTAGTTGCCTGACTCTGCCATTCCTCAGTGAAGTAGTTGCCTGCCTCTGCCTTTCCTTAGTGAAGTAGTTGCCTGCCTCTGCTATTCCTTAGTGAAGTAGTTGCCTGCCTCTGCCATTCCTTAGTGAAGTAGTTGCCTGCCTCTGCCTTTCCTTAGTGAAGTAGTTGCCTGCCTCTGCCTTTGATTAGTGAAGTAGTTGCCTGCCTCTGCCATTCCTCAGTAAAGTAGTTGCTTGCCTCTGCCATTCCTCGGTGAATTAGTTGCCTGCCTCTGCCATTCCTCAGTAAAGTAGTTGCCTGCCTCTGCCATTCCTCAGTAAAGTAGTTGCCTGCCTCTGCCATTCCTTAGTGAAGTAGTTGCCTGCCTCTGCCATTCCTTAGTGAAGTAGTTGCCTGCCTCTGCCATTCCTTAGTGAAGTAGTTGCCTGCCTCTGCCATTCCTTAGTGAAGTAGTTGCCTGCCTCTGCCATTTCTCAGTGGAGTAGTTGCCTGCCTCTGCCTTTCCTTAGTGAAGTAGTTGCCTGCCTCTGCCATTCCTCAGTGAAGTAGTTGTCTGCCTCTGTCTTTCCTCAGTAAAGTAGTCGCCCACCTTTGCCATTCCTCAGTGAAGTAGTTGCCTGGCTCTGCCATTCCTCAGTGAAGTAGTTGTCTGCCTCTGTCTTTCCTCAGTAAAGTAGTTGCCTGCCTCTGCCATTCCTCGGTGAAGTAGTTGCCTGGCTCTTCCTTTCCTCAGTGAAGTAGTTGCCTGCCTCTGCCTTTGATTAGTGAAGTAGTTGCCTGCCTTTGCCTTTGCTTAGTGAAGTAGTTGCCTGTCTCTGCCTTTGAATAGTGAAGTAGTTGCCTGCCTTTTCCTTAGATTAGTGAAGTAGTTGCCTTCCTCTGCCATTCCTTAGTGAAGTAGTTCCCTGCCTCTGCCATTCCTTAGTAAATTAGTTCCCTGCCTTTGCTTTTCTCACAGGGAGTGTCCACTGACGTGAGATAAGACAGCCTGTAGAAGTCACAGGTGTGGTTTTTGCTGCTTGGAACAATGTGTTTCAGGGCATCATGCCTCATCCAGAGAGGGAGGCCTGATGAGGTCATTTCCCAGAGGTGGACAGGCATGAGCTGTGGCTGACAGTGAAGGAGGGAGGCAGTCAGGGGATGATTGCACAGTACAGGCAGAGCTTATTTTAAACATCCTCCTCTGTGCACTGAGCATTTTCCTTCCTCTTTTCTCCCTTCTATGCCACTCTCCACAGCTGGCAGCGTCTAGCATGGCATCCCCAGAGGAGAGGGACTGTGGCTTGACCTGTAAGCCAGTCTCCCTGAAGCCCGTCACCAGAGTTGCTGTCACCGGGGGCACCTTTGGAAACAAGCTGGACGGGGTCTACCTGGCTAAGAAGTGGCTGAAAGACCCCTCAGATCTGCAACGCCAGACCTTTAATGCCACCCCCTGCCTGGTGAACCCCCGGGCTGTGAAGGTCATGGAGCGTTTTACTGACAAAGACATCAACACCTGCTTTCTGGAGAGCATCTTAAGGTGGGTCACTCAGGGAGGTGGGGTGAAGGGGTGGCTGCTGGATGTTAGGAGGGCATCAACACCTGTTTCCTGGAGAGTATCTTAAGGTGGGTGGCTGTAGGGGGGCGTTCAGGGGGAGGCTACTGGGTATTAGGAGGGTATCCACACCTGCTTCCTGGAGCATCCAACGGTGGGTGTCTGCAGACTCGGGACTCAGGAGGTGGGCTATGGATGCTGGGGGAATCTCTTGCCTAGACACCGTGTTTGGAATTATGGAGACATCTGCGAGCTGGTATTATTGTTCGCTCACTTAGTGACTTATTTTACTTTGTTGGCCAATCCTCTCTCACACACACTCACTCTATAACTGTATCCTTACTTGCTCTTCTTTCTCTCTCTCTAGCTCCTCTCTTTCTTTCTCTCTCTGACTCTTTATATAGTCTCCCTCTCAACTTCCATTCTCACAAACTCTGTTTTCACTTTTGTTTTTCCTCTTCCTTACTCTGTCCATTTTCCTTCTCTCTCTCTCTCCTTCTCTTTCTCTCCCTCTCTCATGTTGTATGCCTGTGTATCCTTATCTGTTTTCTTACCCGTTCTCCTTTTCCTTTACTTTCTCTCCTTTTCTTTTGCTTATTTTCTTTGCTCTCTCTCCTAGCCTCTGGTATACTTACTACCTCATTTTCTTTCCTTCATACTTTCCTTCTTTCTTTTTTTCTTTCTTTCTTCTTCTACCCTTCTCCTCCTTTGTTGTCTATCCCTCTCCACGGTTGCTCTTCCTCTTTCTGTTTATTTCTCTGGTCTGTTCTCTGTTGCTTTCTTTCTCCCACTCTCTGTCCTATCTTTTGCTGTTCTCTTTCGCCTTATTTTTCTCTCACTTCCTCTGATCTTGTATCGCTTTTCTCACTAATTGTCTGTATCATTCTTCCTCTCTTTCTCTATCTCTTTATCTCTACTCGTCACGCTCATCTCACTCATTTTTTCTCTCTCTGTTCTCATCATCTCTTTGCCTTAGTTAACTCTTTCCATTCACTCTATCCAGTTTTTAGGTCTTGCCTACAAGCAGCTGTAGCTGTCTGGAAATGGCACACCACACAACACACATAAATGGCACACCACACAACACACATATACATATACATACATAAAGGGGGTTTTAGACTGCACCTTTCAGTCATTGGCTGCTGTGGTTCACCTGGCGTTAGGAGCTGGTATTGCAGGTGTGAACTACTTATAGAAGTAGTTAACACACATATTGCCTTTCATTTGCTTTATTTGGTTTATGTATGTATTGATTTTTTAAATGAGGAGGCCCTTGCCCATCGCACTCTGTTGACATTTTTAATCTCACCCCATTCACCATTCTAACATGATTCTAGGCCATGCTGGGTTGGTAATAACCAAAATTGATGCCATTGCATCACTGACAGTACACGTGTCATGACTCCTACGTACCCCTAGGTCTTAATTAGGGGTAGGTGGAACTCGTGGAGTTTTATTTCATGAAGTTTTGCAGAGTTACCCAAAAGCTCTGCAGAGTTTTGCAAGCAGCAGCGTTGTGGCACGTCTCACTGCTCATGCCGATTTGTAGGTCCGGAAGCTTGCCCCGTGCTGTAAAATCAGTCACAACATGGCACACCAGAGGGCGCTGCTTCTTTCTGCGGCCCAAGTAATCTCTCTACTCGAGCAGCAGCTTTTTCAACGAGAGCGACAGGTTTCTCAACGCGAGCGCTAGCGACCTGCCATGACCACCCGCTTTGAGAAATCTCACCGCTTGTTTTTCTTGCTTGTGCTCACCAATTTACCGTTAGCGAGCCGTGCGTGATAAAAAACTCCACCACACGATGGTTGGCAGAGTTTTTCTGAAACTCCGCGCTCCAAGCGGAGCGCAGAGTGGACAAAACTCCGCCAACTCCGTCGGAAGAGCGTAGTTAACTGCCAACCCTTACTTTTAATCCCTAGCTTGCTGTTCTTGTGTTTGGGATCTTTAGCCATACCACTGCCTGTTTCAGTCCCTAGCCAGTGATCTCTTCACCTAAACTTGCTCATCAGTTGCCCCTGCTTGGTTCCCCTAGTCTTCATCCCCCTGTTTTAGTCTCTAGATTGCTATTACTGCTCAACAGTAGGTCATTGTTTGGCTATTATGAAAGTAGTAGGGTAGCCAAGGTATGAATGGGCAGGGTATTAGAAATGAATCTCTTGATGTTCAAATTTCAAACAAAGACAGATGATGCTTTACTTTAATACAGAGATTTACTGTGGAGGTATTTCCTATATCAATATCGATATTTTGCTCAGAAGAAAAAGTGCCAGCCAGCACGTGTTTCACCCATTGGTCGGTGCCCAGGCCTAGGGCTTTCTCAAGGCAAAGAGGTCTGCAATCACACATTAACTACAGATTATTTGCTCAGGATTAATGGACACTGGTCTTGGCTGTAAAAACTAGGTCCAGATTTGTGGTTGGACCAGGCCTCCCAAGAGGGAGTGAATTCAGATGCCAGGTAACCCACCATAGCGGTATTCAATTAATGAAGCAAAAATACCATCCTGATTGATCTAGGTTGATACCTTAATCAAACATAAAGGCAGGTTGCTGGGATCCAAATGAGAGTCGTGATAATCAAAAACAAGTCTCAAAAGTTTCAGGTATCAAAATGATTGCACTTTTATAGAAGTGTCCGCACCTTTCACTCCTGGGGACATATAAAACCAATCCTACACTAGTGTCCCTTGGCAGAACATTACAGTTTGATTTAGGACATGAGTAATTGCCGCTCACCCTTTATGGGCAAGAAAGGCATTAAACAGGTAGACCAGGTCACGGACTCAAGGACCACTTAAGTCCTATGGGTCCTTTTGGTGTTTTAATCTCACCATGGATATTGCTGATTAACTAAGCAATCAGTTTTGGATGGTCATAGGAAATTTTATCTTCACTCCAAAGCAATCCCTCTCCTTGATTCACCATCCCCTTCCTGCTCTAGCAGAACCAGCGCATGCCTTAGAAGTCCCATACTGGACCTGAGATCGCATAAGAAAAGATCTCCATCAAAGTGTCCCATCCAGGGGACCATTGGGTATTGCTCTGCCCACCCGACATGCAGCACGACCCGATAATAACGCATGCCACCTCCGTGGGTATGGGTCTTTGTATCCTGAAAGGAAACTCCATGGGCTTAGAGTGCACAATTAAGACGAACAAATGGTTCATGTTTGATTGTTCATATGACATAATATGCAGAACGCCACATCTTTTGGATTAAAGGGTAGAGAGAATCCAGTGCTGTTTGGTGCTGGCAGACTGCTGCTTAGATACAAGACCGGAGATGCCATGGAGAAGGAGTGCTATGCGATAGTATGAGAGCTCATGGTGTTCCTTACTTATGTGGTGCAAAGCGTGTGGTCCAGATGGAGCACAAACCACACAAGTAGCCATACAAGTAGTTGATGGAGATGAAGGAAGAAAATCCTCAAGCCCAGATTTATCATTATTTGAGCAGCGAAACATCAGCAAGACAATTTGATGCCCTGCGCTGCACTGTGTCAAATGGAGAGGACAGGAATGCACCTTATCTATCAAGATATGCTTATTCTTACTTGCCCTCTGCGCTGGCACACTGTATGCTGCCTTGCGCCACCTCAGGCACCCCTTGCACCATGGTGCAAGGGTGCCTGTGGTGCAGGCATAATTGTTTTTGTGCAGAACGGGACACCTTCCTGCACAAAAACAGTCCTTAGAGGCATTTTCCTCTAAGTGTATTAAAAAGAGGAAACAACAAGGAGAAATAAAGATATTTCTCCTTGTACCAACTCTTTCGGGAAGGCGTATGATTTTGGTAAATCTGGGAATGTGCCAAAAAGCATGGTTGGATGCGTGGGAAAACCCCTGCTCCGCCCATGTAACACCTTCCCGGCACAGAGTAATGCCTCTCTTCAGACCATGAAGCAAATGAATATCCCAGTTAGGTTGAAAAACTAAAAAAGAGAGAAGGTAAGAAATCCCTCCTCTTCTTGCTGCGTATTTATCCACACATAGTTAGGAACAGGTTTCCTTCTAAACCCTTAAAGAATGCCCAAGATATTTACAAGGCTGTAAAAGGAGGGCAGAAACAAGTTGGCAGAGGATTAGGATGCCTTGGACATTGTACCCAGTAAGCATCCAATGACTACACATTAAAGTGTTTTTAATCAAACCTAAGGTACCAGCAAACAATGGCTAGCCCTATTATATACCTTAAGGTATTTTTAGAATAACTGGATCCCTGTCTTATCCAGAACATTGATATATATCTTAAAAACTCCCTCAACATTGTCGATTTTGAATGCGCCCCAGTAGTACCATCTTACCAGGGTGGGAAAAGGTGGCCAATGCAACGGATCGTTAGTTATACGCGTGTTTTTACATTGGCTGTAGATTATTTCAAGAAGCAGAATTTACCTGTGTGTGAAATCAGAGAATTCCTCTAGTAAAGGTATGTTGATGATACTTTCATTCAACGATGGATGGTAGAGATGTCATATGCATAATTCACGTGGTCAGGATCTTCAGATGTTCTCTGTACTCAAAGGAGCGGGATTAGTTCATCCATTGTTTGTGAGTATCACACTGATTGATGTGGTGACTTGCACCTTGGGCGCATTTACAGAGACAGATTCATCAGTTGAAAAGCACTGGATTAGAGCCAGAGCTGAATGTGGGAGATTGAATGCAGTGTTAGAGTTCACGTACACGTAAAGTCATCATGTTGTGATTCAATTGATGAAGGCATGGAACACCCTTCCGGGAGTATTGGGTTGGGCACATGGTGATGGTTGTGGTAGACTTTTCTGGTAATTCATTCTTCCACAGCAAACATAAGGAGATGATGGACGGAGCGCTGAAACTTTTCAGACACTGACCCCCAGTCACAGATCTGGGTTGAATCCATCATCGTTTTTTAGCTCACTTTGCCACCTCAGTTCAGACCAAGCTATATGCAAATCAGCATTGACCCTGTGCCTCATGGGAACAGCCCAGCCCAATCTGCCAAGCCAGGTCTTCGCTGGACCGGAAACAAGCACCCCGGGATCGGTTTCAAGGTAACACCCCTCATCAGCCATGCTAGCTTGAATCCAGTGACAAAGTGAGCAAGGGACCCACGTCTGGGCATACCCTGCCAACTTAGGTGAACAAAGCAAACACAAGGAGATGATGGACGGAGCACTGATACTTTTCAGCCACTCACCCCGAGTCACAGATCTGGGTTAAATCCATCATCATTCTTTAGCTCACTTCGCCACCCCAGTTCAGACCCAGCTATATGCAAATCAGTCTTGACCCTGTGCCTCATGGGAACAGTCCAGCCCGAACTGCCAAGCCAGGTCTTCCCTGGACCAGAAACCAGCATCCTGGGACTGGTTTTAGGGTAACACCCCTCATCAGTCAGGCTAGCTTGAATCCAGTGGCAAAGTGAGCATGGGACCCACGTCTGGGCATACCCTGCCAACTTAGGGTGAACAAAGCAAGCACAAGGAGATGATGGATGGAGCGCTGAAACTTTTCAGACATTCAGCCCCAGTCACAGACCTGGGTTAAATCCATCATCGTTCTTGAGCTCACTTCGCCACACCAGTTCAGACCCAGCTATATGCAAATCAGTCTTGACCCTGCCCCTCATGGGAACAGTCCAGCCCAAACTGCCATACCAGGTCTTCCCTGGACCGGAAACAAGCATCCTGGGACCGGTTTCAGAGTAACACCCCTCATCAGCCAGGCTAGCTTGAATCCAGTGGCAAAGTGAGTAAGGGACCCACGTCTGGGCATACCCTGCCAACTTAGGGTGAACAAAGCAAACACAAGGAGATGATGGACGGAGCGCTGAAACTTTTCAGACACCCACCCCAGTCACAGATCTGAGTTAAATCAGTCATCGTTCTTTAGCTCACTTCGCCACCCCAGTTCAGATCCAGCTATATGCAAATCAGTCTAGACCCTGTGCCTCATGGGAACAGTCCAGCCCGAACTGCCAAGCCAGGTCTTCCCTGGACCGGAAACAAGCATCCTGGGACCGGTTTCAAGGTAACACCCCATATCAGCCAGGCCAGCTTGAATCCAGTGGCAAAGTGAGCAAGGGACCCACGTCTGGGCATACCCTGCCAATTCAGGGTGAACAAAGCAAACACAAGGAGATGATGGACGGAGCGCTGAAACTTTTCAGACACTCACCCCCAGTCACAGATCTGGGTTAAATCCGTCATCGTTCTTTAGCTCACTTCGCCACCCCAGTTCAGACCCATCTAGATGCAAATCAGTCTTGACCCTGTGCCTCATGGGAACAGTCCAGCCCGAACTGCCAAGCCAGGTCTTCCCTGGGCCGGAAACAAGCATCCTGGGACCGGTTTTAGGGTTTCACCCCTCATCAGCCAGGCTAGCTTGAATCCAGTGGCAAAGTGAGTAAGGGACTCACGTCTGGGCATACCCTGCCAACTTAGGGCGAACAAAGCAAACACAAGGAGGTGATGGACGGAGCGCTGAAACTTTTCAGACACTCACCCCCAGTCACAGATCTGGGCTAAATCCATCATCGTTCTTTAGCTCACTTCGCCACCCCAGTTCAGACCCAGCTATATGCAAATCCGTCTTGACCCTGTACCTCATGGGAACAGTCCAGCCCGAACTGCCAAGACAGGTCTTCCCTGGACCAGAAACAAGCATCCTGGGACCAGTTTCAGGGTTTCACCCCTCATCAGCCAGGCTAGCTTGAATCCAGTGGCAAAGTGAGCAAGAGACCCACGTCTGGGCATACCCTGCCAACTTAGGGCGAACAAAGCAAACACAAGGAGATGATGGACGGAGCGCTAAAACTGTTCAGACACTCACCCCCAGTCACAGATCTGCGTTAAATCCATCATCGTTCTTTAGGTCACTTCGCCACCCCAGTTCAGACCCAGCTATATGCAAATCAGTCTTGACCCTGTGCCTCATGGGAACAGTCCAGCCCGAACTGCCAAGCCAGGTCTTCCCTGGACCAGAAACAAGCATCCTGGGACTGGTTTTAGGGTAACACCCCTCATCAGTCAGGCTAGCTTGAATCCAGTGGCAAAGTGAGCATGGGACCCACGTCTGGGCATACCCTGCCAACTTAGGGTGAACAAAGCAAGCACAAGGAGATGATGGATGGAGCGCTGAAACTTTTCAGACATTCAGCCCCAGTCACAGACCTGGGTTAAATCCATCATCGTTCTTGAGCTCACTTCGCCACACCAGTTCAGACCCAGCTATATGCAAATCAGTCTTGACCCTGCCCCTCATGGGAACAGTCCAGCCCAAACTGCCATGCCAGGTCTTCCCTGGACCGGAAACAAGCATCCTGGGACCGGTTTCACACCCCTCATCAGCCAGGCTAGCTTGAATCCAGTGGCAAAGTGAGCAAGGGACCCACGTCTGGGCATACCCTGCCAACTTAGGGTGAACAAATCACACACAAGGAGATGATGGACAGAGCGCTGAAACTTTTCAGACACTCACCCCAAGTCACAGATCTGGGTTAAATCCATCATCGTTCTTTAGCTCACTTCGCCACCCAAGTTCAGACCCAGCTATGTGCAAATCAGTCTAGACCCTGGGCTTCATGGGAACAGTCCAGCCCGAACTGCCAAGCCAGGTCTTCCCTGGACCGGAAACAAGCATCCTGGGACCGGTTTTAGGGTAACACCCCTCATCGTTATTTAGCTCACTCCGCCACCCCAGCTATGTAGGTGTTGAAGAGGGTGGGGCTGAGGGAGGAGCACTGGGGCACCCCAAAGTTGGTCTCTGTCTGTTCCGAGAGGTAGGGTGGGAGTCTGACTCGTTGAGTTCTTCCGGTGAGGAATAATCTTATTCAGTCGAGGGCCTTGCCGCGGCTGCCGGCATCGTGGAGTCTGGTGGCTAGGGTGCGGTGGGAGATGGTGTCAAATGCAGCCAAGAGGTCCAGGAGAATGAGGGCTGCTGTTTTGCCCTGGTCGAGGAGGGAGCGGACCTCGTCGGTGGCGGCGAGTAGGGCGGTATCGGTGCTGTGGATGCTGCGGAATCTGGATTCGGAAATGTCTAGTATGTTGTTAGATTCAATTAAGTTTTTTTGCTGGTTATTGACGGCCTTTTCAATGACTTTGGCTGCTGAAGGAAGCAGGGAGATGTGTCTGAATTTTTTGAGGTCCGTCTGGTCTGCGGAGGGTTTCTTCAGCAGAGGGGTGACTTCGCCGTGCTTCAGTAATCAGGGAAGGTGGCGGTTTCGAAGGAGCAGTTGATCGTCTGACCTAGTTCAGGTGCGATGGCCGAGGCAGCTCTATGGAAGATATGGGGTGGCCAGGGGTCTGAGGGTGCTCCAGAGTAGATACTTTTCATGGTCTTCAAGGTGTCTTCTGTCGTGAGGGAGGTCCAGTTGAGCAGGGTCTGTCATGTGGCGTTGCTTGAAGGGAGAGCAGGAGCGGTGCGGAGGTCTTGGTTTTCGAAGTTGTCCTAGATCACCGTTATTTTGAGGTGGAAGAAGGTGTTGAGTTTGTTGCAGAGGTCGTGGGAGGGTGGGACGTCTACTGTTTCGCTGCCGGGTTTGGCGACTTCCTTGATGATGGAGAAGAGTTCCTTTATTTTATGGGCGTTGGCGAGGATTCTGTCTTGGAGGGATTTTTTTCTTGTGGATTTGATGAGATGGTGGTGTGCAGGGGTGGCTGCTCTGTAGGTGGCTCGTGATTCTGCGGTTTTGTTGTTCCTCCATGTACAGTGGCCCCTGAAGAAGGGACGGTGCCCCGAAATGCATTGGGCATTGGGAAGTGGAACCCGCATATCAAGAACAATTGGATTATGATGCATGTTGACATGATAATGTTATGTACATGAGCATGAAATGTATCTTTAGAAGAAATATTTTTTTCATACATTTGTTGAACATTATTTTGAATGAAACTAGTTCATTGAAAAACACATAAAAGCATTGGTGTACTTTGTTTAAATGGTATGTTAAATACTTATGCTGTGCACATGGGTTTCAGGTGAATTTTTAATTACAAACATTTCATTGATTATATTCACGGGTTGTAGGCAGTAACCCGTCCCTGTCCAGCACGCTGAACATTATGGCTTGATCAGAAAGTTAGGTCATATGAAGTAAACAGGTGTGCGCAATCAAGATAAGCTTTCACAATGATGAAGCATGCCCCATTACGAGGGTAAGAAAACCTCATCCAATATATTTATAGCGGTTGGTCACCTAGAATTGTAAACTTTGGGGAGGGAGGCAGTAGCCCTCCTCAATAAACCCTCAAAACACTCGTTTGTGTTTATGGAATGGAGACACGACGGCCTTTAGAATTTGTATGTGAGATTTTTATCAAGTGCTTGCTGGTTAGTCCTTCCTGAGCACTATCCTTGAGTTAATGGTATAGGAAAGGGGCTGAGTCAGCAGAGACAGTCGGTAAGGTAAGAGACATTTCTGGGAAGAGCCTGGGTCCCTTTCCTGTGAATGGTCCATCCATGGTTGAGAGAATGCCAAAAGGATATGTTAATTGCCCAGGATCCCCCAGTTTACCTGCCAGACTGCCGAGTGAAGTCTAACTGAGTAAAAGTCATAGTACAGACTGGCAGATTCAGAGACTGCCATGGAGAAATACGCAGGCGTCCTTGCTGACTCTACGTCAGATTCACTTCATCGCTTACACCACCGACCAAGACCTAAGGAGGACAATCCTTCCATTCCACTACTAGAGCAGACTGTCATGCAGCCAGCTGACCACAACTAGGAGTTGCGGTCTCCGAACGCGCCGCAGTGACCACGACAGCTCGCCAGTGCCCCAGTCACTGGTATATCCTTATTTGGCAATCCCAAAAGTGCACCACATCAGGTAATTCCATACACCTAAGAGACATTGACTGTGAACGTCTGTCTAATAGACTTTAGTGGGACAGTTTTTCAAATAATCACTTGCTATGGACTGACTTGCGGGCCACAGAAAGCTCGAAATCTACTCCACTACAACATAGTGAGTCTGCACCAGAGTTTTAACCATGAGTACTTCAATGTTTTCTTTCTGTAGAGAACCCTGTGAACTCTGTAGTGCCACCCTGTAGACTTCTTTACTTATTGGTACTCCATAAGTTATGTTGTGTTTAAAATACTTAAACCTTTTCTATCAAAAAACACAATCATTGTGCTGAACATCACATCATTGCACGTGTTGTGTGATTGTTTGAGTGCCCCACACACTCCCTCCTTGAGATTCCTTGGGCCTTAGACCTCGCTACTCTGAGAGTCAAGGGCACTTGGCCAAGCTTGCAAAGCCATAGTAGGATGGGCCCCAGGTCCCAAGGGCAAACGACCTCAACCACCAAGGTTGGGTCTCACATCATCTGCTCTGTGACCACCCCCCAAATGGAGTCTGAAAATAATTTAAAGAGAGAAGGAAAAAAGTATAGCAAAGAACTCGAATCAACAAGAACTTACGCATCATAGACGACGATGCTAGATGGCCTGCTGTGTTCCGGCCAAAACCAAGCAAGCATCCTCCAGGACAGTGACACCCTGCAGGCAGCTCAGACAATAACATCGAAACAGCTCTGACAGACACTGCACTACAGGCAGCTCTGACAATAACATCTAAACAGCTGAGACAGAGAGTCGAGTGCAGGCAACTCAGACAATAACATCGAAACAGCTCAGACAATTAGTGGAGTACAAACAGCTCTGACAATAACATCTAAACAGCTCAGACAGACAGTGGAGTGTAGGCAGCTCAGACAATAACATCGAAACAGCTCAGACAGACAGTGGAGTGCAAGCAACTAGGACAATAACATCGAAACAGCTCAGACAGACAATGGAGTGCAGGCAGCTCAGACAATAACATCGAAACAGCTCAGACAGACAGTGGAGTGCAAGCAACTAGGACAATAACATCGAAACAGCTCAGACAGACAATGGAGTGCAGGCAGCTCAGACAATAACATCGAAACAGCTCAGACAGACACTGGAGTGCAGGCAACTAGGACAATAACATTGAAAGAACTCAGACAGACACTGGAGGGCAGACAGCTCAGACAATAACTTTGAAACAGCTCAGACAGACAGTGGAGTGGAGGCAGCTCAGACAATAAAATTGAAACAGCTCAAACAGACAGTAGAGTGCAAGCAACTAGGACAATAAAATCGAAACAGCTCAGACAGACACTGGAGTGCAGACAGCTCATACAATAACATCGAACCAGCTCGGACAGACACTGGAGTGCAAGCAACTAGGACAATAACATCGAAACAGCTCAGACAATCAGTGGAGTACAGACAGCTCAGACAATAACATTGAGCCACAATACAGACAGACACTGGAGTGTAGGCAGCTCACACAATAACATCGAAACAGCTCAGACAGACAGTGGAGTGCAGGCAGCTCAGACAATAACATCGAAACAGCTCAGACAGAGAGTGGAGTGCAGGCAACTAGGAGAATAACATTGAAACAGCTCAGACAGACACTGGAGTGCAGTCAGCTCAGACAATAACATTGAAACAGCTCAGACAGACACTGGAGAGCAGGCAACTAGGACAATAACATTGAAACAGCTCAAACAGACAGTAGAGTGCAAGCAACTAGAACAATAACATCGAAACAGCTCAGACAGACAGTGCAGTGCAGGCAACTAGGACAATAACATTGAAACAACTCAGACAGCACCTAGAGTGAAAGCAACTCAGACAAAAACATCGAAACAGCTCAGACAGACAGTGGAGTGCAGGCAGCTCAGACAATAACATTGAAACAGCTCAGACATGCACTGGAATGCAGGCAACTAGGACAATAACATCGAAACAGCTCAGACAGAGAGTGGAGTGCAGGCAGCTCAGACAATACCATTGAAACAGCTCAGACAGAGAGTGGAGTGCAGGCAACTCAGACAATAACATCGAAACAGCTCAAACAGACAGTGGAGTTCAGGCAGCTCGGACAATAACATCAAAACAGCTCAGACAAACAGTGGAGTTCAGGCAGCTCGGACAATACCATCCAAACAGCTCAAACAGACAGTGGAGTGCAGGGAGCTCAGCTTAGAGAGTGAAAGTGAAGTACAGACAGCTTAAAGAGTGGAGTGCAGACATCTCGGAAAATGACAGTGCAGTGGAGGCAGCACAGACAATAACATCGAAACAGCTTAGACAGACAGTAGAGTGCAGGCAGCTCAGACAATAACATTGAAACAGCTCAGACAGTCCAGTGCTGGGAACTCAGTGTAGACAGAGACATCGAACTACAGGCAACTCAGAAAGTGACTGTTGTGCAGGCAGCACAGACACTGACAGAGAAGCAGCTGAGAGCGGCTCAGACAGACAGTGGAGTGCGGGTAGCTCTGACAATAACATTGAAACAGCTCAGACAGACAGTGGAGTGCAAGCAGCTCTGACAATAACATTGAAATAGCTCAGACAGACAGTGGAGTGCAGGCAGATCAGACAATAGCATCGAAACAGCTCAGACAGACAGTGGAGTGCAGGCAGCTATTACAATATCATCGAAATAGCTCAGACAGACAGTGGAGTGCAGGCAGATGAGACAATAACATCGAAACAGCTCAGACAGACAGTGGAGTGCAGGCAGCTCATACAATAACATCGAAATAGCTCAGACAGACAGTGGAGTGCAGGCAGATCAGACAATAACATCGAAACACCTCAGACAGAGTGGATTGCAGGCAACTCAGACAATAACATCAAAACAGCTCAGACAATCAGTAGAGTATAAACAGCTCAGACAATAACATTGAAACAGCTCAGACAGACACTAGAGTGCAGGCAGCTCAGACAATAACATCGAAACAGCTCAGACAGACAGTGCAGTGGAGGCAACTAGGACAATAACATTGAAACAGCTCAGACAGACACTAGAGTGCAGGCAGCTCAGACAATAACATTGAAACAACTCAGACAGCACCGGGAGTGAAAGCAACTCAGAAAATAACATCAAAACAGCTCAGACAGACAGTGGAGTGCAGGCAGCTCAGACAATACCATCGAAACAGCTCAGACAGAGAGTGGAGTGCAGGCAAGTCAGACAATAACATCGAAACAGCTCAAACAGACAGTCGAGTTCAGGCAGCTCAGACAATACCATCTAAACAGCTCAGACAGACAGTGGAGTGCAGGGAGCTCAGCTTAGAGAGTGAAAGTGAAGTACAGACAGCTCAAAGAATGGAGTGCGGACATCTCGGAAAATGACAGTGCAGTGCAGGCAGCTCAGACAATAACATCGAAACAGCTTAGACAGACAGTGGAGTGCAGGCAGCTCAGACAATAACATTGAAACAGCTCAGACAGTGCAGTGCTGGGAACTCAGTGTGGACAGTGACAGCGAACTACAGGCAACTCAGAAAGTGACTGTTGTGCAGGCAGCACAGACACTGACAGAGAAGCAGCTCAGAGCGGCTCAGACAGACAGTGGAGTGCAGACATCTCAGAAAACGACAGTGCAGTGCAGGGAGCTCAGACAATAGAATCGAAACAGCTCAGACAGACAGTGGAGTGCAGGCAGCTCAGAGAATACCATCTAAACAGCTCAGAAAGACAGTGCAGTGCAGGGAGATCAGTATAGACAGTGACAGTAAACCAATGGCAGCTCAGACAAACAGTGGATTAAGGACAGCTCAGAAAGTGACTGTAGCGCAGGCAGTACAGACAATGGCAGAGAAGCAGTTCAGAAAGACAGTGGAGTGCAGACATCTCAGTTTAAACAGTATGACAGACATGCCTGCAGTGTATACAGCTGAGACACTGGCAGTGCACTGCTGGCAACTTAAAGAGCAACAGTGCATGCAGCTCAAACAGGAGCAATGCAAGCAGCTCAGATAAGCAGGGCAGTACAATCAGCTCAGTTGCAGAGCTGGTAGCTCAGACAACAACAGTACAGCGCAGCTTATTCTGTGACAGTACGATGCAGTGCAGGCAGCTAAAAGTGCGACAAAGCAAAACAGGCAGCTCAGACACTTCAGAGAGTGACAGTACAGGGAGGTGAGACATGCAGTGTAGTGTAGACAGTTCAGCTAGAGGTATCTCAGACGATGACAGTTCATGTAGCTCAGACAGCAACAGTGCAGGCAGCTCGGACAGCGACAGTGCAGATAGCTCAGATAGTGAAAGTGCAGGTAGCGCAGGCAGCAGCAGTGCAGATAGCTCAGAAAGCAATAGTGCAAGTACCTCAGATAGTGACAGTGCAGGTAGCGCAGGCAGCGACAGTGCAGGTAGCGCAGGCAGCAACAGTGCAGGTAGCGCAGGCAGCAACAGTGCAGGTAGCTCAGACAGCGGCAGTGCAGATAGCTCAGATAGTGAAAGGGCAGGCAGCAACAGTGCAGGTAGCTCAGACAGTGACAGTGCAGGCAGCTCGGACAGCGACAGTGCATGTAGCGCAGACAGCAATAGTGCAAGTACCTCAGACAGCGACAGGGCAGGCAGCTCAGATAGCGACAGTGCGGGTAGCTCAGAGTGCGAAAGTGCTTTTAGCTCAGGTAGGAATAGCACAGGTAGCTCACACAGTGCAGGTAGCTCAGACATTGACAGTAGAGGTAGCTCAGACACACCAGAGAGTGGCAGTGCAGGGAGCTGAGACAGGTAGACAGTGTAGACAGGTCAGATAGAAGTAGCTCAGATAGCGACAGTGCAGGTAGTTCAGACTGGGACAGTGCAGGTAGCTCAGACATCAAAAGTGCAGGTAGCTCACACAGTGACAGTGCAGGTAGCTCAGACAGTGACAGTGAAGGTAGCGCAGACATCAAAAGTGCAGGTATCTCAGACAATGACAGTTCATGTAGCTCAGACAGCGACAGTGCAGGCAGCTCGGACAGCGACGGTGCATGTAGCGCAGACAGCAATAGTGCAAGTACCTCAGACAGCGACAGTGCAGATAGCTCAGATAGCGAAAGTGCAGGTAGCGCAGAGAGCAATAGTGCAAGTAGCTCAGAAAGCAACAGTGCAGGAAGCTCGGATAGCGACAGTGCGGGTAGCTCAGATAGCAACAGTGCGGGTAGCTCAGAGTGCGAAAGTGCTGGTAGCTCAGGTAGGAATAGCACAGGTAGCTCAGACAGTGCAGGTAGCTAAGACAATGACAGGGGAGGTAGGTCAGACAGTGCAGGTAGCTCAGATAGCGACAGTGCAGGTAGCTCAGACAGTGCAGGTAGGTCAGACAGTACAGGTAGCTCAGACAGTGACAGTGGAGGTAGCTCAGACAAACCAGAGAGTGGCAGTGCAGGGAGCTGAGACATGCAGTACAGTGTAGACAGGTCAGATAGAAGTAGCTCAGATAGCGACAGTGCAGGTAGTTCAGACTGGGACAGTGCAAGATAGCTCAGACAGCAAAAGTGCAGGTAGCTCAGACAGTGAAAGTGCAGTTAGCTCAGACAGCGACAGTGCAGGTAACTCGATAGCGACAGTGCAGGTAGCTCAGACTGGGACAGTGCAAGATAGCTCAGACAGCAAAAGTGCAGGTAGCTCAGACAGTGACAGTGCAGGTAGCTCAGACAGTGACAGTGCAGGTAGCTCAGACAGTGACAGTGCAGGTAGCTCAGACAGCGACAGTGCAGGTAACTCGATAGCGACAGTGCAGGTAGCTCAGACATTGCAGGTAGCTCGGATAGCGACAGTGCAGGTAGCTCAGACAGTGCAGGTAGCTCAGACAGTGCAGGTAGCTCAGATCGGTGCAGTGCCGGTAGCTCAGACACTGCGGGTAGCTCAGATAGCGACAGTGCAGGTAGCTCAGACAGTGAAGGTAGCTCAGACAGGTGCAGTGCCAGTAGCTCAGACAGTGCAGGTAGCTCAGATAGGTACAGTGCAGGTAGCTCAGATAGTGACAGTGCAGGTAGCTCAGACAGTGCATGTAGCTCAGACAGTGCAGGTAGCTCTGATAGGAACTGTGCAGGTAGCTCAGATAGTCACAGTGCAGGTAGGTCAGACAGTGCAGGTAGCTCAGATAGTGTAGGTAGCTCAGACAGTGCAGGTAGCTCAGATAGGTACAGTGCAGGTAGCTCAGACAGGGCAGGTAGCTCAGATAGTCACAGTGCAGGTAGGGCAGACAGTGCAGGTAGCTCAAACAGTGCAGGTAGCTCAGATAGCGACAGTGCAGGTAGCCCAGACAGTGCAGGTAGGTCAGACAGTGCAGGTACCTCAGATAGTGACAGTGCAGGTAGCTCAGACAGTGCAGGTACCTCAGATAGCGACAGTGCAGGTAGCTCAGACAGTGTTGGTACCTCAGACAGTGCAGGTAACTCAGATAGTGGCAGTGCAAGTACCTCAGACTGTGCAGGTAGCTCAGATAGTGACAGTGCAGGTAGCTCAGACAGTGCAAGTATCTCAGACAGTGCAAGTAGCTCAGATAGGTGCAGTGCCGGTAGCTCAGATAGTGACAGTGCAGGTAGCTCAGATAGGTACAGTGCAGGTACCTCAGACAGTGCAGGTAGCTCAGGCAGTGCAGGTAGCTCAGGCAGTGCAGGTAGCTCAGTCAGTGCAGGTAGCTCAGGCAGTGACAGTGCAGGTAGCTCAGGCAGTGCAGGTAGCTCAGATAGGTACAGTGCAGGTAGCTCAGACAGTGCAGGTAGCTCAGACAGTCACAGTGAAGGTAGCTCAGACAGTTCAGGTAGCTCAGATAGGTACAGTGCAGGTAGCTCAGACAGTGCAGGTACCTCAGACAGTGCCGGTAGCTCCGATAGTCACAGTGCAGGTAGCTCAGATAGGTTCAGTGCAGGTAGCTCAGATAGTGACAGTGTAGGTAGCTCAGACAGTGCAGGTAGCTCAGATAGCGACAGGGCAGGTAGCTCAGATAGTCACAGTGCAGGTAGCTCAGACAGTGCAGGTAGCTCAGAAAGCGACCGTGCTGGTAGCTCAGACAGTGCAGGTAGCTCAGCTAGGTACAGTGCAGGTAGCTCATACAGTGCAGGTAGCTCAGACAGTGCAGGTAGCTCAGGCAGTGACAGTGCAGGTAGCTCAGACAGTGCAGGTAGCTCAGATAGTCACAGTGCAGGTAGCTCAGATAGGTTCAGTGCAGGTAGCTCAGATAGTGACAGTGTAGGTAGCTCAGACAGTGCAGGTAGCTCAGACAATGCAGGTAGCTCAGACAGTGCAGGTACCTCAGACAGTGCAGGTACCTCAGACAGTGCAGGTAGCACAGATAGCGACAGTGCAGGTACCTCAGATAGTGACAGTGCAGGTAGCTCACACAATGCAGGTAGCTCAGATAGTCACAGTGCAGGTAGCTCAGAGAGCGACCGTGCAGGTAGCTCAGACAGTGCAGGAAGCTCAGCTAGGTACAGTGCAGGTAGCTCAGACAGTGCAGGTAGCTCAGACAGTGCAGGAAGCTAAGACACTGCAGGTACCTCAGACAGTGCAGGTAGGTCAGGCAGTGCAGGTAGGTCAGACAGTGCAGGTAGCTCAGGCAGTGACAGTGCAGGTAGCTCAGCTAGGTACAGTGCAGGTAGCTCAGGCAGTGACAGTGCAGGTAGCTCAGATATGTACAGTGCAGGTAGCTCAGACAGTGCAGGTAGCTCAGACAGTGCAGGTAGCTCAGACAGTGCAGGTACCTCAGACAGTGCAGGTACCTCAGACAGTGCAGGTACCTCAGACAGTGCAGGTACCTCAGACAGTGCAGGTACCTCAGACAGTGCAGGTAGCTCAGATAGCGACAGTGCAGGTAGCTCAGACAGTGCAGGTAGCTCAGACAGTGCAGGTAGCTCAGGCAGTGCAGGTAGCTCAGGCAGTGACAGTGCAGGTAGCTCAGACAGTGCAGGTAGCTCAGATAGGTACAGTGCAGGTAGCTCAGACAGTGCAGGTACCTCAGACAGTGCAGGTAGCTCAGATAGTCACAGTGCAGGTAGCTCAGATAGGTTCAGTGCAGGTAGCTCAGATAGTGACAGTGTAGATAGCTCACACAGTGCAGGTACCCCAGACAGTGCAGGTAGCTCAGATAGGTACAGTGCAGGTAGCTCAGACAGTGCAGGTAGCTCAGAAAGTGCAGGTAGCTCAGATAGCGACAGTGCAGGTAGCTCAGATAGTGACAGTGCAGGTAGCTCACACAGTGCAGGTAGCTCAGATAGTCACAGTGCAGGTAGCTCAAACAGTGCAGGTAGCTCAGACAGTGCAGGTAGCTCAGAGAGCGACCGTGCAGGTAGCTCAGACAGTGCAGGTAGCACAGCTAGGTACAGTGCAGGTAGCTCAGAGAGTGCAGGTAGCTCAGACAGTGCTGGTGGCTCAGACAGTGCAGGTACTTCAGAGAGTGCAGGTAGCTCAGGCAGTACAGGTAGCTCAGGCAGTGACAGTGCAGGTAGATCAGATAGTGCAGGTACCTCAGACAGTGCAGGTAGCTCAGATAGTCACAGTGCAGGTAACTCAGATAGGTTTAGTGCAGGTAGCTCAGATAGTGACAGTGTAGGTAGCTTTGACAGTGCAGGTAGCTCAGACAGTGCAGATAGCTCAGATAGCGACAGTGCAGGTAGCTCAGATAGTCACAGTGCAGGTAGCTCAGATAGTCACAGTGCAGGTAGCTCAGACAGTGCAGGTACCTCAGACAGTGCAGGTAGCTCAGAGAGCGACCATGCAGGTAGCTCGGACAGTGCAGGTAGCTCAGCTAGGTACAGTGCAGGTAGCTCAGATAGGTACAGTGCAGGTAGCTCAGTCAGTGCAGGTTACTCAGACAGTGCAGGTAGCTCAGGCAGTGCAGGTAGCTCAGATAGCGAAAGTGCAGGTAGCTCAGACAGTGCAGGTACCTCAGACAGTGCAGGTACCTCAGACAGTGCAGGTACCTCAGACAGTGCAGGTAGCTCAGGCAGAGCAGGTAGCTCAGGCAGAGCAGGTAGCTCAGGCAGAGCAGGTAGCCCAGGCAGTGACAGTGCAGGTAGCTCAGACAGTGCAGGTAGCTCAGATAGTGACAGTGAAGGTAGCTCAGACAGTGCAGGTAGCTCAGATAGCGACAGTGCAGGTAGCTCAGACAGTGCAGGTAGCTCAGGCAGTGCAGGTAGCTCAGACAGTGCAGGTAGCTCAGACAGTGCAGGTAGCTCAGACAGTGCAGGTAGCTTAGGCAGTGCAGGTAGCTCAGACAGTGCAGGTACCTCAGACAGTGCAGGTAGCTCAGATAGGTACAGTGCAGGTAGCTCAGACAGTGCAGGTAGCTCACATAGGTACAGTGCAAGTAGCTCAGACAGTGCAGGTAGCTCAGACAGTGCAGGTGGCTCAGGCAGTGACAGTGCAGGTAGCTCAGACAGTGCAGGTACCTCAGACAGTGCAGGTAGCTCAGATAGGTTCAGTGCAGGTAGCTCAGACAGTGTAGGTACCTCAGATAGTCACAGTGCAGGTAGCTCAGATAGGTTCAGTGCAGGTAGCTTAGATAGTGACAGTGTAGGTAGCTCAGACAGTGCAGGTAGCTCAGCTAGGTACAGTGCAGGTAGCTCAGACAGTGCAGGTAGCTCAGACTGTGCAGGTAGCTCAGGCAGTGCAGGTAGCTCAGACAGTGCAGGTAGCTCAAGCAGTGACAGTGCAGGTAGCTCAGACAGTGCAGGTACCTCAGACAGTGCAGGTAGCTCAGATAGTCACAGTGCAGGTAGCTCAGATAGGTTCGGTGCAGGTAGCTCAGATAGTGACAGTGTAGGTAGCTCAGACAGTGCAGGTAGCTCAGATAGCGACAGTGCAGGTAGCTCAGATAGCGACAGTGCAGGTAGCTCAGATAGTGACAGTGCAGGTAGCTCACACAGTGCAGGTAGCTCAGACAGTGGAGGTAGCTCAGAGAGCGACCGTGCAGGTAGCTCAGACAGTGCAGGTAGCTCAGCTAGGTACAGTGAAGGTAGCTCAGACAGTGCAGGTAGCTCAGACAGTGCAGGTAGCTCAGACAGTGCAGGTACCTCAGACAGTGCAAGTAGCTCAGGCAGTGCAGGTAGCTCAGACAGTGCAGGTAGCTCAGGCAGTGACAGTGCAGGTAGCTCAGCTAGGTACATTGCAGGTAGCTCAGACAGTGACAGTGCATGTAGCTGAGACAGTGCAGGTAGCTCAGGCAGTGACAGTGCAGGTAGCTCAGCTAGGTACAGTGCAGGTAGCTCAGATAGTGTCAGTGGAGGTAGCTCAGACAGTGCAGGTAGCTCAGGCAGTGACAGTGCAGGTAGCTCAGACAGTGCAGGTAGCTCAGGCAGTGCAGGTAGCTCAGATAGCGACAGTGCAGGTAGCTCAGACAGTGCAGGTACCTCAGGCAGTGCAGGTAGCTCAAACAGTGCAGGTAGCTCAGGCAGTGACAATGCAGGTAGCTCAGACAGTGCAGGTAGCTCAGATAGTCACAGTGAAGGTAGCTCAGGCAGTGCAGGTACGCCAGACAGTGCAGGTAGCTCAGATAGGTACAGTGCAGTTACCTCAGACAGTGCAGGTACCTCAGATAGTCACAGTGCAGGTAGCTCAGATAGGTTCAGTGCAGGTAGCTCAGATAGTGACAGTGTAGGTAGCTCAGACAGTGCAGGTAGCTCAGACAGTGCAGGTAGCTCAAACAGTGCAGGTAGCTCAGATAGCGACAGTGCAGGTAGCTCAGATAGTGCAGGTAGCTCAGACAGTGCAGATAGCTCAGAGAGCGACCGTGCAGGTAGCTCAGACAGTGCAGGTAGCTCAGCTAGGTACAGTGCAGGTAGCTCAGACAGTGCTGGTAGCTCAGGCAGTGCAGGTAGCTCAGACAGTGCAGGTAGCTCAGGCAGTGACAGTGCAGGTAGCTCAGACAGTGCAGGTAGCTCAGACAGTGCAGGTAGCTCAGATAGGTTCAGTGCAGGTAGCTCAGATAGTGACAGTGTAGGTAGCTCAGACAGTGCAGGGAGCTCAGACAGTGCAGGGAGCTCAGACAGTGCAGGGAGCTCAGACAGTGCAGGGAGCTCAGACAGTGCAGGTAGCTCAGACAGTGCAGGTAGCTCAGATAGCGACAGTGCAGGTAGCTCAGATAGTGACAGTGCAGGTACTGATTTCAGGGGCGCCGAGATTAATAAGTGTCTCTCTGAGGTGTTTTCCTGGCTAAGAATGAACCAACTAAAGTGTAATCCGGAGAAATCCGAGATCATCTTCTTCGGCACCTCTGCCAGTGATGTCTGGCATAAATGGTGGCCTTTAGACATGTCTCCCCCTGTTACTTCAGTCAGTACTGTCAAGAACCTGGGAATCAAGCTAGATGACAATCTTTCTATGTAAGCCCAGATCCAATCAGTAGTGGGGGTATGTTTTGGCCTACTAAAAATGCTCAAGAACTTTCTTCCCCTACTACCTGTTACTCACAGGCAAACTGTAGTCCAGGCTCTTATTGTTTCACGGCTGGATTACGTGAACATTCTATACCTGGGCCTTCCAGAATACCTACTGAACCGGCTACAAGTGGTTCAGAATGCGGCTGCCAGAGCAATTCTTTCATTAGGTCCCAGAGAGTGGGTGTCCGCCCACGTGAAAGCCTTACACTGGCTGCCGGTCCAAAAGAGAATTCGATTTAAAGCTTTGGTCTTGGCATTCAAAGCATTGCATAACACGGGTGCTTCCTATATCAGAAAGAGAGTCCAGTATTACATCCCGGGTAGAACTCTGAGATTGTCTTCTCAGCAGCAGGCGACGATTCCCAAGTTTTCCCTTGCTCGCAAGAGCGGCCGCTCTTTTCAAGTGCAGGCCTCCCGTCTGTGGAATGGCCTGCCTTTGTCACTTACACATGTGCACGATCTTCTCATCTTTAGGAAAAGGCTGAAAACCTGGTTATTCCAGCAACAGCTGTAAGCCCCCCCTCTTTCTGCATAGTTCAGTTTCCTGTCACAAGGTTTATGTAGTGCTGGGACACTCTTCGAGTAGCTGTGCGCTTAATAAATACCAATTTACAATTACACTTACCGGTAGCTCAGATAGTCACAGTGCAGGTAGCTCAGACAGTGCAGGTAGCTCAGACAGTGCAGGTAGCTCAGACAGTGCAGGTAGCTCAGAGAGCGACCGTGCAGGTAGCTCAGACAGTGCAGGTAGCTCAGGCAGTGACAGTGTAGGTAGCTCAGATAGGTACAGTGCAGGTAGCTCAGACAGTGGAGGTACCTCAGACAGTGCAGGTAGCTCAGACAGTGCAGGTACCTCAGACAGTGCAGGTAGCTTAGGCAGTGCAGGTAGCTCAGACAGTGCAGGTACCTCAGACAGTGCAGGTACCTCAGACAGTGCAGGTAGCTCAGATAGGTACAGTGCAGGTAGCTCAGACAGTGCAGGTAGCTAAGACAGTGCAGGTAGCTCACATAGGTACAGTGCAAGTAGCTCAGACAGTGCAGGTAGCTCAGACAGTGCAGGTGGCTCAGGCAGTGACAGTGCAGGTAGCTCAGACAGTGCAGGTACCTCAGATAGTCACAGTGAAGGTAGCTCAGACAGTGCAGGTACCTCAGACAGTGCAGGTAGCTCAGATAGGTTCAGTGCAGGTAGCTCAGACAGTGCAGGTACCTCAGATAGTCACAGTGCAGGTAGCTCAGATAGGTTCAGTGCAGGTAGCTTAGATAGAGACAGTGTAGGTAGCTCAGACAGTGCAGTTAGCTCAGATAGCGACAGTGCAGGTAGCTCAGATAGTGACAGTGCAGGTAGCTCACTCAGTGCAGGTAGCTCAGATAGTCACAGTGCAGGTAGCCCAGACAGTGCAAGTTGCTCAGACAGTGCAGGTAGCTCAGCTAGGTACAGTGCAGGTAGCTCAGACAGTGCAGGTAGCTCAGACTGTGCAGGTAGCTCAGACAGTGCAGGTACCTCAGACAGTGCAGGTACCTCAGGCAGTGCAGGTAGCTCAGACAGTGCAGGTAGCTCAAGCAGTGACAGTGCAGGTAGCTCAGACAGTGCAGGTACCTCAGACAGTGCAGGTAGCTCAGATAGTCACAGTGCAGGTAGCTCAGATAGGTTCGGTGCAGGTAGCTCAGATAGTGACAGTGTAGGTAGCTCAGACAGTGCAGGTAGCTCAGATAGCGACAGTGCAGGTAGCTCAGATAGCAACAGTGCAGGTAGCTCAGATAGTGACAGTGCAGGTAGCTCACACAGTGCAGGTAGCTCAGATAGTCACAGTGCAGGTAGCTCAGACAGTGCAGGTAGCTCAGACAGTGGAGGTAGCTCAGAGAGCGACCGTGCAGGTAGCTCAGACAGTGCAGGTAGCTCAGCTAGGTACAGTGAAGGTAGCTCAGACAGTGCAGGTAGCTCAGACAGTGCAGGTAGCTCAGACAGTGCAGGTACCTCAGACAGTGCAGGTACCTCAGACAGTGCAGGTACCTCAGACAGTGCAAGTAGCTCAGGCAGTGCAGGTAGCTCAGACAGTGCAGGTAGCTCAGGCAGTGACAGTGCAGGTAGCTCAGCTAGGTACAGTGCAGGTAGCTCAGACAGTGACAGTGCATGTAGCTGAGACAGTGCAGGTAGCTCAGGCAGTGACAGTGCAGGTAGCTCAGCTAGGTACAGTGCAGGTAGCTCAGATAGTGTCAGTGGAGGTAGCTCAGACAGTGCAGGTAGCTCAGGCAGTGACAGTGCAGGTAGCTCAGACAGTGCAGGTAGCTCAGGCAGTGCAGGTAGCTCAGATAGCGACAGTGCAGGTAGCTCAGACAGTGCAGATACCTCAGGCAGTGCAGGTAGCTCAAACAGTGCAGGTAGCTCAGGCAGTGACAATGCAGGTAGCTCAGACAGTGCAGGTAGCTCAGATAGTCACAGTGAAGGTAGCTCAGGCAGTGCAGGTACGCCAGACAGTGCAGGTAGCTCAGATAGGTACAGTGCAGGTAGCTCAGACAGTGCAGTTACCTCAGACAGTGCAGGTACCTCAGATAGTCACAGTGCAGGTAGCTCAGATAGGTTCAGTGCAGGTAGCTCAGATAGTGACAGTGTAGGTAGCTCAGACAGTGCAGGTAGCTCAGACAGTGCAGGTAGCTCAAACAGTGCAGGTAGCTCAGATAGCGACAGTGCAGGTAGCTCAGATAGTGCAGGTAGCTCAGACAGTGCAGATAGCTCAGAGAGCGACCGTGCAGGTAGCTCAGACAGTGCAGGTAGCTCAGCTAGGTACAGTGGAGGTAGCTCAGACAGTGCTGGTAGCTCAGGCAGTGCAGGTAGCTCAGACAGTGCAGGTAGCTCAGACAGTGACAGTGCAGGTAGCTCAGACAGTGCAGGTAGCTCAGACAGTGCAGGTAGCTCAGATAGTCACAGTGCAGGTAGCTCAGATAGGTTCAGTGCAGGTAGCTCAGATAGGTTCAGTGCAGGTAGCTCAGATAGTGACAGTGGAGGTAGCTCAGACAGTGCAGGGAGCTCAGACAGTGCAGGGAGCTCAGACAGTGCAGGTCGCTCAGATTACGACAGTGCAGGTAGCTCAGATAGTGACAGTGCAGGTACTGATTTCAGGGGCGCCGAGATTAATAAGTGTCTCTCTGAGGTGTTTTCCTGGCTAAGAATGAACCAACTAAAGTGTAATCCGGAGAAATCCGAGATCATCTTCTTCGGCACCTCTGCCAGTGATGTCTGGCATAAATGGTGGCCTTTAGACATGTCTCCCACTGTTACTTCAGTCAGTACTGTCAAGAACCTGGGAATCAAGCTAGATGACAATCTTTCTATGTAAGCCCAGATCCAATCAGTAGTGGGGGTATGTTTTGGCCTACTAAAAATGCTCAAGAACTTTCTTCCCCTACTACCTGTTACTCACAGGCAAACTGTAGTCCAGGCTCTTATTGTTTCACGGCTGGATTACGTGAACATTCTATACCTGGGCCTTCCAGAATACCTACTGAACCGGCTACAAGTGGTTCAGAATGCGGCTGCCAGAGCAATTCTTTCATTAGGTCCCAGAGAGTGGGTGTCCGCCCACGTGAAAGCCTTACACTGGCTGCCGGTCCAAAAGAGAATTCGATTTAAAGCTTTGGTCTTGGCATTCAAAGCATTGCATAACACGGGTGCTTCCTATATCAGAAAGAGAGTCCAGTATTACATCCCGGGTAGAACTCTGAGATTGTCTTCTCAGCAGCAGGCGACGATTCCCAAGTTTTCCCTTGCTCGCAAGGGCGGCCGCTCTTTTCAAGTGCAGGCCTCCCGTCTGTGGAATGGCCTGCCTTTGTCACTTACACATGTGCACGATCTTCTCATCTTTAGGAAAAGGCTGAAAACCTGGTTATTCCAGCAACAGCTGTAAGCCCCCCCTCTTTCTGCATAGTTCAGTTTCCTGTCACAAGGTTTATGTAGCGCTGGGACACTCTTCGAGTAGCCGTGCGCTTAATAAATACCAATTTACAATTACACTTACCGGTAGCTCAGATAGTCACAGTGCAGGTAGCTCAGACAGTGCAGGTAGCTCAGACAGTGCAGGTAGCTCAGAGAGCGACCGTGCAGGTAGCTCAGACAGTGCAGGTAGCTCAGGCAGTGACAGTGTAGGTAGCTCAGATAGGTACAGTGCAGGTAGCTCAGACAGTGGAGGTACCTCAGACAGTGCAGGTAGCTCAGACAGTGCAGGTACCTCAGACAGTGCAGGTAGCTTAGGCAGTGCAGGTAGCTCAGACAGTGCAGGTAGCTCAGACAGTGCAGGTAGCTAAGACAGTGCAGGTAGCTCACATAGGTACAGTGCAAGTAGCTCAGACAGTGCAAGTAGCTCAGACAGTGCAGGTAGCTCAGACAGTGCAGGTGGCTCAGGCAGTGACAGTGCAGGTAGCTCAGACAGTGCAGGTAGCTCAGATAGTCACAGTGAAGGTAGCTCAGACAGTGCAGGTACCTCAGACAGTGCAGGTAGCTCAGATAGGTTCAGTGCAGGTAGCTCAGACAGTGCAGGTACCTCAGATAGTCACAGTGCAGGTAGCTCAGATAGGTTCAGTGCAGGTAGCTTAGATAGTGACAGTGTAGGTAGCTCAGACAGTGCAGTTAGCTCAGATAGCGACAGTGCAGGTAGCTCAGATAGTGACAGTGCAGGTAGCTCACTCAGTGCAGGTAGCTCAGATAGTCACAGTGCAGGTAGCCCAGACAGTGCAAGTTGCTCAGACAGTGCAGGTAGCTTAGCTAGGTACAGTGCAGGTAGCTCAGACAGTGCAGGTAGCTCAGACTGTGCAGGTAGCTCAGACAGTGCAGGTACCTCAGACAGTGCAGGTAGCTCAGGCAGTGCAGGTAGCTCAGACAGTGCAGGTAGCTCAAGCAGTGACAATGCAGGTAGCTCAGACAGTGCAGGTACCTCAGACAGTGCAGGTAGCTCAGATAGTCACAGTGCAGGTAGCTCAGATAGGTTCGGTGCAGGTAGCTCAGATAGTGACAGTGTAGGTAGCTCAGACAGTGCAGGTAGCTCAGATAGCGACAGTGCAGGTAGCTCAGATAGCGACAGTGCAGGTAGCTCAGATAGTGACAGTGCAGGTAGCTCACACAGTGCAGGTAGCTCAGATAGTCACAGTGCAGGTAGCTCAGACAGTGCAGGTAGCTCAGACAGTGGAGGTAGCTCAGAGAGCGACCGTGCAGGTAGCTCAGACAGTGCAGGTAGCTCAGCTAGGTACAGTGAAGGTAGCTCAGACAGTGCAGGTAGCTCAGACAGTGCAGGTACCTCAGACAGTGCAGGTACCTCAGATAGTCACAGTGCAGGTAGCTCAGATAGGTTCAGTGCAGGTAGCTCAGATAGTGACAGTGTAGGTAGCTCAGACAGTGCAGGTAGCTCAGACAGTGCAGGTAGCTCAAACAGTGCAGGTAGCTCAGATAGCGACAGTGCAGGTAGCTCAGATAGTGCAGGTAGCTCAGACAGTGCAGATAGCTCAGAGAGCGACCGTGCAGGTAGCTCAGACAGTGCAGGTAGCTCAGCTAGGTACAGTGCAGGTAGCTCAGACAGTGCAGGTAGCTCAGACAGTGCAGGTAGCTCAGGCAGTGACAGTGCAGGTAGCTCAGACCGTGCAGGTAGCTCAGACAGTGCAGGTAGCTCAGATAGTCACAGTGCAGGTAGCTCAGATAGGTTCAGTGCAGGTAGCTCAGATAGTGACAGTGTAGGTAGCTCAGACAGTGCAGGGAGCTCAGACAGTGCAGGTAGCTCAGACAGTGCAGGTAGCTCAGATAGTGACAGTGCAGGTACTGATTTCAGGGGCGCCGAGATTAATAAGTGTCTCTCTGAGGTGTTTTCCTGGCTAAGAATGAACCAACTAAAGTGTAATCCGGAGAAATCCGAGATCATCTTCTTCGGCACCTCTGCCAGTGATGTCTGGCATAAATGGTGGCCTTTAGACATGTCTCCCCCTGTTACTTCAGTCAGTACTGTCAAGAACCTGGGAATCAAGCTAGATGACAATCTTTCTATGTAAGCCCAGATCCAATCAGTAGTGGGGGTATGTTTTGGCCTACTAAAAATGCTCAAGAACTTTCTTCCCCTACTACCTGTTACTCACAGGCAAACTGTAGTCCAGGCTCTTATTGTTTCACGGCTGGATTACGTGAACATTCTATACCTGGGCCTTCCAGAATACCTACTGAACCGGCTACAAGTGGTTCAGAATGCGGCTGCCAGAGCAATTCTTTCATTAGGTCCCAGAGAGTGGGTGTCCGCCCACGTGAAAGCCTTACACTGGCTGCCGGTCCAAAAGAGAATTCGATTTAAAGCTTTGGTCTTGGCATTCAAAGCATTGCATAACACGGGTGCTTCCTATATCAGAAAGAGAGTCCAGTATTACATCCCGGGTAGAACTCTGAGATTGTCTTCTCAGCAGCAGGCGACGATTCCCAAGTTTTCCCTTGCTCGCAAGGGCGGCCGCTCTTTTCAAGTGCAGGCCTCCCGTCTGTGGAATGGCCTGCCTTTGTCACTTACACATGTGCACGATCTTCTCATCTTTAGGAAAAGGCTGAAAACCTGGTTATTCCAGCAACAGCTGTAAGCCCCCCCCCCTCTTTCTGCATAGTTCAGTTTCCTGTCACAAGGTTTATGTAGCGCTGGGACACTCTTCGAGTAGCCGTGCGCTTAATAAATACCAATTTACAATTACACTTACCGGTAGCTCAGATAGTCACAGTGCAGGTAGCTCAGACAGTGCAGGTAGCTCAGACAGTGCAGGTAGCTCAGACAGTGCAGGTAGCTCAGAGAGCGACCGTGCAGGTAGCTCAGACAGTGCAGGTAGCTCAGGCAGTGACAGTGTAGGTAGCTCAGATAGGTACAGTGCAGGTAGCTCAGACAGTGGAGGTACCTCAGACAGTGCAGGTAGCTCAGACAGTGCAGGTACCTCAGACAGTGCAGGTAGCTTAGGCAGTGCAGGTAGCTCAGACAGTGCAGGTACCTCAGACAGTGCAGGTACCTCAGACAGTGCAGGTAGCTCAGATAGGTACAGTGCAGGTAGCTCAGACAGTGCAGGTAGCTAAGACAGTGCAGGTAGCTCACATAGGTACAGTGCAAGTAGCTCAGACAGTGCAGGTAGCTCAGACAGTGCAGGTGGCTCAGGCAGTGACAGTGCAGGTAGCTCAGACAGTGCAGGTACCTCAGATAGTCACAGTGAAGGTAGCTCAGACAGTGCAGGTACCTCAGACAGTGCAGGTAGCTCAGATAGGTTCAGTGCAGGTAGCTCAGACAGTGCAGGTACCTCAGATAGTCACAGTGCAGGTAGCTCAGATAGGTTCAGTGCAGGTAGCTTAGATAGAGACAGTGTAGGTAGCTCAGACAGTGCAGTTAGCTCAGATAGCGACAGTGCAGGTAGCTCAGATAGTGACAGTGCAGGTAGCTCACTCAGTGCAGGTAGCTCAGATAGTCACAGTGCAGGTAGCCCAGACAGTGCAAGTTGCTCAGACAGTGCAGGTAGCTCAGCTAGGTACAGTGCAGGTAGCTCAGACAGTGCAGGTAGCTCAGACTGTGCAGGTAGCTCAGACAGTGCAGGTATCTCAGACAGTGCAGGTACCTCAGGCAGTGCAGGTAGCTCAGACAGTGCAGGTAGCTCAAGCAGTGACAGTGCAGGTAGCTCAGACAGTGCAGGTACCTCAGACAGTGCAGGTAGCTCAGATAGTCACAGTGCAGGTAGCTCAGATAGGTTCGGTGCAGGTAGCTCAGATAGTGACAGTGTAGGTAGCTCAGACAGTGCAGGTAGCTCAGATAGCGACAGTGCAGGTAGCTCAGATAGCAACAGTGCAGGTAGCTCAGATAGTGACAGTGCAGGTAGCTCACACAGTGCAGGTAGCTCAGATAGTCACAGTGCAGGTAGCTCAGACAGTGCAGGTAGCTCAGACAGTGGAGGTAGCTCAGAGAGCGACCGTGCAGGTAGCTCAGACAGTGCAGGTAGCTCAGCTAGGTACAGTGAAGGTAGCTCAGACAGTGCAGGTAGCTCAGACAGTGCAGGTAGCTCAGACAGTGCAGGTACCTCAGACAGTGCAGGTACCTCAGACAGTGCAGGTACCTCCAGACAGTGCAAGTAGCTCAGGCAGTGCAGGTAGCTCAGACAGTGCAGGTAGCTCAGGCAGTGACAGTGCAGGTAGCTCAGCTAGGTACAGTGCAGGTAGCTCAGACAGTGACAGTGCATGTAGCTGAGACAGTGCAGGTAGCTCAGGCAGTGACAGTGCAGGTAGCTCAGCTAGGTACAGTGCAGGTAGCTCAGATAGTGTCAGTGGAGGTAGCTCAGACAGTGCAGGTAGCTCAGGCAGTGACAGTGCAGGTAGCTCAGACAGTGCAGGTAGCTCAGGCAGTGCAGGTAGCTCAGATAGCGACAGTGCAGGTAGCTCAGACAGTGCAGATACCTCAGGCAGTGCAGGTAGCTCAAACAGTGCAGGTAGCTCAGGCAGTGACAATGCAGGTAGCTCAGACAGTGCAGGTAGCTCAGATAGTCACAGTGAAGGTAGCTCAGGCAGTGCAGGTACGCCAGACAGTGCAGGTAGCTCAGATAGGTACAGTGCAGGTAGCTCAGACAGTGCAGTTACCTCAGACAGTGCAGGTACCTCAGATAGTCACAGTGCAGGTAGCTCAGATAGGTTCAGTGCAGGTAGCTCAGATAGTGACAGTGTAGGTAGCTCAGACAGTGCAGGTAGCTCAGACAGTGCAGGTAGCTCAAACAGTGCAGGTAGCTCAGATAGCGACAGTGCAGGTAGCTCAGATAGTGCAGGTAGCTCAGACAGTGCAGATAGCTCAGAGAGCGACCGTGCAGGTAGCTCAGACAGTGCAGGTAGCTCAGCTAGGTACAGTGCAGGTAGCTCAGACAGTGCTGGTAGCTCAGGCAGTGCAGGTAGCTCAGACAGTGCAGGTAGCTCAGACAGTGACAGTGCAGGTAGCTCAGACAGTGCAGGTAGCTCAGACAGTGCAGGTAGCTCAGATAGTCACAGTGCAGGTAGCTCAGATAGGTTCAGTGCAGGTAGCTCAGATAGGTTCAGTGCAGGTAGCTCAGATAGTGACAGTGGAGGTAGCTCAGACAGTGCAGGGAGCTCAGACAGTGCAGGGAGCTCAGACAGTGCAGGTCGCTCAGATTACGACAGTGCAGGTAGCTCAGATAGTGACAGTGCAGGTACTGATTTCAGGGGCGCCGAGATTAATAAGTGTCTCTCTGAGGTGTTTTCCTGGCTAAGAATGAACCAACTAAAGTGTAATCCGGAGAAATCCGAGATCATCTTCTTCGGCACCTCTGCCAGTGATGTCTGGCATAAATGGTGGCCTTTAGACATGTCTCCCACTGTTACTTCAGTCAGTACTGTCAAGAACCTGGGAATCAAGCTAGATGACAATCTTTCTATGTAAGCCCAGATCCAATCAGTAGTGGGGGTATGTTTTGGCCTACTAAAAATGCTCAAGAACTTTCTTCCCCTACTACCTGTTACTCACAGGCAAACTGTAGTCCAGGCTCTTATTGTTTCACGGCTGGATTACGTGAACATTCTATACCTGGGCCTTCCAGAATACCTACTGAACCGGCTACAAGTGGTTCAGAATGCGGCTGCCAGAGCAATTCTTTCATTAGGTCCCAGAGAGTGGGTGTCCGCCCACGTGAAAGCCTTACACTGGCTGCCGGTCCAAAAGAGAATTCGATTTAAAGCTTTGGTCTTGGCATTCAAAGCATTGCATAACACGGGTGCTTCCTATATCAGAAAGAGAGTCCAGTATTACATCCCGGGTAGAACTCTGAGATTGTCTTCTCAGCAGCAGGCGACGATTCCCAAGTTTTCCCTTGCTCGCAAGGGCGGCCGCTCTTTTCAAGTGCAGGCCTCCCGTCTGTGGAATGGCCTGCCTTTGTCACTTACACATGTGCACGATCTTCTCATCTTTAGGAAAAGGCTGAAAACCTGGTTATTCCAGCAACAGCTGTAAGCCCCCCCTCTTTCTGCATAGTTCAGTTTCCTGTCACAAGGTTTATGTAGCGCTGGGACACTCTTCGAGTAGCCGTGCGCTTAATAAATACCAATTTACAATTACACTTACCGGTAGCTCAGATAGTCACAGTGCAGGTAGCTCAGACAGTGCAGGTAGCTCAGACAGTGCAGGTAGCTCAGAGAGCGACCGTGCAGGTAGCTCAGACAGTGCAGGTAGCTCAGGCAGTGACAGTGTAGGTAGCTCAGATAGGTACAGTGCAGGTAGCTCAGACAGTGGAGGTACCTCAGACAGTGCAGGTAGCTCAGACAGTGCAGGTACCTCAGACAGTGCAGGTAGCTTAGGCAGTGCAGGTAGCTCAGACAGTGCAGGTAGCTCAGACAGTGCAGGTAGCTAAGACAGTGCAGGTAGCTCACATAGGTACAGTGCAAGTAGCTCAGACAGTGCAAGTAGCTCAGACAGTGCAGGTAGCTCAGACAGTGCAGGTGGCTCAGGCAGTGACAGTGCAGGTAGCTCAGACAGTGCAGGTAGCTCAGATAGTCACAGTGAAGGTAGCTCAGACAGTGCAGGTACCTCAGACAGTGCAGGTAGCTCAGATAGGTTCAGTGCAGGTAGCTCAGACAGTGCAGGTACCTCAGATAGTCACAGTGCAGGTAGCTCAGATAGGTTCAGTGCAGGTAGCTTAGATAGTGACAGTGTAGGTAGCTCAGACAGTGCAGTTAGCTCAGATAGCGACAGTGCAGGTAGCTCAGATAGTGACAGTGCAGGTAGCTCACTCAGTGCAGGTAGCTCAGATAGTCACAGTGCAGGTAGCCCAGACAGTGCAAGTTGCTCAGACAGTGCAGGTAGCTTAGCTAGGTACAGTGCAGGTAGCTCAGACAGTGCAGGTAGCTCAGACTGTGCAGGTAGCTCAGACAGTGCAGGTACCTCAGACAGTGCAGGTAGCTCAGGCAGTGCAGGTAGCTCAGACAGTGCAGGTAGCTCAAGCAGTGACAATGCAGGTAGCTCAGACAGTGCAGGTACCTCAGACAGTGCAGGTAGCTCAGATAGTCACAGTGCAGGTAGCTCAGATAGGTTCGGTGCAGGTAGCTCAGATAGTGACAGTGTAGGTAGCTCAGACAGTGCAGGTAGCTCAGATAGCGACAGTGCAGGTAGCTCAGATAGCGACAGTGCAGGTAGCTCAGATAGTGACAGTGCAGGTAGCTCACACAGTGCAGGTAGCTCAGATAGTCACAGTGCAGGTAGCTCAGACAGTGCAGGTAGCTCAGACAGTGGAGGTAGCTCAGAGAGCGACCGTGCAGGTAGCTCAGACAGTGCAGGTAGCTCAGCTAGGTACAGTGAAGGTAGCTCAGACAGTGCAGGTAGCTCAGACAGTGCAGGTAGCTCAGACAGTGCAGGTACCTCAGACAGTGCAGGTACCTCAGATAGTCACAGTGCAGGTAGCTCAGATAGGTTCAGTGCAGGTAGCTCAGATAGTGACAGTGTAGGTAGCTCAGACAGTGCAGGTAGCTCAGACAGTGCAGGTAGCTCAAACAGTGCAGGTAGCTCAGATAGCGACAGTGCAGGTAGCTCAGATAGTGCAGGTAGCTCAGACAGTGCAGATAGCTCAGAGAGCGACCGTGCAGGTAGCTCAGACAGTGCAGGTAGCTCAGCTAGGTACAGTGCAGGTAGCTCAGACAGTGCAGGTAGCTCAGACAGTGCAGGTAGCTCAGGCAGTGACAGTGCAGGTAGCTCAGACCGTGCAGGTAGCTCAGACAGTGCAGGTAGCTCAGATAGTCACAGTGCAGGTAGCTCAGATAGGTTCAGTGCAGGTAGCTCAGATAGTGACAGTGTAGGTAGCTCAGACAGTGCAGGGAGCTCAGACAGTGCAGGTAGCTCAGACAGTGCAGGTAGCTCAGATAGTGACAGTGCAGGTACTGATTTCAGGGGCGCCGAGATTAATAAGTGTCTCTCTGAGGTGTTTTCCTGGCTAAGAATGAACCAACTAAAGTGTAATCCGGAGAAATCCGAGATCATCTTCTTCGGCACCTCTGCCAGTGATGTCTGGCATAAATGGTGGCCTTTAGACATGTCTCCCCCTGTTACTTCAGTCAGTACTGTCAAGAACCTGGGAATCAAGCTAGATGACAATCTTTCTATGAAAGCCCAGATCCAATCAGTAGTGGGGGTATGTTTTGGCCTACTAAAAATGCTCAAGAACTTTCTTCCCCTACTACCTGTTACTCACAGGCAAACTGTAGTCCAGGCTCTTATTGTTTCACGGCTGGATTACGTGAACATTCTATACCTGGGCCTTCCAGAATACCTACTGATCCGGCTACAAGTGGTTCAGAATGCGGCTGCCAGAGCAATTCTTTCATTAGGTCCCAGAGAGTGGGTGTCCGCCCACGTGAAAGCCTTACACTGGCTGCCGGTCCAAAAGAGAATTCGATTTAAAGCTTTGGTCTTGGCATTCAAAGCATTGCATCACACGGGTGCTTCCTATATCAGAAAGAGAGTCCAGTATTACATCCCGGGTAGAACTCTGAGATTGTCTTCTCAGCAGCAGGCGACGATTCCCAAGTTTTCCCTTGCTCGCAAGGGCGGTCGCTCTTTTCAAGTGCAGGCCTCCCGTCTGTGGAATGGCCTGCCTTTGTCACTTACACATGTGCACGATCTTCTCATCTTTAGGAAAAGGCTGAAAACCTGGTTATTCCAGCAACAGCTGTAAGCCCCCCCTCTTTCTGCATAGTTCAGTTTCCTGTCACAAGGTTTATGTAGCGCTGGGACACTCTTCGAGTAGCCGTGCGCTTAATAAATACCAATTTACAATTACACTTACCGGTAGCTCAGATAGTCACAGTGCAGGTAGCTCAGACAGTGCAGGTAGCTCAGACAGTGCAGGTAGCTCAGACAGTGCAGGTAGCTCAGAGAGCGACCGTGTAGGTAGCTCAGACAGTGCAGGTAGCTCAGGCAGTGACAGTGTAGGTAGCTCACATAGGTACAGTGCAGGTAGCTCAGACAGTGGAGGTACCTCAGACAGTGCAGGTAGCTCAGACAGTGCAGGTACCTCAGACAGTGCAGGTAGCTCAGGCAGTGCAGGTAGCTCAGGCAGTGACAGTGCAGGTAGCTCAGACAGTGCAGGTAGCTCAGATAGTGACAGTGAAGGTAGCTCAGACAGTGCAGGTAGCTCAGATAGCGACAGTGCAGGTAGCTCAGACAGTGCAGGTAGCTCAGGCAGTGCAGGTAGCTCAGGCAGTGCAGGTAGCTCAGGCAGTGACAGTGAAGGTAGCTCAGACAGTGCAGGTAGCTCAGATAGTGACAGTGAAGGTAGCTCAGACAGTGCAGGTAGCTCAGATAGTGACAGTGTAGGTAGCTCAGACAGTGCAGGTAGCTCAGGCAGTGACAGTGCAGGTAGCTCAGACAGTGCAGGTAGCTCAGGCAGTGACAGTGCAGGTAGCTCAGATAGTGACAGTGAAGGTAGCTCAGACAGTGCAGGTAGCTCAGATAGTGACAGTGAAGGTAGCTCAGACAGTGCAGGTAGCTTAGGCAGTGCAGGTAGCTCAGACAGTGCAGGTACATCAGACAGTGCAGGTAGCTCAGATAGGTACAGTGCAGGTAGCTCAGCCAGTGCAGGTAGCTCAGATAGGTACAGTGCAGGTAGCTCAGACAGTGCAGGTAGCTCACATAGGTACAGTGCAGGTAGCTCAGACAGTGCAGGCACCTCAGACAGTGCAGGTAGCTCAGGCAGTGACTGTGCAGGTAGCTCAGACAGTGCAGGTAGCTCAGACAGTGCTGGTAGCTCAGACAGTGCAGGTAGCTCAGACAGTGCTGGTAGCTCAGACAGTGCTGGTAGCTCAGACAGTGCTGGTAGCTCAGGCAGTGACAGTGCAGGTAGCTCAGACACTGCTGGTAGCTCAGACAGTGCAGGTAGCTCAGGCAGTGACAGTGCAGGTAGCTCAGCTAGGTACATTGCAGGTAGCTCAGACAGTGACAGTGCAGGTAGCTCAGACAGTGACAGTGCAGGTAGCTCAGACAGTGCAGGTAGCTCAGCTAGGAACAGTGCAGGTAGATCAGACAGTGCATGTACCTCAGACAGTGCAGGTAGCTCAGGCAGTGCAGGTAGCTCAGACAGTGCAGGTAGCTCAGGCAGTGACAGTGCAGGTAGCTCAGCTAGATACAGTGCAGGTAGCTCAGACAGTGACAGTGCAGGTAGCTCAGACAGTGCAGGTAGCTCACGCAGTGACAGTGCAGGTAGCTCAGCTAGGTACAGTGCAGGTAGCTCAGACAGTGACAGTGCAGGTAGCTCAGGCAGTGACAGTGCAGGTAGCTCAGATAGGTAGAGTGCAGGTAGCTCAGACAGTGCAGGTAGCTCAGACAGTGCAGGTACCTCAGACAGTGCAGGTAGCTCAGGCAGTGCAGGTAGCTCAGGCAGTGCAGGTAGCTCAGATAGCGACAGTGCAGGTAGCTCAGACAGTGCAGGTACCTCAGTGCAGGTAGCTCAGGCAGTGCAGGTAGGTCAGACAGTGACAGTGCAGGTAGGTCAGACAGTGACAGTGCAGGTAGCTCAGACAGTGCAGGTAGCTCAGATAGTGACAGTGAAGGTAGCTCAGACAGTGCAGGTAGCTCAGATAGCGACAGTGCAGGTAGCTCAGACAGTGCAGGTAGCTCAGGCAGTGCAGGTAGCTCAGACAGTGCAGGTAGCTCAGGCAGTGACAGTGCAGGTAGCTCAGATAGTGACAGTGAAGGTAGCTCAGACAGTGCAGGTATCTCAGATAGTGACAGTGTAGGTAGCTCAGACAGTGCAGGTAGCTCAGGCAGTGACAGTGCAGGTAGCTCAGACAGTGCAGGTAGCTCAGGCAGTGACAGTGCGGGTAGCTCAGACAGTGCAGGTAGCTCAGATAGTGACAGTGAAGGTAGCTCAGACAGTGCAGGTAGCTCAGATAGTGACAGTGAAGGTAGCTCAGACAGTGCAGGTAGCTTAGGCAGTGCAGGTAGCTCAGACAGTGCAGGTACATCAGACAGTGCAGGTAGCTCAGATAGGTACAGTGTAGGTAGCTCAGACAGTGCAGGTAGCTCACATAGGTACAGTGCAGGTAGCTCAGACAGTGCAGGTAGCTCACATAGGTACGGTGCAGGTAGTTCAGACAGTGCAGGCAGCTCAGACAGTGCAGGTAGCTCAGGCAGTGACAGTGCAGGTAGCTCAGGCAGTGACAGTGCAGGTAGCTCAGACAGTGCTGGTAGCTCAGACAGTGCAGGTAGCTCAGACAGTGCAGGTAGCTCAGACAGTGCAGGTAGCTCAGGCAGTGACAGTGCAGGTAGCTCAGGCAGTGACAGTGCAGGTAGCTCAGACAGTGCTGGTAGCTCAGACAGTGCAGGTAGCTCAGACAGTGCTGGTAGCTCAGACAGTGCAGGTAGCTCAGACAGTGCAGGTAGCTCAGACAGTGCAGGTAGCTCAGGCAGTGACAGTGCAGGTAGCTCAGCTAGGTACAGTGCAGGTAGCTCAGACAGTGCAGGTAGCTCAGACAGTGCAGGTAGCTCAGACAGTGCAGGTAGCTCAGACAGTGCATGTACCTCAGACAGTGCAGGTAGCTCAGGCAGTGCAGGTAGCTCAAGCAGTGCAGGTAGCTCAGACAGTGCAGGTAGCTCAGGCAGTGCAGGTAGCTCAGGCAGTGACAGTGCAGGTAGCTCAGCTAGGTACAGTGCAGGTAGCTCAGACAGTGACAGTGTAGGTAGCTCAGACAGTGCAGGTAGCTCAGGCAGTGACAGTGCAGGTAGCTCAGCTAGGTGCAGTGCAGATAGCTCAGACAGTGACAGTGCAGGTAGCTCAGACAGTGCAGGTAGCTCAGGCAGTGACAGTGCAGGTAGCTCAGATAGGTACAGTGCAGGTAGCTCAGACAGTGCAGGTAGCTCAGACAGTGCAGGTAGCTCAGACAGTGCAGGTAGCTCAGACAGTGCAGGTACCTCAGACAGTGCAGGTAGCTCAGGCAGTGCAGGTAGCTCAGATAGTGCAGGTAGCTCAGGCAGTGACAGTGCAGGTAGCTCAGATAGTCACAGTGAAGGTAGCTCAGACCGTGCAGGTACCTTCAGACAGTGCAGGTAGCTCAGATAGGTACAGTGCAGGTAGCTCATACAGTGCAGGTACCTCAGACAGTGCAGGTCGCTCAGACAGAGCAGGTAGCTCAGATAGGTACAGTGCAGGTAGCTTAGACGGTGCAGGTAGCTCAGACAGTGATTGTTTATTCAGCCACAACAGCTGGGCTTCCTGCTCCTAATCAAGGCCGGACTGGCCGTTCTGCCACCATGGCATTTCCCCGGTGGGCTGCAGCAGAGCAGGGTAGGCTGCCAAGGCCCAGCCGTGCCCACTTGGCCCTGTTGTAGCTGTCAGCAGCCGCCCTCCGTGTGGCACCGGTTTGATTCCAGCCCTGCTCTCGGCGCTCAGCTACACTCTAAGTACAAGCGGCCTCCCTAAGTTAGAGATGAACCTTGAACTACACTCCAGTCTCTAAGAATGATCTGGCAGCGCCGGATCCATCCGATGAATTCCGGTCTTTTAGAACAGGTGCCTTTGCCTCTTCCGGGCTACGCTGGTGTCACTGCGTGACAAGAAACGCCCTTCACAGACGGGTTCGGCCCTAGGATTAACATCCCCCCGGGGCCTTAAAAGGCTATATCTGTAATTTTAAGTGTAATAACATATGTAGGCAATCCGTCTACTAAATCCTGTGCATCGAAAACCAGTAGCACCGCATGTGTAGAGTACAACTGACAGCGCCCCGAGCAGCAGGCGCGGCAGTCACTGTGTAGTATCCTACTCATGTTCTTGTCATGCCCTTTACTCCCCCTGCTCAGCCAGTGTGTTTGTGTGTCCTGCTCGGAATGTTGGAGTGATGATGCGATTGGAATGTTGGGTGCCTGAGAGGTTTGGAGTGACAGTTGAGAATGGGCTGAGCAGCTAGCAGGCTGCTCCTGGTGGGGCTGCTTCACAGAGCTTTACTACTTGCTCTTGAGAACATAACTACTTGTTGTACTTTTAACTATCTTCAATAAAGCTTCCTGAATTTTATCCTACCTGCCTGGACCTCGTTACTACATTTATCTGGCGACGAGTTGGAGACGTACCTACGTGGAACAAGTGGATCTCAGGAACCTGGCGAACAAAGGTGGACCTGGAGATGGCGTAATCTACAGAGACTACAATGGCAACTATCACAATGTACACAAGCGGAGGTATCCACAGGAAAGGAAAATCTACGTGCATGATACAAGGGTGTTCTACACAGAACAACAACGTCAACAAGGAAGAAGTAAGTTCCTCTCAGAAAACCAAAGAAGAAAGGAATAACGGCGAGCGAACAAGAAACATGCGTGTTCCTCACAGAACAACAAAGACGACTACAAGGAAGAAACAAGTACTACACAGAAAAAAATGAAGACAACAAGAAACAAGAAAAGATGAAGCACTACGCCTCTCAGCCCCACCAGTGTCCTAAACATCGGACAGCCCTGCCCAGGCGTGCTGTGCTCATCTGATTTACTTTCTTTGGACTTTGAATCTTTCTACCAGTGATTCTGTCACCAAGACCATCATCATTCTGCTTATCAACATGGATGGGAAGTTTATCCTCTTCCCTCAATCTTCATCAGCAAGTGACGCAGCGCAAATGTGTCCTGCCTACAACACAGTGTTTGCTGTTGGCTACAACCAGCCTCTGCGGTGCTCAACAGCTGTTGCCTCCTACTGAGAAGGATTTACATCAACAATGTTGAGGTTACACGAGTGTGGGTGTTTTCACGTCTCTACATCACCTCTGTGTTTCCTCAAGACAACGTATTGCCCGAGATATTTCCTACGAGCGGCCTTGGATCGTGCCTGTCACATAGGGCAAAGATGTGACTGACTTTCTATCCTGGCATTGCAAGAAATTTGGGGCGCCTTATTCCAAGCTTACGTTATGCTGAGTGGAACAGTGCTGGTGAGTTTTATGTCGTGCTGACTGAAAGTGTTCTTGTCATCGAAGGTTATACTGTGACTGACTTTCGTTGTGCATCGCAACAAGCTCCGGCATTATCCTCACTTCAGAGAGTGCGTTACAGTCACTGGGACATGTTCTACATTTTCTACGTGTTTCGCGGTCTCTTTACTGTCAGCTGGTTGGGCCGCATGTGGAAGACTAACACTGTGGTGAGTTTCACGGTTTGTTTCCGTTATCTACCACAGTTTCAAGACATCAGTTGGGCTGGGTTGACAGTTTGGCAGTTGCTCTCTTATTTTCAAACTTAAAGAGGAGCGCGCGCTTCTTACCTGATAGATGGAGTCGCGCGCGGTGTCGCAGCTGCACCCTCTGTGACGTCTTGTTAGGAAATCAGCCTTTGCTGCTTGTTGTAATTTATTCATAGTCAATGTCACGCGCTGCTGCCAGCGCGTGACAGCAACTGTTCAGGCTCTCCTGCGCGAGAGCACCCTTTGTCATTCACCCCTTCCCATTGGCTCTCCAACATTCCACCCTGCCTTTCCTCGCCTTCCCTGTTCCCAACTGTGATAACTGTCATAACGATATAGAAGCTGAGACTACTAACCGCACTCCTTGTGGGGCTGCAAAGAATAAACTTGGAATCCAACTCACCGCGTCTGCTTCATTTCTACAAGTGGCGACGAGCGGACTTCCCTTCTGCAGCCCCACTGCGGTGTGTTCTAATCACGAGCTGCTTGAATGGTGAAAGATCTCTTGGCTGCGGCGCTTTACGACTTCTGTGCAGATCTTAACCAGCGCCTCCCAGATGTTCTACAGTTCAGTTGGTCCTGCCGTGTTCCTGTGGTCAAGTATTGCTGCGTTCACGATGGGAGTCCGAGCTGTCATGTGGTGAGATCAGCGCTGTTTGCATGCGCGCAGAAAATTTTGACGAGTTCTGTGCTTCTACACGCATCATTCAATATCGCCAATTTCTGCTTCCGCATACCGCTTTCTGCTCAACAGCTCCTGCCCTTTCGCTGACACTGCGTGCAGCTGTGCTCCTGTCAGAGACACTCCCGCCCTTCTCCTGCAAGCTGCGCTTTCCTCATAGAGCATGTGACGTCAGTGAAACGCACACGTTCAGCGCCATTTTGTTTCCTTCAATTTCACCGCTACGCTGGAATTCATGTGCATTGCCTGATTCAGTGATGCACACACTGTACTATTCACGTGTGCGTTTCCTCATTCAGTGACACGCACACTTTCTTCACTCTTTCTTCAAGTCTTGTGAGTTTTTCAGCGCCTACAGTTACACTTAAAAAAAAAAAAAAAAAAAACTACCATCCAACATGATGATGACTCCAAATCTGAAGATTCAGATAGCTCGCAGTCTGTCGAGATTAACTATGTGTTCTCCATTGAATATGATGTACTAGAACTTGCTCCCACCAGAATCAAAAAACCTATGTGTGATATAAGAATGGGTGGGGTGCCTATGAACATAATGGCTGACTCTGGCTCCCCGTTCACAATTGTCAACGAAAATGTATGGAAGCAGCAATTTGTGGGTAAAATTGGTGCTTCACTTGAAAAATCCAATGTAATTGCTAGAAGTTACACAGGAGATAATATCGAATTCTTAGGAACTCGTGAACTGGAATTCGAATTCAAAAATAGAAAGGCGTTCTGTAAACTCTTTGTAGCTAAAAAAGGTCCATCTGTTTTGGGTTGGTGCGATCAGGCTGACCTAGGAATCATTCTCAACCCCAATAGTGTTGATCCTGTTATGTCCGTTGATGACACATGCAAAAGCTCCCTTCATAAAGACTACCCTGAAGTATTCTCTGGTAAAGTGGGCCTTCTCAACAGTTTCCGACATAAAATTGAGCTTAAAGACTCTGCCTCCCCATGCATAAACAAAGTTAGACATCTACCCATTTCGGTCAGAGATGATGTCCATATGGAACTTAACAGACTGGTCAACGACGGAATAATTGAAAAGGTTGAATCCGCAGAGTGGGTTTCTCCCCTGGTGGTCGTCAAACGCCCCAACGGAAAAATTAGACTCTGCATAGATCTCAGAGATCTAAATAAGAATATAATTGTTGAATAGTACCCTTTGCCTCGCATTTGCGAAATGTTCAATGCTACTAAAGACATGCTTGTATTTTCCATTATAGATTTAAAATCTGCGTACCACCAAGTACCCTTACACATGGACAGCAGAAAGTACACCACATTCATTACGCCATTTGGCTGTTACCGTTTCACGAGGGTACCGTTTGGACTGGCCTCGGCCGCAGCGCTTTTCCAAAGAGTCATGTCATCCATCTTTGAGGGCGTTGCTGGTGTGAGGTTCTTCCAAGATGATATCTTGGTCATGGGCAGCTGCCAAATGGAACATGACACACGCCTTAAGCAGGTTTTAGAAAATTTAAAAAGGCATGGGTTAACAGTCGAATTAGACAAATGCAAATTTTCTCAGAAAAAAGTAGTCTACCTGGGTCACACGATTAGTCATGAAGGTATTAAACCCAAGCAAGGTTTATTTGATGCCATCCTTAATGCTCCCTTTCCTTCCAGCAAAGATGATGTGAGAGCCTTTCTCGGTTTAACCGAATACTACTCGAAGTTCATTCGTAACTTTTCTGAAAAAACGTACGATTTAAGGCAATTACTCAAAAACAAGACTAAATTTGTGTGGTCACCAGAATGCCAGTGCACTTTCAACTCCATCAAAAAGGAAATCAGCAATGCACCCTTTCTCAAAGGTTTTGACCCCAAAGCTGAAATTTTTGTCACAACTGATGCCAGCAACAAAGGACTCGGGGCTGTGCTAGCTCAGAAGGATGTTGACAACAAGGAATGGGTAGTAGCCTTCGCGTCGAGATCACTCACCTCGGCCGAAGAGAGGTACTCAGTGATTGAACGTGAGATGCTTGCCTGTTCTTGGGCTCTCAACTATTTCAGAATATATATTTGGGGATACAATATACGTTTGCGCACTGATCACAAACCGTTGATCAAGATCCTCTCTGCCTCTGGTCTGCAGAATGCTTCCCCCAGGCTCAGTAAGATGTCTGTCAAACTGCTGGACTACAACTATACGGTCGAATACTGGCCTGGAGTTAGGAACAAGGTAGCTGATTTCTTAAGCAGGTTACCCCTACCCCACGACGAAGCCTTAAATGAACTAGAAGATGCTGAGAAAGTAGCATTACTTTTCAACTCAGACTTTGACGGAATCTCAGCGGAGGAGTGGAAAAGTCATATGTCAAAAGACTCCACCTTACTGACATTGTGCAAATATATCAACAGCTCCTGGCCTGAGAAAAAGCGTCTTGATGAAAACGCCAAGGTCTATTGGGAAATAAGAAATGAACTAAGTCTGGAAAACGGGGTGTTGTACAGAATAGGTAAAGCAATAGCCCCTTTCACACTCAGAAAAAAAATTCTCAGCTTATGCCATATAGGTCACCTAGGTATCTCAAAAACCAAACAAAGAGTCAGATGCAATTATTGGTGGCCCGGAATCGATAAGCAGATAGAAATCCTAATTAGAGATTGCGTGAACTGCAACGACTCGGACAAGAGTCTGAAAACTTCCAGAGTCCCTCTGTCTCCCCTCAAACCCCCCACAATGCCATGGGAGAGGATTGGTGTGGACATCACCGGACCCATTGAAGGCTCTGATGGAGTGATCAAGTATATTCTGGTGGTCATGGATCACTTCTCCAAATGGCCTGCAATAAAAATTGTATCAAGTACTGACAGTTCTTCGGTTATCTCATTTATAGACCAGCTATTCTTGAGTGAGGGATTACCCAAATTCTTGCTCACTGATAATGGCCCTCAATTCTCCTCAGAGGCATTTAAATCATTCTTAGAAAGAAATTGTATCACCCACCTCACCACCTCACTCTACCATCCCGAGGGTAATGGCCTCGTTGAACGATTCAATCGAGTCATTAAAGGACATATACAACTATCCCGGAATGCCAACCTCAACTGGGAAGAGGAAGTATTCAAACTCATCTGGGCATTTAGGATTTCCCCATGTGCCAGCACTAATGAGGCACCCTTTGTCCTGATGAGGAGCAGACAACCCCTGAGCATAGACCTAGGATGGATGCCAGCTTCCAAACAAATTGAGTGGTCACCTGAAACCATCAGAAACAACATAGAAAAAGCGCAAATGTGCTATAAAGATTGGTACGACTCCAGACACGGTGTCAAAGAACATTCTTTCAAGATTGGTGATCTGGTCAAAGTTCGCCTTGAAAGGAAAACCAGGAAGGGAGAAAGCAGATTCACCGATCCCCTGCACATCAGCAAACTGTACAACAACGCTGCCAGACTCAGCGATGGAAAAGTTTGGCACATGAACAGATTGGCCAAATGTCATTCCACTAGAAAAGAGCCGAACCAACATCTGTCGTATAGTGCCAACAGAGATGGGTCAAGTCTGTGCCGGCCCAACAGTACCAGTAAAGATTTGTGGGTAGATTACGATGAACCAGAAGGGGGCCACAGTTCCATATCCTATAACAATAGGGGGTGTTCCACTAATGAAGATGCGCAAGATCACAGTCCTCCACCCACCCCTGAATCCACAGAGTGTCACACATCGGACCAGCTTGAGGACATCAGCTCGCGCACTCCTGAGTTTGATCGGTGTGGCGATGGTGAGTCTCATTCTGATTCTGATGTCGTATCTGACAGTCAGGGTCTCAGGGGTAGGTTTGGAAGGTCCAATAGCGATCCCCATTCAGACACTGAGGTCGTGTCAGACTACCACAGTCTCAGAGGAAGGTTTGGCAGAGCCATCAACAAACCCAAACGTTTTGATGATTTTATTTGTGAATAATTGTCAAACATGCAAGAGAGGAAGATGTGTTGTAATTTATTCATAGTCAATGTCACGCGCTGCTGCCAGCGCGTGACAGCAACTGTTCAGGCTCTCCTGCGCGAGAGCACCCTTTGTCATTCACCCCTTCCCATTGGCTCTCCAACATTCCACCCTGCCTTTCCTCGCCTTCCCTGTTCCCAACTGTGATAACTGTCATAACGATATAGAAGCTGAGACTACTAACCGCACTCCTTGTGGGGCTGCAAAGAATAAACTTGGAATCCAACTCACCGCGTCTGCTTCATTTCTACACTGCTGTATGACGACTGCCAGCAGCAACGCGCCTTGTACCACCCGGCGCTGCGTCCCATGGGTGCCGCCATTTTTTTAAATTATTGGCAGCACACAATCTCCGGAGTTTCGGACTCCCATTGGAAATCCAGTTTATTTTGAATCATTCCCTGCCAACCACAGACATGGAATCACACAGGGGACATTGCGGAAAACGTGTTTTAAAGTGAAGACATCATATAATCGTGCTTTGGTCACTGCATGCTGCCGTTATGGTTCGCAAGTGGCATTCAGGAAGAGGCAAGCTTCTCTTATGTACCCTGGTGTTTTGACACAGCATTTTGTTGGGAAGTTCACTCTAAACATTGACAGTCTCTATGGACTTTCGCCTTATACTGCACTCTGGAGTACACTCATTAAAACTTTCTAGAGCTGCTTTACACTAAATTTTATATTGTAATACATAACTGTTTTGATGCCTTATCCTGCATGGGATCGTTAAGTGGGTTTTGTTGGGCCCGTCATTTTTCGTACATGGACTTTTGGTACTCACCTTCTGGGGTTCATTGGTCATTTTACATGTGTACTTTTTACGCTTTGTCGCTTCCCTACATAGGGATGACAATGGGTTCTAGTCACATTTGTTCTATTTTCATTTGTTTCTTATGGGTTTTATTCACATTTTTGTGCTTAGTGTACTTTTGCCTATACGGGCTACCTACGGTTTCTACCCTCACACAGGGCATCGTTGTATGGGTGTTTGTCCCATTTCACCATAGCTAACTATCCCTATGTCTGGGGTTTGGTTATGGGTACTGTCCCATTTACAGTAGTTAACCTCCCTTACGTCTCGGGGTAGGTCATGGGTCTGTCCCATCTGTCACCCTATTGTTAACCTCACATAGGGTGTGTCTGTTTGGGGTCAGTCCCATTCACATTAACTTACGCCCTTTTGTCAGGGTTTGGTCATGGGTTTTATCCCATTTTCTATTACTCTTCTACCCTCACACAGGGTGTGTTTCATGGGTTATAGTCCCATTACAACATATCACTACATGTGACCTCTACACGGGGTTGTCCTTTCTCGGGCTTTCATATTATGGGTCTCTGTCCCATTTGCTGTTATCTTCTCGAATGGTTATTCTTATAATGTTTCATGTCGATTTTAAAACGCAACGTCATACTCATATTATTATATTGTAAATTTGAAAATGGGGGAGGATGAGTTATACTCTTTGTATTGCTTCTCATCTTCTCTGTTTTCTCTCTTGTCCAGTCCTCCTCATGATGTCACACATTTCTGTTCATCCTTGGTATCTGGACTACTTTAGTCGTTAGTCTTCCTCGTCCCCAGCCTTTCCCTCTTTGAGCTTCATTCTTTTTCTTCCTTGTTCAAGAGGAGATCATTCCCTCTCTTCTTCGTGTGTCTCGGTGTTAGTCTTGTGCTCTGTACGCGTCGTGCCTTGTCCTTATTTCCTTGCCTGTCTGCCTGGCCAGTGGGTGTGTTTGGGGGTAGTCTCTGGTACGACTATGTCCTTTTACTTTCTTGTTGTTTCTTACTACTTATTACGGTTCTCCTTGTTGGAGAGGATGGGTTATTTCTATTTGTGTCTCTCACCCTTTGCTTCCTCTTTGCTTTCCAACACCCTTCTCTTCGCTCGTTCTTTTCTGTCCTTTTCTTGTCTTTACCTCCTCTGTTGCATTTGCATTCCTTTCAGCTCTTTCCTTTCTGGGTTCTTATTGTCTCATCACTTTTAGGTATAGGACTAAATCTTCAGTTTTATAAGAAATGGGGATATGTACTATCCTACTCATGTTCTTGTCATGCCCTTTACTCCCCCTGCTCAGCCAGTGTGTTTGTGTGTCCTGCTCGGAATGTTGGAGTGATGATGCGATTGGAATGTTGGGTGCCTGAGAGGTTTGGAGTGACAGTTGAGAATGGGCTGAGCAGCTAGCAGGCTACTCCTGGTGCGGCTGCTTCACAGAGCTTTACTACTTGCTCTTGAGAACATAACTACTTGTTGTACTTTGAACTATCTTCAATAAAGCTTCCTGAATTTTATCCTACCTGCCTGGACCTCGTTACTACACACTGCTTGGCACGGAGTTCAGTGGGTTGACACGTTGCGGCAGCACATTCCCTTTCCTGACTGCCCTCGGCCGGCATGTGCTGTGAGACACTCCTGCGTCTACGAACACCAGCCTTGCCTCTAGTGCTCCAGTGCAGGCTCCATTTCACCAGTTACAAGTGGGGGCGGCACTGCTGGCAGTCACAGTGGTAATGAGGCTAATGGTGCTAGTAACAGTGGTGGCAAAGGGGATGGTGGTGATAGCTGCGATGACTGTGGCAATGGTGATACTGGGGGTGGTAATGGTACTTGTGATAAGGTGGTCGTAATTGTGATGTAATATTGGTGGTAATGGTGGTGGCAATGGTAATGGTGGTAACAGGGGTGTTGGTTATGGTGGTAATGGTAGTGGTAGTAGTTATGGTGATGGTAGTGGGAATGCTGTTGGTGTTAATAGTGCTGGTAAAATTGGTGGTAGTAATGGTAGTGATGGTAACAATGGTGGTAGTCGTGAGAAGGGAAGTGGTAAGGGTGGTGGTAATTCCAGTAGTGATTATGTTAGTGATAGAACTCGTGGTAATGCTGGTGGTATTGGTGGTGGTGGTAAAGGTACTGTTAGTACTGGTGATAATGGTGGTGGTAGTACTGGTGGTATTGGTGGTAGTACTGGTGGTCATGGTGGTGGTAGTACTGGTGGTAATGGTGGTGGTAACTCTGTTACTGGTGGTATCAGGTGTGTTAGTACTGGTGGCAATGGTGGTGGTATTACTGGTGGTATCGGTGGTGTTAGTACTGGTGGCAATGGTGGTGGTAGTACTGGTGGTAGCGGTGGTGTTAGTACTAATGGCAATGGTGGTGGTAGCACTGGTGGTAGCGGTGGTGTTAGTACTGGTGGCAATGGTGGTGGGAGTACTGGTGGTAATGGTGGTGGTAACTCTGTTAGTGGAAATGGTGATGTAGTACTGGTGGTGGTAGTGCTGATGGTATTGGAGGTGGTAGTACTTGTGATGATGTAGTGGTAATGCTGTTAGTGGCAATATTGGTGGTAGTGATGGTAATAGAGGGGGTAGCCCTAATAAGGGAAGTGGTAATGGTGGTGATAGTACTGGTGGTATTGGTGGTGTTAGTGCTGGTGGTATTGTGGTAATACTGGTAGTCATGGTGGTAATTTTGTTAGTGGAATTGGTGGTGGGATTACTGGCGGTAATGGTAGTACTGGTGTAATGCTGGTGGCAATTCTGTTAGTGGCAATGGTGGTAGTATTACTGGTGGTAGCGGTGGTGTTAGTACTGGTGCAATGGTGGTGGTAACTCTGTTAGTGGAAATGGTGGTGGTAGTGCTGATGGTATTGGCAGTGGTAGTACTTGTGATGATGGTAGTGGTAATGCTGTTAGTAGCAATATTGGTGGTAGTGATGGTAATAGAGGGGGTAGTCCTAATAAGGGAAGTGGTAATGGTGGTGATAGTACTGGTGGTATTGGTGGTGGTAGTGCTGATGGTATTGTGGTAATACTGGTAGTAATGGTGGTAATTTTGTTAGTGGCATTGGTGGTGGGATTACTGGCGGTTGTGGTAGTACTGGTGTAATGCTGGTGGCAATTCTGTTAGTGGCAATGGTAGTGGTAGTACTAGTGGTAGCGGGGGTGGTAATTCTGTTAGTGGCAAGGATGGTGGCAGTACTGGTGGTGGTGGTATTACAGGTGGTAGCGTTGGTGTTAGTACTGGTGCAATGGTGCTGTTAGTACTGGTGGCAATGGTGGTGGTAGTACTGGTGGTGTGGTGGTGGTATTACTGGTGGTAGCGGTAGTGTAAGTACTGGTGGCAATGGTGGTGGTAGCACTGGTGGAGACAAGGGCCTGCCCCGGCTACAGGTTTACAGGGAGGAGATGGTGTGTCCGAGCTCTCCACGTCCTGCTGTTAGTGCACACTCTCGTGTGCAGATATCCGGAGGGTGCAACACATTCCGATGTGTGGTTGCCACGTGAGCAGACTTTCCTTGCTTCACCATGAGCCATAAGAGAGCTTGGTGGGTTGGCGCGACTGCATGCAGCCAGGACACCACCCCGGGCTCTCTAGGAGTTGCCTCAGTGCTCGAGAGAGTCATGGTAAATAGTACTGACAGGCACCTGTCCACGAGGAGCTCTGCCGGCTTCTTCACCTGAGCACTGTGTGATTCAAGGCATCTCCCAAACAATGAGAGGCTTTAGTGCAGTTTTAAATGTCGCCATGACAACGTTACAAACGTGGTCTAATTACTGCATCAAGAATCTTTAAATTTATCTGATCCCAGGATCCCAGCTTCCTGGAAATGAATGCCACATCCTCGCTCATTGAAGAAAGCGGAAGTTGCTCTGATTGGCTGAACCTTCTCTGTTATCTGGCTTTGCATAGCTGAGAGGGTTGCTATGATAAAAGATAATCATTACTCCTTGACTCGCCTCTTATCTTATAGTACATTTTCCTTCCTATCTGTCTAGCTTTTTGTGTTTCTTAAGTTTAGATTTAAAAATGTTTTTGCATTTTTTCTACTTCATTTATTGTTAGCTAAGATGTCTCTGAATATTTATAAGGAACATATATGCCTGTGGAGCATAGTCTGTTTACCCTCTCTTCCAATGGCTCATTTTATCCTTTATCTCCCCCAACTCTGCTTTGTGAAAACTGTTTCTTTTTCTAAAAGCGCTCCACAAGAGTGCATGTGTTTCCCCCTGTCTCGGTTTTCCCACCTCTCCCAGCACATTTCTTTCAAAAGCATTCCATAAGAGCCCATGCGTTTTTACCATTCAGCTTCTCTCAACACATTTCTTTTCATAAGATTATAAAAATGTAATTTTCCACAACTTTGTCCTTGAAGGTTAAGTATGCGTTCACTTGCCCTTTCAACTGCTTCCTCATGCACTCTAACTTCATCTCCTGCTCTCTCGTTTGTTTGCTTCCACCCCCTCCACATTGCTCGTCTCTGTTTCCTTGCCCCTTTCACCCTCCTGTTGCTTTTCCCACCTGCGCCCTCGTGTTGCTTCCCCCTCTCACCCCAGTGTTCCTTCTGCCCGCCTCCGTCTTGATCCCCTACCACCCTGTTCCTTCCCTGCCCTCTGTGATAACACCCTCTCTGTTGCTTCCCCACCTGCGTTCTTTCCTCCGTCCTGCATTACTTCTCCCCACCAACTTGTGCTGCTATATTTTTCGTTTACCCAACCAACTTAAATTGGAAAAAAAGAACAAGCATTTGCAATGCAATAGGTCTCACATTTGCGAGACTTAGAGCTGTTGGTGTTATAAATATGAAAGCGCTTTGTTTCAGAACAGGGCCCGTGTACATAAAAGTTATGCACGCGGCAGGCTGTGAAGCGGGAACCATGGTAGTTATAAAAAAACATAAAAGCGTGTGCCATGCTAAATATAAAACGCGGCGCCCGTTTACATAAAAGTTATGCGCATGCAAAGAAAAATGAAAGTGGGCGCTGTGCTAAAACATGAATTGTGGTGCCCGTGTACATTCAAGTTATTCGTGCAGTGGTGATAAAATAAAAAGCGCAGGGTCCTAGGAACAGGCACTCACACCACACAGTAACACTAGCAGGAAATAAAGGAAGTAGTCCCCAAAGGAACATATAAACACCTACAAGCGTAAGGAAAGTGTAGTTGGCTGGTGCTCCTGAGCTAAAAATTCTAGTGATGTATCCGGAGTGCCAACCAATCAGGAGCCAGGAAATAAAAGCGATGCAGGAGTGAACCAATTGCAAGCAGCAGGTGGGATTACACTCTTTATAGCGAGTACACCAGGTCTTGTAGATAGTGCATGCGCGCTGCCTAAGGTCCACCTAAAAATGTAGCACAAAAGCATTTTTGTAGGCGGTAATAACACAGAGGACTCAGTGGGGAGAAACCACTTGAAGGGTGCAGGTGGGAAATGAAGTATATCAGGTGACGCAACACTGAGGGTGGGGGCAGAAACAACACGGAAGGCACAGGCGGGGAGGTAAGATGGAGGGGGGTAGGAAGCAGCATGTGCGAGAAAGAGAAATGGGGAGCTTTTAACAGAAGTACATGTGGGCGAGGCTTAGCATCTTGGTGGGAACTTACAAACATCGAATCTATGAATTTCGAATCTGGAAGAACATCCCCATATTATACATCTGGACCGCGCCAAAGCTGCGGCATCTTAGGAAAGAGCTGAAGATTGAGGGGCAGATTTACAAGGCCCTTGCGCCACTTTTGCGTCACTTTTAACATGAGGAAAGTGACGCAAAAGTGGTGCAAGGGGCTTGTAAATCTGCCCCTGAATTTTTAAGAACACTACATGGCAATGCAGTAACCGTCCACAACCCAGCCACCTCTCCTGTCACCTGTTCATGTTATGCCATCTTTCACCATGCACGGCGCGCCGCTGACTTTTGGGTAAGTTGGCACTACAGGGACACCATGACAGCTTTTGGTGAGAGATACCATATCCAACAGCATTAAATGCCCCACTCTTGCACGAATGATTGAACATGAGGGGGCTTATTTACCAGGCCCCTGCGCCACTTTTGCGTCATTTTTAACATGGGAAAAGTGATGCAAAAGTGGCGCAAGGGGCTTGTAAATCTGCCTCGAGGTGCTTGTTGCTCAAGTTTAAGGATGGGCAAAGCACTACGCTACGCTTGCGTAGTTTGCGAAGTTTGCGCTACTTCGCACTACGCGAATTGCACGTAGCACAGTGCAAACACGCGTAGCGTAGTGCAGCGGTCATTTTTTGCTTGCTCGCGGTCCTCAACGTCAAGTTGGCGACCGCGAGCAAGCAAAATGACATCCCGGCGAGACTTTTTCCTCGTTCGCGATCAGCAACATCAAGTTGCCGATCGCGAGCGTGGAAAATAAACCTCCCGGTGAGATTCTCATTGCGAGTGGTGGCGTATGCTCGCGACCGCTCGCGATGAGAAACTACCAGTCCGCGTTGAGAAAGCTGCCGCTCGAGTAAAAATCTACTCGAGCGGCAGTAAAAGACAGCTCGCACTGTGCAAGATGGACGCGCTCACTCACCAGCAGCCACTGCCGTGAGGGGAACGGCTCTGCCCCAGCTCTTCTTCTTCCTTGCCAGCCGTGAGGGGAACGGCTTTCCCTCAGTCTCTTCTTTCCTCCTGCCAGCCGTGAGGGGAACGGCGCTAGCGGACCACGAATCCCAGCAGGCGCAGGGAAGGACGCCCGCTGTCATCATCACCGCGGCGCCAGGTGCGCAATAAGTTGAGGCCCGGCCCTCCGCAGCGCGGGACGCGCTCACTCACCAGCAGCCACTGCCGTGAGGGGAACGGCTCTGCCCCAGCTCTTCTTCTTCCTTGCCAGCTGTGAGGGGAACGGCTTTCCCTCAGTCTCTTCTTTCCTCCTGCCAGCCGTGAGGGGAACGGCGCTAGCGGACCACGAATCCCAGCAGGCGCAGGGAAGGACGCCCGCTGTCATCATCACCGCGGTGCCAGGTGGCGCAATAAGTTGAGGCCCGGCCCTCCGCAGCGCGGGACGCGCTCACTCACCAGCAGCCACTGCCGTGAGGGGAACGGCTCTGCCCCAGCTCTTCTTCTTCCTTGCCAGCCGTGAGGGGAACGGCTTTCCCTCAGTCTCTTCTTTCCTCCTGCCAGCCGTGAGGGGAACGGCGCTAGCGGACCACGAATCCCAGCAGGCGCAGGGAAGGACGCCCGCTGTCATCATCACCGCGGCGCCAGGTGGCGCAATAAGTTGAGGCCCGGCCCTCCGCAGCGCGGGACGCGCGCGGGCAGCGCCCGGGCAAAGCCCGGGCCAAGGGCGGGCCCGTCCTTGCCCGTCAGTGTCCGACTGAGGGCGGGCTGGGCCATTGCTCTTTCATTGGCGGTATTGAACCAGGTGAGCACTGCCCCTTGATCACCTGTATCCCGGCTGCTTAAATTTCTAAATATGGGGAAGAGAACTGATACAATACCCTCCCGCCCAGTTATTACAAGTATAGACAGTATGTTGGAAAGGGCGGTGAATATAGTCTCTAACGAGATTGATTTAACAGAGAGGAGACTATCCCTTGGCATTGATGCTTTGCATGATGGTCCTATGTTAGGGCCTGAATTGGCTGATACAGTTGGCTCTCTCCTGCCCAGTAGTGCTCGGAATGCTCATCCGTTGAGCTTATCAACTTCTGCCACCGGTTCTATGTCTGGACATGAAGCAATTTTGACACAGAGCCCAAAGGCTATCAGTACTATTACTGATCAGGATTCTCCCTTGACCTGTGTTATAGAGTGTGCGGGTGCAAAGAGGAAGAGGAAAATAGAAAAGCCCGCCCCTTTGAAGAGAAAACAACCACCTCGCACCGGTTCCACTCGTTCTGCTATGAGCACCTGGCTACATAAACCTTCACAGACTCAGTCTTCGAATCCTGAATCTGTTATCTCCCCTTACCATGAAGAACTAAGGAACTCTGTTGGCACTCAGACGAGTATTGTATTGCCCTCTTCTCCATATAACGGCTTGGGAGAGACTTTTATTGACACTGTTATTAATAGCATTTTTGGGCAAATTAAAGATCTGATTGATTCCAATTTCTGTGCTTTGTGGAAACGGCTCGATAGGCTGGATACTCTGTCAAATAAATTATGCTCCCAACTCAAGAATGTTAAACCTGCTCTAGTAGAGGGGGTGGAATCAAGACTGATAGTGGCTGATACTGTCCCTCAGTTACATGTCCCTGCTCCACTAGCCTCACTGCTACTACCACCTGGGACATGTCCCACTTGTGAGAAGGTAACAGGGTGCCCCATAGCAAAGGATATTGTTACACCAGGGAATATACCTGACACTGTAGGTTTAAATATTTTGCCAGTTACAACTTTACACACACAACCTGATTTTAGTAGCACTATGTGTGCCACGACAGAGAGTTCAAACACAAGGGATCTTAATATACATGGGGGGATTTTACCCCAAGTAAACAATATAGATACTCAAGCCAGTAAAGATATATTGAACCTTCCACCTGCATCCTGTCCATTTGTCTGCGTATTTGCAGGTGTACCTCCACTAAAGAAAAATCAAATTGAGACATGGTACCAACTTCGCAATAAGTGCGTTGATTGGTTAGCCAAACATAAGGGGTATAAGGTGGCTGATGCAAATAATATTATCATGGTACGAAGGGTAAGCTGGGTTGGGCCCTCTGTTAAAAATATCGAGGGGGACTGTATCGTTGTTAATTTTCGTAACCCTGCATTGGTGAAATCCCTATTAAAGGTTCAGGAAGATACAGGTATGGGGCCCAGCAATATCTTTTTGCTCCCATTGGGATATTTTTATAAACCTATTTTTAGCTCACAAATGAATGCTGGTGCCTCTCTATCGAGGCATAATAGGTTTTTGCCTCTGTCCTCTTTAGACACTCAAGATTGACTTGTACCCGCCCAGCCACCTATTGAAACTAATAGTTCAATTGATGAATGCCCTTTGGTAGGACACTTAAATCCAACTAGGTCTGGCATCAACTCTAAACTGAGTATACTTAGTTGGAATGTTGCCGGTCTGGCATCCAAAATGAATTTACCAGACTGGATCGAAATAGTTAAAAATCAGGACATCATAATGATGCAAGAAACCTGGGCCACTCGGGATTTCTACTTAGAAGGGTTCCAGTGTTTTAATAATGTTGTCCCGGTCCCCAAGGTAGGGCGACCATCTGGTGGGCTCTCGATTTGGGTGAATATTTTAACGGGTGGCAATGTGAATGTTTTAGATACAAGAAATGATAACATACAGGCTTTGATTTTTACGAGGGGTATTTCCATATGTTTAATTAACTTTTACAACAATGATTTTTACTCGGTGCCAAATATCATGTTTAATAATTTGTTTAATTTTATTTTAACTCTACAAACCTTAAGGTTTTTACTAATGTTGTCGGTATTTGTGTGGGGGGAGATTTTAATGCAAGGATTCCAATGAGTAATAATATACCAATATTTCCGACCACTTGTTTGTCTCGGTGTACGAGGGGTATAGAACTATCTGATTATTTATGTAATTATAATCTAATTAATACTATGGATATTGCTGCTATCCCCGATAAAGATAATCGTATTGAACCAACATATAGAGGCAGGGGTTGTGCATCCACTATCGATTATGTTTTTATCTCCTCAATCTTAGAAGATAGTTTGTTAAGTGCAGAGGTTATACCGACCCATCATGGAGACCACAACCCCATTAAAATATTATTGGAAATTGCCCCCAAATCTGTAAACATTAAGGAGTGTGGTGCTAGGAATCTGTTACCCTCTACAGATAATTTGAGACTAGTTTGGCGAGGAATTGATATCAACAAGTTATTTGATAATATGTTAACTGCCTTCTCGCCACTTGTCGACACCTGCCTGTCGTTTAAGGATCAAAATCCCGATGTGATTGGTGCATTCACTCAATTGTGTGCGGGCACAAAATGGTTGTTGTCAAGGCCTATTACGAAAGTTAGAACGGGACCGAGATGGTTTAATAAAGACTGCTCCTTAGCAAATAGGAAGCTTCGTAAGGCACTGTCAATGACCCCTAGAGATCGGGTACTTGTTAAAACCTTGAGGCTCCATTATAAGACAGTAACTACACAAAGGAAAGATGAAATCCTAAAAAATCACTGGGAGAGCTTAGCATGCAGTGCATCCTTAAAAAAGGGAAATGGTTTTTGGGCGGCAGTTAAAAACATTAGGACATTAGGACATCCCCTAACTGCTATTAGTTGTAATATAACCAGCGACTTATGGGTGGCCCATTTCTCTAAAATCTACTCGGCCCCAATTGGTACAGAGGACTTATATGAATATTATGCGCCTACCCCAATAGATATAACTCTGTTGGAAGTGGAGGATGCAATACAACAAAGTCTGGGTAACAAAGCGCCGGGCCCTGATGGGCTGCCCATCGATCTTATTAAAAATAACCCAGATTTTTGGGCACCTCTTTTATTGAACGTTTTTAATAACTTAACCTATGATACAATCCCGAGCACGTGGTCCATGAGTATTATCGTACCGATTTTTAAAAAGGGCGATCGCTCTAACCCCAGTTGTTACAGACCTATCTCCCTCATCGACAATACCCTGAAAATCCTGGGAAGGATTCTCTATAATAAGATAAGGTCCTGGGCTGAGGGCGACAATATTTTAAGGCCGTGTCAACTGGGGTTTAGAAGTAAAGTAGGTACAGTAGAACAGTGTCTGAACTTAAATTTGATTATTGGCAAGTACACTGTCGCAAAAAAATCTCCCATATATCTCTGGCCTCATGGACCTCACCTCTGCGTTTGACCTCGTTAACAGGTCACGCTTATGGTCTATTCTTTTAAAACAAGGCTTGGATGAAGTTTTAGTTCATTTTTTAGCATATTTGCACAGAGATTTGCATGCGCGTGTGAGGATTAGTCAGGATGGGGACGTATCAAGTGATATTAAAATTGATAGAGGTGTCAGACAGGGGTGCGTTCTGGCACCCCTTCTTTTTATTCTGTACATTAATGATTTGCATGACTCACTAGTAAGACTTACCCACGACGTACCGAGTATAAATGGCAACACACTGCCTGCTCTATTGTATGCCGATGATGCTGTTTTAATGGCATGCACCCCGAATGCTTTACGCATCTTAGTACGAGGTTTTGTAGATTTTATGGCTGTTTTAGATTTAAGGACTAATTTTAAAAAATCATTTTTAATGGCATGCGGCCCTAAAAAGCGCCCCATTAATAAAATTATTGTTGACTCAGAAAGTTTACAAAGCACTTGCACTTTTTCTTATCTTGGGTTACTTTACGCTACAAATGGCTCATGGTCTGAACATGTGGCACACAGCAGAAGTAAACTGTCAAGAAGCATTAATACACTTCTGGGATTACCCCAACCCAAAAGGTCTGAAACCGCCCTAGCTTTTAAGAAAATTTTTAAACTGCAGTGTGCTCCCATTGCAACCTATGGAGCAGAAATCTGGGGCTTCACCAAATGTAGTAGTATCCAATCGGAAGAAAATAGATTATGTAGAAAACTCTTGGGAGCACCGATTGCTTCATCGGTATATGTGTGCCACAAAGAATTGAACTTGCCCTACATCGAAGACTACATTAGGGCTCGTCCGGCACTGTTCTGGGTTGCAATTTGGAAAAACACTGCGGCAACCCTCACTAGAGATATAATAACGGATTGCCTTAGATGTGAGAGGGGCGGGGATATACCATGGCTTGCTGCTGTAAAAGAGAGCCTAAAAGGCGTAAATTATCTACGCATCTTTTTAAATCCAATTCAATCCGAGCTAATTAATAAAAAAGCAATACAAGAAGCACTGTACAAAAAATATAGCGATGAAAGGCACCTGAGAGAGACCAAAAAAACCTCAGTTGTAAGGTATATGTCCATAGAGAATTGTTCTTATTTGCCTGCTAGATATCTTTTAAAACCCCTAGGATATTGGGAAAGAGGGTTGTTATTTCGTCTACGAGCAGGCACTATGAAATATTTATTATGTTTCCCTTTGGGCTACAATACCGATCTTGATGCATTGCCTTGTCCATGTAACGCACACAGTAATCAAACAATGTTGCATTTTTTATTCTTTTGCGGTTTTTATTTTAAATTTGCAAAAGGATTTTTGATACCTTTTTTTAAATCACGTGATATTTTCCGACTTCAGGTTAGCCTACACGGAAGTGCTCAAATTGGCGGATGATGAATTAATTTTCCGTGTCGGATCATTCCTGAAGTCGGCCGTACGGTCACGTAGAACTATGTGTGCCCAATGAAGGTCGTTAGAAATGTATTTTATTGTATTGATATTTAAACTCTACCATTGATTGTTAATATATGATATATCATGTTATTTATGACCTATTTTAGTCATTGCTATTAATGTATTGTATCTTTTGTCATGAATATGTTGCCATCTATGAATTGTTTTATTGTGCTTTTATGGATATTTTTATATTCGAATAAAGATATTTTGATTGATTGATTGACTGTGCAAGATGCCGTTTTCAATGATTGCACAGTGCGGACAAGCATCCGGCACTGTGCAATCATCGCGAACAGCGCACTACGCAGTTCGCGTAGTGCTACGCGTAGATCGCGTAGTGCGAAGTGCACTTCGCGTAGCGCTACTTCGCGATCTACGCCCACCCTTATTCAAGTTTCGGTTTCACTTAGCTCTGACCAGGCACATGAGAGGCCACACAGCAAGCGTAACTTGATGCTCAGCACAGACCTGTGCACGCTTCAGAAATATAACCCCTCGGTCACTGAGGTGCTCTAAAGAGAGGAAAGTCTGGTCTGATTATGAAAGGGAGTATGTGTAAAGCCTGGCACCTGGCACCTACACACACACACACACACACACACACACACTCACACTCACTCTCACTCTCACTCTCACTCTCACTCTCACTCTCACTCTCACACTCACACTCACACTCACACTCACTCTCGATGCTACATCTCTTCATGGCCCAACACAGGCTAAGGAGAAGATTGAGAAAACTTAAAAGATGTCACAAGGAACAGACTGCAGAAAATCCCTCTGAGGCTAAGACGCTGTATGGACCCAAGCAGGGACGGAATGGCCAAAGTGGGCCGGAAGGGTGGGGGACGTTTTTAGGTCTCGCATGCGCTGCATAGGAAAAAGACCTTTTGAAATCGATCCGGTTTTGCAGGCAAAAACGTGCACGCGTTGCATTGCTTTCAATGGCAACGCGTGCACGTTTGGCGATTCCCTTGCGGGAGCGAGCTTTGGCGCCATGTGTTAGCAATTATTGCTCCTGGCGCTGCTCGCTCCCGCAAGGGAAACGCTTTCACTTTTGCCACCATTTGTGTTTTTTTTAAACTTTTAGCGTGAGGCGCGCACGCTTGTTTATATAGCGCTTGTTTGTAAAAGAAATGAAAATAAACTGAAGTGTCAGCACAGTCCAACTTGTGAATTAAATGCGCCCATGTAGAGTCAGATAATAACCTCAAGACATTATTTCACGAAGGGCTTTCTCAAAGTGTCGGCAATCCAGTTTTTTTTTTCCGTTTTTGAATGGGAAAGGCTTTGTCATTTCCTGGCACCAGTTCAATATTGATCTGAAAACCTCAGCTCGCTCTCTGCATGATGAGATAATATTACAACTGCAGTCCGTCCTAATGGGCACCCTTGCATACCGAACCCAATGACAACATCTGCTGGCTTTTGCTGGGCTATCTGAAGGATGCACATGCCCCACTGCGCAGCGCTACAGCACAGCATCTTTGCCCCCAGCCTTCACTTCATGCTTAATACACAGGTACACGTGTGCAAGGAGAGCTTAGACCACGGGTACTCATAGTACGGCCCGCGGGCCGCCAGCGGCCCGGCAAGCCTTCCTTGGCGGCCCTCGGACCTTGCAGATGGATATCCTACCTGTGTTTTTTCTTTTTTTTTGTTAAGTGTCAGCAAACACCGCCGGTTGCAGCAGCGCTCTATGGGGGCCGTGCGATTCTTTAACAGACTATTCACTTGTTAATGAGGCTTTGTTGTATTTCACCTCTTCTTAGCGCCCCTGAGAGAGGGAGAGAGGGAGGGAGAGGGAGGGAGAGAGAGGGAGGGAGACGGAGAGGGAGACAGAGAGGGAGGGAGAGAGAGGGAGGGAGAGGGAGGGAGAGGGAGGGAGACGGAGAGGAGGGAGAGGGAGGGAGACGGAGAGGGAGGGAGACGGAGAGGGAGGGAGAGGGAGGGAGAGAGGGAGAGAGAGGGAGACGGAGAGGGAGGGAGAGGGAGGGAGAGAGAGGGAGGGAGACGGAGAGGGAGAGGGAGGGAGAGGGAGAGAGAGGGAGAGAGAGGGAGGGAGATGGAGAGGGAGGGAGAGGGAGGGAGAGGGAGGGGGAGGGAGAGGGCGGGAGAGGGAGGGAGGGAGACAGAGCTAGAGAGAGATGTGTGTATGCCGGGTCTGGTGGCTCAGTGGACGAAGGCGTCCGCTGCAGGGGCCTGTGTTCAACCTCATGGTCATAGTTTTTTTTTTTGCTCTAGCCCCGCCCCCCTCCCCCACTGACCCCGCCCCCACCGGTGCGGCCCTCGGCCACAAACCACACTGTAAATTTGGCCCCCGAGAGAATGTTTGTGAGTACCCATGGCTTAGACTAATGTAGCTGAAATCAGTCAGCATTAGTTACGGCACTCTGATGAGAATGCAATGCAAACAAGCCTTGGCAAATCAGATTGGTCTCGCACTCGAGACTCACTTTGCCACTGCTCTTTGACAACTGTTCAGTTTCAGGGAAAAGGGGGGACAATTTTATTGTGTTTTCAGAACGGCATCGGCAAGAAAAGAAAACGAAAACAGCACGAAAATGTATACAAATACGTGTGCCATACGTAAGCATGTGTATGCGTCATAACTCTATGACGGCTCCAGCGTGATGACGCATACTCATGCATGCATCACCACGCATGCACACAAATGCGCCATGACACTATGCTGGGGTTTCTTTTCTTGTCAATTTACTATTCAAAGATGGCAGATGCCAATCTTGGGTCTGTAACTTCACCTAAAAAAAAAAAAAAAGTGGACGAAAGGGCCTTATTTAGAAAGAAGTGGCCCAGCAACAAATATAAGTTGATGGGCTCTCCACATAAAATACATAATGAAAAGAATGCAAAGGTGGATGGCTCTAAGGGCAACGGAGGAGCATGTGGGCGTGGAGGACAGCAAGTAAACACTGCTGAGTGACAGGAATAACAGGGAGGGTTGAGGAAGCAACTATGGAGCGAGGTTGGGGTAGATATGAATAAATGAAACACGCAGAAAGGGATGACTGTTGCGAGCCTGCATATAAAATACACACTTCCATCATCCCCATTTTAAGGATGAATTAATTGACTTCAACACCTTTCTGTCTTTCTCACAAGTCCCTCCCTTCCAATAACTCGCTGTGCACTCCCTCATTTGCTGCCTTTCTTTTGTTTTCACCCACCATAGGCCCTTCCATTCATTTCCTCCCTTTCTCCCATTCTTTCTTCCCCTCTTTAAATTCCACACTCTTTCCCTGTAATCTCACATCTTCCCTTCGATACTGCCTTCGGCTCTCTTCCCTCCTCTCCTGTCTCTGATTGTCACTCCTTTCTCCTCTTCCTACTGTATCACTCTTCCTCAATAGTGACTTTCTTCTATAGGCTTTTTAGCCCTGCATGTAATGTGCAGCAGTCCGCCAGGAGGAAGTGACGCACGTACAAAAGTGCTGTTTACATTGTGGCTATAATATATTATGACTTTATACAATGTTTTGCCCTTTGTCTCCTTTTTGCCTAGCCGGCCCCCTGCCCCCATACTCTGGCCCAGCACCCTGTCTCACCCTTTCATTATATAAACCGATTTGCACTCCATTCGTTGCGTTATAGCTCGGGCCGCGATGTATGAATCTCATAACTTAATACATATAATAGGAGTGGACCGTAAAACTGTAACTATACCTTGCTGAACGCCTCGAGCTGTTAGCTGCTGGTGAATCGATCAGGGAAATTTATTTGCTTATTTTTTGCAAGGTCCCTTAACATGTGTCAACTTTTTAGGAAAACTGATGGGAGATTAAGTAAAGACTGGTTAAACTCCAGAATTCCGTTTGAGTGACTATTATATATGTGATTGGCTTTACGCATGCTTTATGTCAAACAAGCATTGGCAGATCCAAGAGGCCTTGCCTTTTAGATCTACTGGCTTTGCCAATACCTTTTAGCCATGCCGCACAGCATCCCCAATTCTGTGCAGCATGGATAAATAAACAAGCATTGGCATAGCCAATAGGTCTCGCTTTTGGGACCATATAAGTATTTAGTTTTGCAGCACAATATCCTTGGTGCAACAACATCAGCTGTTGCATGGCTAAACCTTGTACCTTATAAGTGTTTAGCCATGCAACAGTTGATGTTGTTGCACCAAGGATATTGTGCTGAAGTTATCCAGCACAATATCCTTAGTGCAACAACATCAAGTGTTGCATGGCTAAACACATATAAGGTCCCAAAGGCGAGACCTATTGGCTATGCCAATGCTTGTTTGAGCTGTGGGGGCTGGTTTTGTTACAGGGGGTCGGTTTTGCAGCTGTGCCAAAGCGGCAGCAGTGCTTCCCACTTGCACCCCCCCACACCCCGCGCTCCAGCTGAATTGCCAAGCCTGGTTTGTGTTCTCAGTCCAGCCAGGACCCAAGAGGCAACCATTCAAAAACATTCAAGAAGGGAAGTGCTGGTGGGGTTCGTATCATATTACTGTGTGAAGGGCTGCAAAGGGCACATATCAGAGCCATGCACACAGCATGTTTTCACTTCATTTCTCTCTTCAGCTTTGCATCTATTTTTTCATTCAGAAGCTCTTGGTAGTGGACTTTGTTAAACTATTTCCTTGTTCGGGACATCGAAAGGTGCACTTTTCCTCAAGGTCCCCATTAATGCCGAAAGCACACTTACGGTCTTTAAACCGAGCCAGTTCATTAAAAAGAGGGGAGGGGCACGCACATGCAATGTTTGTGATAGTTTTACCATTGTGATCTCAGTGGTGCATTAGATGCCTCGGTGTATGTTTGGCCGCATGTTGTCTACCTTGACCTGCAAAACATGATGCACGTGGATAGACTGCATGCTAGGTGTGGATGTAAAGTCAAGGGCTTCCTTCACAAACCAAAAATTCAGACCTGTGAGTTCTGTTTAAAAGGTAAATAAAAAAAGTGGTGAAATGAGCATGGAGTTTGATGAAGCCCCGCCCAAATGGTTCATTCACTGCCTCGAGCGCGTTTTGCAGACGGCGTCACTGTGACCTTGCAGTTTCAATTTAATGATCTCTTGAATTCACCAAAGACGTGAATGAGTGGACATTCCGTTAAACTTCTGTCTTGTGCTGCTTTGTTCACACATTCAGTGTATGCTGCACGTTCGGGGAGCAGAGTTTACAGGACAGGAGGCGGAGACTGGCAAGGGGGGGTGTCTCAAGGTTAAGCGGCAGCCACAGTTGGTGCAGGGGCACTGCTGGAGATCGCATTGTGCACCCACCATCCCTGCGATTGCCTGAAGTGAGACAAGCACTGCTTGCTCTTCCGGTGTCAGGCACAATACAAACCGCTAAACTCTCGGAGCAACTATGGAACTGGCAGAAATGTGATGCAGTGAAAAATATATAGGACATGCCGGAGGTACTTGTACAATGCAGAGTCGTAACACAGATTAAAGAGGTAAGAGCTTTGGTACTCACGGCTCTGACAACGGAAAAGTGCTCAAGTGAAAACACAATGGTTGCACTAAATATGTAACTACGTAGTAAGAGCTTCTGGGGAACTCCTGGTCTAGTAAATGGAAATTGTTTAAGTGAGAAACATGTCTGTTTGGACCTCCCGAAGTAGTGGTGGCAGTACTTGCTGTGAAAAGCTCCTGCATAGCGAGAAGGAGTCGTTGTCACAACAGGGGAAGGAGGGAAAGGGAGGGAAGATATAATAAAATACAGGTAGGAAAAAATAATTGAGAATTGAGTGCGCTGTCTAAAAAAAAGGGTTGGGTGGCGCACAAACAGCAGTTTTGTGCACGGTCAGGGAAAAAAGATTTTGACAAACGGGCATCTGCTTCAAGACTGCCGAACCCACGGGGTGCAAGAAAAAAACCTGAACACTCATGTCTGAGGAGAAGGGCAGCAGAAGAAAAAGAGTTCTTCCAAACAACAGATAGCGAATGCCAGCATAAGAAAACTGTACTTGGCCAGTGCTCCTCAGCCATGAACGGAAGTGAGGTATTGGCTGCGCGACAAGTAAGGAGGCAGCAAAGAAGAGCGATGCTGAAGTGAACCTCTCGTACGCAGCAGGTGGAACTAAAGTCCTTTTAGTAAATTCAAAGGTCTTGCAGACAGCGCATGCGCGCTGCCTTGGCTCGACATAAAAATAAATGCTCGGGCCGATTTGCTGCATACAAAATGCCTTTTAGATTTTTTTTCCTGTTTATTATCCATGCTTCACAGCATTATGGCTGCTGTGCAGCATGGCTTAAACCACGTGCATAGCCAATAGGTCCCAAAGTCGAGCCCTATTGGCTTTACCAATGCTTGCTTCCTATTATAGTCTCCTGAGACACCACCTCACACCTTTTGTTTCCCTCGTCCAAAGAACCAGAATTCCACTGTGACCTCTTTGATTCCTCCTTTTCACCACTGCTCTGCCTTTGGGGTGCTAGCTTGAGTACCTGACTTTGTGTTGTGCTTGGTGCCTAGCATCCGGTTTCCCCCGCCCTGAAGGGAAGTTATCGCTATTCTGGTAAGAAAAGGAAGTGGAGAATGACTCTGGCGATGAGCTGCTGTTCGCACCAGGGACCCCATCACATACCTATTTTCAGGATACATCCTTCTGTAACTTTTGCTACAGTCGGCTCAGACAGTCTGGCTTCTGCAAGGCTTCATCCTTACTCTGGGGAGGGGGGAGGTGTCAGCACTGGCCCATACATCCACCCCTTGACAGATATGTGTAGGCTCCAGTACTCTCTTTGAACATGCAATGCATGACCATCAAATGTCAAGGTACAGTCATCAGGTGCCCATGCACAGCTCATATGTGAGATGCAGTCTTGTATGTCAGGTACAGACTCGTTTCACAACATTTTATTGCCACACAATTACTTTAGTCTGCCCTCATTGTCGCGATACAGGCTTCACATGGTAGATTCAGCCTAGTTTAGACTCAAGCTTCCTAGTAATACAGGAAGAAGATGTGGCCTAATGGTCAGAGCTGCTGACTTTGGAATTCTGGAACAAGGGTCAAGTCCCCACGTCGGCTCAACATCCTGTGATCAGGGCAAATCTCTTGATCTCCCTGTGCCTAAACAGAAAAAAATATGAGCTTGGATAATGTAGTGTGGTGCTCATGTAAAGCGCTCTAATGCCCTTGGGCCAAGTTTGCGCAACAAAAAATGCAAAAAAATAAAATGTCTGCCAATTTATGCCCGGTGAAGTCTCGTATGCCCAGGGACACCTGTAGTATGGAAGGTGCAGCGTTATATATTCAACTACAGATCATAAGACAGATCCTCAAATACTTGGTCAGTGTTGGTATGGAAATGTCCCCCTGCATGGTATGCAGGCATGTTTCCCTGCCATTACTGTATGTATCTGCTATCCTGGCTTTGGATTTTTGGTCCTGACATCGCACTAATTTGATGTGTGCGCTGAGGCCTAGGCCTAGGCCCTAGTATGTCTATGTTCGGAATTTGTCTGTGGCCTGGAGAGATGCACCAAGCATGCCTTCATCTCGTGGCAGTAGATTACTAATTTAAAATGATGCTTCTATGCACTTACCCAGTCCTTAGCACTAACATCTGAGTGCATGTTAGTGGTGTTGATGTGTGCAGCATGCATGGTACATGCATGGTGTGACACGAGGGAACCAGAGTAATTGAGAACAGTGGCCGGAACCCCTGACCTGATCTTGCCCAAGGTGGCAGTGAGGACTGAGCTCCCAGACAGTGGAAGTGTATTACTCACATTCCTGTAGTTAGAGGGAGTGCCCGGACTCTGATGTAAGGACAGAGGAGATAGAGCTTCTATTAGACAATCCATGAGGCCTACCGGTTAGCAAGGAGCTGCTGATTTGTCTTCCTGAGTACTGACATTTGGCGAAAGGTAGTCTTGAGGGATGGGCACACACTGTTATGAAAAGTGAGGAAACCTTTAGGTGAGGCCTGCCCTTTGTGTTTCCTTGGCTACTCCTTCAGTTGAGTTGATGACAGCTAGCTGCAGAAATCTCACATTGTGCCTCTGTTGTGAGTGCTCCTGCATTGAGCCAGCACTGCTGCGAGAAGCACCACTTTACACACACTCTGAGTCTGACGAGCCCAAAGGAAAGGACACTTGCAAGGAGAATCACCCTAAACTGGTTCTATAGCTTCAGACAATGGAGCTTCATCTCCTGTCTACCAGTTGTGTATAAATGTGGGACCCCAGCACCCCACTAGTTGTTCCAGTTACAAGTCATTGTTTGGTCAAGGAAGGAAAATGCTCTGCAAAGTACTGGGAGGGGTTGGGAGAGGCTGCTGTGCAACCAGGTCTAGTGTCTGCCTGACAACTAGTCTCCCATATCTAAGGGGACATTCCCTGAAGTCTGTGATTCATCCAGTCCCAACGTGGGCCGACTGCGAGCGCAAAAGGCCCAAGACATTTATCACGGGCACAGGTGGGACAGCTTCATCTCAGGTCTGCTGCTTCCCACTCCAGCACACAGAGGAATCCAAAAGGGTGTTCTGCCAAAAATGGCTCGAGCTGGAAGGTACTCAAAAGCTACCTGCCAGCGTGCCACCACTCATTGGAGTATGCATGCATGCCCAGAGTACCCGGTGGACCGAGAAAGACCTGAGAGAACTGAATTAACCAGTGAGTGGGTGAGAGACTAAAAAGCCTGAGCACACATACCGTTAGGGAGTGATTGCACCTCACCTGTGCCAGATTCACGCGACTCATATTTCTTCCAAGAGATAGAGCAGGGAACCCAGAACTGGCGAGAGCACGTAGGTACAGCGGTTACATCAAAGGAGCTCGGTAGGTGCAAGGCTAGTAGCCCTAAACATTGGTTTCAGTTGCTAGCTGTGTGTAGAATTGAGGATCATTGTGTAATAAACGACTTTATTTCTTCAAAACATAGAAAGTGGACTGGACATTCACTGCACCCCCACCCTACCTCCCTGAGAATCCTGAGACTGCCCACCCTGACACCCTGAGAGCCAAGTGTGGAGGTTGTTGTTTTTGGCCCAGTTTACAAACCATAGTAGGACAGGCCCCCGGGACATCAGGGACAAGTGGCCTTTGAGTACTCCATGACCTCCTGAAGGGGCTGACGTATGGCCATATATCACCAGGTAATGTGTTCTTATGCCAGGTGCGACCTCCAATGTCATTATATGACAGCTCCAGCATCGCATGCTCCGTTAGAGTCATCTCATGCCAATAAAGCCATGTATGTTCCAGTGTATGTTCAAGTGAAGCCCCATATGCAAGATGGACGAGTCTCTCCATCCTTCACCATTGGTCAGACTATCCTGATGCTGCCTACCTGAGCTATAGGTGGTTTAGCAGGTTGTATGACGGAACCATGCATGCGATTATTTCACATGCCTTAACAGCGCAGTTTTACTTGCAGGACCTCTGACCTGCTGGCCAGAGACCTGCCCTCTCTCTCTGCAGCTCCGCTGCTGCACTGCTGCCGCTCCTTGTGTAGTGCCCGGGGCAGGTAGGGGTTCGAGCCTCCGCATCGTGCCTGCTGTGTTCTGCCCATTTTTTTTGCTTCTGCTTCCTTATTCCCTTATTCATTTTAGTGCCTGTCTTGTCTTGTCTTGTGCCCGTTTTTCGTTCCTATGTCCCTTATTGCCTTTTTGTTGTCTTGTGCCCGTTTTTTAGGTCTCGCCTGAGCCAGCGCATGCGCTGCTCTGGCGAGAGTTTTAGTAAGCGGGTTTTGGAAGTGCAAACAGCAGTGGCTTTTTGCTGGCGACCAGCTTGCGTTCACGCAAGCGTGCACCCGCGATCAGGCATGGCTTCCCTCGCCATCTGGCTTCCCTCGCGATTACTTTCACTTTCGCGCTCGTGCGGCCGTGTCAGTTTCACGGCCGCGCGGCCATTGCTTGTTAATTACTGCTTTCCGCCTGTCGCCATCGCGGACGTCCCCACCTCCAGCCCATCTGCTTTTTAATTATTAATTTCCGATTTCCACTTAGGAACACACAGCTATATGCATGGGGCGCCATGCTATGGGTTTCTGCACGGCGCCTGATTTGATCTTACACCCCTTCTGATTGTTTTGTAATCGAGAGCACAGACTTTCAGTGAGTGTTTTTTTTTTTTTAAATGTATTAAAATAGATTGTCAAGACTATGCTTTTGTCCGTGCCTGTTCAGCTTCAGCGCCCGTCTGTGACACCCCCCTCCCCATCACTTTGTTATTATTGTCTGCAAAGCGGAGCAACCGGATCCCAGCCGAGCCGAAACCCCAGTAGGTCGCCGTACACCATGTTGAGGGAGTTGGAATTTCAAATCCATGTGCGCTTCCTGCAATGCTTAACATGCAGTTTTGAGCTGTTGCTGTTCTTTTCATGTGCCTCCTCAGTGGTGAACAAGCAGAATCGGAAATATTATGCACTCTACGCACACAACTTTCAAGGAGTGCATGCCAGTATTTTCTCATTCATTAATTCTAGAGCGTGTTCAATAAGTAATGAAAACTAAAATATGTCCTGTTGGGAGCACACATCTCTGACTTGGCTCTTAATTTCAGTATGTCCTTTCTTGCACCCCACACGTTTACAAGTCCGGCATTCTATGACGTGCATTTCTCCGGTTTCAGATGAGAAGAGAACACGTTTGCTTCTTGAGACCAATCAGGCCATTTGTCTCCAGCAGCTGATTGTTTTATGTGCGTTCACGTTTTCTGTCCTCTCTTCACGTTCGCTTGTGGCTACTGTACTAATGGTGCTTTAACGACCTCCCGGGGGCTTTGAGAGCTCTTTGGTTCTCTGCCAAGCTTAAGCCAGCCACAGTTTGGCTTTATAATTATTGGCAATGGTCTGCAATGAACCTTAGAGATCGAATGACAGTTTCACCCTTCAATAAATTGTAATTTTTTTACACTAAAATGGAACTATATCAACATGGCGTGAAAAATACTCCCTGGCACTGATTTTGCTCTATGCATTTCCCATACAGTTGCATTTGCATACTTATTTTCAGAGACTCACAAAGCAAGCTGTGCACGGTTTCCATTTTCTGTGACAGTGTCAACGCAGCTAGAAACAAAACTCTGAACGCTGACCAGCTTGCGTTCACGCGAGCGTGCACGCGCGATCAGGTGCCATATGGCTTCCCTCGCCATCTGGCTTCCCTCGCGATTACTTTCACTTTCGCGGCCGTGAGGTAATTCTTTCCCCTCTGCCTGTTCACTTACCTCCCCCCCTCCCTTTGTATTTAATTTACGTGCACCAAACGCCCATCTTTAACACAGATGTCATCATGGCCTTGGGCGCTTCCACGAATACAAATTACAATGTTGTTGTGACAATTCTTCCCAGGAAGCAGACCAGCACCGCCACAGTAACAGCAGGCAGGCAGACACAGCACACCTCCCCCACTTCCCGCAAAAAAACAGCTCAGCTGGAACTTCTCTCCCTTCCTTTGATCCTCATCCACCTCCTTCCAATATGCTCGTATCTCCACACACACCGTAAAACACTTTCTCTCACATCCTTCTCTCCCCTGTACCTCCCCTCTCTCCCATAACACCTATTTACTCTTGTCCTTTCTTTTTCTTTAATATAATATAAGTTTCTCTCCGGTCCTCCTTTCTTCTCTGTCTGTTCTCTTTGCCGGCACTCCCTCATTCCAACTTTTTCCGGTGTGTTTTATAATATATCACACCAAACTGTTCGGTTTTGCTGTAAGCAGGGGTGTAATGTTATCGCCTGCAGGAGGCTTAAATTAAGTCGGGGTCTTCCCAAACATTCATCAAACTTTTTACAAAATGTTGAAGAAAAACAATTTCAAAAAAGCACACAGCAGCCGGGATGTTTAGTTTCTTAAGGCACAAGTTTAAAAACATTTTTATCATGTCATTTATGATTTACTGTCCCATAAACATCGTAGCCATATTTTTTCGCACAAAAAAAAAACCACTCCTAATCTGTACGCACTAATTCACCGTCTCTTCAAATTTCACCTCTGATTTAACTGTGAGTCACTCTCTGTATCCGGGATGTTTAGTTTCTCAAATAATAACTTTAAAAACATTTTGATTACGTCGTTTATAATTTACTGTCCCATAAACATTGTAGACACATTTTTGGAAAAAAACTCCTAATCTGTACGCACTGATCCACCCTCTGTTCCAGTTTCCCATCTGCCTCACACTACAAGCCACCCTCTGTTTAAATTAACCCTAAGCCTCTCCTTTTCTTTAAAAAGAGTTTATCAACGGTCCTCCTTTCCCCTCTGCCTGTTCTCTTTCCCGGCTCCCCCTTATATTGCAACTGCTTTCAGTGTGTTGTACAATGTACCACGCCAAGCTGGTGAATGTTGCCAAAAACTGTGCCAGAATCTTTGCACCTGCATTCAGCTTAAATTAAGCCGGTGTCCACTAGTACGCTCCTCTGCAAGGGAGTTCAAAAAAAATAAAATCACTCCCTGTCATTACACTGTGAGCCACCTTCTGTTTCTATTTACCCTAAGCCTTTCCTTTTTTTAAAAAACAAAAATTCGCTACAGTCCTCCTTTCCCCTCTGCCTGTTCTCTTTCCTGGCTCCCTTTTTTATGTCAACTGCTTTCAGTGTGTTGTACAATGTACCACGCTGAGCTGCTGGTTGTCGCCAAAAACAGTGCCAGAATATCTGCACCTGCATCGGGCTGAAATTAAACCAGTGTCGGCCGGTATGCTCCTTGCAATATGCCCCTATCTCCCTGCACACCATGAGACACTTGCTCAAGGAAGGGCCGTAATATCAACGCCTAAGGGACTTTAACTTATGCCGGTATCTGCTGGTACGCTCACTGGCAAATTGGCATAAAAACAAAGGGATTGAAAAAAAACAAGATCTTTCTGTCTTTAAACTATGAGCCACCCTCAGTTACATAATTACCCTAAGCCTCTTCCTTTGTTTAACAAGCATTGGCATAGCCAATAGGTCTAGCCTTTGGGACCTTAGAAGTGTTTAGCCATGCAACAGTTGATGTTGCACCAAGGATATTGTGCTGCATAACTAAATACTTATAAGGTCCCAAAAGCGAGACCTATTGGCTATGCCAATGCTTGTTTCTTTACTTTTCCTCTGTCCCCTATTGCCCCTATTGTTGTGCCTTGTAACTGTTGTGTTCAGCCCCTATTCACCCGTTCCTGCTCCCTTCCTGCCGCAGCTGCCCCCGCGGCCCCTCCCCCTGCTGATTCCCGCCTCCCAGCTCCTCCTCCCTCCCTCCTTCCCTATTAATGGCGGCCGCTGCGTGGGAGAGCGAGCAGGACCTCTGACCTCCTGGCCAGAGACCTGCCCTCTCCCTCTGCAGCTTGGCTCCTGCACCGCTGCCGCTCCTTGTGTAGTGCCCAATACAGGTAGGGGTTCGAGCCTCCGCATCGTGCCTGCTGTGTTCTGCCCGTTTTTTTTTGCTTCTGCTTCCTTATTCCCTTATTCATTTTAGTGCCTGTCTTGTCTTGTCTTGTGCCCGTTTTTCGTTCCTATGTCCCTTATTGCCCTTATTGTTGTCTTGTGCCCATTTTTTTCTTTACTTTTCCTCTGTCCCCTATTGCCCTTATTGTTGTGCCCTGTAACTGTTGTGTTCAGCCCCCTTTCGCCCGTTCCCGCTCCCTACCCGCCGCTGCTGCCACCGCGGCCCCTCCCCCCTGCTGATTCCCGCCTCCCAGCTGCTCCTCCCTCCCCCCTTCCCTATTAATGGCGGCCGCTGTGGTCGGGGCGCGATGGAAGATCCAGGGGTTCTGGCGCGGCCGCGCGTAGTGGGCGCGCCGCTGGCACACCAAAGGCAAGCCCATCTGCACCCGTCTACGACCTGACCGCGACCAGCGCCAGAACCCCTGGATCTTCCATCACACACTGCTACGACCCAGCTGCCCTCCTCGCACTCAATTCAGGGAGGAACAACAACTGCCAGCAGGCCACTCCGTACACCACCCACGGCCAGTTCTCCTGCCGCCACTGCCGCCAGACTTTCATCATCGACCATACCCACACGTACACGGCCTCCACAACTAACACCAACCACTCTGGAGCCCTAAAGTTCATCCTCCTCAACGTGCGCTCCCTGCACAAACATGCCATGGAGATCTGGGACCTCCTCGACGGAAACCTGGACTAACGCCTCCTCTGCCCCAGACATCGCCACCTCCATCCCCGACGGCTACAAAATCCAGAGGAAAGACCGCCCCCACTGCCCAGGAGGTGGACTCGCCATCGCACACAAGAGCTCCCTTCGACTCTCCACCTCCTCCCCCATGCTGAACACCTCCACTTCCAGATCCAGACCAGTCCCAGAACCATGCTCCGCAGCATCCTCGCCTACAGACCCCCAGGGCCCCACGCCCCTTTCACCGCTGCCATTGCCGACCTCATTGCACCCCACGCCATCGCCTCTACGGACTACATACTCATCGGAGACCTGAATTTCCACCTCGACAACCCCAGCAACCCGGATTCCACCACCCTCCTGGACAACCTTGCCAACCTCGGACGGAAGCAGCTCGTCACCACCCCCACCCACAAGGCCGGACACATCCTCGACCCCATCTTCGCAGGAGGAACCAACATCCAATTCAACCACACCTCGTAGCCCATATGGACTGATCACCACTGCATACACTTCTCCTTCAGCACCACCACCGCACACAGGCCCGCCCCTCGCCCGCCACGAAGGAACTGGAGCAAAGTCACAGAGGAGGACCACAACGCCACCCTCACCCACGACCCCCCCTCCGCCACGACCGACGCCAACTCTGCAGCCACGGAACTAAACCGCTGGATCTCCAGCTGTGCCGACAAGCTCGCTCCCTTCCGCCGCCCCGACAGACAACGCCCTCTGAAGGCCGCCTGGTTCACCACCGACCTTCAAGAAGCTAGACACGCATGCAGACGGCTCGAGAAACAATCGAGAAACAGCAAAACAACCGAAGACCAGTCCACCTACAAGCACACCATGACAGAATACCACCAACTCATAAGAACCACCAAGAGGACCTTCATCAGGAACAAAATCCGCACCAACGCCAGCATCTAAGGAACTCTTCAACATCATCCAGCAGTTCACCAAACCCCCCAGCAAAGCCACGGACATCACACCGTCCCAGGACCTCTGCAACAAACTCGGCTCCTTTTTCCACCTAAACATCAAGGCCCTCTATGACAACTTCAGCACACAGACTCCAGAAACCACCCTCCCCCCAGCAACAACAGCCACCCAGCCCGCCATCACCACCTGGACACCGGTCACTGCCGAAGACACCACCGCGACCATGAAAAACACCCACTCAGGAGCCCCCACGGACCCCTGCCCGCCTCACATCTTCCACAGAGCCACCGCTGCCATCGCACCTGAACTACGCCGCACCATCAACACCACTCTCAAATCCGGCATCTTCCCTGACGACTGGAAGCAGGCTGAGGTCAAGCCCCTCCTCAAGAAACCCTCAGCTGACCCGACAGACCTGAAAAACTACCGACCCATCTCTCTCCTTCCCTTCGCAGCCAAAGTCACTGAAAAAGTCGTCAACACACAACTGGCCACCTTCATCGAAGAGAACACCGTACTCGACTCCTCCCAGTCCGGATTCCGCAGCAACCACAGCACCGAGATCGCCCTCCTCACCGCCACTGACAACATCCGCATGCTACTCGACCAAGGACACACCGTGGCCCTCATCCTGCTAGACCTCTCCGCCGCCTTCGACACAGTCTCCCACTGTACTCTCACCACCAGACTCCACAACGCCGGCATACAAGGTCTCGCCCTCGACTGGCAGAACCCAACGGATCTGACTCCCACCCTTCCTCTCCAAACCCACAGAGATCGACTGCGGAGTACCCCAAGGATCATCGCTCAGCCCCACGCTCTTCAACATCAACATGGCCCCCCTCGCAGCCATCGTCAGACAGCATGGGCTCAGCATAGTATCCTACGCCGACGACACCCAGCTCATTCTCTCCCTCACGAAGACCCCCGAAGACACCAGACTCAGCTTCCAAGAAGGGATGAAGGAAGTCGCAGCCTGGATGAACGACAGCTGCCTAAAACTGAACTCGGAGAAGACAGAGGTCCTCGTCCTTGGACCCTCCCCCACCGCGTGGGACAGCTCCTGGTGGCCCGCCGCCCTCAGAAGCCCACCCACCCCGACAGACCACGCCCGGAACCTTGGCATCATTCTGGACTCCATCCTCAACATGACTCGCCAGGTCAATGCCGTTGCCTCCACCTATTTCAACTCCCTCCGCATCCTCCGCAAGACCTTCAAGTGGATCCCACCCGAAGCCAGAAAAACCGTCACCCACGCACTCATCACCAGCAGACTGGACTACGGAAACGCCCTCTACGCGGGAATCAACAAATCCCTGCTACAGAAACTCCAGACCATCCAGAACACCGCAGCCAGACTCATCCTCGGCACCCCACGACATGAACACATGACCCAACACCTGCAAGACCTACACTGGCTCCCCATCGAGAAGAGAGTAACCTTCAAGCTACTCACCCACGCCTACAAATCCCTCCATGACATCGGACCCAAATACCTCAACGAAAGAATCTCTTTCCACGCACCCAAAAGACACCTCCGCTCTGCCTACCTCGCCCTAGCAACTACCCCGCGCATCCGCAGATCTAGAGCTGGGGGAAGAGCCTTCTCCTACATTGCGGCCAAAACCTGGAACAAATTCCCAGTCAACATCAGACGCTCCCCCACCCTGCACACCTTCAGGAGGAGCCTCAAGACCTGGCTCTTCGGCTGTCCCGGAGCTGCTCCCCCCCCCCCCTCAGCGCCCTTAGACCCTCACGGGTGAGTAGCGCGCTTAAAACCCCCTGATTGATTGATTGATCTTTACCATGCATGCCTTTGCCACGCATGCCTTCACATGAATTTCATTGTAAAGGCATGATTGATAAAGGCATATGCCTGGTAAAGATTACACCCCAACCTCCACCCTGAACCCTAAAACCCGCCCCCAGCCCTGAAACGACCCCGCCCCAGCCCTGAAAACAACCAGCCTCCTGCCCTGAAACCGACCGAAGCCCAAAACACGACCCCAAACCCAGCCCTAAAAACATCCCAGACCCGCACTGAGCCCAAAAAACGGCCCCCAGCCTTAAAAACTACACCAACCCTCCCGCCCTGAGCCCTAAAACCCGGCCCCCAGCCAAAAATTGACCCAACACCAGCCCTAATCACCAAGCCGTGGACGATCCTTCATTGATTACTTCCAGCCCATCCGCTCCAAATCTAGAGCACTAACTGCCTTTACCACGCATATGCGTGGTAAAGGCATATGCGTGGTAAAGGAAAGCGTGGTAACGCTCGCGTGGTAATGGAACATGTGGTTCCGTCCGCATTGTAAATGCCATTTCCCGGTTTAGCAGCTGTGTTGGGAGACGATTTGTACAAAGACAAGACAGGATATTCAGCCTTCTGCTTGGAATGAGGGCCACTGCGGGGGCGCGTGAAGCGGTGTAAATATGGCGTCCCTGGTTCTTCTTTGCATCCTGGTACTTGTAGTGCTCTAATCTTGTTCAGCCTTATAATGTTGGTGATGGGCTAGAAGGGACAAGGACATGAGATGACCCTGTCCCCAGGCAGCAGGAGGGGAGGGCCCCCTCACAGGTACTCCTTCGCTGAGATACACCAATCCACACAAAAGGCAGTGCTGCGAAATCTGCTGTGCTTACATTTGCCTCACATGTTCGCATTTAGCATTTGAGAGTCCTTTTTGTGCAAGTAAAGTTTGCCTACATTAGTCTTACCTGAGAGTTTCTCTTCCTCTCTTTCTCCTGGCCTCAAATAACAAAGGCCTCTCCTGTGCACTTCAGTCAGACAGCTTAAGCAATACTGTGATTGCACAGAGGCCAGTAACTAGGAAATTAATCATTGTTTGGGCGTGGACAAGAGGTTTCCTCATACCGATATTGAAGATGCCAACAATGGCACCCTCCTTCCAAAAGTCCTTGGGCAGTTAGTGTTACCGGGAATGTTCAGCTCACCTAACCTCTTAAAAAACTACATTACATAAACTAAGTTACATGGCAGATTTCTTTATGTGTATAAAATGTGTTCAGTTCATTCATTCAAACTATGATCCTTATCTTAGACGACAACTGAAATTAGTACTAGAAATAGACATAAAACATATTATGAATATGCTATGGAGTCCTATGCATTCCAGCCTTGGGGAAGGCCAAAAGTTGGATGACACATGTTAGAATTGAATATGTTATTGCTCCATTGCTCATGCTTTACACTGTATTATGTTAGCATTCATGTAGCTATTTTTGTAATGGCCGCTACTGCATATGCGTGTGGCCGGTCCCTTCTAGCATTGTGCGAGTTAAGTTAGCATTTGCAACGCCATTTCTGTTTTCAGCAGCCATATTGCACTATGATCGAAACTAAGCCTCTGTTACCCTTCCTGCTTGCCTCAGCAGAAAGCTGCTGTTAAGTTACTTCTCCTTATCGTATTCAAGGCTGAAACCCTAATGTACTAATGAATAGCTTATTCTGCTTTCGCATGCCTATCCCTGATCGTAGCTCTGCTCCCACACTAGAGAGAGTTGAGCCTGAACAAGACGACCTTGGGAGTCTGATAACGTGTCCCCATTCTGCAGGTGGAAGCTCATCCTTCTGTGCCTCCTTTGTTCAGCCTCTGCCCAAGCTGTAGTTTTCCACCAGGGGCGGGACTTGGGAGGTGTTGGAAAGCTTATTATGTGTTACCAAGTGTTCGGAAGTCAGTCCCCTCGGCAGCTATCCCATGTGGCTGGTCAGACTGGACTCCGCTGCAGCGCATTTACTAATAAATAAGTTAGTTTGTATTATCTACTGTCGTCCCGACTCTTCATTTTTTGGAAGGCCGAGAGGTGGTCGCGAGTGACCCGGGTGGCCCATTTCGGGTCACTTCCTTCAGTTGGCGCCCGAACAGGGACTCCATGGGGCTGACCCATCTTGCCCGCAACCGGGTGTGGAGGACGGGGCTGCGTCGGGTCGGATGGGCGGATCGGGGATCCCCACACGATAGAGCTTAGTTCTCGCAGCTGCTCCGCCTGTCTGATCGGGTGGTGCCTCGCCCAGTGGTCATCCCGGCTGGGGTCCTGAAAAGGCAAAACCCTTGGAACTGACCGTTTGGTCCGAAGAGTCGGCAGTGGCGAATAACTTTGCTTAACCTGTGTGCACCAGGTGAGTTTGTCTTGACTCTTGGTAAATATGGCGTCATCTTGAATAATCTTGAATATGGTCTGAGGACCACCCTTGGTTTGTTTGAACTTGGTGGGTCTGCGGACCGTTGAGATACAGAGCGTCTGCGAACGCTCTGCCAGGCAACATACTGAATTTGGCTTACTCTTGAAAAGGCCTGGGGCTTGAGCCTATCTTCTTGTCTTGGTACAGTCTCCGGACTGTCTTGGTTTAGGTGCAGTCTCCGGACTGCCTCTTAGTTTTCTTGTTTTGGTGTGATATTTGTTTGATATGAACAGTGAAATTGTCTTATATTAAGATGCCTTGCTTAAGCAAACTATGGTGTTTGGGGTGCCGCTGTTGTTCTGCCGAAGCTCTGCGCCTCCAGAAGGCACCCCGAACTTCAACATGTACACCAAGCACGGCATTGGCCCTATTATGTTTAGTACATTGTGGCACAAATATATGAGGGACAATGCTGAGCTTCAGTGGCCACTAACCGGTACCTTTGATGAACAGAAATTAAATTTCTTGCAGGATAAATTGTTTGCCAGAAGAGCAGGCAGTCGATGTTTGATTCCCTCCAGGTATGGCAGAAGGAAGCTAGACAAAGGCGCATGCGAGCAGAGAAGGAGGCCCTGAGAGGGAAAATGCAAACAGTGACTCAGAAAGCAGTGGCCTACGATAGAGAGAAAATAGAGAAAGGTATAGAGTGTGCTGATAGGAAGTTTCGATTGCAATGTGATAAGTCTTATGTTGCCCGAGAGGAAGGTGATGCCTTTGTGGAGGAACTATTAGACGCTCGACCTCCACCTCCCTATGCCCCACAGAGGATATATCCTGTCATTCCGACATCTCAGTCTCCCGCCCCTCCTCTTTCTGCATCTGGCCCTTCTGTCTCTGACTCGGCTGCTTCAGCTACGACCCCACCTGTCTCCTCCCTGGCTTCACAAGCAGTAGCATGCCCTCAAACATATGTCGGCTACATTGATAGGGTTGTGGGAACAGTGTTTCAATGGTGTAGCACCGTAAATAATTTATGGCATCCGAGACCGCGTGTATATTGCTGACATGGTCCCTAACGATGTTTTTAGTAATGTTGCGATGCTGATTAGCTACCGAGGTAGATTGCATCAGAAAACACCAACGGCAGTGTCCCAATTCCCGATGAGGGAGGTGCATTCTATTTTCCATCCCGAGACTCCAGAGCAGCGTAATGCACAGGATGTTGTTGTTCAACAACGAGTAGAGGCTGGTTTTCAGGAACAATGGGTTTACACTCCATGGAAAAGGAGTGAAGTGTTATCCCTTAAAAGTCAGTTGTCGGACTCTAGGAAAAATCCAACTGCATATTACAAAGAATTGACGGAGGCCGCCTCATCGACAGTGATGACGCTGGCAGATGTCGAGATGTTTTTCGGGTTATTGGTACCAGTGGATATATGGAGGCAGGTGCATACGCAGGACCACGTTGTGGAGTTGGGTGGCACTTGGAATGAGATCAGAGCATGGGATAAAGAGTAAAAGCCTGGTGAAAAGCCTAAGGCTGAGATACTAGCTTTGCCGAATGGTATCATCACTTACATGCATTCTCTCATCCCACCCAGACGGGTAGATTGGGATAAGTTAGCGGCATGTCGTCAGAAGAAAGATGAAAGTGTGTCCGATTTCTTCACTCGGTTTGAAGGGGTGTTTCTGGATTTCAGTGGACAAGATTTGTCGGTGGAAGGAGGCGTCCGGTTGTTCGTTAACAGATTTGTTACGAACTTGCTTCCCGAGATCGCGACTCGGTTGGAGGCTTCTGAGAGCACCTGGACTACCTCCTCCCCTTCAGTGATATTGAGTATGGCTCAGTACTATGAGCATAGGGAAAATGAGGAGAAGGAGAAGGTGGAGAAGAAGAATAAGGAGTTGAAGACTAGGGTATTGATGCAGCAGTCAACAAGGGGGACCGGCAGGGGATGTGGCACTGGTCCGGCACAGCAGTCGCGCAGCACTGGCAGAAACAGCGCACCTGTGGGGCCGAACCAATGTGCGTACTGTAAAAAGGAGGGACACTGGCGAAGTGAGTGTCCGGAGTTGTTGCAGAAAGTCGCAGCCCCCAGAGGACGGGGTTCTAGAGGACGGGGTCGTGGTGAAAGTGCTCGTGACGAGGTCCAGGCAGGTGAGTCTTCGCGGGATCGTTCTGATCAGAACTATTTTGATGACCCCCAGGGAAGACAGTACTACCACGATGATTATGATCTGGATGAGGTGGACAGGGATGTCCTATAGTTAGGACAGCCAGGGACAGGGTGAAGGACCAGTTCAAATACCTGTAGATCAGCGTGGTACATATGTCACAGCGGATTTGCATGGCTCAGTAAAGAAATTTTTGGTGGATACAGGTGCAATGAATAGCTCTGTTTCTCGTTCACTGGTCCCCGGGGCAGCTCTGACTGGCCATAATAATGTCTCTGTAGGTTTTTCAGGCATACCGGTTGTGAGCCCCATTTCCAAACCTCTTGCTTTGACTATTGGCCCTTTTACTGTGGACTCGCCGTTCTTACTGACCACGAATTGCGGAGAGAATTTAATGGGATTAGATTTGTTAAAGAAGCTGCATGCTATGATTTCATGTTCTCCAGATGGTGTCTATATGACGATAGGACCAAATGTAGCTAGCACCAAACAGTGTTTTTCAAAAGATGCGCCGCTTCCTGCTGAATTTAAGGATGTGCCGCCCACGTTGTGGGCGACAGGAGATACGGATGTGGGGTTGTTGCAGATACCACCAGTCTCTATTAAGGTTAAAGACAACGATGTGCTTTCCCACTCACCCGGATAGCAGGCACCTTTTCGGGTTTGCTTTGGCGGGCAGGAGTTTCTGATTCTGTCGCGCTCCTCAGGGGTATACTGACAGTCCTAGTATATATAGTCAAGCTCTGAAAAGTCAGCTGGATTCTCTCTTCCCATAGGTAATGTATTACTACAGTACGTGGATGACCTTCTGGAAGCTTCTGACACTGAAGAAGGTTGCAAGGATGCAAAGGTCAAATTATTATTGCATTTGGCGAAGTTCGGACATAAAGTGTCCCTTTCGAAGTTTCAATATTGTCAACAGGAGGTCACCTATTTAGGCCACCTACTCTCGAAGGAGGGAAGGAGGCTAACACCTGAACGAGTTGATGCCATTGTTAGGATGCCCGTCCCTGCGACTCAAAGGGATGTTCATGCTTTCATAGGCATCACCTCGTATTGTCGTCATTGGATACCTGGTTATTCTTTACTAACAAAGCCGCTGTTGCACTTAACAACTAAAGATGTGCATGAACCCTTACCCTGGACGCATGAATGTCAACAAGCTTTCGAGCAATTAAAAGTTGCACTTTGCTCTGCGCCTGTGCTTGGTACGCCTGACTACCAGAAGCCGTTCGTGTTGTACGTACACAAAACGGCTGGATGTGCGCTCTCTGTGTTAACACAAGCCTTTGGAGGTAAGCAGAGGCCGTGTGCTTATTTCTCTGCCCTTCTTGACACTGTCGCCAGAGCCCTCCCGAGCTGTCTAAGAGCGGCCGTGGCCGCGGCTGTCTGTATTCGACAATCGGCAGGGCTTGTTCTTAACACTGATCTCACAGTGATGGTACCTCATGCTGGGGACACACTTCTGAACAAGACAAAGACGCAGCACCTTACCAGTGCGCGTCTGACTGGCAATGAATTGACCCTATTTGCACCACACATCACCATAAAACGATGTGCCACTCTGAACCCAGCCACGTTACTTCCCCTCCCTTCGGAAAATGAGGACACAGATCTACATGATTGCTTATTTCGAACGGAAGAGGAGATGAAGGGACGGGTAGACTTGACTGATGTTCCCTTATCTGACCCACAAGGGGAACTATATGTCGATGGCTCCTGTTTCAAATTGTCAGATTGCACCACCACCGCAGCGTATGCTATTACTACGCTGAGCACTATAGTTGAGACATCACGTGTTCCCTATCAATCAGCCCAAGCTGCAGAACTAGTTGCTCTTTTGCGAGCATGTGAGTTAAGTGAGGGATTGGCTGTCAATATTTATACTGACAGCCAATACGCCTTCAGAGTAGCCCATAATTTTGGGAGGCTCTGGGCAGAGAGGGGATTCTTGACTTCTCATTGTACGAAGATACAACACAGCCCTCTGATACATAGGCTTTTATCAGCTCTGACACTTCCCGAAAGGTTGGTAATAGTGAAGTGTAGTGCCCACAAGGCAATTATTGATGATGTGGGGTTGGGAAATGCGTTTGCAAACTAGACAGCTAAGGAGACAGCCAGATCTAAGATGAAGAAAATGTTTGTGGCGGGACCAGCTAGATGGGTGCCTGAAAATGGGATGTTTGAGGACACACTGGAAAACGTGAAAGAGATACAGAGTGAGGCAACAATTGAGGAGTTGGCAACATGGCAGGAGAGTACAGGACACTTAGAAGAGGAGGGGTGCTGGACTGACAAGTCAGAAAAGCAGAGATGAATGTTATCAGATGCATATGTTCTCCCTGTGGTAACCATGGCACATGGCACAGCTCACATTAGTGTGAAGGGGATATGTAAGTTACTGGATCCCGTATGGCGAAATGACAATATACCTAAGGGAGCTGCTCATCTAGTGAAGTACTGCATGATTTGCATGATGCATAACCCTGGAAAGGGTGCCCCTACACCTTCTGGTAATTTTGCACCACCCTCCTTCCCTTTCGGGGTTCTCCAGATGGATTTAATCGAAATGGAACGAGTAAATAACTTGAAATACGTGCTAGTGGTTGTTTGTGCATTCAGTAAATGGATCGAGGCTTATCCCACTAAAGAGAACACAGCCATAGCAACGGCGAAGGACCCTTTAAAAGAGTTTTTCCCGCATTTCGGCTTGCCCCGTTTGATTTGGAGTGATAACGGAAGTCACTTCAACTCAAAGGTTATACAGCTAGTGTGTGACAGTCTGCACATCCAGCAAAGATTTCATGCAGCAAACCACCCCCAGTCAGCAGGTCTGGTTGAGAAGTACAATGGTACTCTCAAGCTGAAGTTGGCAAAGATCAAGGAGAGCACAGGATTGCAATGGCCCGATGCGTTACCCCTTGCCCTGTTGTCCACAAGGGTGACAGCTCACTCTAGAACTGGATTGTCCCCATATGAGGTTGTTTTCGGCTGTCCTGCAAATGTTTGGGGCATCCCTCGGCCCGCCGTTTTTCCGAAATTAAATACCCATTACTTGTGGACTATTTATGTGAGTAGACTAAAAATGTGCGTTCTATTCACCAACAGATCCATGAAGCATTGCCGCCAATACCTGAGGGGCCAGGCCACAGCATTCAGCCTGGTGATTTTGTCCTAGTCCGCAACTTCCAGAGGAAGGGGTGTTTGGAGCCACGGTGGAAAGCACCTTTGCAGGTCCTTCTTGCTACCCGGACGGCAGTGAAGGTGGACGGCCGGAAGCACTGGATTCACTCATCACATTGCTGGCGCATCCCGCTGCCCCTCCCCTATGATCGGTGGGTCCTCGATGGCATAGGGGACCACAAGACGGAGAAGGTACCACGCTTTGTTCCTTTTTCCGACGCCCAACTGACCTGGGCGCAGACGGAGAAGGAGAACGACGCTGCTTTGAATGAGGCGGTCCCTCCAGAAACAAGGGCTGCCCAGAATCCTCCTCTATCTGACCCACAGGAGCTTGAGTCTCAATCCGTTGCCCCTGCTGAGTTTAAGATCCTTTTCCGCGATGAGACAGTGCCTGGAATGACTAGGTACAATTTGCGTCCCCAGCAGAGGGGCAGTGCACCAAAGGAAAAGTCAGATTAGTAGGGATGGACTTCATGGATGAAGAATAGGGTGTATGTACCTTGTCTGCGGTACCAACGATAGGTCAGGGAAAGGGAGATTGGTGCATTGTCCGAGACACTGGACAGGATAAGTTGGGGGACGTCTTCCCAGGAGGGAGGGTGCCCTATCCTGAGCAAAGTGACAGAAAGGGTTGTGATCGCACAGCCCCACCGTGAAGTGCTCAATAGCACCATCGTTGATGGACAGTAGGAGTCTACCAGTGAGGCTCAAACGGACACTGGACTGTGTGTTTTTTCTATATAATTCCTGGCTCCATTGTACGAACTTTCCTCTGGTAGTTTGATATATATATATAAAAAAAATGTTTTACCCCTTTGGTCGCCTTGTTATGGATGAAGAGCAGCCTTTGGCAACGCCCCGTTTTGAGCAAAATAGTCCAAGTTGGTCGAGTTGGTCCACCAAAACTAAGGCAGTTTTTATAATAATTGTTTTGGTCGCTTTGGTAGCCGTGTTTGGGATCATATGGTTCCTTGAAGAAAGACATCCTGTGCATTCCTTGATTGGTACTACCCCTGTTCCCCCTGAACATGTATTTGTCACTTTGGCCCCTCATAAGGAGAGGCACCGACAGACATATGTGGACAATGTGTTCCTGCAGATGCTCCATCAGGCTCATCATACCACCAATGTCACTAATTGCTGGGTTTGTGGCTTGCTCCATTCTGTGATGCATAAGAATGATCTGTTAATGTCACTGCCCTTCTCCTACTTGGCCAGCTGTGAGGCCTGGTTCCAGTTGTTCACCATGGTGTATATCCATTTTGACGCTGATGCAATGAACATGACTTACCTCGATTATGAGGCTGTATTACGATATATAGTGACACACCAAAGATTTACCCCGGGGAGGGATGGGACTACTGGTACTCTGCACCCAGATGCCTGCATGAATGTGTATGATGTTAAAAAGAATGTAACATGGTTCCAGAATGAAATGATGGACTTCCAGGACTTTAACGTCACCGAGTATTTTAGGTCCTTTCAATTTCGTAATATTACTCAGGACAAGGCCATGCCAGTAGTTAATGCAACAGCTAGCTTCTGTGTTCGAGGTTTTGGAACTGTTCAGGTGGGAAAGAGTATTTGCAATTATACTTATGATTTGAACACCACTAGTAGTCTACCACTACTTCTGCCCCATAATGTGTATTTAGTTTGTGGCCCCCAAGCTTATGTATGGCTTCCTAGGGGGTGGTCTGGTATATGCTATGTGTCCTTCCTTTTGCCCCCGGTATATATCGCCCCATCCAATTATCACAGAGACCACAGGCTACAGCGCAGGAGTATGTACTTGTCCCGAGTTAGAAGGGTTATTGATACGAAGGATATAGATCAGACGGACACTACCCTGCAGCAATTTACAGATGCCATAAGGGTATTTTACCATTCTGGGGTCCCATGCACAATGGCCTCAGTATACGCCGACTTACAAGGGTTGTAGAAGGAGTTATCAGCACAACAGCAAGAATACTGACCAACATCACAAAAGAGCTTCAGGCTACAAGACTTGTTGCCCTTCAAAACAGGATGGTGTTAGACGTCATCCTTGCTGATCGGGGTGGGGCCTGTCGCGTCATCGGTAGTAGTTGCTGTGTGTACATACCGGACCACGCTCCAAATGTTTATGCAGCAATACAAAAGTTACACAGACTAGCATCCGATATCCACCAAGAGAATGGCACCTGGTCCTTGTCCGGATGGTTTTGGGGTCTGATAGCCTCTTGGGGCTGGAAAATACTGTTATTCCTAGTAGCCATTGCAGGTGTCATCTTCACTTGTTGCCTGTGTATTAATTGTAGGCCTGGGTGGTGAACTCCGCTCCGCTCGCGGAGTTTGAGGAGTTTTCGGAACTCCGCATTTCGCGGAGATCCGAAAAACTCCGCCCCGCGTAGCAGAGATTTTTTCCTCGCTCGCGTTCGTCAACGTCAAGTTGGCGAGCGCGAGCGAGGAAAATCCACCTCCCAGCGAGATTTTTCGTCGTTCGCGATCGTCAACATCAAGTACGCGAGCGTGGAAAATAAACCTCCCGGCGAGATTTCCGAACGCGGGGGGGGTCAGTTTTCTCATTGCGAGTGGTCGCGTATGCTCGCGACCACTCGCGTTGAGAAACTGCCCGTTTGCGTTGAGAAAACTGCCACTCGAGTAAAAATCTACTCGAGCGGCAGAAAGGAAAGCAGCGCCCGCTTGCGCTGTGCATGGCGCCGTTCGCGATGATTGCACAGTGCGGACAAGCATCCGGCACTGAAAATCACCGCGAACTGCATTTTTCTATTGCACTCCGCCGCTTGCGGAACTCTGCGTAGCGCGGCAGAGTTTTTTTTTCACTTCACAGAGTTTCGCGTAGCGCAACTCCGCGAACTCCGCCCAGGGTTAATGAATTGCTTTCCCGCCTGCTGTACTTATTGTATAAATGAGATAACACCCCCACCCAGAGTCTCACAACGAAATGCTAAGTCTTCCGCTATGATGGTGCTAGCTGTCCACGAGTTGATGAATATTGATGAGGGCATTTTCGAATATTGATGTGTGTACCTAGCTCTGAAGCTGCCGGAATAATCGGCCTTGCTGGTGGTCAAATGAGCCGCTAACTGTTGTCCATTTAGAGCCTTTTATTTCCTCCTCCTCCTTTAAAATTGTAAAGACCCTTACCTGATAGCAATAATAAAAATTTAGCTATGAATGCTAAAAGGAGGGTCTGTTACAATTGAATATGCTATTGCTCCATTGCTCATGCTTTTTTACTGTATTATGTTAGCATTCATGTAGCTATTTTTGTAATGGCCGCTACTGTATATGTGTGTGGCTGGTCCCTTCTAGCATTGTGCGAGTTAAGTTAGCATTTGCGACGCCATTTCTGTTTTCAGCAGCCATATTGCACTATGATAGAAACTAAGCTTCTGTTACCCTTCCTGATTGCCTCAGCAGAAAGCTGCAGTTCAGTTACTTCTCCTTATCATATTCAAGGCTGAAACCCTAAGGTACTAATGAATAGCTTATTCTGCTTTCGCATGCCTATCCCTGATCGTAGCTCTGCTCCCACACTAGAGAGAGTTGAGCCTGAACAAGACGACCTTGGGAGTCTGATAACGTGTACCCATTCTGCAGGTGGTAGCTCATCCTTCTGTTCCTCCTTTGTTCAGCCTCTGCCCAAGCTGTAGTTTTCCACCAGGGGCGGGATTTGGGAGGTGTTGGAAAGCTTATTATGTGTTACCAAGTGTTCGGGAGTCAGTCCCCTCGGCAGCTATCCCATGAGGCTGGTCAGACTGGACTCCGCTGCAGCGCATTTACTAATAAATAAGTTAGTTTGTATTTTCTACTGTCGTCCCGACTCTTCATTTTTTGGAAGGCCGAGAGGTGGTCGCGAGTGACCCGGGTGTCCCATTTCAGGTCACTTCCTTCACACATGCTGACAAGCAAATGTTATTGACTAATCAAGGTAGGCCCAAAATCTTTTAGTAATTGATACATAGCAGAGTTGAGGGGCTTCAAACCAATACACATGGATATTTGGGTGATCAGATTCCCAACATTAACTATGATCATTAGTAGCTCACGGGGGAAAACTGGCTGCACCAGCAATTTATTCAATTAGAGGATTGATAGTAGAGAAAGATTTTTCTGACCTTAATGCTGGTTCCTACCACACAGAATCCTCATGTGGTGAGAGGCTACTCGTCTCTTCTCCCTGGTATGACTTAATGTCATTCAAACCACCGATCTTCAACAACTACTATCTAAGGTAATGCAGTAGAAATATGTTTTGGTAAAAATATTAACATTAGTTAGTGATGGATTCAACAGTATTTAAAATATTATAATCAATCCCTTACATCTATTCTCACAATTTAAAAGAGCGGGTGCATGTTTTCTTCCAATAAGGAACATAAGTCGACACGTTTCGGCACTTGGTTGCTCAGGAGTATAAATTACTACTGACCACTATAAATCTCAAATTCACATTTACCATTGGCAATTCTGTGGATAGTCAGAATTAATCCCATCCACTGATGAGGTTATGGCTTGTCCTTGTAACTGACTTCAAAATCTACTAAAGTAAGACAAACACTTGTGTTGCAATAACATTTCTACAAGATACCAGAATACCACTTTAATACGTTTTGCAGCACAATGGGTCACCTTAAAGAGATTTGCAAGGACCGTGAATAATTAACTTAGTTACAGCTTTAGACAAAGTCATAAGAACATAGGCTTCCTAGTTGGAATTGTTTGATCATTAATACTGAGATTCAGATCTGGACATTGGGGTAGACAAACCTGTGCCCAGATTGCAAGGATGTTTCTTGCACCAGTGGAATGTGAATCTTTCAGAACTATTTGGTTTGTTCCTCAATCTTTGTTTCTAAATCCATAAATGCAATTATTGTGTGTCATTGAATGCTTCTAAAAACAGATGCAATCACTATGTGTAATTGAATTAATTAGGATTTGTTTGTTAATCATTTATTTGCACACAATTAAAAAGGATAGCATGGTGTGTTGTACTCCGCTTTCTGTAGCATTAATGCACTAATAATGTGTGTTTGGTACACCAGTGATATGTTATGTTATCTTGGTTTGTGTAGCACATAATCACCCAAGAGGGTATCCAGGTGCTTGGGCAAGGTGTGTAGGTGTGTGGCCCCAAGGTGCTTATATAAAGACCCATGTCTTCAGCTTCTTGCTGAACTCAATATGTAAAGAGGAAACTCTGATGTGTTGAGGGAGGTCACTCCATGTCTTGGGTGCGATGGAGGAGAATGAGCGACATCCAGTTTTTCTGTTGTGAATGCGGGGCATGTGTGCGAGTAAGAGTGAGGCAATTGTAGGTGTCTGGTGGGTTGGTTAAAGTGTATGCATTTGTTCAGGTATTCTAGTCCTGTGTTTTCCAGGGCTTTGTATGTGTGCGTGAGAGGTTTGAATTGGCTGCGCTTGTGAATGGGAAGCCAGTGAAGCTTCCTGAGGTGCGGTGTAATATGGGTGTGGCGTGGGAGGTTGAGTATGAGTTTTGCGGTTGCTTTCGGGAGGGTCTGGAGCCTGTGTAGGAGTTGTTTGTAGATTCCAGCATAGAGAGTGTTGTTGTAGTCCAGCCTGCTAGTGATGAATGCTTGTGTGACGGTCCGTCTGGTGTTCTGAGGCAACCATTTGAAGATATTTCGCAGCACGCGTAGGATGTGGAAGCAGGAGGTTCACACTGGGTTGACTTGAGCTGTCATGTTTAGCTTGCCATCTAGGATGATCCCTAAATTTCTTGCTGGTTCTGTGGGTGTTGGTCTTATCTCTGATGGCCTCCAGGTTGCCAAAGATCAGTACTTCCGTTATGCCGGCGTGGAGCTTCAGGCAGTTGGTTTGCATCCAGTCTGCTACCATGGTCATGCAGTTGGTGAAGTTGGTTCAGGTGATGTTTGACTTGTCTGTCATGGAGAGGATGAGTTGGGTGGCATCAGTGTAAGAGATAACAGTGATGTCTTGTGATCTGATGATGTTGGCGAGTGGTGTCATGTACATGTTAAAAAGAGTGGGGCTGAGAGGCGATCCCTGTGGGACACTGCATATCAGTTTCTTTGTCTCTGATGTGAAGGGTGTCAGCCTCACCCTTTAGTTTTCTCCTGTGAGGAAGGAACAGATCCATTTGAGAGCGGATCCTTGTATGCCAATCTTGTGGAGTCTTCTGAAGAGGGTGTTGTGAGAGACAATGTAGAAGACCGCGGATAGGTCGAGCAGGATGGGGGCCGTTGTTTCTCATCTGTCTAGGATGTCTCGAATGTTGTCGCTGGCCGCGATTAATGCTATTTCAGTGCTGTTTGCTGTGGTTATTTCTGAATCCTGATTTTGTGTGTTATCTAGAAGATGGTGAAGTTCGAGATGTGTTGTGAGTTGCTTGTTATTGGCCTTCTCAATCCCTTTGGCTGGATAGGGGAGCAGGGAGATGGGTAGGAAGTTGCTCAGTTGATTCAGATCAGCTGTGGGCTTCTTGAGAAGGGTGTTGATTTCAGCAACTTTCCAATCATCCAGGAGAGTGGCAGACGTGATGGAGGTGTAAATTATGTGGGTCAGGGTGGTGCTGAATGGTGATGTTCCCAGGTTGTAGTTGTGGTTGGGGCACTCATGAACAACTTTATGGTTTTATCCAAGTTATCAAAACATTCAGAGAGTGAGTTCCAGGTTCTGGGTACAATAGAGGGTCTGGCTTTGAACATGTGTGGTGTATTACTATGTCTGATCTGCAAGTTACGAAAGCCTATCTGCACCCTTGCGACCCATAAAGGATGTCAGCTGATAATTTGTCCATCAAGTTTATTAGGGGTAAGCCAACCTACCAACGGCGCTTTGTACCCATTAGAGCTAACCAATCAGATGTTGGCTTAAGAATGGTGGGTGCAATTGATGAAAACATTCGATATTTTAATGGTGAGAGGGAGGTTCAATCTGGTTTTGTAAAACTGGAAGATGTCTTCTGACATTGTGGTAACTTGGTGTCACATCAACAAGTCCTTTGTCCATTATCACCTGCAGTAAAAATGGAAAAGGGACATTGACTGATTGCCCTGTGGGTGGGAGTACCAAAGACCCTCTGCAGCCATGTTAAAACGATCTTCAAATTCTCTTCCATATCTTTTAGTCTAATGAATGTCTTTTATTTCTCTGTTCCCACTCTCCACCTGCTCGCCCCTGTTCCAGCGCCCCAGACACAGAGGACACCCCCTATGAAGAAAAAAGAGCCAAGGAGCTTAACTTAGTCTTCGGTCCGAAGGGTTCACCCAATGCCTACGACCTGCTGCTGGACATGCACTCCAATCCCTCTAACTTAGGGGCCACCATCATCCTGGATAATGCAGAGAACTACCTGGGCATGCACCTGGCGCACTATGTGCAGGTGAGTGTGACCACGCTGACATCTTTATGTTTAAGGTTCCTGATTCTTTACCATTTTCAGGTTTAGTACCAGTAAATTGGGAAATCACAATATCTGGTATTTATTGTACTTATAACTGGAAAAGACTGTGTATCTCTTTTTAAGTAATTTAAATGCAGTATGTACAATTTGTCCTAACTTAAATCATTTTAAATATGTCCTTATGTTGCAATTCACTAGCAGTCAGTGCTGCTGTATCATCCACGAACCCTGGCTTTGCCACAGTCTCTTATTCAGGAAGTCCTGTGAATTCAGGGTGACCCCTCAATCCGGGTCATTGCTATCCCTTCCCAGAGTCCTGACTGAACTTTTCACCTACAAATCATTGACTTCAAGTGTGTCAGTCTTGTTAGTTTCATGGAAGCAAAGCAAGACTGAAATGAGTGGAATCTGCATTCGTTTATCACATGGAAGTGGAGAAATGAAAACAATGTCTGTAAGGAGCGGAAGAGAGGCCGTCATCCTATGTGGATACAGGGTACCTCTCCAAGCTTGGACAAAGTTGCATTGATGCATAAGACTGAAGACCTCCTTAGGGTCTAGCATAAAGCCCACCTCGTTTCCCTCTAAAGCAAAGTAGTCGTTCACACTTTGTCTCATAGCTTATGATCCTACTTCCGCAGTGATCTAATGATCCTACTTCTGCAGTGATCTTATGATCCTACTTCCGCAGTGATCTAATGATCCTACTTCTGCAGTGATCTTATGATCCTACTTCCCCAGTGATCTAATGATCCTACTACCGCAGTGATCTAATGATCCTACTTCCTCAGTGATCTAATGATCCTACTTCTGCAGTGATCTAATGATCCTACTACCGCAGTGATCTTATGATCCTACTTCTGCAGTGATCTTATGATCCTACTTCCACAGTGATCTAATGATCCTACTTCCTCAGTGATCTAATGATCCTACTTCCACAGTGATCTAATGATCCTACTTCCGCAGTGATCTTATGATCCTACTTCTGCAGTGATCTTATGATCCTACTTCTGCAGTGATCTTATGATCCTACTTCCACAGTGATCTAATGATCCTACTTCCTCAGTGATCTAATGATCCTACTTCCGCAGTGATCTAATGATCCTACTTCCGCAGTGATCTAATGATCCTTCTTCCGCAGTGATCTTATGATCCTACTTCCACAGTGATCTTATAATCCTACTTCCGCAGTGATCTAATGATCCTACTTCTGCCGTGATCTAATGATCCTACTTCCTCAGTGATCTAATGATCCTACTTCCGCAGTGATCTTATGATCACAGTGATGCCTGGTATAGGTCCAAGATGGTGGAATCCGTTGGGTCTGGTGGCTCAGTGGACTAATGCATCCAGTATAGAGGTCTGCATTGGAGCTCATGGTCACAGGTTCAAATTCCGGTGGGTCCATTCAGCCTTTCATCCTTCTGAGGTTGATATAATGAGTACCATTGAGTTGGGTAACAATAAACATCTGGTATTCAGCACTAACATACCCTTCTGGGTGAACGTGTGCTTTACAAATGCACATATTATGTTATGTTGTAGACTTTGATCTTCACACGGCTGAAAATGAGGGCAGAAGCTTTTTGTCCTTCCCCAGCCCTTCTAAGCTCCCTTCCTCACTTTCTTAGTAATGAGGAGAAGCATGTGTGTTTCAGATAGAAGGTAGGCTTGGCTCATTCTAGGTTTATGTGCTTCTGAGTATTTTTACAACCCCTTACCATATCCCATCTCTCTTAAATTCTACCTTGTGGAATAAACTTTGCATTGTGTAATATTTCTGTGCCTGGAAGTGAGGTCAGATGGCACAGTTCAGATGGAGTAGGCAGAAGGTGGGTAACTCTTGCAAGAAACAGTGAGTCATGCAGTGTCTTCTGAAGCTCATGAGCAGCGGTGTGGATGACATTGCTCTGCAGGGCTCTGTTGAAAAGGCACATTTCTGAATGGTTGCTCTCTAGAAGAGGTGCTTCTACTCCAGGGCTCAATGGAAAGTTCTAGATTAAATAATCCACTTCGACCCAGCTGATCTCAGATTGCGACTGAGGCAGTAGAAGCTTGCTTTAAAGAGGGACAGGGCCATGCCAGTTCATGCACCTCATAAGTTTCCAATCTCTCCCTGTATTCATTTGGCGCTATAGACCGTGTCGGCCATCTTGAATGTGGACTACAGCTCAGTGCTACCGAATGCAGCTCACAGAGTGGTTGTACAGAAGACAGAACAAGCATTGGTAATGCATCGGTTTCGCCTATGTGATTAATAATAATGGTTTACAAATAGTGCTCCGAAACTTATTTAACTGCCATATGTTTCATTATATAAAATGTATTAATAATCAAATAATGACACGATGAGGAAATAGAAGAAAGATGGAGAAAAACGTAAGAATGAAAGAAAGGATTAAAATGGAGTGATGAGCGACGATACATAATGAGCGGTCTGTGGGTCAATATGTCAACAGAGGAACCTTCATAGACTCAGGAAATGCAGACTAGTGGACTTCTTTAAAAAAAAAAAAAACACCAAGGGTGAAATTGAATAATAATTTTTTGCCTTAGCATAAAATTATACATTTTATTTGTAAGAATGAACTGCCTGTCACTATATGTCACAATCTGACATGGCAATATTGATTCTCTGTGTTCACTTCTAGTCACACTGGGTGTACAGGGAACAATGCCCGAGGTTTTGTCTTTGGGGTTTCCACTTTCAGTTGCAGGTTCTATCCTTCGGGATAAAATGAACACCAATCATGTCCAGCAAGATGGTGACCCCGTTGGCTGCTCTTCTACATCTGAAAAGCTGGAGAATTTACCCCTCCTTTGACAACTGAGTGCTCAAGACAGCATCGAATGAGGAAGTACTTCTGGCATGGGAAACAATTCAGGAGTTTTGACAACTATGTAAAAATGTCAGATTATTCCAGCACACAGTGTTCACTAGAGCACAATTCCAGGCCGATTTGGGAATGGTCTTGCTCCTGACAGAGGGCAGAGTGGTTGACAATTGTGGTGATACGTGTAATGACTGGGATAAGGACGTGGGGATAAAGCTCCGGTCACTTACTGGTAATCGTCATTATCTTCAGTCTGTTACACCCTCGCACAGTCATTACAACCCGCCCACTCTCCCTATGATTATCAGTAAGTAATCGAGCACTTATCTTTATTGACATGGACCTAAAAGCAGAAGCAATCAATCAATCAATCAGGGTTTTGTAAAGCGCACTACTCACCCGTGAAGGTCTCAAGGCGCTGGGGGTGGCTGTGAGCAGCTCGGTTGGGGTTGGATGCATTTCATAACCTCTGTTTTCCATGCACAAATACTGCTGATTAAAAAGAAGGAATAACGCAGAACATAAAGCAATTTGGCAGTTTTGTACCCTCAAAAGAAGTTTTAAACACTGGAAAATATTCACAAAAATAGTAGACATTTTGGGCAACCCAATGATACCTTCGAGGAAGTGCTCTGGGTAACTGCGGAAAAAAAAATACATTTGTGAATCATCGTGAGAAAAAAGGCTGCAGGAACTACTAATTTTACAAATGTTATGAACCTAAACCTTATGTGAGAAGTTGATTACCTTTTCTGAATCCAGCGGAGCCATCTCCTTCTTCGATTTCATTGCAAGTGACCTGTAATGTATGCTCCAAGGATAACCATAAGGAACTCCCTAGAAGGTGGCACAGTCGGCTCTCACAGTGCCAACAAATAGCTGGAGAAATTACCCAAAGAAAATGCCACGCTTTGTAACAGTGTTCCGAATTGTAAATCGTAACCAGTCTCGAATAGGTCCCGTCTATACTAGGGTTCAAAATGTTATGGGGTTTGTTCTTGCAACAAAAGTACATATTCAGAGTAGAGACCCTACTTACTTAGGCACGCACAAAGAGCCACGGGCGTCCCTCCCTTTGAGCACGTCTAGAAAGATGCATCTCCTCGGTTACTTGTTGCACTTATCAATCTAAACTATAAACCACAAGTGTGTGCTTTCTGTAACCATTATTTGAACCAAAAAGCACAATTAATCGAAATAAATTTCCATTAGCAAAGCGTATTCTTGCTGGGCAGTGTCATGTAATTAGTATTTGTGCTGTGAACATGCGCAGTAGCAAAGGTTTTGTAATTGTAAATGTAAATTCGTACTTGTAAAGCGCACTGCCACCCCAGCTGGGGCATCCTGGCGCTATACGCATACCGCTGTGGAACCCTTCCTGGCTATTCCCTGTGAAATGTCCACTCCTGGGCACCCCCAAGGTGAAGCCAGGCATCCCAGCGCTGGTGGGGCCGTTGTGGAGATTAAGCAAGCTATTGCCCAGAGTTGCAGAGTGGGACCCATGACTAGAATAGGCACCGAGGCGAGAATTATCAGGTCCGAGGAAATTGAGTCCAAGACCCGCCGAGGCGGGAATTGAACCCTGGTCCCGGGCCAGATCTCTGCATCAGGGTCTGCCGCTCTAACCATTGAGCCACACTTCTCCACTGCCCGGGGTCCACGAAGGAGACCCGCTAAGAGGACGGCCACCTTAGTGCCACAGGAGGGCACAGGAGGCAGCCTTCCAGTGTTTGGGACCCTCAGTGGTCCAGGTGCCGCGTCACTTCCGGGGAAGGGGCGAGGTACATATACCTCTCCCCGCCCCCTGGGCGCCCTCTTGGCCCATTCCCCTGACTGTGCTGTGAACATGCGCAGTAGCAAAGGTTTTGATCCTGCTAGAGAAGATTAGTGTCAATTTATACAAACAATAGTAGATAGGCAACTTCAAAGAAAATATTTGAAAAAGCACATTGCTGTATTTATAACAAAAAAAAACTATTTGAGAGGTCTGTTCTTTGTTATGATTGTCAGGGACTGTCCGGGGCTATGTCGGGAACACAGTCAGGGACTTGAGCAAGGACTGGGGACTGGGTAGAAAATGTACAGTGCACAGAAAGAGTAGTACAGCGCTGCCCAGGATCACACAAGGAGTCAGAGGAGAAAAAGGGATCCAAAGGGGAAGCCTGTACAAGATGGCTAAGACTCAGAAAGGAAGGGCACTCACAAGGCAATTTAGCATTCAGACTAACTACACCCAGGATGGACGTGCAAGACATATATATAATACAACATTCACAATAAAGGGAATGTGGGGTAAAGCACTCAGGAGCTCCACACGGTAAGATTGAAGCTCAGTAAGTTCCTCACCCACAATTGCTGTTACAGCTACTGACTGAAAATACCCACATATAGGATATGTATGCAAAGGCAGGGTCTGTGGAGCTTATACCTATGGTGATGTTATAACTGTAACTCAAAGACAATACTGCTACAGGTCAAAAACAAGGAATGCTAAGGCTCAGGAGTCAAGGTAGCACTGCAGGCAGGGCTAGTTCAGGAACAAGGGAAACTGCTACAGTTCAGGAACAAGGAATGCTAAGGCTCAGGAGTCAAGGTAGCACTGCAGGCAGTGCTGGTTCAGGAGAAGGGAAACTGCTGCAGGTCAGGAACAAGGAAGGCTAAGGCTCAGGAGTCAAGGTAGCACTGCAGGCAGGGCTAGTTCAGGAACAAGGGAAACTGCTACAGTTCAGGAACAAGGAATGCTAAGGCTCAGGAGTCAGGGTAGCACTGCAGGCAGTGCTAGTTCAGGAACAAGGGAATTACTAAAGCTTCAGGAGTCAAGGTAGCACTGCAGGCAGTGCTAATTCAGGAACAAGGGACACTGCTGCAGGTCAGGAACAAGGAATGCTAAGGCTCAGGCGTCAAGGTAGCACTGCAGGCAGTGCTAGTTCAGGAGAAGGGAAACTGCTGCAGGTCAGGAACAAGGAATGCTAAGGCTCAGGAGTCAAGGTAGCACTGCAGGCAGGGCTAGTTCAGGAAACTGCTACAGTTCAGGAACAAGGAATGCTAAGGCTCAGGAGTCAAGGTAGCACTGCAGGCAGGGCTAGTTCAGGAACAAGGGAAACTGCTACAGTTCAGGAACAAGGAATGCTAAGGCTCAGGAGTCAGGGTAGCACTGCAGGCAGTGCTAGTTCAGGAACAAGGGAATTACTAAAGCTTCAGGAGTCAAGGTAGCACTGCAGGCAGTGCTAATTCAGGAACAAGGGACACTGCTGCAGGTCAGGAACAAGGAATGCTAAGGCTCAGGCGTCAAGGTAGCACTGCAGGCAGTGCTAGTTCAGGAGAAGGGAAACTGCTGCAGGTCAGGAACAAGGAATGCTAAGGCTCAGGAGTCAAGGTAGCACTGCAGGCAGGGCTAGTTCAGGAACAAGGGAAACTGCTACAGTTCAGGAACAAGGAATGCTAAGGCTCAGGAGTCAAGGTAGCACTGCAGGCAGTGCTGGTTCAGGAGAAGGGAAACTGCTGCAGGTCAGGAACAAGGAATGCTAAGGCTCAGGAGTCAAGGTAGCACTGCAGGCAGGGCTAGTTCAGGAACAAGGGAAACTGCTACAGTTCAGGAACAAGGAATGCTAAGGCTCAGGAGTCAAGGTAGCACTGCAGGCAGTGCTAGTTCAGGAACAAGGGAATTACTAAAGCTTCAGGAGTCAAGGTAGCACTGCAGGCAGTGCTAATTCAGGAACAAGGGACACTGCTGCAGGTCAGGAACAAGGAATGCTAAGGCTCATGAGCCAAGGTAGCACTGCAGGCAGTGCTAGTTCAGGAACAAGGGAAACTGCTAAAGCTTCAGGAGTCAAGGTAGCACTGCAGGCAGTGCTGGTTCAGGAGAAGGGAAACTGCTGCAGGTCAGGAACAAGGAATGCTAAGGCTCAGGAGTCAATGTAGCACTGCAGGCAGTGCTAGTTCAGGAGAAGGGAAACTGCTGCAGGTCAAAAACAAGGAATGCTAAGGCTCAGGAGTCAAGGTAGCACTACAGGCAGTGCTAGTTCAGGAACAAGGGAAACTGCTACAGGTCAAAAACAAGGAATGCTAAGGCTCAGGAGTCAAGGTAGCACTGCAGGCAGGGCTAGTTCAGGAACAAGGGAAACTGCTACAGTTCAGGAACAAGGAATGCTAAGTCTCAGGAGTCAAGGTAGCACTGCAGGCAGTGCTAGTTCAGAAACAAGGGAAAATGCTGCAGTCCAGGATCAAGGAATGCTAAGGCTCAGGAGTCAAGGTAGCACTGCAGGCAGTGCTGGTTCAAGGAAAAGGAAATAGCTACAGCTCAGGAAACAAGGAGTCAGAGCACTGCAAGCAGTGCAAATCAGGAACAAGAAACAGCTGAAGCCCAGGAACAGGAACAAAGAATAACTATAGCTCAGGAACTCAGGAAACAAGGTAGCACTGCAGGCAGTGCTACTTCAGGCACAAGGAATAGCTATAGCTCAGGAATCAAGGAATATCAAAAGCTCAGGAAACAAGGATCGGTCTCACCGGAAAACAGCTACAATGACCAACACTGGGCTGAAGGGAGCTGGGGCTTAAAAGAGCTCACAGTAAACACATGCATCAGGTGTGAGCAGGCTAGCAGCAGCCAGCCACAGGTGAACTGAATTCCTCCACCCATCCTTGGCCTGCAGGGGTGGAGACAAAGCAGTGAGCAGGGGATTATAGGTAATGGAGTTTCCAGCATGAGCAGACTGGCTTCCACAAAACCCGGCATGGATTGGGAATGGATGTCAATTCCTAAATGATGTCCAAATGCCTGGAAGTCAGGATATGCATACAGGGAGTGTCTGGAAGCATATTAGAATACTGGAAAGCCCCACAATTCGGCCCCCTGGTGGTGGGAACGAGAGCACAGGGAGTGAATCGTGACAGTACACCCCTCCAACGACCGGCTCCCGGAATCTGGGACTCGATTTAAAGCCTTTGCTGCTATGAAAAAAGTCCATTTCCATCAGAGATGTAGTGCAAGATACCAGAGGACTGCAGGAAAAATGTGATGTTCTGGAGGGTAGGATAATAGGCTGTAATTTAACAGCAGTATTGAAGGCCGAACCTGAAGAGTCCAAATCTAGTAACGGGGGCTTAGAAGCCTGAATTAAAGGTGTTTGAAGTCTTGATAATGGCAGGCTAGAGTAGCACTCTGAAAACAAAGGAAGATTTACTGTAGGGTCAAAAGCATATAACGGATTGGCAGGAGGCACAGAGGTCAACGGCAAACTGGCTGAAGACAAAGGAGACAACGAGAAGCAGACCTGAGGCTCTGGCCGTGGATGAAAACATGAGAAGAAAAGGTATGCAGTTCCTGTGAAGGAGAGGGAGAGGGGGCAGGGCAAGGGGCTGGCAAGGTCCCTGGCTACAAAAAGAGAAATTTAGTAGGAAAGGTAAAGGACTGGGAAGTCCTTCCTTTCGGAATGAGTGCCCTCACACACCCAGCCTGCTGGGTGTCATGCTTCATCATCGGGCATGCTCCTCGTCGGGTCGGCGCTGCAATACCCGACGGGCACCCTATGCAGGGGCTCTTTGGCGGAGATCTTTTATTCCTTGCCGTATGGTGCGGTGGGTGTGAGGGGCCTTAGAAGTGTAGGTGTGCAGTTGTGTGAACTAAAACAGGGAAATAGAAGAGTCAGGTAAATTAAACTTTAATGATCCTGCCTTCCCCCTGATTAAAAATGAAGTTGGCAACTCAATGCCAAAAATCCTGCAGCGTGTTATGCTCAATCTTGTGCGGTCAACATGTTTCTTGCCTGTTCAGTCAGGAGGATCTAGTGGCAATTCTTCAGGACCTAATGAAAATTAAACTCTACACTATAATAGACTATGATGTTCTAACCTATTAATAAAAAGGTGGTACCTGATGATGCAGCAGCCAATCTAAAACTATCTTTAGAATGGCCCCTTCAGTTCACGGCAAGTGTAGGACACGGTAAAGTGTTAGTGTCCAAGAAACCGCGCTCAGGTGACGAGTGACCTACCCTGCACTGCCGGAGTCCCCCTCTTTTGTTTGATTCCCCGTGGATGAAAACATACAGAAGACTCACATGCAGGAGACTCTGGAAGCAGGTATGCAGGAGACCCAGGCCCTTGAGGCTTACATGTTGAGAGTTTTGTCTCTGATGCTGGAGATTCAGTCTCTGAATGTATACGTACTGAGACCTCTGAAGGCTGGCAAACTGGATGCACAGGGTCAAAAAATAGGCAAGATAGAGGCTCAAGGTTAGAAGGCAGGGAGCCTGGAAGCTCTGGTGCTGAAGGCAGGGAGCCTGGAAGCTCTGGTGCTGAAGGCAGGCAGCCTGGAAGCTCTGGTGCTGAAGGCAGGCAGCCTGGAAGCTCTGGTTCTGAAGGCAGGCAGCCTGGAAGCTCTGGTTCTGAAGGCAGGCAGCCTGGAAGCTCTGGTTCTAAAGGCAGGCAGCCTGGAAGCTCTGGTTCTGAAGGAAGGCAGCCTGGAAGCTCTGGTTCTGAAGGCAGGCAGCCTGGAAGCTCTGGTTCTGAAGGCAGACAGCCTGGGAGCTCTGGTTCTGAAGGCAGACAGCCTGGAGACTCTGACTTAGTAGACAGGTGAGCTGAGGGCTTGGGCTCTGAACGCAGGCAGTCTGAAGGCTCCAGTACTAATGGCAGGCAAGCTGCAGGCTCAGGCACAGATGGCAGGCAGGCTGCAGGCTCGGGCACACATGGCAGGCAGGCTGCAGGCTCGGGCACAGATGGCAGGCAGGCTGCAGGCTTGGGCTCAGATGGCAGGCAGGCTGCAGGCTGAAGTGCAGGAGGCAGCAGGCCGGCTGAGGACTCTGGAAACTCTGAAAGCAGACTAGCTGATGGCAGAGAGGCACAAGGATGACAGACTTTAAATTCTGGGAATGGCAATAGCTCGTGAGCACTAGAAGACAAAGCACCAGAGGAGTTAGAAAATTCAGACTTCAAACACATACTTTCATTAACTGCACTGTGAGAAAAGGTACTATGGCTTTTCTGAATGGAATCTGAGTGATCAGCCACTGTATTATTCACACAATTGCTGGACCAGCTCTGAGGGGAACGCAAAAGAGAGCGCAAGGTTTCATTCTCCATTTCTATGGAGGCTAACATAGAGGTGGAAAAGTTGTCTTGTACAGGGGTTTTAGATTCCCACTTGAACTCTGGGTTATAATTTTTTAACAGAGTCTGAAACATTTTATTCTCTCGCTGTAGTTCAAGAATCTTAGATGTAATTATATCCTGTGAAGACTGCAGATCTTTCTCTACAAGGACTGTGGTAGACTTGGCAATTTCACAACAAGCAACAGAGCTACACCTTGGATTTTGTTCAAACTGGCTATTAGCCGCCTGTGTTCTAGTAGGTCCTTTCTCTCTTTTGTTAAACTGATTATGGTTTACTTTGAATGTGGTATTTAACAAGGTCCCTTTAGTATCCGGGACTGTGCTCTTTACTGGACTACAAGACTGGGTAACCTTATTTGAATGGAGACCAGAGGTTATAAAATCCATCTGCTCTTTCTTTGGTTGTGTGGTTGAATACTGTATTTTACAACCACTTACAGCAGACATGCAAGATTCAGAATTCTTGTTCAGCAAACTGAGTAAGGTAGCATTCTCCTTATGCAATGCTGACACAGACATTGAATCTGGATCAGAACAGAAGATTAAAGTCCGGATCTGGCAAAGAGGTGTTTGAGAGCCAATGAGTAAAATATTCAGAACGTAAATGTCCATTTCTCATAAGAGGATTCATTGTTTCAGGACTAGGGTGAACAGACTGTAAAGTAGACACTAAATGCCTCTCGTTGTTGGGCAGAGGGGAATTGCCCTGCGCAAACCTAAATGATGTACTGGTGTGTTTCTTTCTTAGACCTCTCATTAGGACACACCTTCAATATTTTCACACACAAATGTAACAGAAAAATGGTAGCTAACTGAACGCAAAGAAACCTCACAAGTAACCCTGGAAATGTGGGTTGGTCATTCTGTCAGGGACTGTCCGGGGCTATGTCGGGAACACAGTCAGGGACTTGAGCAAGGACTGGGTAGAAAATGTACAGTGCACAGAAAGAGTAGTACAGCACTGCCCAGGATCACACAAGGAGTCAGAGGAGAAAAAGGGATCCAAAGGGGAAGCCTGTACAAGATGGCTAAGACTCAGAAAGGAAGGGCACTCACAAGGCAATTTAGCATTCAGACTAACTACACCCAGAATGGACGTGCAAGACATATATATAATACAACATTAACAATAAAGGGAATGTGGGGTAAAGCACTCAGGAGCTCTACACGGTAAGACTGAAGCTTAGTAAGTTCCTCACCCACAATTGCTGTTACAGATACTGACTGAAAATACCCACATATAGGATATGTATGCAAAGGCAGGGTCTGTGGAGCTTATACCTATGGTGATGTTATAACTGTAACTCAAAGACAATACTCACGGTGAACAAGAAACACCACCTAGGTAGTCAGCTGTGCCCACGGATCCTGGCGATCAAACAGGAACACGCAAGGCAGTAACAGCAAAGGGGTAGAACTAAACACAAGCACAATAGACAAGGAGCTAGCAAGGAGAAGTGCTTAACAGGAAAGGAAGGAAATCACAGGGCACACTTGGCAGAAAGCAGGTAACAAACATACAAGGTAACAGAAGCAAGACAGCAGAAATAGAAAGACAGCAAACTAGAACTGGAACCAAGGAAATGGGAAGAAAGGCAGGGACTGGAAAAGGATATACAGAAGGGGAGGCTACAAGGGTATACTAGAATAGTGCAGGTTCAGGAATCAAGAAAACAAAGTAGCATAGAAGGCAGTGCTGGGGCAGGAACAAGAATTGAGCAAAAGCTCAGGAGTCAAAGTAGCACTGCAGGTAGTGCTAGTTCAGGAGAAGGAAACTGCTGCAGGTCAGGAACAAGGAATGCTAAGGCTCAGGAGTCAAGGTAGCACTGCAGGCAGTACTAGTTCAGGAGAAGGGAAACTGCTGCAGGTCAGGAACAAGGAATGCTAAGGCTCAGGAGTCAAGGTAGCACTGCAGGCAGTGCTAGTTCAGGAGAAGGGAAGCTGCTGCAGGTCAGGAACAAGGAATGCTAAGGCTCAGGAGTCAAGGTAGCACTGCAGGCAGTGCTAGTTCAGGAGAAGGGAAACTGCTGCAGGTCAGGAACAAGGAATGCTAAGGCTCAGGAGTCAAGGTAGCACCGCAGGCAGTACTGGTTCAAGGAAACAGGAAATAGCTACAGCTCAGGAAACAAGGAGTCAAGAGAGCACTGCAAGCAGTGCAAATCAGGAACTAGAAATAGCTGAAGCCCAGGAACAGGAACAAAGAATAACTATAGCTCAGGAACTCAGAAAAGAAGGTAGCACTGCAGGCAGTGCTAATTCAGGCACAATGAATAGCTATAGCTCAGGAATCAAGGAACAAGGATTAACTATAGCTCAGGAATCAAGGAATATCAAAAGCTCAGGAAACAAGGATCGGTCTCACCGGAAAACAGCTACAATGACCAACACTGGGCTGAAGGGAGCTGGGGCTTAAAAGAGCTCACAGTAATCACATGCATCAGGTGTGAGCAGGCTAGCAGCAGCCAGCCACAGGTGAACTGAATTCCTCCACCCATCCTTGGCCTGCAGGGGTGGAGACAAAGCAGTGAGCAGGGGATTATAGGTAATGGAGTTTCCAGCATGAGCAGACTGGCTTCCACAAAACCCGGCATGGATTGGGAATGGATGTCAATTCCTAAATGTCCAAATGCCTGGAAGTCAGGAAATACATACAGGGGAGTGTCTGGAAGCATATTAGAATACTGGAAAGCCCCACAATTCGGCCCCCTGGTGGTGGGAACGAGAGCACAGGGAGTGAATCGTGACAATGATTCTTTAATTGAAGATCTTCTTGGCTAAAAAATAACAGTTCAGCACAGCCAACGCGTTTCGCCTAAAATTAGGGGCTTCTTCAGGGCTGTATACATAACATAAACATGACTAACATTACTGTCTAATACAAAAATGTGAGTTACATACAAACATATATACACAGACAATACAATACAACATCTAAAATTTAAACTTGAGATTAATACTAAAATTGAAAAGACACACTATAGAGGTGGAACAATCTTTGTTTGAATTCTGCATAATGGATCTCTAAGTATATTATAGATTGATGTCTCAAATAGCATTATAGTTTTCTTTTGTTCAGAAACTCAGAGAGAAAACCACATCATATTTCCCATTTTTGTATTCAGTTTCAACATGTTTATACAGATAAGACCTGTATGTTGTCAGTAGTACTATTAGTGTAACATAAATCACTTGTGCATTTGTAACATTTTACAAACATATATAGTTTTCTTATATTCAGACTGAGAGAAAAGATCTCAAACTATGCCCCATACTTAAATTCAAACAAAACATTTTAGTACATTAGGAACTCCATATCATCAGTAGTGAGTTAGTGCCAGTGGGTGGATATCATCGATAGATGCAAAATGGATTCAAGTTTGCACAAGAGCCTATTACTTAGGATGAATGCAAAACGGTTTTGCGGGGACGCAAAACCACATCCATCCCACCATTTAGATGGGTAAGGGGAAAGAAAAGAACGAGAAGCTGCAGAACAAGTATGAACATCAAGTCACACTTATCCAAAGAAACTTAATTGACTTGGTCATAGGTTTCAAATTTCATTTTCCATATCTTCTCCCAATCCATGTACCACTAGGATGGTGCACAGCTTTGTTTTCTATCAAAGGCAGGTATCTATAAATTGTATGCAAATATATGTATACGAATTGAATTGATAGGCACATTCTGCTAGGTTTAAAACATTATTACTGAATATCCTGCGTGACCTCCTAAACTTTGTTGAACTACGTGCATACCAAATATATCAAAACGCACATGTTCCCGTGCATTCGAAAAACAGTTTGTGGATACCCCACCGCAAATCATGCATGTTATAGTGTGAAACCCGGAAACCATCTTGGTGTATAAAGTAGATGTTCATATTGCACATCATTGGATATCAAGTGAATCAAGCCAATGTGTTACGTTATAATACAGCATGTTAGTTAACCGGCGAACCTGTCCGAACATTCCAATTAGAACGATACACAATTACACACACAGGTTCAAATTGCAATCTGTAAAATCCGACTGTAAGTCATACACGTCATAATGTGAGATTGAGCTACTCGATCTACAACAAAAAAAATATCCATACCTCAAAACAGTCAAGCACAGAACCGCGTGTTGTTTGCAGTCATGATCAATGAAAATTCCCTTACTCAGGTCTTATGGCTGGGGCTGTATAGACATATGAAATGGAAAGTGACACAGTGCTCCACATGTAGGTGATGAAACACCGTACTTAACACGTCAGGCCCAGATATTATGTTTAATTATGCAAGTGTTTCTTAGGAGTCATGTATCACCAATTCAGTGCGATTTATAAAAAGCTATAGGCCACCTAATCATATATATGTGAGAGAAAATTCCAAGCATGACGACTGACAATAAGTTGTACTTCCCAACCATTAAGCATAATATTCCATCCGTACATAATGCTCAAGCCTCCAAAACACTCACTGTGTCCGGCCATGATGCGACACGTATATTTAGTGTTCCTCAAAATTCGTTCAAGACGCCATTGTTTTTACAACTGCCTTAAATACCTGTGTGGTGTGTGAGATAAATAACAACTAGACAGTAAACATTGCGCATATACACCTGACTTATGTCTCATGCGTCATACAATTACGTATTGCGCATCTCCTTGATTCTCGGCATCTTACGTACAGAGGCGTATAATGAAACTTCCGGGTTTCGCCCACTAGAGCGCTAACCCCATCCACTACTATGTCATCGGGTTATGGGGGACTAATGCCTTCAAAGTTAGTCCTAAGAAATATTTCTTTCATCTTAAAATTGCGGATCCCAAGTCATGTCGGTACAATGTGCACCTAGACAAGTGTATGTGTATAGAACCACCCGTTCCGTAAGTCTCTATTTTCTTAAGTTACGCTTTAATACAGTCGTGCATTTTTCCATATTGCTCCAAAGAAACCCTTTGTGTATGTTTACCTTTATCTAGAAACAGTTTTACTCTTAAATCGATCAGATTCATCTATATCACAGTATGCCCAATATTCCAAATCATCCCGTATACCCACACAACAAGAGTAGTATGAAAGAAGAAAAGCCCCTATAACAGACGTCATCAAACCTTCCGGAAGCATCATTCATTGCACATATTGATCGTTCCTCAAACGGAGCATGACGAATTTCAAGGCAAATTGTTTAGGACCAGTGTTACAAGGTTTTCAATTAACTGGGCTCACAATTCTTTTTGGAGATGTATCTGTTGCAGAATGTTTAAAGGAAGTGGTGGAGCTCACTATCTAATTGAGCCCGTTATTCACAGATCTAATTTTGCAAATCCATTTTGCTTTCAACTAACAGAGGAACAGTTCTCTGTCACCCGACCTTTTGAGTTCGATATATTTATTCCTGCCATACATTGGTGAGACACTAAAGAGTATGATGCATCACCATTCAAACATGCTCTACGATGTTCCTGTAAACGTGTTTTTAGCGGGCGTGTCGTACTGCCCACATAGATCTTGCAACAAACACAGATAATCACATATACAACACGATTGGCAGTTTATGTAATGTTTAATCGTGTGAATTCTCTTTGAGTTGTATTCAAAACATTTGGTTTTCAGACCCAAGTTGCAGACCTTACATCCACCACATGGAAAGCAGCCCATAGGTCGTTGTAGCCAAGTGCCTTGCAACGTTGTATTCAGGCGTGTATAGCTGGGACAGATAATTTCCCTAATGGTCCTACACCTTCTGTATATTGCACTTGGTTTTTGTGCAAGGAGGTGACCTACTCCCGGTACACCCTTCAACAAACTCCAATGTTTGTTTAAGATTTTGAACACTTCCTGATTGAGAGTGGAGTTTGTTGTAATGAACGAGAGGTGTTCCCTTGTGTTCCTATCTCTACTCTTTAATTTGTCACAACGTTTGACCTTTCCAGCTCGAGCTGCTGCTTGTTTCAGAACAGGCTTTGAATCCATTTTGCTTCTATCTATCTATCTGATGATATGCAGATCCTAATGTACTAACATTTTTTAATTGAATTCAAGTATGGGGAATAGTTTGTGATCTTTTCTCTAAGTCTGAATATAAGAAAACTATAATATTTTTGTAAAATACTGATTTATGTTACCCTAATAGTACTACTGATGACATACAGGTCTTATCTGTATAAACATGATGAAACTGAATACAAAAATGGGAAATATGATGTGGTTTTCTCTCTGAGTTTCTGAACAAAAGAAAACTATAATGCTATTTGAGACATCAATCTATAATATACTTAGAGATACATTATGCAGAATTCAAACAAAGATTGTTCCACCTCTATAGTGTGTCTTTTCAATTTTAGTATTAATCTCAAGTTTAAATTTTAGATGTATTGTATTGTCTGTATATATCTGTTTGTATGTAACTCACATTTTTGTATTAGACAGTAATGTTAGTCATGTTTATGTTATGTTTACAGCCCTGAAGAAGCCCAAATTTTGGGCAAAACGGTTGGTTGTGCTGAACTGTTATTTTATAGCAAAGAAGATCTTTAATTAAAGAATCATAGCAACCAAAGAACAGACCTCTCGAATATTTGTTTTTCTGTTAGAAATACAGCAATGTGCTTTTTCAAATATTTTCTTTGAAGTTGCCTCTCTACAATTGTTTGTATAAATTGGAATATGAAAAGCTAATGTTGGTGGCTAGCCTTTTGAGGTGGGCAATTATCAAATGAATGTCCAGTAAATTTAAAAACACACATAGTGGTGCAGTAATTAGTTTCCCTTGCTGCCGATACTTGTTCAGTTTTAGAAGATTAGTGTCCCCTGTTTTGGGCATGTGTTGTCGAAATATAAACTGACACACCACACGTTGTTCATGGTTCTATGATTAAACCACTACTTCCTAAACAACGAATTCCTAAACCACGAATGCTGAACCACGAACAATGCTAAACCACTACATTTTTAACTACGACTTCCTGAACCACGAAAAATATACTAATAGCTAATTACCAGATTATACCACTTAGTGCTTTCCTGTACTATTTACAAAGCACACCTGTCCCTTCACTCGGCACAACAACACGGAGACATGCTTAAGTGAGTCGACTTCGCCAACTGTAAAGAAATGTCTCCAGTGCGACCTGGCATGTGTAAGCGAAGTCCATTCAGCAGTGCAATCAAAAAGGAAAAGTAGTTAATCTGAGGTGGGTGTCGTTGTAAATAAAAGTACATTAAATACGCTCGACTCGAAACCGTGATAGAGAAACTTGTCCTGTGAGATGATATCGGAGTTCTTTTTGTAACAAGCTATTACAGGCTACTAGTGAAGTCACTGAGCTCTTACAATTGCAGAAGTGCGAGAGGCATGGTGAGAGAGCTTACACCGTGTGCCATGTCTCTCTCGCCCGCTGCCACTGTTTTGAATATAGGTCTTTATAAAATCAGAGAAATGTGTTTAACATGCCATTGTGAAACATAGTGCCAACCTCATAAGTTATTCAAAGTAAGAGGAACGTACTGGGAGCATCCTTTGGATTTTACTCAAAGCCAGATAAATGAAAGTACCTCGGCCTGGTTTTCCACGTAATCCTAGCACCAAATGAAAGCAGGCACACACAATAAGCACAAGTAATACCGCATAATATTCCCAGTCCACGGTTTGGAACTAGAAATAAACAAGGAGCTCGAAAGGTCACTGTGTAACTCAAGTTTCCAGAGCCTGATTCCAGGAGAGCTGATCATGTGTAGATGAGGGGTAGGGGGCGGAGAGGAGTGACGTGCCACAAATTGTGCCAGGGGGCAAACAAAACGCAATGTCAAGCCTTGGCTGTCCCCGTTGTCCGCCAGGCAGATGGTGGCACTGCCGTTTCCAAGGGTCGAAGAGGGGTGGGGGCGGAGAAGAGTGACGTGCCACGCATTATGCCAGAGCCAGTGAATGAATGTTCAAGGGTCTTTGAAGGGTGGGGGGCTGAAATATACCACTGCACTGCCGTTTCCAAGGGTCGAAGAGGAGTGGAGGGCGGAGAAGGGTGACGTGCCACGCATTGTGCCAGGGCCAGAGAATGTATGTTCAAGGGGCAGAGAGATGCCACGCATAGTTTTGCTGTCCTCATTGTACCGATGAGGGGTGGGGGGCGGAGAGGAGTAACGTAATTAGCAGTCCCACTTTGCAGTTGCACTGCTTTGCAGTTCGGAGGGGTGGGGGCGGAGAGGAGTGATGTAATGTCAGGCCTTAGCACGTCACTCCTCTCCGCCCCCCACCCCCTTTGCAGTCCGGGCTTCGTTCAGAAAAAGTCGTGGTTTAGGACTTCGTTATTCTGAAAAGTCGTGGTTTAGGACATTGTTGTTCTGAAAAGTCGTGGTTTAGGACTTCGTGGTTCTGAAAAGTCGTGGTTTAGGACTTCGTTGTTCGGGATTCTTCGTTGTTCGGACTTCGCTGTTCAGGTAAGTCGTAATTTCAACTTTGTTGTTTAGGATGTTTCCCATTGTTCATATATAGGAAGCTGTCTGTTTTGGAAGTCTTTCCAGGTGTTTACTCAGTTTGAACTTAAAATGGGGGAATACGCCGTAGATATTGTGTGAGGTGGTGAGTTCATTGAAGTCCACACACAGGAAGTCTCAAGTGCACCATTAGTATCTAGATGTGCGCAAGGTTATGTAAATGTTTGAACTACATGACTACTGCCTGACTCCAAGATGGCGGTAGGGTAACAAGAGCCTAGACGGGGATGTGTTGAAATAGTTGTTGAAATGGTGCATGGAGGCGGAAAAAGGGGTGGGGTGGGGGAGCAACATGAGGGACCAATTGAGCACAGCGCAAGTCAAGCCAAATAAGCGCTGTGCATGCAAAACCATAGAAAAATAGTTCCCTAAAAGTGGATGGATACAGTGCTATGCCAGTGTGAAACTGATAAGAGAAGCACCAGGAGAAAAAAGCATTGGTAAATGCAGAAAAAAATGCTACAGCCAATACAAATGGAGGAAAAGAAAGTGGCAAGCCCAGGAACCAATGAAAAGCAATGAAAGCCAGGGGGCGGGATGCAAACCACTTTTAAGATATATTCAGTACAAAATATTTCACAAACACAGTGCAAGCGCTGTGTAGGAAAACCTAAAAATCGCTTCTACATTCCTGCAGGTACTTTCAAAGAGCACGAGGTAGCCTTTTCTATCACTTTTGGCATGCTTTTCCAAGAATAACGGAATAAGCCACGCTCCAGCTTGTTCTCTCACCTTCCGTCCACCAGAGAGGCAACCACTGCCTCTGAAACATCAGTTCTTCCCATCTCAGGATTGAGAAGGTATGCTTGCATCAAGCACAAGTGCCTGCAGTCTCCCATACCTCGCAAAGCACCTATAATGCGTGTCTGTACAAGTTCAAAACTGCCTCATTTGCAAATGTGTCCACTTGTTTAACAAAATGGTCTGCCTTCAAAGCCCTGTCCCTCAGATCTTGCAGACATATGCAGCTTCCTCAAAGACACTTCTTATGAAGATGAAGTCTTACCCTCATCCTTCATCAAAGCTCTGTCTGGTGAAGTTCTCTTACTCCTTCTTAGCATTGTCAGTGCATCTCTCCCTCAAGGAATCTTTCTAGCTGCTCTGAAGACAGGCCAGATCCTCCCACCCCTAAAGAAACCTGCAGTAGACTCTGATGACTTTGCCATCTACCGGCCAATAACTCGCCAACCTAGTGCCAGTGCCCCAGTGCCAGTAGTGCATGTTCAGCAGCTGTGTTTTTTGGATGTGTGAACTGCCCATGCGCCCAATGTAAAAACAAGGATTGGATTTTGCTGGGTACCACATATTGGTCATCTTTCACTCTCTATTGGACATCTTCCTTAGCTGCGTGTTCCTCATTTACAGTATCAGGGATTCCTTTTGGCCTTATATTATTCAATATGCCTAATTCCATATGCCAAAAAGCAAGACCAGTACCCAGGTATTTGTTTATGAACATTAGTCTAACATGGGTCCCAGGACTGCATCATATTGCTGTGCATATTGCTGTGCAGGCCTGAGATGTTGTAAGGTGTCATGTATCATCTGGTCTGATGCTGTGTGGGCACGTGTTTCAGGTGCCGCAGATGTAAGTTGTTGTTCTGTGAATATAGGGCCATTTTTGGAGGTATGTACCCTTTGCTAGCTGAACTGCATATTCATTACCTTTTGCAAAGGGGCCTATTGTTTCCTTGCATGTTTACATGTGTGAGAATATAATATGCCATCTATTCTTACAATAGGGAGGGAGGCCTGCCTGTATGTCAGTTTTTGTTTTTTGTTTTAAATAGCACAAACGCGACCCAAAGGTATCAGAGCACCTTACATGAGCACCATTTGTGTTACAGAAGGACACATTCAATTTTATTAGGCATGGAGAAATTAAGTGATTTGCCCAGAATCATAGGACGTTGAGCGTCCCTGCTGAGACTAGCCTAATTCCCCAACTTTAAAGTCAACCGCTCTAGCCTTTAGGCCACATCCTCTCCCCATCTGTGTGACATGATTGGGCCTCTGCTCCTGTCCGTCTATGCTCTGAGGAAGGTGGGGGTGGGGGCACTTGCACAGGAGGTGGGACAGGCCTGGTGAATTGTAATTTTAGACATTCAGGGGTATATGTAAAAGAACTGCCGCTAACTAGTGTTAGTTAGCAGCAGTTTTCTTAACACAGCCTATCACCAAAAACTATCGCCCTGTTAGCGATGTATTTACAATATGTCGCTACATGGCGATAATTTCAGGTAGCCGTGATGAAAACTACCGCTAACACTAGGGTGTGGGCTACACAAATTCTGGCGTTAGCGGGCGAAAACTGACGAAAGGCCCATTAGTGTAAAAAAACTCATGTTAGTCAGCTCAACATGACATTTTTTGCATCTAGAGGCAAAAATAGCATATAAGTCCACCTCCAATGATAAATAGGAAACAAAACCAATGGAATGCAGAATGGAGCAGCCAGGGCCAATTGCAGCACAGATCAATAACCCCCCCAAGCCCACCAACAGCCAGGATGACCAGCCAGAGTCCCAGGGGAAGAGGAAATTCAGGGCTACAATCATGAAAAGAGGCGCATTGCTGGGCAAAACCAGTGATGCATCACTTATCATTGCGCACTCCTTGCAACACCATGGCATCCAAAACCTTGAACGTGCGGACAGTCCCCAGGGCCCAGAGGCCTCGCTGGGCCTGCGTCTGGGACATGGAGTGGGATGCGGAGGTGCTGTGGAGTTGCTGGGCCGTGGCAGTAGACATTGAGGTGTCGGCGATCACCCTTACCTGGTGGTGAAGTCTGGCAGGTCGCATGGAGACACATTGCTGACCAGTATGAGAAGACCGCCTGGTGCCCCTTGGAGCTGTGAACGGTAGAGGCACTCCTGCACACCAACGTAGGGAGGTCTGCATCACATACCACGTGCCACCACTACACCGGGGTGCACAGAGGAGATTACCAATGGTGGGACGCACCTCTCTGCATCACAGGCCGGAGGATGTTGCGCTGGCCGGACGCTGTGGAGGGTGAGGCCCCTGAGCTGCTCCGAACTTGTGTGGCAGGAGCGCTGCAACTTCACGCCTAAGGGGGCCCTGTTGCATCACCTGCAACGGGCGGTTCCCCAGCGGACTTGGCAGCGACTGCTGTACCCAGGCTTGTGAAATCCCACCTGGCTGAGGCTCCTGCTGGCTGAGTCACAGATTTGCAGAGAGTGCAGCGGACTGCGCCACAGTGTCAATGTCCAGGTGAGGAGAAGGTGGGACGCGTAGCGGAGGAGGTCTGGGGGTCGAGTCGGGCCAGGCCTAGCACCTGTGGGTGATGCACCTGCAGTGGCAGCTCATGCGCTATGGCAGAAGAGCGTCGCCCATTGCTTTCAAGCAGTGCAAGAAGAGGAAACATAACATGATGACAACTTTCTGATGTACTCCTTTTGGGGCGGGAGGGTGGGTGGGACTGCTCTACTCACGGAGCAGGGCAGGGGCAGAGTGGTATGCCCACTCAAGTGCATAATGACTGTTTGGTTGGCCCTCTCAGGTCGCCCAAAGCAGTCATGCGCACATCCCTGTTCACAATGCAGGTTGCATTACAGCCTGCATGGAGAACATGCCCACCCCTCCAGCCCCTGGCAGAACGCCTTGTCACGACGCTCAAGAGCAATCACAACGCCGCATTGCAGCGTTGTGATTGGCTTAGGGAAGGGAGCCTGGCTGCCTTCTTCCTGTCCCTGGAAGCAGGCTCAGGAGAGCAGGAGCACAGAAGACGCGGGACCTGGCCTCGAGGTAAGAATTAAAAAGAAAGTTATTTACAGCCCTGCTCCCCCGTGCATCCCCGCCCCCTCCAGTGTCCTTTCCTGCATTTCCCGCCTCCCAGCTGTCCAGTCCTCCCCGCAGCACTACATAATGGCGGCCGCATGTGTGGCCATGCTCAGCGGGTGTACCACTTGTGCGCCAAAGGCAAGCCCGTCTGAGTCCGTCCGCCCCTGGCTCACGCCCAGCACCAAGGAGGACCCTTCCTCTCGGACACTCCACCGCTATGACACCAGCACCCTCCTCGCCATCAACCGTGGACGCTACACCCCCTGCCATCTAGCAACACTGTAGAATTCTCTTGCACCCTCTGCCTGTCGAAACTGCAAACGCACCTTCTGCCACATCAGCACACTAGCGCCTCCTGCTGCCCAGCCGACCGACAGCGCAGCCGACCGGCTCAACTGCATACTCCTCAACGTGCGGTCCCTCCACAAACACGCAACAGAAATCTGGGACCACCTCTTCAGACATCGCCTTCTTCATGGAAACCTGGACCAACCTCTGCTCCGGACTGAACATTGCCATCACCATCCACGATGGCTACAAATTAACCCGCACGGACCATCCCGAGGGGCCAGGAGGAGGCATTGCCATGTTCTAAAAAAGGCACACTTCGACTGACCATGCACTCTAATGACCCAACGCTGACCATGGAACATCTCCACTTCCAGATCCGGACCAACACCACCCTCCGCAGCACCCTCATCTACAGGCCCCCCGGGCCATGAACCCCCATTCATCGATGCCATTTTAGACCTCATTCAACCCTAGGCTCTCCCATCTACCGACTACATCCTGCTCGGAGACCTCAAGTTCCACCTGGACAACCCCAGTGACCAGAACACCACCCTTCTCTTGGGGAACCTCACCAACATCAGACTCAAGCAGCTAGTCACTGCACTAACCCACATAGCCTGACACACACTCGAGCCCGTCTTCTCCACCAGCGGGACTTCAACTACAGCCACACCACAGGACTCTCCTGTACCAACCATCACTGTTTACATCACGCAGTCACCAAGCCCACCGTACACCATCGCCATCATTGCCCCCCGTCGCAGCTGGATCAAGGCCACAGAAGAACTTCCCGTCAACTCCCTCAGCACCACCACTCCGCCAACGCTTACAGAAGCCAACACCACAGTGCTCAACCTTCACCGATGGATCTCCAACTGCGCCAACACCCTGGCACCCCTCAAGAAAAGACCAGGCAAACAACACTCCAAGAAGGGCAACTGGTTCACTCCCACCCTCCACTAGTCCAGCCCCACCTGCAGAAGTCTTGAGAAGAGATGGAGTCAAAACATTAATCAACTAGGCAGCACAGTCACACTTGCACCATGGCGTAAGTGTGCCTGCATTGGCGCATGGCAGCCATTGTGCGCTAACGTTGGGGGAAAAGACAGGGGGGCTTATTCATGAGCCCCTTCTGACAGTTTCATCCCGCCGGTGCATCATTTTCTTGACATACTTGCAGCGTGATTATTGCATCACGTTGTGCTGTATTTGCAAAGTGACGCATCTAGGCATATGCGTGATCTTGTGAAGCCCTGTGCCACATTATACCTGCATCAGGTATGATGTATGCAGGGTGGGCGTTCCCACGCAACAAAACCTCATAAGAGTGACGCAGTGAAATCCATCAGATTTCAGTGCAACAATTGTAGGACGCCACTGCGTCACTACCTTACGCCTGCCTCATGGCAGGCATAAGGGTGACGCAGTGCCACAGGGATAGGCTGGCCCCATGCATTGCTGGAGTTGCGTCATGCTTGTGACACAACTGCAGCAATGCATGATTTAGCGCTGACAGATAGGTCAGGATTCCAGACGTATCTGTCATTAATTGCGACATGGAGCGCCGTACAGTGAACACAGCGCATCCATGATGTCGCAAGAAGGGCGTCGTGAAAAGTGTTGCAACGCTGTTTTGTCGCAGTGATGCAACACTTTTCATGAATGAGTCCCAAGAATGTGCCCTATCTTAATGATAGTGCGCATTCCTGCCCTGTAGTTTTGTCGCAGGGCAGCGCAGCAACATTCCTTGCAGCGCTGTCCAGCACCAAAATCTTCTGAAATGAGGCCCCAAGTGTTTGCACCATTTTTAAGACCAGCTATTTTCTGGTCTTAAAAAACTGCCACTAACTTGAGTTAGAGGCAGTTTTTTGGGTTTTGCACCATACAAGGAATTCCTTGTAAATATCGCGAAGTGGGGTTAGCAGCACTTTTTGCACGGGAACACCTACCTTGCATTTCATTTTTGTTAAGTCGCGCTAACAGAAGTGGCAATCTTTAAAAAAGCTGCCGTAACGTCAAACAATTGATGCTGTGGCGGCGTTACGTCCTTGTGCATATGCCCCTCAGTCTTAAACTGGTTGTGTTATGCTGTGAGTTTTTCTATATAATCAGGGAAGCTATGAGCATCTTCTTGTGTGTCCTACTGACTTTGTTTTTGTTCACTTGTTTTGCACATCCTTGTATTTCTTCTGGTTTTATATTTCCTTTTCATCCAGGACAAGGGGGTGGAGTGGGAGAGGGCCACTTTGATGTACCGTAACCCCCTTTAATGTACCTAAATCAGGATGCAGGTTTCCTGACACTTTCTGTTCAGCGTGGTCCTTGCAATACTTGTCGAAGCTGACCTGTATATTACAGTATTTCTCTCCTAACTCCAGGGGCTCTTCTCTCAGAGTATCTCGTGTCACTCCGTGTGCTGAGTACTGTAGCATGAAGTTGGGTGCAGTTTATTGAATTTTGGGTGCTCCATTTTTAATTGCATCCCTCTCCCATAACACCTGCCTACACAATATGGCCATTGCCTGAGAGCCCATCCTGTGCATCATATGTGCCCTCCATAGTGCCTGCACTGTTAGCCTGGAATTATGTTTCTTGGAATAGTTTTGGGGATAGGTATGTATAATCTCTCCTCTCACTTCATCTAGGATCTCTGGAATTTATCCAGGTTCCCCCAAGGAACTGCAACAGCTAAATCCTTTAAAACGGCCTCAACTATTTCTTTAGAATATGCCACCTTATTTCGCATGCGTTTACAACGCATGGCGTTACAACGCGGCCGTTACAACGACCGCGTTGTTAGTTCGCATACTGTTACAACGCAAGTCAGAACAACGACTTGCGTTGTAAGGGGCGCTGGATGTTGGAATAGTATAATTTACTATTCCAACTCCAGTCTGTGCGGACAGTAGGGAAGGTGTTGGATTTGAAATCCAACACCTTCTGCCCCTTACAACGCAAGTCATTGTTCCAACTTGCATTGTAACGGTATGCGAACTAACAACGCGGTCATTGTAACGACCGCGTTGTAACGGCATGCGTTGTTTCGCATGCGTTGTCAATGCTGTTTACCATTTCTTTACATTGCTGCTCTTCCGGAGATAGCACTGTGTGATCTGTGGCCATCACAGCGTATTTTCACTGACCTGCTTCCAAGCGTGCCTCTAGCGGCATCACTTCTGACGCCCAGAGTCCTATCATAGCAGACACTGGGATACGAATACTAAAAGGTAAAATTCTCTTACCTATTAGCGAAGAACAGTAGACCACGTTTGGGCGCCAAATATTCTGAAACACCTTCCTCCGTTCCTTTTGTTCAGCCTAACTCAGACTACACCCTCCACTGCAAGGGGAGGGTGATTGAGTAAGCTACAAGGGTCAAAAGGTCGAGACTGCTAACAGCGTAATGTTATTCGCTCCTCTGAAAGGAAGAGGCACAACACTGTAGCCAGGTAACAGTAGCGGTCGGCACAAATTAAAAGTGGTGGGGCTGGTGGAGAGGGTGTGGGGGGAGCAGGAGGGGGAGAGCTAGGGGGAACGTAGAGTTAATAATAAAAATAAAAAAACGTACCTGAAGCTGCCGGCTGCCTTGCACCTCGAAGTTCCTCTTCTTCCTGGTCCCAACAACACTGAGACACATCAGAGACTCCCTGTGCAGTCCCCACACTGCTCTCACGTTATGAGAGCAGCGCGGGGATTGGCCTGAGTGGGCTGGTTTAACGTTCCCTCAGGCACACAGAGTCTGTGCTGTTTCTCTAACCCGGCTGTGCAATACAGCTGGGTCGGAGAAACCTAACTGCGCACGTCTATTTGACCGGCCTAAGACAGCCAGCCAAACAGACATGTGCACTTAGAAGTGCACATTTACACCATTCCTCCTCCCTCCCATGGCCCGGCCACGCCCCTCCTACACACGTTGGCTGAGCCAGCTGCTGAAAAATAAAATGATAATAAAATATTGTTTTATTTTTCAACTGCTGGCTCTGAGCCAGTGAGGTGAGTCTCCTCCGTCATTGTGGAGGAGCCGCCACTGCCAGGTAACCACAAAGAGTATATATTATAGACAAGAGTATGGAGACACACAATCACTCCAGGAACTGGTAAATGTGAAACCCTGAGCTTCGCTGAAAGTTCACTGAGGCACTGACATGTTCCCTTTTATGCTTGACACAGAGAAGTGCTGTCAGGGGTCATTTCAGAGTGGTCCTCTGCCATAACAGAAGGTCACAGTAGATATGCAGCCAAGCCCTCTATGCACGAAGAGAACTTGTCTATCCAAGCACGTGTGTAAAGAAACAAGAGGGGGCCCCCCTGCAAGGTACATTGAGGGACCCCGGCTCCGGATTAAATGCGGAGCTCTCAGGCCAGAGTACTGTGCTGAGGGGGCCCCTTGCAGCTCAGGGGTCCCCATGCACCGCGGGGGCTGCGGGGGCCTGTGTTACGCCACTGTATCCAAGATAGGTGTCCTGGTGCTGTTGTGCAAAAGGTCGCATACTGTCTCCTCCCAGCAGGGATGTTGACCCTGACATAGCTGAACTCCTCTTTGAACTGTGGTCTTATCTTTATCAGTGCAGCCTTTGTGGTCAGCAAACGCTGGTCCCACCCTGGACAAGACAGTGAAATGTCAAAGTGGTGCATGCACCAGCCCCTCAAGTGGGAGAAAGCAACATATTACTGAGCACAACTGTATTCTTAAATAATGAAAACACAATAGATTTCTTATTCCATTGAATATAGGGGCATATTAGCAATGCCTGGCGATAATTATCGCAAAGCGCAATTAGCGCTTGGATAATTATCGCCAGGCATCGCCGGTTTCTATCGCGGAGTTAGCGTGCAATCAGCAATGCTAATCTCCAAAGCGATAGAAACCTTGAGAGAACAGTGTGAATATCGCCTGAAAACAGGCGATATTCACACTGTTCCCCAGTTCTGCTTGCTGATAGTGCGGGGGGACTTAGCCATGTAATCCACCTCTCATTGGATTACATGGCTAAGTCAGGGTGGGACCAGGTGTTAGCAAACCAGCGCTAAACGTGTTTAGCGCTGGTTCGCTAATCACCGCCCCTGCCTCGCTGATAGGCGTTAGCGACCTCAGCGACTGTTTCCAGTCGCTGTTAGGTGGGGAACGCCTACTTTGCATGCCATTAGCGATAAATATCGCTGGCATGCAAAGCGGCACCCAACCCGGTCGCTATCGCCTACAAGCTGTCGCTAACAGCAGTTAGCGACAGCTTGTTGATAAGGCGATAATATTATCGCCGCTTTAGCGGGAAAAAGTCCCGCTAAAGTGGCGATAATCGCCTTGCTAATATGCCCCATAATTTTTAACATTTGAATTGAGCAGAATTTACTAATGCTAAGGTATCGCTTTCACTGATCAGATTCAAAACAAGGTACATTGTTAAGGAGGACGTTCATCTTGCCTCCATACCATACAGCGATACAGAGGGTACATTTGCCACATAAGGCTTTAAAAGCGATTGCACCTCTCTCTTTAGCAATGCATTAATTAAAAAGTTACAGGAAGCAAATGTCTACGCACTTTGCTGTAGAGAACTGTAGTTTATTTTGATGAGCCCATGAGAGATTGTTTGAGCTACTCACTCCCAGATATGGATAGGTGAGAGTAGACATTAAAACCACATCTCAGGACACAGCAGGGTACAGACTTCCTTTGATCCCAATGATGGGAGATCAGTGACAACTTTACTTAGTAGAAATGGTAAAGCAGACAAGCATAAGGAAAATAACAAAAGGGCCAATATACTAACCCTGGGCATAATACTTTGCTACGCTCACGGAGCATGCAACGTTTGTGTTACTACGCAAGTTGCATGTAGCAGAGTAAAAAACTGTGCTAATCGACGTAGCGTAGCAGCAGTATATTAAACACATACAAATGCTTTGTTAAAGCAATTTTCTATGCTAAAAACATATAACAAATTCACAAAAGTGAACTTTGACAATGAAAATATCAAGCAATGAGAGGTGATGATTTTGGGTTCCCCCCTAACCTAGGGGGAGGACCAAGAAGATGCCTTGAACACAAAAAGCATATCATGTGAATGATTCAGTGGTGGTCCCTTCCTCCTAGGACCACCCCAAGCATAGTTATGGGCAAAAATACAATCCCAACCAAAGGCCCTGCAAAGCATTATGGGACGAGATTAGCAGTGGGCAGTGAATATTATAGTGTCCAATATCAAAATAATTCTACAAAGAGCTGCAGTTCAACTAGTCGTTACTAGACGTCCCTTACGAGTCAAATGCAAAAGCATTGAAATTATTAATACATCAAGCTGCAGTTCCACTAGTCGTTACTAGATGTCCCTCACGAGTCAAATGCAAAAGCATTGAAACCCTTTCATGAAGCTTTTGCATTTGACTCGTGAGGGACATCTAGTAACGACTAGTGGAACTGCAGCTCTTTGTAGAATTATTTTGATATTGGATACTATAATATTCACTGCCCACTGCTAATCTCTTCCCATAATGCTTTGCAGGGCCTTTGGTTGGGATTGTATTTTTGCCAATAACTGTGCTTGGGGTGGTCCTAAGAGGATGGGACCACCACCGAATCGTTCAAAAGATGTGCTTTTTGTTTTCAAGGCATCTGCTTGGTTCTCTCCCTAGGTTAGGGAGGATACCAAAATCATCACCTCTCTCACTGCTTGTTAATTTATTGATTTCACTTTTGTGAAATGCTATATGCATTTTAGCATATAAAGACAGAGATACTTATTTTATCTTAACTTGCAAGATGCCTTTGGCAATTATTGTACAGTGCAGTCAAGCACACAGCTACGCACTATGCAGTGTAGTTCAAAATGTACTTCACGTAGCTACGTGAAGTGCTACTACGCAAACTACGCCCAGGGTTACAATATACAACCCTGTTTTAGGCAATTATTAACACAGATTTAATCAGAATATTTGTTTCGGGTGCCCAGAACTACCTTTAACCAGTTTTTGAGTGAAGAGTCAACAGTGGGCACAACAACTCATACATAATACCCAATTTAATAAGTTTGTGTTCAAGTGTGGGTCTATCTATTAAATCAAAAGCTGGTAAAGTCCACCTATTCCTTCATTTTCTGAGATGTCACTAACTTCTCACTCACCATATACAGTTTTAGCTGTTGTGGAACAGGCCTTACTAAATTCAGACTGTTCAATTGGCAAAAGCTGAGCAGAGTCTGACCAACTAGTTAAAAGTTATAATAAACAATTTGCAAAAATCAAAAAGTGCATTTGGACGATAACATTTTGGAAGATTAAGGTCTCCTTTTTTAAATACTGCCTTGCCAGGATTGAGAAACTACATTAGCTTTCAAGCAGTAGGCAAGCAGTGGCTTCAGGCTTCCGGCCCATAAGGAGGCATCATCTTCAACGAGGCCTGCAGGAAGACCATCCTCCCCTGAACTCTACTCTTGCTAAGTCCTGAAATGGTGTTAGCAATCTCTTCCTGAGTGAACTTGAGGAGGCAAGAAATTAGAACTTTGCCCAACTTCTCTGTGTAGAAGAATCTTTCCACAAAGGTGTATTTCCTGAGTTTGGGTCATGCAGACATTCTTTTTGTTTCAGGATTTCTCTTCTTATTTAAGAACTTTAATCTTTTTCAAAGATAATGCAACCTTAAAATGCAGGGCTGTTGACTGACATAAATCCACTTGGTAGCTCAGCAGTCACGTGTCAAGAACATCTCTGATGATCGGAGCCAGACACTTCTCATGATGATCACACAAAAAAGACAGACAGGACGCAGGATAAGAGCATCTCTGAAAGGCTGATAGGGCAGGGTCAGGGCCAGTCACATGACAGATTTGTCTTTGAAAGATGGGCTGGTCCGATTCGGATCTGGTTACACGCTAGACAGAGACTTTGAAAGGCTAGAAGGGCTGGGCAAATGTCATGCTAACCGGTGAAAAATCAGGACTGAAGCAGTCACTCACATATCAGGTATGGGTCGGAGATGTTGGGAGAGGTGGGGAAGAGTCAGTCACATGCAAAGCACCAGCCCCTGTGGCTCGCTGTACCTCGAATTACCACCTTAATTGTTGAAGGTTAAGTGCAATTAATTTGACAATATAATATACCTATTGTTTAATATTAGAAACCTTTACAATTGCCTAAAATGTATATTTACTTAAAGCCTTTTGTAAGTGATTGGACCTGCGACTGTAGTATGAACCTGTTCATTGTTCAAGCCCTGCATCAGAAAGAGAGAGCAGTGAGAAACAAGGAGGCTCTCACGCAAGGTCCAAGCTCGCTGGAAACCAAACATATATAGTGCCTAGAAGCAAGTACCCCTGGAGCGCTTGCAACTGTGTTTGGTTTCAACTACAAAGAATCTGCAATCACCAGATCCTCCTGAGTCGGGAGCTGTGATGTATGCAGTGGTGAAGTGCACTGAAAAAAGTATGAGAACTGTGACACTTAATCTCCCCCTGCATAAGAACAGCGCCTAGAAACCCTCACTGCGCTATACAAAGCCGAGTATTATTGTTATTGATGCAGCGCACAAAGAAGGCGGGGTCAGTGAGCGTGGGGGCGGAGTCAAAGGCGTGGCTAACACAACAAAATATTCTGTAACTTTTTTCCGTCTTTCACCAGGGGCGGCTGCTCCACCAGGGCGGAAGAGCGTCGCCCCACTCCTTTCTCACAGTGCGAGAAGCAGAAACACAAAATGGTAATAACTTTGAGTTATTACCATTTTATGTTTGGTTGCGGGCGGGTGGGCGGGGCTGCTCTGCGACCAGCCAGGGCAGGGGAGGAGTGGTATGCCCACTCCTGAGGGCGCAATGACTGTTTGATCGGCCCTCTGGGGCCGCCCAAACCAGTCATGCGCACTCTGATCTTCTCCATGCAGGCCCCGTAAGCCCCTGGTTGGGCGGCGTCCCCACCAATCACAACGCTGTTTGCAGCGTTGTGATTGGCTGAGGGGAGGGTCTGGAGGGAGCCTGGCTGCCTGCTTCCTGTTCCTGCCAGAGGCAGGAGAGCAGGAGCAGGAGCCGAGAAGACGCGGGACCCGGAGGGCTGAAAGGTAAGTCTATATTTTTGTTGTTAAATTAAACCCCCCCTCCCCACGCGACCCGGTGAGACATGCTGGCCACGACTGTCTTTCACCTTCATGTAACTACATATAAAATAAGGCAGCAATGAAATATAAAATAAATGCAAGTTAATTTAATCAGTGGCAAAAGCACTTTTGTACATTATAAAACCTCAGTTAGTTAATGCACTGAGGAGATCTGTGTCTGTAACCAGAGAGCCACAAAATTGAATCATGGTTGGTTCATTGGAGGATAGTGACTTGTGTATGTTTAGTGCTACGAGGTCCCAGCCTGTGACAGAAAGCACTGGCAATATTTAAGGCATTATTTTAAACCTGCATCGCACACAGTATAAGGCTGATACATAATGTGAAAATGGTTTAAGATAAAGTGCTTCCAAAATATAGATTGTAGTAATACCAAGACTGTACATAGAGCAGTTTTTTGTAACTGTCCATTAAAAGCACACACTTCAAAGCTCAGCAGGTAACTCCCTTGCAATAAAACTGTCATCAGGAAGCTTCAAGTGATTACATCTATTAATGCCAATACGCTTCCAGGAACCCTTTACATTTGTAGATAAACCAGTTGAGCACATTTACATTTCTAGCAGGCACCCTGGCAAGAAGGTTTGTTTATCTGTCTGCCCCTCCCTGTGTTTCACAGCACAGGAGACTCCCTGCCTGACACTTCAGCCAAAGCATTTAAACTCTCGGAATTAACCGTCCCGGGGTGGTTCTATGTTCTCAAAAAGAAGGGAATTGTTTTACCTACATTAGAAAACTATGGGCACGTTGTGCCCCTCCGATCCCGCACACTTCGACCACTGCATGTATGTAAATTAATAGAAAAACGAAAACTGAGAATCCACACTGGAGGGAAGCAAATCATGGAAAATTAATTTTAAGGAAAGGCAATTATAAGGAAATACAAACATATCAAAGGGTTAAGGAAACATCTGAGAGAAAAGATAATGTTAATGAAAATTGTTTATTACATTAAACTTGGGTGGAGCTTAGGACTTGTGAGGCGTTTTGGGTTCAGGGATGGGTGCTGTTTTGGGGAGAAGAAGGGTGGTTTTTAGGGGTTAGGGATCAGTGGAGGTCAGACATTGAAAGGGGTTTTTGGGGTTGAGGAATGGGGGTGATGAGGGTTTCTAAGGCTCAGAAATAGACAGAGTTTAGGGGTGGAGAGGCTTTATAGGGTTCATAGATGAGTGGGGTTTAGGGGTAATGAGGTGTTTAAGGATTCAGGGATGGGTGGAGTGTAGGGGTTGTGAGGGGGTTGTAGGGTTCAAGGATGGGTGAGTTTAGGTGTTGTGAGTGTTTTTGATGCTCAATGAAGGGCAGAGTTGAGGGTTGGTGAGGGGTTTTTAGGGTTTCGGAATAGTTGGAGTTTAGGGGTGGCAAAGGGTTTTGAGGGTCAGGGTTGGGTGGAGTTTAGGGCAGTGAAGAGTTTTAAAGGTTCCGGGATAGGTGATGTTTAGGGTGATGATAGGTTTTAAGAGTCCAGGTATGGGTGGAGTTTAGGGCGGTGAGTGGTTCTAAGGGTCAGGATTGGGTGAAGTTTATGGGCAGAAAGAGTTTTAGGAAAGATGGTGTTTAGGGTGGTGGAGGGTTTTAAGCATTCAGGAATGGGTGGAGTTTAGGGCAGTTAGTGGTTTTAAGGGCTTAGGGATGGGTGGAGTTTAGGGCGGTGAGTGGTTTTAAGGGTTCAAGGATGGGTGGAGTTCAGGGCTGTGAGGGGTTTTAAGGGTTCAGGGATGGGTGCAGTGTAGGGCAGTGAGGGGTTTTAAGTGTTCAGGGATGGGTGAAGTTTAGGGTGGTAATACATTTTAAGTGGTCAGGTATGGGTGTGTTTAGTAGTGGTGAAGGATGTTTTAGGATTTAGGGATAGTGACGTTTTGGGGGTAGTGAGGGGCTATAAGTGTTCAGGACTGGGTGGGGCTTAGGTGAAGAAAGGGTTTTTAAAGGTTCAAGGATGAGTGTTGTTTGGGGCAGAAAGGCATTCTAGACTTCTCACTTTGCCACTGGATTCAAGCCAGCCTAGCTGATGAGGGGTGTTACCCCCAAAATCGGTCCCAGGATGCTTGTTTCCGGTCCAGGGAAGACCTGGCTTGGAAGTTTGGTTGGACTGTTCCCATAATGCACAGGGTCAAGACTGATTTGCATATGGCTGGGTCTGAACTGGGGTGGCGAAGTGAGCAAAAGAATGATGATGGTTTCAACCCAGATCTGTGACTGGGGGTGAGTGTCTGAATAGTTTTAATGCTCTGTCCATCATCTCCTTGTGTTTGCTAACACCCTGACGTAAGTCAGTGCAGTGTGATCTCAGCTGCAATGTTTCCCTCACACTCCTTTCTTCTGACCTTCACAGAAACACTTTTCTTTTCTGAAGACTAACATCTACCTGCACATGGCGCCCAGGAACCCTTCTGGGAGAATCACGACCATTGTCCGCTGTGGGATCAGTAAGTAATCAATGTACTGACATCATTTTTAATGTCTTTACATAAATGGAAATCCAGCAGTTGAATCAGGACAAGCACATAAATGAACCTACCCTAGGGTAAAAGATGGTAAGTTAAAGTAAATGTCTTTTAAAAGAATGTTAAGATGTACAGATCACAGTTGTGAATGAGATTCTCTTCCCCCTCTGAGGACCTCTAAGAATGTCATGGGGGGTATTTCTGGTCTTCTTCAACCACACCCCAATAATCTCAAAGTCAAGTTCAGATACCCTCAGCTGTAGCTCCTTCCTGGTAGCGGGGCCGAGCTCAAGGCTGCTGTAAGGAACCCCAGAGAGAGTAGTCACTAATGCAAAACCAGATGGCACTGGTAACTTGAAATTATATGAAAAGCAAGGCATAGGCTTTTAAAATGTTGAAATGCCTGTGAAGGAGCAAAGAATGCCTAGCAGGAAGAGGCACCCATCAGACAAGATGGAGACAGGTGCAGTAAAATGGAGGCAGCACGAAAGAATTGCTCAAACATGTGAGGGAATGCAACTGTCACAAAGGTCCAGAATATGCTACACCAGGTTCAAGCACCCATACACAGGGGAGCAATCACACTCCATGACTGATGAAGCATTTGCTGAACTCTCTAAAGGTATTCCATCAGAGCCATCCAGCATAAAAGGATTTGCATAAGGGTCGCACATGCCCCTCGTTTGCCCAGGCTTTCTCACAATCTATTTGAATACCTGGGGAAACTTAGAGACACTTTGATGAACCAGTCGCACCTGCAGTGCACTCTGCACGCCATCGCTAAAATTCTATGGACACATGTTCTTACATGAAGGTGTGCACCAGAACCTAAGAAGACGGAAGCTCTTATCTCAACACCAGCTCCTGCTCGTTCTTCGACATGGCCATAAATGTGAGTAGTCACGATGGGAGAACCGCGCCAGTGTGGTCATGAAAACCTGTGTTGGTGATGTTTAGTGCAGACACATATCTAAAACATACTCTGCTTACTTGGGTGAGTGGTCATGTTGTATGCATCGCTGATACCTCTAGTTGCCCCTGGTATGCTCGTGCGCTATCTACATTTGGATGATCCTGAGGTCTATTTTCCCCAAAATACACCAAAGCCTGAAGAGTTGGGATTTCATCAGTGAAAAGAATTCCCAGTTTGAGACACCACTACTCTCTAGGTAGCGTTGAGGACAGGTCAGGCATATTGAGTCTAAATGGGATTTTAGTCCTGATGAAGAGTACCACAGCAGTGAAACATGTTGATTCCCATGAATTAGCCCATACAAATAAAGTTGTTTTTAAAATAATGCTGACATCAAAATGAACATTTGTTTCGTGGACAGAAACTTCTCCCACTGTTTTTATTCCCTTTTACTTAGAGCGTCCTCTGATATTTATCCCTCCAATAGGGTCACCATCATTTTATTAGTCAGGATAAATGGCTTGGTGTTCACAATAGTTGTCATCCCTTCCGCCACCTTTGCCAAAGCCTGGGACACACGAATGATGAGACGCCAAGGTGTTCTTTCACATTATATGTGGAGATTATATGTTGAAGTGTCACCTCTCATTTTTTCAACCCTTGGGTGATTGTTGGGTCCTATATTTGATTGACATTTCCTCATGAAGCTAGGAGCTGTGCTATTGGAAAAGTCTCATGTCCTACCTACTCCCTAAAATACATTAAGATTCTTTCTAAACCCACGTCAGAATTTCATTTAGGTTGTGTACTCCCAGGAGTTTTTGCTTGTTTATTATTTTTGACTAAGAGTGATCCTGGGTGTATTTCACTTGTACTGCTCTCTTTTCAGTGGCGATGGCCAGTATGGGGGTTATTTGGAGTTTGGTGGTACCGAGACATCCCCGAAATATGCCAACCTCTGAATAGCCTCCATTGTCTCAACCATGTCTCCTTTTAACCATCTCAGAAAGAAGGAACAACCACAGTCCTGATCTCAGGAACTTTCATTACCACATGTGGTTATCAAATATGGCATCACTCCTCCTTTCATTTGGAGTTACTGGTGTGGATACTTGCGCTGGTCAGGCACATGGCGGACAACATGACCTTTCAGGCCTGGAAAGAGGGCGGTTGAGACACATTTGGGGACTTGTACTCCAATGAACATTTTATTACTTTCGAGGATGCGCGGGGGGTTGAGTTGGGCACGGGTCACTTACAGCACTATGCCGGCCTGACCCAATTGGCCAGGGAAGACCTGGACCACCTTTCTGGTGGATCCAGTGTCTTCCTGCATGTTGGGTATCCTATTGGCCTGTGGGTCTGTTCGGCATTTGGTGTCTCATTATCCAAAGCAATGGTGGCTGATGCTGCCTGTTGCGTACTCGGGCGGCTTGAGAGATTGACCAGGGGGCTCCACTGGCAGACATGGACTGGGGGTGCATATTTATACTTACCAAAGCAGTTTCTAGCAATGCTCGATTTTAGTCATTCCACTACAATTTCCTGCTTTGTACTTTGACACCCCTGAAAATGCATAAAATATCCCAGACCCGGTCGGCCGCCTGTCCACATTGTGCGAGCCCAGGCGCTGACCTTTTACACCTGGCCTGGGGGTGTTGGTCGGCGCAGGACTTTTGGGTGCAGGTGGCTGAGAAATAAAGTACACACCACCTCATTGCAGTGCTCCCTCATCCCGCAGTCTTGGCTTTTGGGTAATATAAGCAGGCATAAGGGGTGCAAGATGGCAGACAAAAACCTCCAGCTCAAGATTGTACTTGCCCGCTGCAGGGTGGCCATAACATGGATGGGTCAGCGTGCCCCAGAGATTGAGAGCTAGCGCAGGGATGTTGAGGAATGGACACTTGCGGAAGAGACTCACATGCAACTAAGTAGGAGAGATGAGAAAGTAGAGGATGACCTGAAAATATGGAGGGCCCTGGGAGACCAGTTTCTGGCTAGTGGCGACGTTTCAAGGAGTGATGTATCTACTGACATGGAAAACTAGCGCCTCGAGTGGTCTTGGGATGGGTTTGAGGAGTGCCACAAGACTGGGGTGAGGTAGATGCTTCTGTTCTGCATTGATTGGTGTATCTCCCCAGTGTGGGTAGTTGTTGCATATAATGATGTGCTTCTGTGCTCTTCTGGATCCACTGCATGATATGGGGAAGGTTCATGGCTGCAATATTGGTTCACTTGAATCTATAAATAAAGGTTTTAAAAAAAGAATTATTGCATCACTGAAGCAAGACACATATCAAACTTTGGGTCAACTCTAGAGGCTGAAGTCATAGTAGATGACAGTCTAGTTGACTGCAGCTCTGTTATGACCCAGCAGGGTCCAGGTCCCTAAATATTTGAGTTGGCTTGGATGCTGTCGAGGTCGAGCTGGATCCGGGTCCGTAAACGCTTGTGATCACTTGGGTGCTGTCATCGCCCAACAGGATCCAGGTCCTTAAGCTCTGCAGGATCCAGGTGTGTAAATGCTTGAGCTTTCTTGGGTGCTGACAAGGCCGAGCTTGATCCATGTCCGTAAAAGCTTTAGGTGGCTTGTGTGCTGTCATAGTCCAGTAGGATCCAGTTCACAAATGCGTAAGTGGTGTTGGATGCAATCTTGCTCCAGCAGGATGCAGGTTCAGAAACACTCAAGATGGCTTTGATGCTGCTATGACTCAGCAGGAGGAAACAGCCTTTACAAAGTGGCATTTACCATGCAAGACCTTTACAACGTGTCCTTTACCACGCAATGCCGTTACCATGCATTGCCTTTACCATGCAGGTCTTTACCACGCATATGTCTTTACCACACAAACCTTTACAACAAAATGGTAAGTATATATCAGGTAAGTGTATAAGTTTGTATGTAGGTGTAGATATATTCACTGAAAAAAGCAAAGGTTAAAGTAACATTATAGTTAGGTGAATATGTCAGTGACAACATTGATGTTTTGAACTAAAGAAACACATAGAAATTCAACAGTTATAGTTAGCAGAGCTAACTATAACTTGCACCCCCACCATGCACTGCTTTGACATCACATATTACATCACTCATGATATGTTCAATTACATCATTTATGACATCACTGATGACATCTCAATTGGCATCACTGAGGACATCACTGATGACATCATCTAAGCTTCTTTTGTACACATTGCTCAAATGTCTTGACATAGTATTTTGTAAACTTGAAGTTTTTTCAGAGAGCGCTGATGAATACCAAGATAGAGGGCATTGCAGTAATCCAACCTCGAAAGAACCAAGGCTGCGACCACAAATTTTTTTAATTCAAAGGATATGAAAGGGAGAATCTTCCTAATCTTGCGCAGAAGAAATGTGATGTCATTTGAGATGTCATCAGTGATTTCATCAGTGATATCACTGACCATGTCATGAGTGATGTAATATGGGAGGTCATAAGCAGTGCGTTGCGGGGGCGTAAGTTATAGTTAGCTCAGGTAACTATAACTGCTGAATTTCACTGGTTTGCACAAGTAAAATCTGAGTCTAACTATAACGTCTGTGTAACCTTTGGTTTTTCAATTAAATTCTAAGGTTTCTTAAATTCTATTTCCCAACTATAACATCCCTGTAACCTTTGGTTGTTTCAGTGAATTTCAATGGTTGTTTAACATATATAACATCCCTGTAAACTTGGTTTCTTTCAGGGAATTTCTAAGGTTTTTTAAATTTTATTTCCTATCTTTAATCTGTAACCTTTCAGATTGAGTATGTGAGTGGCTGTATAGGTTGGCGAGTGGGTGTGTGAGTGGCTGCATGGATCTGTGAGTGGGTGTGTGAGTGGCTGTATCGGTCTGTGAGTGATTTTCCAAATGGGTCTGTGAGTGAGTGTGTAAGTGTCTGAGTGGGTGCATGAGTGTCTGAGTGCGTCTGTGAATGGTTGTGAGAGTGTCTGAGTGGGGGTGGGTTTGGGAGTGCCTGAGTGGGTCTGTGAGTGGGCACACAAGTGTCTGAGTGGGTGTGTGAGTGTGTAAGTGGGTCTGTGAGTGGATGCATGAGTCTCTGAATGGGTCTGTGAGTGGGTGCATGTGCCTCTGAGTGGATCTGTGAGTGGGTGCATGAGTCTCTGATTAGGTGTGTGAGTGGGTGGGCAAGTCTCTAAGTGGGTCTGTGAGTGGGTGCATGAGTCTCTGAATGAGTATTTGAGTGGGTGCATGAGTGTCTGAATGGGTCTGTGAGTGGGTGGATGTCTCTAAGTGGATCTGTGAGTAGATGTGTAAGTGTCTTGAGTGGGTCTGTGAGTGGGTCTGTGAGTGGGTGCATGAGTCTCTGAGTGGGTATGTGAGTGGGTAAGTGAGTGTCTGAGTGGGTAAGTGAGTGGGTGGAGTGGGTCTGTGAGTGGGTGCATGAGTCTCTGAGTAGGTCTGTGAGTGGGTACATGAGTCTCTGAGTGGGTCTGTGAGTGGCTACTTAAGTCTTTAAATAGGTGTGTGAGTGGGTGTGTACATCTCTAATTAGGTCTATGAGTGGGTGCAGGAGTCTCTGAGTGGGTCTGTGAGAGGGTGTGTGAGTCTCAGAGTGGTTCTGTGAGTGGGTGTGTGATTCTCTTGGTGAGTGTGTGTGTGGGTGCATGAGTGTGTAAGTGGGTCTGTAAGTGGGCACACGAGTCTCTGAGTGGGTCTGTGAGTGAGTGCCTAAGTCTCTAAGTGGGTCTGTGAGTGGGTGCATGAGTCTCTGAGTGGGTCTGTGAGTGGACGTGTGAGTCTCTGACTGGGTGTGTGAGTCTGAGTGGGTCTGTGAGTGGGTGCATGAGTGCCTGAGTGATTCTGTGAGTGGGTGCATGACCCTCTGAGTGGGTCTGTGAGTGGGTGTAAGAGAGTTTGAGTGCGTCTGGGAGTGAATGCATTAGTCTCTAAATCAGTCAGTGAATGTATTATTTGTTAAAAAAAATTGGCGATATTCATAAATTTGTGGCAATGTTACACGGGGTGCCACACTGAACATCCACGAAGATCGCAGGTGGAGAAAAAAATTAATTTCTCAATGTGTTTTACATATAAGGATTCCCTCAAACACTACTATATTCCAACCATATACCCTGATCCATTCTATTACTTTTAATAAATATTTAGAGCCCTTGATTCATCGCTAAATAGTCGCAAAGTATTCACAACCCTAGTAATACAAATTTGTTTTTCTTTAAATATCTCAAAAACTACAGAACGGATTTACACCAAATAACAAAAAGGGCTCTTTGTGGACGAAGAGCTACCTTTCTGCCAAATTTGGTGCAATTTCGACCAGTGGTTCGGGCAGAAGTTGTGTCTAAATGCTCTATGGTAATTAACATGGGAAACACACTTTTTTTTACCTCCCCTTTTTCTCAGCCCCTGATTGATGAGTCATCCCAAAACTTCCATAGAGAACTAGACAGAGCAGGGCACTTTTTCTGGAAACTTTAGTAAAGATCTGTCAAATGCATAGCAGCCTTGAGTTATTACAGAGAATCGAGTCAGCTTGATAATTTATACTACACATGAAAGAGGGTGTGCACCACATACTAACCTATGCACGCATGCTTGTTTTGCTTCAGAAGAAGTTTTAACCACAGTATGAAGGGTGCAGGTTGTATGATCTTTAGCACCTTCGGATTTTGATTATTTTTAGTAAATAGTCTCATTTTTGTCCACTGTTGCATAGGATGTACACTTTTCTTAGTAGATTCTTTTGAATACTTTTTAGTGTATTTCTCATGAGATTTTCACTATTTGCAAACAGTGTGGTATAGAATTAAGTCTGTCCATAGAGTAAACACTTTTTACAGTACTCAGTTCTTTACTGATATCAAGTTAATTTCTTAATGTAGGTTCGGCTGTCTGTCAGGTGTTTCGTACAGATAAAAGCGATCCATAGTAGGGCATTAGTAATAGAATTGGCATTCACTATTTTGTCATTCTATGAACAGTTGTATACAGGTTGAATGCAATACTCAGTGAGAGTTTCCCATGTATCTGTGGTTGATTGTTAATGTGAACTCTCCTAAATGTAATCCCATAGCAATTTATACAGCAATATGCCCATAAAACGAAGTTTGGATGACGTCACCAGTAATATCATCAGTGATGCCATCAAGGATGTCATTTGAGATATCATCACTGATGTCATAAATGATGTCATAGAACATGTCATGAGTGATGTCATATGTGACATCATAAGCAGTGCATAGCAGGTGCACAAGTTATAGTTTTTTTTAAAAAGTGTTTATAACATTTTTTTTCAAGAAAATAGAGGTCATATATGATTCAGACAAAACAGGAATTTGATACTTAGAAGCAGGAACCCTTGGACATGCTAGTCTGTCACATCGGTCCATGACCATTGAATCAAAGGAAGAGAGAAAAACTTGAAGTGTAAACAGTACACCTTCAGCGTCATCATGTTCCCCCAGCGTGCGCGGGTGAAATGACGGCCATAAGACCAATTATAACCATAACATTTCCTACATGTGGGGTAGGAGGTAGAGGAGGAGGGAGGGGAGAGAAGTTCAGAGATAACAGTGCAATCACGGAGAGAAGGTGGAGAGGAGGAGGAGAATCACACCAAATCATTCAAATATAGGACTTATAGTCCTCGCAGAGGGTCACAGCTCCTTGGACACGGACTTCCAACAACCCCACCTGGACCCCCCAATCATGTACGATCACTGGGCGAGGGTGTACCGGTGAATTCCGTGTGCCATTCAGGGGACGAGAGGGCAGCAGCCAGCATTGGTAGGTTGGTTAATCCCCTCTCTGATGATTTGTTATCGGAGTCACTCTCCCCCTCAGTTTCAGTGTTGTATAATTTCATAATCATGCTGCCCCAGATCTCAAGGTCCCGTTCTGCATTATTATCGGTATGGACTTTTTGGAGTCTGCACTCCTCAACCACTGTCCATTCCAGAAGATCAGATACCCACTTAGCCTGTGTAGGGGGTGCCAGGCTTGCCCAGTGTGTTGCTATATGCCTATGGGCAAGTAGAGAACCTCATCTGGGCAAATTTGTACTGCATGTTTCCCCTTTTTGGGGAGAGGCAACAATTCTAGTAAACAATGACGTATTGTTAGATCTGCTTTCACATGCGTTACTCTGCGTACCTCATCCGCCACCGCATCTCCGGGTAAACTCTGTGTAGGTGCTACAATGTCAGGTAGTCTTTACTTATATAGTAGAATTGCGTCAATTTAAACCTGGCATTACTGGTGATGGGGCCGAGTTCCTTCCTACCAAGTTACTGAGGAACTCATGGCCGATGGACCTTTGTTACCTGCTGAGAAGTATAGAGGGGAGAAATAACTCATCCAAACAGACTACAATTTATAAGAACCATGACTCTGAAGAATCACAGACTCCGAATGCCAAGTTAGTGGGTTTATTACAAAGCCAAAAACAATTGGATGTACAAGCACCTCATTACGAGGTTGTAGAAATACATGGGAACGAATACAAATCCAAACCTATGGGCTAATTTTATGCGATGGATCATAAAAAGAATATCAATTTCCAGAAGCAGAACGCAGGCAATTATTGCCCCCACGTCAAGTTCCTTCTTCATCTGCGGTGAATGAATAAAGAGCATTAGTCTATCCCTACACTAACACTATAGTGACATCCCTACTTAACTTTCCACAGGCAAGATCAGGAAAAGGTGTCAGCGCGTGAAGACTTCCTAAGAAGTACACTCACGTTGTATGGGTCAAGTAGCCAATGCTACGAAGCTCGTTTTAAGATGCTCCTTCTCTCTCCTTCGATCTCCTCGCCTCCTCTCCTGACTCCACCGCGGGGCACTGTCCCGAATACAAAAACGCAAAACGTAAAACACGCCCACAGATCACCTCATCTCGCTGGACTCTTCCCATAGGTGATTTTCCATTTCGTGTCGGTGCTCCTGGCTCGATGACCTTGATTCCCAGGCCTCCCTCAGTGAGAAAAAACACTGTCTCCCAATTATCAGCTCTCCTCACAATTTGTATTGCATACTCCCCAAGCCTAACTCTCCTAAACAATAGGCGCTATTCTAACTAACAAAGGCGACTTTCTCCACCTGCAACAGAAATGTGAGAACAGAACAAATTCAACATGCACATGAATTTCACTAACAAGCCCTACTCGTGAGCCCCAGGGAAAATACATTTCAGGCCTACAGAAATCGGTCAACATAGGAGTGAAACACAAGCCTTTCAAATACACACATGTGTGAACATTTCATTTAGGCCTTTCTACATCATTGCATTACAAAAGCACATCAAATTCATATTTTATTGCAAGCAACTTATGAAATCCTACACATTAAACACAAATAGCCACATCTACGTGTGAACTTTAATGTGGTGCACGTTTGAATCCACTACATTACATTACATATAAGCAACTTCGTTTAGCAAATGCAAGCAGCTACTAATGATTACATTATTCAAAACGCAAATGCCACGTTGTTTCTTGACATGGCACGAAACAATTCTATTGTCACTCTTTAACGTTTTATTACTGAACACTTTCTAATGGTCAAATGTTAACACAACAAAGGAACATATGCAGGTGCGGACTACCCGTGATTACGATGCACCCCTACAAATAACAGAGCACAATCGAGCTCCATCAGTTTGACAAGTGTCATCACAACAACCACAATTCCCTGAAGAAAGAACCTACCTAAACAGAAGTTGTAGCCAGTCTTCCCTGTCGGAACTTCTCCAGGCTCTTGAGATTCTCATAGTGACTATCCTGCAGTCTCTCCATTCTCCTTTCTCTCTCCCTAAGAGACCTTTCAGCCTGACCTGCCTTATGCCATTTGCAGGCTTTCACCAATCCCAACAAGATGATCACACAAACCACAACTATGTGGCTTCAAGATGTAACCAAGTATTCCCTTTGCAAGGTTGGCAAACCAACTTCCTACTTTTCTAAAACCCTTTCCAACCTTGTCCCAGATATCCTCTGTGGCCAAATCATGTATTTCATGATGAATCTCAGTGATGTTACTTATATACTTCTTCAGATCTTTGCTGTTATCAGGTATATAAGTACAGCACTGTTGAACCCTCAACATTTTACAGACTCCGCCCTCTTTTGCTAGCAAAACATCTAAAGCAAGGCGGTTCTGCATCACCATAGCTCTTATCGACACCATCTCTCCATCTACAAGCAACAAAGACTGGGCTGTATTCGCTGACAACTTGTCCACAATAGTTGACAACCTTCTAATCTTTGTCATTCAGAACTACTCCCAGACTTGGTATCATTGCTCCAAATACATCTCCAACTATCTCTCCTGCGCTTGTACCTCGTTTCTCTCCATGATGCACTCCACCTTCCAAGGGTCCTAAATCCTCAACATGATAAATTTTGGGAAACACCACAGCCACATAACATGTACCATACCAATTCAGTGGCAATCGCACATAGGCATTTTTTCCACACACAAAATACACATTTGGTACCACTTGCACCGTCTCCTGCAAGAACTTCTTCGCAGTTGCTTCGATCGTGAAAATGTGATCACACATACTCTGTCCCACATAGACATTATCATAATATGTCTGTACTTGTCTAATGCAAAGCTTCCCTCTCTGTTCAAAATCTAAAGCTATTGGACCAAGAGCTCCCTCTCGCCTTGTGTGCTAGTTCCTCCTTGGTCCAAGCGATTTTCCCCTCTCTAGTGTTAAGTTTTACTGATAACTGCCTATGTCTATCTTCTACTTGATCTACAAATTTCTTTTCTATGTCAGTTAACATTGTGACGATGTGCATAAGCTGTATCTAAGGTGACGGTAGAAATGAAATACTTTCCCACTCTATCTTCCTGCTTGTAATAATCATATTTAATCAGGTGCTTATAAGCTGGAACCTCAGAAAGCACCACATCATAATTTGAAAAATAATATTCATAATGACCCTTACTGTAGAACATACTAAGCAACAAACTAGATGTAATACCATATGTCAACGGAAGATGGTGGTATGAATACCTTCCTCCACAGACGCAGGCAATTGCATGCACACATAGCAGTCTCTCACATCCATCATGTTCACATACTCATAGAGCAGCTTGGCGTAAGCTTTAAGCGTGTAATCACCTTTAGACAAATCTACGTGTAACATACGACTAGTCTGATCTAGCATAGCCTTTTCAGCTCCTACGACACCCTCTTTTGTGCTAGAAGTAACAGGTGTGTTTGTCCCCTTCACTTCCACCCCTTCAACTTCTGCATCATGTGAACTTTTTACAGACACAATAATAACTACCGCTATTACTATTATCACTTCTACCATGAGTGTACCTATTGCACACTTAGACCTACGATTCGAATCTCCAGACTCCATTTTCAATTGTCGGTTTGACACAGCAAGAGGGTTACCACAGTGTCTCTTTCTCTGCCTCTGATTGCTGTTATCCAATTTTAATGCAATTCTCTGAAGTTCTGGAAATAAATTCACAGTTCGTTCTTCTCTTTATTTACACAGTTCAAAAAGACTTCCTTAGCCCTCTTTCTTCTTCTACGGAAAGATCCCTAAATTTATTCGTCTTCCACTCAGGCCTAGGTTATCTTCTTTAAAGCAACTTATTTACAGTTCACAGTTCAATCAACAGTCTCTTATAAGCTCAGAACCAATTTCAACTATGACGCGTTGCAAAATCTCAAGACGAACAGCTGCAATTTCCTGAGCTGGTAGCGGATATCCAAAAGTTGGAAAAGACAAATGTCGTAGAATCAAAATTCGCACTTTGCTCAAAATTGGAGGTCTTGGTACTGTCACTGTCAACACCCCCTCTATTTCCAAACCAGGAACTATCAGCTTGATATCAATTTTCAGTTCTGGGGTCCTGCTGACCACTCGTGAAGACCTCAGCCTCCCGGTCCCCACTGCTCCCGGCATCGGTAGCCAGATAAGTCCACTCTGGGGCAGCGTATCTCTGACAAGGCACTCTTGCTCTCCTCAACCTTCTCAGACTCCCCTGTGCTTGTTCTGCCTCACTTAACTCCGATTCAGAAGTTTCAGACACAGGAGCAAGATCTCTTTCAGGTGCCAATCTCAGATTTAACCTCCTTTGTCTCCCAGGCCACGATTCCTCTGCAAGCTCTGCCCTTCTTCCCTGCACCCGACCACCTTGCGCACCACTTCTTTCAGCTGAGTCTGACTCTATATCACTCGCAACATTACCGGCTCCCTCCGAGTCAATACCTGGGCCTTGTGTAGCGTGACCCTCCTCAGCTTGCTCTGGTGGGAAACCAGCTTCATCGGTAACCCTCACAGCTTGGCTTGCCCCCTCCTGTGGCCTCACAACCACAGCTGGATTTTCTTCTTGGAGAGGTGCTGTTTCTTCTGAGGGTCCTGAATCTCTGCAGGTGTGGGAGGCGTGTATCCAGTTCGGCAAGCCCCCGCACTTCACAGCTGTATTTGTCACTAAGGTCACTTGATATGGACCTTTCCAGCGGGCGTCAAGGCAACTCTTCCTCACATGCTTGCGAACAAGCACCCAGTCACCCGGGCGCAAATCATGGCACAGGTCCTTCGAGGTCGGGGCAGTGGCAGCTTTAACCTGGTGAGACACAGAACAGACTACGTCAGCCAGTCCTTTGCAATAATCAAGTATCAAATGATTTGTGATGTTTATCAAGGCTGTAGACGGCACTGCTGGCAGGCGCATCACCCTCCCCATCAAGATCTCGTGAGGCGAGAAACCTTTCCTCCTGTCGGGAATGCTACGGATACTCATCAACACCAAGGGCAATGCATCAGGCTACTTCAAAGACGTGGATGAACACACTTTTGCCATTCTCATCTTGAGAGTTCCATTGATTTGCTCCACAATTCCAAATGCCTCTCGCCTGTAGCTGCAATGCAGTCTCTGATCAACTTGTAAGGCGGCACAAAGCATCCTCATTACCTCACTATGGAAGTGTGTTCCTCTATCCGACTCCAATGAAGTTGGAAATCTGAAATGTTGTATAAGCTCCCTAAGCAATAATTTTGCTACTGTGAGACTATCACACCTCCTTGTCGGATAAGCTTCCACCCACCGTGAGAAGACACACACCACAACCAAGATGTACCTCAATCCATTGCACCTAGGCATCTCTACGAAGTCAAGTTGGATCCTATTAAAGGGTCCCCTTGACCTCCCAATGTGACTCAATGCAACCACAGTCTTTTCCCCAGCATTCATTTGCTGACACGTAACACATCTGTGACACACTGCTTCAGCAAACACACGAAACCGTGGATTAAACCACATCTGCCTGAACACTCGCACCTTGGCATCCCTTCCAATGTTAACTGCTCCATGAATCTGCCTTGCCATAGGGCTCAGTAAATCATCTGGCAACACTGCTCGACCATCAGTTGAAACCCAAATGCCATCATCCCTTTTCTCACAACCTGCCTTGATCCAACCGGCTTCTTCCTGTCCTGATACCTCTCTCTGCAGGCGCTTAAGCTCGTCCCAAGTGTCTGCTATGGCTAACATCATGCTGAGCTCGGTTCTCTCTGGGCTCTCTCCAGTATATTCTCCTGTGAAAATGCACCCTTGTTCAGCACAGAAACGTGCAACTTCGTCTGCATACCTGTTCCCAAGCATGACAAAGTCTTCCCCCCTCCCGTGGGCGGCACATTTAACCACTGCAGTTTCTTTTGGACGTTGCAAAGCTTCCAACAACTGCCTCATATACTCCCCTTTTCTGATCTGAGATCCTGATGACGTTAAAAATCCCCTCTGTGACCATAGCTGTGCTAGTCATGAACCACACCGAAACCGCACTGGCTATCAGTGTAGTTGGTGACTCGGATTTGCTCAGCAACCAATCAGGCACGTGTCAAAGCAATGATTTCAGCCACTTGTGCAGAGTATACTCCCTGTAAACAAGCAGCCTCCACAACTCCAGAAATGGTGCACACATCAAACGCTGCTCTCAGATGGCCCACATTGTCTCTTAAGCATGAACCGTCTACAAAAAAGATCTCATCAGATTGGGGTAGGGGTTCATCGACAATGTCAGGTCTCGGTTTGGTGCAAAGTTCGGTCACATCAAGACAGTCATGGTCCTCACAATCTTCATCATCAACATTTGGCAAAGGCATCAAAGAGGCAGGATTCAATACAGAACATCTTTTCAGAGTCACATTCTCTGAGGCAAGTATGACCTGCTCATAGCGTGTGAGTCTGTTATTTGTCAAATGCTGCATGTTTGTTCTCGTTATCAGAAGCTCAACTGAATGTGGAACATAAACTGTAAGTGGGTGACCCATCACAATGCTTCCACACCTTTCAGTGCTGACACCTGTTGCAGCAACGGATTTGAGACATCTGGGCAGCGCTGAAGCTACCAGGTCTTAGGTAGCTGAGAAGTAGGCAACTGGTCTACGGACACCTCCAGGAGTCTGTGTTAGTACTGACAGTGCACAACCCTCTCTCTCACAGCAAAATAGTGAGAAGGACTTATTATAATCAGGCATTCCCATGGCCGGAGCGCGACAAAGGCTCTCTCTCAGCTCCAAGAAGGCGATCAAACAGTCATTATCCCATGGTACCGGATCACTTACATCCTTGTGTGTCAACCTCTGCAAAGGCTTCGCCTTCAATGAAAAGTTGGGATCCACTGACGGCAATACCCAACCATTCCAGGAACATCTTGACTTCCTTCTGTGTTGTAGGCACAGTCATATTCATGATCGCCTCAATACGGTCTGGTGACACCTTCCTCTTGCCTTTTTCAATTCGGTGACCCAAGTACTGAACCTAAGTCAAACAGTATTGCAGCTTGCTCGGAGACACCTTGTGTCCATTCTCTGCTAGATGATTTAACAACGCGACAGTATCAATCCTGCAAGCATCTTCTGTTTGAGACACGATCAAGAGGTCATCAATATACTGCACAAGAACTGAATTCTGTGGCAGTACGAGACTCTCAAGATTCTTCTTCAAAATCTGATTGAAAATCGATGGACTCTCTGTATACCCTTGTGGGATACGACACCATGTTAACACACGATTTTCCAGACGGAAAGCAAATAAAAATTGGCTTTCCTCATGCAAAGGTATCGAGAAAAATGCTTGGCACAGGTCAATCACTGTGAACCACTCAGCCTCACATGGTATCTGAAATAGGATCACTGATGGATTTGGTACCACAGGACAACATGGAACTACAATTGTGTTGACTATTCGCAGGTCCTGCATGATTCTAAACTTCCCCCTCAGCGTTTGCAGTCCCATTATAGGGGAATTACATGGGCTCCCCATTATCTCCTTCAAAATTCCTTGCTCAATCATGGACTCAATTACAGGCTTAATTCCTGCCACCGTTTCCGGTGTCAGATTGTACTGAGGCGTTCTTGGGAATTCAGCGTTTGGCTTGACCTGAATCTTAACTGGCTCAAACCCTTTGATCAATCCTATCTCCTCCCCTGTGAAATCCCATACTTCCAAAGAGATAGAGTCCCTCAAATCAAGTGGTAAGTCCTCGACTGTCAACACAGGGAACATCTCTATGCAGAGATTGTGGTTCGCCAATTTGAATGCATTGTCATCATCATTAGTCTGCAACTCCACTCCTTTGGGCATGCAATAGATGGTGCAGTTGAATATACACAAAAGATCACGATCCAACAAACAGACTGGACTCGAATCGCACACCACAAATTGGTGTTGATCGTGAAATGTTCCTATTCTTACAGGTATCTCATCTGTCAATGGATTGGTCATTCTCTTATTTGCAACTCCTACAACTTGGATCGATTGTCCCGAGAGGGGTAGGTTTGGGACTACTGCGGATCTTACAGTAGAACGGGTAGCACCAGTATCAATCAAAAAGGTGATGCGGTGACCGTCAACATCTGCCTCTACATACGGTCCTCTCTGGTCTACCTCCAAGACTGCTCCAAGGGTACAGTCTTCCTCCCCCCTCAGGCACAGTCATTTTAACGGGTCTGAAGCGAACTCATCGAAGGTCTCAATGAGTGGCATCCGCTGGTACGCTCTGCTTGGTTGTGGAATTCTCTGTGGTTGGGGAACTTGCACTTGCGGTCCCAAACTTCCCCCTTGTACAGACCTGGGTCTTACTGCTGTATTTACCGTCTCAGGTACCTGCACTATCTCCTCATCTTGGGCCTGATTAGCGGGATTTAACCTGCACTCGTGCTTCCAATGCCCAATCTTGTGACAATAATGACATGCAGTAGTCTTCTTCAGAGTACCAACATCCATCCCTGTCTTTGGGTCTACAGGTTTCCCTCTCCCCTGACCTGACGAGTTTTGGGCCCCTCTCTGGCCGTTCCCCTGCCTTCCTTCCAGTGTTCCTCTGCTCGGCTGTGCCTGGTCTACCCTTTCTGCATTCCTCATTTGGACCAGCATCAACGTATCCTTGAGCTTCTTATGCTTTGAGTCTACTTCATCACTACAGTACCTGGTATACCGTAGAATCTCATCCACGGACTTGTTCTGCCAATAGATCAAATGCTGTTGGATCAGGAAGCTAATCTCTGGTCTTAACCCTAAGACGAATTTGGAGATGAACTGTCCCATATCTTTGGAATCCAGGGTGTCTAGTCCACTGTACTGCTTAAAGGCTTGTAAGAGCCTTTTGTACTAAACATGGACTGATTCCTTGGGCTCTTGGGTAGTTCGATCTATTTTAACCCAATCAATATCTTGTGGCAACATTTTAGACTGTAACCATGTGATTACCTGCTCGTACTTTTTCCTCACCACAGGTGAAGGACCATGCGTAACATTATCTCGATCTGGTTATGACGTTGGCCATTCAACAGCAATTTTACAAGCTGACCACAAATCACTTGGTCCTACAATGTCAAACAATGTATTCAAATCAATCCACAAAACCTTTGAAATCTTGACAAAGCGATCGACTTGCTTGTACCACTAAACAGGTTTTTCCCTTAGCCGAGAAAGGTCATTTGTGAATGCTACCAGATCACCCCAGGTCCAAGGCACATGCACATACCCTCCGCTCTGTACCTTTTGCAATGGGTAAGCCTCTACTCCTGCTGTTCCTCCTCCCGGAGGCGGCGTATCGCATATACCCTTCTTGACACCCTTCTTCTTGGACCACCTCTCTTCCCACTTGTCAAGCATGCTCAATGCACATATTCCTACAATCAATTCTCGAATGTGTGTTTTCAACCCTATGGCTCTTTTCTCCCCCAATTCCGGATCACTATAATTTAGCCTATGACTTCCCTGCAACATCTTCGTTTTGGACAAATCTACATCATACCTTCATGCTAATTCTGTCAGTTTCTCATGAGCTTTCCTTGCCTTACGGGTCACATCCTTCGCCACAAACAACAGCTCATCTTGTTCATAAAGTTCCATCCTTTCCAAAGGTAAATTTCCACTTATAATTTCATCTGCTTCTGCCTTCAACCTCACCACATCCAGTACCTTGGCCTTTATAGCAGCCTCTCCGAAATTCCTTGATCCATTCCTCCTCCTGCTATTCTCCCCATGGGACCTCTAACTGGGGGTTCCCACATCCTTAAATCAGAACGTGAGTCTGCTACCGACACTGATCTTATCGCTCTAGACTCAGTATGCCCTCTAGAAGAGTCTGCAGTGGCTGGCAATGGAGTACTAGCCTCTGCAGGTCGCAAAAGAGGACCAATTCCGCTCACAGTACCATTTCCTCCCGAACTGATACTTTCTCCTGCTGCTGGTAACTGTGTTTGACTATTGTTTTCTGCTTGACCTGGATCGTACACTGACACTATGGGACCAATGGTGACCGGCACCGTAAGGGCATGTGGTAACCGTGTAACAGCATTAGCTCCACTCGTCTCTGTATTTCGAGATTGCTGTATTCCTATTTGCTCCATTCCTGTTGAAATCTTTCCCACTACTCTTGCACTAGAACTCATGTGCAATTCTCCTGTCCTTTCTGCAAGTGCTTGTCTTCCCTCCTCCGACGTTGGGTTATATGGGGGCGAACGCTCTGCTAGCAACCTATCCAGCAAGCTGTCATCTGTGTCACTATCATCTTCTTCTTCCTTCCTCTTCTGGGCATCTCCTACTTTCACTAACATTGGGAATAACCTCTCCCTCAATGGTATCTACTCTCCATCTTTTCGCCAATACATCCCATTGTGCATCTTGAAATGCCCTTATCGACTTTTTCACCCTTTCCTGACTTCGGTCCCTTTTCCTCGCATGTGCTGCTCTTATCCAGTGCCTCAAACTGGGTTGGTCTGGGTGGAGGTCACAATGAAGCCATCAATGCCCTCAACTGATACAATACAACCAATCTAAATGACCCATAACGTGGGAAAGCGAAATCTCCCTCCTTCTCAGTAACCTTATGCCAATTTTGAAGGCAGACTATGGTATGGACTCCTACATTCGTGGCCATATAATGTGCTGGTGTGTCCTCGGGTGGTGCCTCTTCACAAACTCGAGTTACTACTCCTCTATCTCCCCTTCAAAGGTCACGTAACACCCTAAAACATCGCATGTTTGAGCCAACTCCTTTTCCCCACAAGATATTTTCGTTCTTACTTCCTGAAGACAATCCACCAATCCCAGTGCGGCTTTACACCAACCGACCTATCGCAGCGCGGTACACTCCGACGTCACTCCTCTTCACTCAGCTCAGCAGTTCACCCTTCTTTACAATCTCTTCCTTACGCATTCACGCACCTCATTCATAGAACCTAGTAACTGTCTGTCCACCATACGACCAGACAGTCACATAACCGACTGTCTGTCCATGAAACGACCGGACAGTCTCACAAGTAATTGTCTACCTTAACACTGGCAACCGTCTGTCTGCTAAACGACCAGACAGTCACCTCAGACCATCTGCCCATGAACGGCCGGACAGTCATATAACTAGTCGATAGGATCCAATCGCTTAAAGTCATTCACACACAGTGACCCACGACCTGCGTCAGCCACTCGAATCGCTATGGTCCGCCCTTGTGCACTAGCTTCCCACATGACTTTATCAAGCTCTTTCACACATGTTCCCTATCTTCCAGTGGGTTCGTCAATGACGCCTCACGACTCCCACAATCACTGGTCAGACAATTGCAGCTCTGGTGTCTTCTACACGGCAAATCTATCCCAGGATCTTAGGCAAACCGTCGAGGCTGACATCAGACAAAACAAATCGTATCACATGGTCTGCGCACGTTCGGCCCGAAACCACAATCACTCGACTCTCAACCGAACTCCGCAAGACATCACACAATCAAATCATCACCGCAATCTAGCACACACATCCCTATTCATACTCACTCCACCGTGAACTGCTGTTCCTGCCACACCGTCCCTCTCCGTCGGTCTCTGGCAAAGTCCGTCGTCCTCCGCCTTCAATCCTCTGAGCTTTCATCCTCTGGGCTTTTGGGGCTCTACGACTAACTTTCATTAATGTTCCTAACTTCTCCCCTCACTGCAGAGGTAACCGTCCTTCTGCTACCAACTGATGGGGCCGAGTTCCTTCCTACCAAGTTGCTGTGGAACTCATGGCCGATGGACCTTTACCTGCTGAGAAGTATAGAGGGGAGAAATAACTCATCCAAACAGACTACAATTTATAGGAACCATGACTCTGAAGAATCACAGACTCTGAATGCCAAGTTAGTGGGTTTATTACAAAGCCAAACACAATTGGATGTACAAGCACCTCATTATGAGGTTGTAGAAATACATGGGAACTAATACAAATCCAAACCTACAGGCTAATGTTATGCGATGGATCATAAAAAGAATAACAATTTCCAGAAGCAAAATGCAGGCAATTATTGCCCCCATGTCAAGATCCTTCTTCATCTGCGGTGAATGAATAAAGAGCATTAGTCTATCCCTACACTAACACTATTGTGACATCCCTACTTAACTTTCCCCAGGCAAGATCAGGAAAAGGTGTCAGCGCGTGAAGACTTCCTAATAAGTACACTCACGTTGTATGGGTCAAGTAGCCAGTGCTACGCAGCGCATTCTAAGATGCTCCTTCTCTCTCCTTCGATCTCCTCACCTCCTCTCCTGACTCCACCCCAGGCACTGTCCCTAATACAAAAACGTAAAACACGCCCACAAAACACTTCATCTCGCTGGACACTTCCCATAGGTGATTTCTATTTTGTGTCGGTGCTCCCAGCTCCTGGCTCGATGACCTTGATTCCCAGGCCTCCCTCACTGAGAAAGAATACCGTCTCCCAATTATCAGCTCTCCTCACAATTTGTATTGCATCCTCCCCGAGCCTAACTCTCCTAAACAAAAGACGTTATTCTAACTAACAAAGACGACTTTCTCCACCTGCAACAGAAACGTGAGAACAGAACAAATTCAACATGCACATGAATCTCACTAACAAGCCCTACTCGTGAGCCCCCAGGGAAAATACATTTTCAGGCCTACAGAAATCGGTCAACATAAGAGTGAAACACATAGGCCTTTCAACTACACACATGGGTAAACATTTCATTTAGGCCTTTCTACATCATTGCATTACAAAAGCACATCAAATTCATATTTTATTGCAAGCAACTTATGAAATCCTACACATTAAACAAAATTGGCCACATCTACGTGTGAACTTTAATATGGTGCACGTTTGAAACCATTACATTACATTACATATAAGCAACTTCGTTTAGCAAATGCATACAACTACTAATGATTACATTATTCAAAACGCAAATGCCACGTTGTTTCTTGACATGGCATGAAACAATTCTATTGTCACTCTTTCTCGTGTTATTACTGAACACTTTCTAATGGTCAAATGTTAACACAACAAAGGAATATATGCGGGTGCGGACTACCCGTGATTACGATGCACCCCTACAAATAACAGAGCACCATCGCGCTCCATCACTGGTCACCTCCCGTATTTGTGCCAGTGTCCTTTTCTAGTCGGTGTCCCTGAGTCGGGATTCTTAATCATCGTCCCAGGCGGTGCACTTTAGATCTATATTTATCTGTCTGTCCGATTTCAGTGCTTTGTTCAGTCGAGATATAATTCCTTTTGTGTATGCAGGGTCCAGTATCACTGGTAGCACCTGAGATTCTCCTGATTCTTCTGGGAACGACCAACAGCTGTCCCGGGTTGTGTGCAAGATGCTGGCGTATTGCACAAACTGTCCCTCGCCTATCCCAAATTGTGTACCCATTTCCTCCCATGACATGAAGACTTAGTTTAGGAAGAGGTCACGACTTTTGGCAGCCAACCTGAGACATTGACAGAGTCCCGTATATGCACAAAAGGGCGCAGCCACCAGATTGGAAGGAGCTTGGCATAGGGTGCCCAACCTATCACCTGTTTGGCGGCCCTCTCTCACGCCGATACCACCTGCTGGACCAAAAAGAGGGTACCTGCTGGAAGCGCTCAGCCACTCATAAGTAACTCAGGGAGGTCAGCCACCTCAACAGAACCTGACAGGAATCTCTTTTCCCAGTTGAGGCCATTGTCGCACCACATTGCGGCATACTGCAACAGGCCAGCCAGATGGTACAATTTTAGGTCCAGAAGGCTGAGGCCTCCCTGGCTGGGGTCCAATTTAAGTATTTCAAGTCAAACTCTAATTCTCTTACTTACCCACACAAGGGTCACTAACAGGCTATCGATACTCCGAAACAGCAAGGGTGGTAATGAGCAGAATGACTTCTGGCACAAGTTATAATTAGTGCTACTAACTACAATTGCTGAATTTCTGTGTTAATTTATTTCAAAACGTTAATGTTGTTACTTAGAAATTCATCTGACTATTACATTACTTTAACCTTCAGTTTTTTCAGTGAATTTGTAAGGCTTTGTTTAACATATATTTATAATGTCCCTTAATCTTTGGTTTTTTCACTGAATATATATATATATATATATATATATATCTATTCAGTGAAAAAACCAAAGGTTACAGGGACATTATAGTTAGGCTGGCATTTCACTCATACAAAACCAGAGAAATTCAGCAGCTATTGTTAGCTGAGCTAACTATATCTCGCGCCCCCGCAATGCACTGCTTATGACCTCACACATTACATCACTCATGACATGGTCAGTGACATCACTGATGACATCTCAAATAACATCACTGATGACATCATCCGGTGACTGTGATGTTTCTAAAATTTTTATGAGTGTTAAATATATATACACAAAGGTGTATTGATGAATAAGTGGGTGTATGAGTGCCTGTATGGATGATTTAGTGGATGCGTGACTGACTGTATAAATGAGTGATTATACGTGTCTCAGTGAATGTATGGGTGAGCGACTCATTTGTGAATGTCTATCAGTCTGTCAGTTGGTGTGTAAGTGGCTGTATGGGTTGGTGAGTAGGTACATGAGTGGCTGTATGGGTTATTGATTGGTTGTCTGACTACCTCTATGGGTGTATGAGTGTCTGTGTGGGTGGGTGAGGGTGTGTGTGACTCCTTGCATGGATGAGTGAGTGGGTAAATCAGTGGCTGTATGGGTTCGTGAGTGCGTCTGTGAGGGGCTGTATGGGTGAGTGAGTGTGTGTATGACTGTGTTGGTGAGTGAATGGATGTGTCAGTGGTATATGGGTGAGTAACTTCATATGTGAAAGGCAGTATAGGTGAGTGTTGGAGTATATAAGTGACTGTATGTGTGAGTGAGTCATTGTGAGTGTAGCTGTATGGGTGAGTGTGTGCTTGTGTCAGTGAACGTATAGGTGAGTAAGTATTTGTTAGTACCTTATGAATAAGTGAGTTGGTGTGTGTATAACTGTATAGATGAGTAAGTGGCTGTATGATTGGCTCTATGGGTGAGTGAGTAGGTGTGTGAGTACCTTTATGGTGACTGAGAGTGTGTGAGTGGCTGTGTGTCTGTATGAGTAGATATATCAGTGGCTTTATTAGTGAGTGAGTTGGTGTACGAGTGGCTGTATGGGTGACTGAGTAGATGTGTGTGTAGACCTATGAATCAGTGAGGGGATATGTAAGTACTGGTATGGGTTTGTCAGTGGTTTCGAGAATGGTAGTGTGGAAGTTGGAGTGGGTGTCTGAAAGGTAACATTGGGGTGTGAGACAGAGATTCTGTGAATGATGTCATCAGTGGTGTCATCAGTGATGTCACTGAATTTCTCTGGTTTTGTACGAGTGAAATATCAGCCTAACTATAACGTCCCTGTAACCTTTGGTTTTTTCCACTGAATTTCTAAGGTTTTTTTAATTATATTTCCTAACTATAACGCCCCTCTAACCTTTGGTTTTTTCAGTGAATTTCTAAGGTTTTTAAATGCTAAATCCTCCCTAGAACGTCCCTGTAACCTCTGTTTTTTCAGTGAATTTCTAAGGTTTTTTAAATTCTATTTCCCAACTATATTGTCCATGTAATCTATTATTTTTGTATTAAATTTTTAAGGTTTTTAAATTGTATTTTCTATCTAAAATGGCTCTATAAGAGGTATTTTTATAAGCTTGTATTTTTATAAGCTGTATTTTCTACAGTGGATTAATAAGTGTTTTCTTTACATTTTGTATATTCGCGACAACGTCGCGATCCCCGCAGACACGTCACAAAAAACAGAAAACAAAAGCGGACATTCAATGGCCACCAACACATCCAAAAATAATATGTGAAAAATCAATTCTGAACATTGCCCTACACACATCACTATATTAATACTTCTTTCAAAGCATGTTTAAACTCCTAATTTCGTATCGTTCCTTTAAAAAACATCTTTCAGACCAATTTCCGATTTTCGCGGTTCTGTGGGACGTCGCGATGACATCGTTAACCGTGACGATCGCGCCTTTTCCATAAAGTGAAAACACATATATGCACACATACTACAGTATTTTACAAACTCATGTTTTTCTAGTGTATTTCTAGAACAACCTTCTCTACAACCTATTTTTCGGTTTCGCGTTGAGGCCTGAGATCGCGATGACTTCAGTAATCTTGATCCCCGCGGTTCGTCACGAAAGCAAAAAGCAAAAGCAGGAATTCAATAGCCACCACCACATAAAAAAATTATAACTATTTAATTAATTCTAACCATCACAGTTGATAACTCACTATATAAATAACTCTATAAAAACATTTATCAATATCTCAATAACTATGTATTATCGATTAATTGATTTGTTTTTATATTTCCACCAATATTTGTGATGACGTTGATAGTCGCGATGTCCCCATGATGTTACATGGGGAGAGGCACGCTGGCGGTCGAGGAGTCGCCGCGAATATCGCGCACGATTAATAAAATCAATTTTGGACACATAACTTGTGTCACTAACAGGGCTTTCACACAGATTTTCAGCCCTGGGAACTGTTCCTATAGACAAAATGGTGGCCACAACTTTCTATTCAGATTGCGTCCAGCCAATCAGAGCATTCCCGTTGGCGCGTGCATTCGCGATTCATTCCGAAACATCCGCGAAATATACACGGCCAGAAATATCATTATAATTTTAAACTTCAATTTCTCAACAACTACTGAATGTATTTACACCAAATAAGCAAAAGGCACTTACTTGATCTGACATCTACCTCCCTGCCAAATTTGGTATAAGTCCGTTCAGCGGTTCGGGCTGTAGGTGTGGCTAAAGGTTCCTATGGGAATTAACATTACAAACGTAACCTAATTTCGCACCCCAAATTCTCAGTCCCCACTGCACAGATGACCCCCAAACTTTTCATAACAATAGTACCCACCATGACACTTTTTGGGGAAAATTTCATGCAGATTGGCCAAACGATGCCAAAGTTATAGCCAAGTCAAAAATGCTTTTCCTATGGAAACTAGGTACTAACTATAACTACCTACTGGCGACCGCCCATTGGATATATATATATATATATATATATATATATATATATATATATATATATATATATGTCACACCAAATCATTTTATTGCCTTCAAGAAACAACAGGGAACTCAGCGGCTCTGCAGGGATTTTTTTTTCTACAGCATGACGCGTTTCGGCTGGTGTGCCTTCCTCAAATGCCAATAGCTCTGGTGCTCGCCTGCGGGTTTTTACGTGCATGCTGCCTCACTCCCATTGGGGGAAACCATATGGTTGTTCCAACTACATGTCCCAGCATTCCCCTCGATGGGAACGCTGTTGATTGTTCCTTGCCTCCAGAGTCTGTACTGAAAAAATGTAAATACCTCTGCAGACACCTACGTCCTCCACAATTCCCAATGGTATGCAGACCTATATATACTAAAATGTGCAAAAGAACTGCCCTCTCCAGCAGTGGACGTTAGTGCGTAGTATACTATGAGAATGTATTTGTAGTATGCTATGAGAATGTATTTGCCAAAACCTGTCTCTTGTATAAAACTCTTTATACTACAGTGGGAAGAAGCACACATCTCTCTATAGTACCTTAAACATACATATACATGCAGCAACACAGTTACAGTTCCTGAAGATGGAACTGCCACTTTAAGTCAACATTGCAAGACGGTAATAATTTTGAAATCTTTAAATGTTATTAAGGAAAAATCTGTAGTAACTTTAAAGATTTTATTTAAACTAACAATTTAATAACATTACAAACAACAACTACATTAACAAACTACAACTGTAAAAAATAACTTCTGTTTTTCCTTTGTTTCAGCCACCCTTGCTGCCAAACAATATCTCCTTTGATAGTCTTTTTCTGGAAGGCTAGGTGGCAAAAGAGACTGTTCAAATAAAATAAATTTTTCAAAAAGGATTTCAGCCAGGAAATTAGAAACAATTCAGGTGTTACATCCTTTACAGAAGTATTGTAGATACAGTCATTCTGCAAGGATAGCTAAGGCAAAGTTAACTCGTGCAGCCAAACTACACAGTTCTTCAGCTGCCTACACATTGCTTCAACTAGCAGATATAACCTCTCCCCAGGTACTTACTGCTCAAGCAGATAACAACCCTCCTTATCAAAATAAAGCACTTTTTTGCTGCTTGAGTAAACAAATCATTTTGTCAATATAAACAAGTAGAGCTACAGAAAACAAGCTTCTCAAAGGGTACAATGTCACTGAGGCAGTAAGAACAACATCAGTTGTGCAATTAAATTCTTTCTTGGCTTTCCACAGTTACTGTTCCGTCTTTCGTCTAAATTAAACAATTTTTGTTTACCACCTCCACATTTTGTGTGACATGGTACTTCTGTTTTTCAGAGCTTCTGTTTTCCATTTTCCTCCTAAAAGAGACAAATCAACGAAATTATTTCTGGTTACATTCTGATCATTAATTGATAACAATGATATATCACTATATTCTCTGAAGATTTCTACATTTTTTACCCACAATCACATATTTATATGTACTGTACTACTAACTTCATATTTGTTTCTCTTTAAAAATTCCACACCCTCAAACACTGCATTGTTTTTATCCACAATTAAATTATAACATGTCTTCAAATATGGTTCCACAAAGTAGCATATTCCTCTTAGCACACCTTTCCTAACAGTGGGCACAGTGTTTAACTCTAGAAATAGTAATATCTCCACTCAAACATCTCATAGGGGTGCAATATATATACAGTAAGATTCATAAAAATACTAGGCCTTGTATTAACAGTTTGCAGAATCTTTGTTTCATAATTTCAGAAACACTGGGGCCGATTCCGATCTCGGCCGGTAGGGCTCCGAATCGGATTCGGCTTAACCGGATCCGATTCGGAGCCCTATTTCCCGACCGATCCGTACGCGCGTCCGGGCGAGCGAGTACGATGCGTATTCGCCGACCGACTCGTCCGGGAGTCCCGACCGCTCCGACCGACTCGATCCCGGGTCGAACCGCACCGACCGACTCGCACGGACACGACTCGCACCGCGCAATGGAGACGTTCCCCGGCCGGGTAAGTACGATGCGCGCCGCGAGCAGTCCGACCGAGCCGCACACTCCGGCTCGAAAGAGCTGTCGGAGCCGTACTTTGGGGGTCCGTGTCAGACCCCCCTGTACGCGTAGCCGCGCGAGTCGCACACAGGGGGACCCATGGGTCCCCCTACCTGTGCGTGTACGGCGCGAATCGCTTCGCCGCGTACACGCTGTAGGGGCGCCCTTGTCCGCATCGCACCCATTGAGTGAATGGGAGCCCGCGTACGCGTTGTGACGACAGGCTCCCATTGACTTCAATGGGAGTCCGACCGACTCGAGTCCGATGGCATACGTGCGCATCGTACTCGTTCGGTCGGACTGCACGGGTCCGATTCGGTCGGATATCTCTCCGGGTCCGGCTCGGTCGGAGAGATTTCCGGCCCGAATCAGAATCGGCCCCACTGTCTCTTTGACTTACAACTACATTCAGATTGAAATTTTCATTTTTTAACACAACGTCCAGTACTTGGTGATGCCTCTCTACATTCTGAAGTTTACCGCTCCAAAACCTATATTAATAAACTTGCACCTCTACAAACAACTTTTGACTCACTAAACCTTGTATAGAATATGTTTACCAACAGTAGTGGACTTACTGACACTTCTCAACAAAGTTTGTAAAGTATGTTTTTAATTACCTGAATTTAGAGCAGTTGCTCATATGCAACTGAAGACGCCAGTCTGTCTCAGCTCCAAATTCAGTTACTTTTGTTGAGCACAACTCCAACAGCCTTCCTTCTCTGCCAAATAATCAAGAACAAATTGATCTATCTCTGTCTCAGCACCCAATCACATCACCCTCTCCTGGTGCTAAAATTAAGCGCAAGCAGCACCGCAATGTACCAAATCTCTGCCACTTGCGGAACTCCGCGGAAACTAGCAGTGTTTTTAGGTAACTCTGAGGAATTCTGCACTCCCCTATGGTTAGGCTGTCTGGAGCGAGACTGGCCTCCCCACTGAAACCTCTCTCTTGGGTTACCCTTGTGCATAGTATGCTCTGTTCAGGAACTGTCTTCTCTGCTAATACCCCTCTCTTTGATAACGGGTGTTCATAGTAGGGTGTGGGAAAAGACTGTACTCTACTCACAACTCTTGCAACGCAGATGGGCATAAATAGTTGATTCTGGCAAACACCATCTCCAGTAAGACTCCTTCCTACAGTAACCAGTGCGTATACAAGAGTGTATCCAAAGATCACCTACTCTTTCCTACTTTTTACGATCCCGCATTGTAACTTTTTTCTTTTAAACCATCTACTCATGAATGAATGAAATTGGTCTTATAAAGCGCGCAAATACCCAATGGTGTTGTAGCGCTAGAAAAGGAAGAAAGTAAAATATCATAGGGGCGAACAGAAAGCAAGTAAGTCATAAGGACGCAACATGACTCTAGCAGCAGCCTATTCTACTACTTTGGTAAACAGCCATGTTTTCAGCTGCTTCCTAAATTGCATCAAGGAGGATTGACATTGCAGCGTGAAAGGAAGTAAGTTCCACCATGTACCTGCACAGATGGAAAAGGCCTTAACCCCCCATCTTGCTTTGTTTGATCTAGGAATGATAACAAAGCATAAAGAACTGGATCTAAGGTTCCTGCTTGGCTTATACTAGGAAAAAACGCTCTTGCAAATACTTTGGGCCAGTCCGGTGAAGGGCCATGTGAACCATGCACATGGCCTTAAAGATAATCCTTTTTCTTACTGGGAGCCAGTGCAGACTCTGCAATGATTCAGATATAGGACTAAATTTAGGGATTTTTAGCAGCAGTCTCGGCACTGCATTTTGCAGAGCCTGCAACTTCTTTATCACAGATTTCTGAGAACCCAAGTACAGAGCATTACAGTAGTCCAGCTTAGAGAAAACAAGAGCTGATATAACCGTCTTCTGGTGGTCCAAGAAAATAAATGGGAAGATTTTTTTCAGAATCTTCAGCACCAAAAATCCAGATGAGGTGATAGAGTTGATTTGCTCTGAAAAGGATAATTCAGTGTCGAAATGACTCCCAGATTTCTAACTTTCTGGACCGGAGTTGGTAGAATACCGAGGCTCGACAGCCACCATGAGTCATTCCAGAATGAGGTCTCCTTTCCAAAAAGCAGCACCTCTGTTTTGTCTGTATTCAATTTCAGACAATTATTCTGCATCTACAGTGCCACTTTGGACATGCAGTTGCAGAAGTTTCTGGCCTCCTTATTTTCGTCTGATGGGATAGATACCACTATCTGTGTATCATCGGCGTAAGAGAACACCGCTAAACCCTGACTTTGAAAGAGCCTGATGAGGGGGCTAACATAGACATTAAATAGCATGGGGCTAAGAGAGGACCCCTGAGGAACACCACAAGGTAAGGAGAATGGAGACGAACTCCCTTCCCCCAGCTCCATCCGTTGCTGCCTATTGCTCAAAAATGAGCTAAGCAGGGTTAGAGAAGAGCTTCTGAAGCCAAGCAGATGGAGACGTTTTATGAGGAGTGAATGGTGAACCGTGTCGAAAGCGGCAGAGATATCCAATAAAATCAGTGCCGCTTTTCCACCCTTATCGATTACCATTCTAACTTCCTCAGAGGCTGCTACCAAGGCAGATTCAGTACAACGATTTGCTCTAAAGTCATACTGTGAAGGATTGAGCAGCAAATTAGCATCCAAAATAGCTCAAATCTCCTCAGTCAGTGATTTTTCAAGAATTTTAGCCGGAAAAGGTAGGCGAGATATAGGCCTATAAGGCAAACACATATATTCATTGGGTCCAACGAAGGTTTCTTTATCAGTGGCAAAATAGATGCCTCTTTCCATATATTCGGGAATTGCCCTGAGATCAGTATCTCATCAAAAAGTTCCATAAGCGGGCCGGCAACCACATTGGCAGCTTGTTTAAGAACCTGTGGTGGACAGGGATCTGATGGAGCCCCGGATTTAATAAGATTGATGAGACTAATTACTTTCTCCTTAGTAAAAGGAGAAAAACTACAAAGTTGTGGGTCTCCAGAAGGAGTGTCAGTGTTTTCTAAATCGGATTCCTGCACGTACATTGAGGAATCATCTGCACTTAGGGGCTGATTCCGATCTCGGCCGGTAGGGCTCCGAATCGGATTCGGCTTAACCGGATCCGATTCGGAGCCCTATTTCCCGAACGATTCGTACGCGCGTCCGGGCGAGCGAGTACGATGCGAAATTGCCGACCGACTCGTCCGGGCGTCCCGACCGCTCCGACCGACTCGATCCCGGGTCTAACCGCACCGACCGACTCGCTCGGACACGACTCGCACCGCGCAATGGAGACGTTCCCCGGCCGGGTAAGTACGATGCGCGCCGCGAGCAGTCCGACCGAGCCGCGCACTCCGGCTCCAAAGAGCAGTCGGAGCCGTACTTCGGGGGGTCTGTGTCGGACCCCCATGTACGCGTAGCCGCGCGAGTCGCACCCCCCTACCTGTGCGTGTACGGCGGGAGTCGCTTCGCCGTGTACACGCTGTAGGGGGCGCCCTTGTCCGCCTCGCACCCATTGAGTCAATGGGAGCCCGCGTACGCGTTGTACGACAGGCTCCCATTGACTTCAATGGGAGTCCGACCGACTCGAGTCCGATGGCATACGTGCGCATCGTACTCGTTCGGTCGGGCTGCACGGGTCCGATTCGGTCGGAAATCTCTCCGGGTCCGGCTCGGTCGGAGAGATTTCCGGCCCGAATCGGAATCGGCCCCTTAGTGTGTTTGGGGAAGGTGAGAAATTTTGATAGATAGAATTAACTTTAAACTGAAAAAGTTTGCCAGCTTATTGCAAAATGCTTCGTCTGGACTGAAGGAGCACGCAGTGTTGCATTTTGACAAAGATTTAACTGTTTTAAGGCGTTCTCTTCTTGAATTTTTTGCTACGCTTATGCTTTCTGGAAAAAATGTCATTTTGGCTGTTTTTATTAGACCCTTATATTGCGTCAGTAGTTCTTTATATTTAACCCTTTCATTTGGACAGTATTTTTTCCTCCATAAACGCTCTTACAGCCTGCATTTCCCTTGGAAGGCCTTTAGTTCTAATGAGAGCCAGGTAGCTGAGGGATGCTTCCTATAACCTTTTACTATCTTTTCTGGCACCAATTTTAGTGCCGCTGCGTTTAGCCACCGAGTATAATTCACCGCCGAATTATTTGGGTTGCCGTAGGTAACTGGGTAGGTGTTGAAAGAGTATCCCTCAATTCACCGACATTAAACGTATTCCAGGGCCGATAATTTATGCTTCTAGGTTTATTGTTGTCCATATCGCTGTGGGAGGGAACTCCAAGTGCAAAAAAGATGGCTTTATGATCCGACCATACTATCGGCAAAACCTTCTCTACTTTTAACTCCAGATTATTAGTAAATATTCCGTCCAGAGTATGGTTGGCAAGGTGGGTTGGTTCTGTTATTAACTGATTTAAATTAAAACTCTTAAAAATATCAACTAAGTTATTTGTGTCTGAAATATTCTGCAGCTCCAAGTGGAAATTGAAGTTGCCCACTAATGTGAAACTGGGGTAGTTTATGCAGGATTCCATAAAATCCTGTGTTTTATGGATAAAATTAGCCTTTGGACCTGGAGGGCGGTAAATCAGTAGGCCCTGGAAGGTAAATCTATTGTTCAGTTTTAAAGCAAAGCCAAGCGCCTCAGTCACAATCCAGATGAAATATTGGCTGAAAATTGGCCTTTATTGTGCTACGAAACACAATCGCAACCCGCCCCCTTTTTTGCCTATTCTATCCAGGCGCTCTATATTGTATCCCGTTGGAAGGGCAATATTCATATCTGGGTCAGAAGAATTATCAGCCCAGGTTTCTGTGAGAAAGGCTATGTCTGGATTATGTTGCTTCAGGAAATCTGCAAACTCATATTTGTTTTTTATAAGAGATCTTGTGTTAAGAAGCATGCACAGGATCTCCCTCCTTAAACCTTGCCTGTCAATTTCCCCTATCGGCGCTTCTTCGGATCTCCTATGATCCTGTTGCTCTATGTGTGTCTCCTTAAAGTCACTGTCACAATTTAGACATTGGTAACATTTTAGCTCAGAGGATAGAGTATGAGGGCGACAGGAAGATAACTCACCAGCTCTCTGAATTGCCAGAAGTTCTTCACTCGTATATTTAATTAATTGAGCAGGGTTCTTGGTGCCGTCCGGGGGCGGACGGGCGCAGACGGGCTTTCCTTTGGCATGGCTTCGGCGTGCAAGCGGCGCACACGCTGCGCGTGTCCGCTGCGCGCCCGGGTTTCCATGCTGATTTATCCTTGATTGCCCGGAAATCCCCCCAGCAACACAGAGAAAAAAACCTAGACCGCTAACCGCTGAGTATGGCGGTCATCTAACGTAGAGAGGAGAGGCACCTCTACGCACTCCCTCCGCACAAACAGGACAAAATACCCGCGGCGGACCAGAGAGTCGGAGGCCCGTGGTAAGATCAAGTAATTTGAAGCAAAAAGACTAAAACAGTACACCGCTAAAAACAATTAAAAATAAACCTCAATTGATGAATAAAGAAATCGATAGTGCAAAAACAGAAATGTCTAAAAACTGGGTAAATGTAGCATGCAAGCAGCGCCTTACTAAATCTTGCGTCCACGTACTCATCACAGTACTTTTCTCTTACACACTTCCTGTCAAAAACAACAACCACAATATGCAATAGAGGGTGTAGAGAACTCATGTAGCCCTTTTTACAATTCATGATCCCACAAGAGTCCCGCGAGATCATAAAAATGTGTTAAAATCAATATACATTTATTTTCTTCATAGTAGTCATCCCTTAGACACCTCCTCTCTAAACTTAGGGAGACAGCATGCCTTTGTGCTGCTCCCTTATATAGCTTTTTTATACCATTTCCACAACACCTCCAATTTTTCACAGTAAACAGTAAAGGCAGCCATTTAATTTCAAGCATTCCAACAGCCAGCCAATCAGAGTGCTCATGGGATAAGCGGCAGTCTCCCGTTCCGGTGAGATTGTGAAGGCTCAGAGGGAAAACGGGCCTCTCGACCAATCACAGGCCTCTATTTTTGATTTCACACTCTCACGGGACGCCCGCGGCACTCTCGCGAGCTCAACTGCCAAAATATACCATTATTTTTGACCCTTAATATCTCAAGAAATACTGAACAGATTTACACCAAATCACAAAAGCACAACCCACTGGCCAACATCCACCTTCCTGCCGAATTTGGTGTAATTCCATTCAGCAGTTTTTGCTAAAACCTGTCTTAAAGAAGTCTATGGAAAATGTATGGAGATTTTGCATTTTGGGACCCCTTTATGTCCTAGTCCCCTCTTGACGGATCACCCCGAAACGTTCCATGAAGGAGTTGAGGTGGATGTTCTTTTTGTTTTGTGAAGATTCGTCAAACAGGGCCAAATTTATTAGCACACCAAAGAAGGCTCCGTCTATGGAAAAGCAGACCTAACAATAACTACCTACTGGTGACTGCCAGTAAGTAGTACATGTATAAATACAGGGGTTTCGCATTGCGTGGTACAGAATGTGTGGTAAAGGCATTCATTGTAATGTCATACAACCCTTCAGGATCCACGTCCATAAATGTTCAAGACGGCCTGAGTGCTATCAAGGCCCAGCAGGATAAGCTGAGGCACATTATTACATTATTACATACACCAGAAGGAGTCTTAAAAGTCATGAAAAATCTTATTCTCAAACTGAGAAAGAGATCCTGGCTGTGTTGTGAACAATTCCATTTATTCTTGTAAGCTGCTAGATATTCACGGTTGTTACTCACCTTTAGGGCCCTGGCCTCCACTTTTCAGAAATATCAAAAGAAAAATGCTGTCATGTATTGGGAGATGGAGTCTGAGACTCTTGAACAGAATTCCACATTTTCAATACCACTGCCAAAGACCATATACATGTATATCACAATGCAGCCACCTTAACCAGCATTATCGGGACCAAGCACTGAAGCACTCAGCCCTCTGGTGGTGGAAGATGGCGACACCAGCTATGACCTTCTCTCCCCTCTAATGGATCTATAAGAGTGACAGCTGTGTCTTATACTTCCATCTACTGGTTATAAGGGAGAAATGCAGTTATCTCCTTGTCTTCCATCTTCCTTCTGCCCTGCCCTCTGTTGGGAAGAAATTAGAACTGCAGCTATGTCCTGCTCTGTCCTGTCATGTCAAAACCAGGAAGTGAAATCCTGGATACATGGGTAACTTCAGGGGCTGCAGATGTGAACTGCCTCACCCCACTGTCTTTCCCTCCTCTTATCTCTGATGACAGCCTTTTTCTTCTCTCTACAGCGCTAGAGATAGGACCCGTAGGTCTGCAGGTCCTCACAGCCGATGCCTACAAGCACATGCGGAACCTGGTGAAGTGCTGCCTGGACTTCACTGACAAGTTCAACCAAGGTAAGGAGGTAAAGGTCGCTTGTGGCCCATCATTCACCAGACCCTCTGGGTTCTGTAACTTCAGGGCTATAAAACTGATGCTCAGTCTGCCACTTGGCTGCCTGCATAGTCAATCCTTGGCCTCGCTGGTGGAGATGAGGGTATCATTTTTTGAGGGTGGAAGATGAGGGCAGTCATTGTGCCCATTCACTTATTGGCCTCTCAGAAGTAAAATATGCATTTTGTGCCAGATTTATCATGCAATTGCGTTGCCCTTGCGTCACGCATGCCGTCACAAGGGCAGCAAAGCAATACTTAAGTCAGATTTACAAAGCAACTCTTGGCACCTTGCGTGGCGCTGTGGGTGTTTATGAAAAAACAACTTGGACGGGCCTTATGAAATGGCTTGTCCTGCACTGTGATGTCTGGCACCACATTGGCTAGTCAGAAGAACCCTCACACACCATCCTAGTTGGTGTCATGCTTCATCATCGGGTTCCCAACCGAGTAGCAGAATGCTACTCGGCTGTGCTGCAACACCTGATTACAGTGGAGCGGGTTGTTGTGTTTGTGTGATGAAGTGATGTGATGTGATGTTAAAATTACCTCAGGGTAAATTACCTAGCGTTAATTTTATTATGTATAGGTACCCAGGGTATGTTAAAAACAATGAGTGGATAAAAAAGACAAATAATTGTGTCTCTGTTATTGCTGGTCCACATGTTTCAGCCCTTAGGTTATATTAAGTTGGGCTTTCTTCAGGACCTCTCAATAAATAAAGTGAGAAAGTGAAAAAGTGAAAGTAAGTGGCCAAAACTTTTAGGCCACGTGAATACGCATTTTTAGCACACACGCTAAGGTGTGCTATATATGCTAAGGGGACTGACCGTGATTTGTAGTCCACCAATATGTGCGTACGTTATTAGAAGTTCATTGATTCTAATCTGGTCCCGGGAGGGGAGAGCCCCTATAGTCACACGTTCGTCAAGGTGCTCGCCCGCTTTGCAACCTACTCCGGTCTCCTCGGGATCAGGATGGGTGTTTAGACAAAATATCAAGTTGCAAATATCGATTTGCAACAATATCGAGTTCAAAATATCATGACATGGAAATATCGATGTCAAGAATATCGATTTGAAGTTAAGTAATATCGATTTTTAAAATATCGAAGTCATTACTATCATTTGCAAAAATATAGTTGTTTAAAATATCATTTTTTTAATTAGTGCTATGTATTTTAGTATTTATTTTAAATGTATGGGATGTAATTTTTTGTTTAAGTGTTTATGTTTTTTAATACTTGTGATAAATTTTTAGTAGTTATTATATTTATTTTAATTATAAAAGAAATCTTTGGGTCCGCAGCAGGTTGTGGGTTTATAGTGGAATAGGGTGGGAAGTAATTTAATTATAATAAATTAATGATTATTTTTTATTTAACAATATTTATTTAATTGATATTTAATTGTCTTATTTGTTATTTTAATTTTCTTGGGTAAATGTTATGTGTGGGTTGTAGGGTTTATAGGGGTAAAGGGTGGAAAATAATTTGCTTTTAATTAAATAATAAATAGTTGTTACATAATATTAATTAATTGATAATTCATTATGTTAACTGTGTTATTTCTTTAGGCTCAGGTTGGTGTTATAAGGGCAAAGGGTGGGAAGTCATTTATTTTTAATTAATAATTTGTTGATAATTAATATTAATTAATTAATTATGTTGGTTGTGTAATTTATGTTAGGTGCAGGTTGTTGGGTTATAGGGTAATGGGTGGGAAGTAATTTATTTTTAATTGATTGTTAATTAGTTGTTAATTAATATTCTTAATTTGATAAATCATTATGTCAATTGTTTAATTGCATTCTTTTAGGTGTGGGTTTTAGGTTTATAGCGGTAAAAGGTGTGGAGTAAATTAATTTGAATGAATTTATCATTTGTTGTTAAATACTATTTGTTATTTAATTAAAAATAAATTGTAATTGCGTAAATAATTTTTTAAAGTTAAATATTAGGTGCGGATTGTGGGGATTATAGGGGTAAAGGTGGGAAGTTAATTAAGTTTAATGATTTATAATTTGGTTTATAATTAATATAATTTGTTTAATTGATAATTAGTCATGTTAATTGTGCACATTTTTTTTTTTGAGATTTTAGGTGTGGGTTGTGGGTTTTGAAGGGGTATGGGGTTGGAAGTAAATACTTTTTAAGCAATTGGTAATTATTTTTTTAATTAATATTAATTATTAATATAATTATGTTAATTGTGTAAATAATTTTATGTTAAAGGTTATCAGTGTGTTGTGTGCTTTGTGGGGATTTTTGTGTGGGCAGTATATTAATTATAATTAATTAATAATGAAATTTGAATAATGAAAATTAGTTTGTTGATGAATATTTATATTAATAGTGTAAATATTTTTAGGTGCAGGTTGTGAGTTTTGTGGTATTATACGGTGGAAAGTATCTAAATTAAATATATGTAATAATTAATGTTTTTGTTAAAAATATTTATTTGTATGAAAATTATTTTTGTATTTTAATTAGAATAATATTTGTAGGTATTTGCGATATGTATTTAAGATTGTGATATGTTATTATTTTTAAATCTTTTAATATTAAATATATCTTTATTTTATATTTCAATATATTTATATAATTTTTAATTTACTTTGGGCCCGATTAGGATGGTGGGTGGATTTACATCCGCCCGCCACCCTATCGGGAATCGGGACTGCCGACATCCGGCAATCGGGACAATACGACCACCACCACGGCGGTTGCAATGCCTATCTATTGCATTACAGCGGGTGCTGTAATGCAGGTTAACCACCAGGTTAACCGCCATGAAGAGGCGGGTGGAAAGGGACATCGTAATCCCTACGGTGGTGCCTGTTAGGCACTGCCACCATTGTAGGGACTATGAGCCTCACTGCCGCACCGGCGGACTCAAGGAGCCCGTCAGATGCGTGGCGGTCGGTCTTTCCGACCACCACCCATCTGCACCGCTATTGAAATATGGCGGGCAGATTTCATGGGTCCGATGGCAGTGGGACCGCCACTGACAGGCTGTCGGTGGTGGTCCCACCGTCTTCCTAATCGGGCCCTTTGTTTTTAAAATAATTGAATTTTGTTGAAGATATTTTGTTTGTTTTTAATGTTGAACAGACTGAAGTGTTAATAATTAATTTTACCCCTCCTCTTTCCAACACTTACCCTACTGCTGCAGTTATTGGAGTGGGAATAGTAGATTTTACCCCTCCGTAATCCAACACTTTCCCTATTGTTGTACTGACTGGAGTGGGAATAGTACATTTTACCCCTCCGCTATCCAACACTTACCCTACTGTTGCAGTTAGTGGAGTGGGAATAGTAGATTTTACCTTTCTGTAATCCAACACTTTCCCTACTGTTGTACGGACTGGAGTGGGAATAATAAATTTTACCCCTCCACAATACAACACTTTCCCTATCGTTGTACTGACTGAAGTGGAAACAGTAAATTTTACCCCTCCACTATCCAACACTTTCCCTACTGTTGTACTAAGTGGAGAGGGAATAGTAAATTTCACCCTTCCGCAATCCAACATTTTCCCTACTGTTGTACTAAGTGGAGAGGGAATAGTAAATTTCACCCCTCCGCAATCCATCACTTTACCTACTGTTGCACTGACTGGAGTGGGAAAAGTACGTTTTACCCTGGCGATATCCAACACTTTCCCTATTGTTGTATTGACTGGAGTGGGAATAGTAAATTGTATCCCTCCACTATCCAACACTTTCCCCACTGTTACACTCATTAGGGTGGGAATAGTAATTTTTACCCTCTGCAATCTAACACTTTCTCTACTGTTGTAGTGATAGGAGTGGGAATAGTTAATGTATCTTTTTGCACTCCAAAAGCTTTGCTACTGTTGTACTGGCTGGAATGGGTACAGTAAATATTACTTATCGGCAATCCAACACTTTTACTACTGTTGCATTTATTTGACTGTTGCATTAATTTGAGGGAGATTTAGACATTTTAACCAGTTTTATTATTTTTGTGTTGTGTGACATGGGAGTAGTACATTTTTTATATATACATTTTTATAGTTTGGTATAAATTGTAGTAGGAACAGTATATGTATTCAATTTAATATTTTATAATTTATTTTATGTTGTTATAATGCATATTATTATGTTATTGTTTATTTAAAATTATAATATTTTTAATTATTAATATTTTAATGGGTAAACTAATTTTTGCCACATTTAAAGTATTTTAAGATGTTAATTTTTTTATTATAGTGGCTTTGTTTTTTAAAGATTTTATGTTAATGGTATATGTATGTATATATTTTTTTGATACATTATAAAATTAAAATATAAATAAAAATGATTAATTTAATTTAAAAATTGTAAGTAGATACATGTAATGTATATTAATTATTATATGTGTGTTTTAATATTTTTTAATTGTTTATTTGTTATATTTGTTAAGATATATATTAAATATTTTTAAAGTTTTTTAAAATTAATGTTACTATTTAATATATTTAATATTTATTATTTTATTTTATATATGTTTAAAAATCAACATTTTATATGACTATGGGGTCCATTACGATGGCGGGTGGACAAAGTCCGCCCGCCATCGCAAGGGAGCCAGGGACCGACCGCCGAAGTTGCGGCGGTTCCGCCATGTGAATTAGGATGCGCCCGCCACACTGGCGGGCGCATCCTGGCCCTTTTACATTGCGGGTGGATCTGCTGGCTGCAGACCCGCTCGCAATGTTAAAGGACAGTGCACAGCATTGCCATGCACTATATGGCAGGCACCACGTGGTGCCTGCCACGTAGTGCATGGCAATGAGGGGGGCTACCATAGGTACCCCCCATGTGCACCCCCCACCACCCTGGGGGCCCGCAACGGGCCCCCAACAGAAGGAACCGCATGCCTTTGTAAGGGGATATTTTGAGTGTTGATATTTTGTCATTGTACCGGCGCTGGGTTGCTTGGAAAAGTAACGCAAGGTAGCACAAGTCGCTCCCTTGAGTAATTCTCCACTGGGAAGACGTTCCATGGGTGGAGCATGGGTGTTCCCACGCACCCACCCATGGTTTTTGGTACATTCCCATATTTACCAAGACGGGAAAACCTGGGATTGCATCAAAATGCTACGCCTTCCCGTGCAACGAGGATAAATACCTTTATTTCTCTTCGATGTTTCCGTATTCTAAGTGTGCTGCATTCGGCAACACACAAAGAGGAAAACGCCTCTAAGGAACGTTTTTATGCAGGGAGGAGTCCCTTCCTGCACATAAACAATCTTGCCTCCAACGCAGGCACCCTTGAACCATGACGCAAGGGTGCCTGCGTTGGTGCTAGGCTGCACTGAGGGTGTCAGCGCAAGGAGAGAGCCGGCAAATCTTGATAGATATGGCGCATTACTGCCCTCTCCGTATTGTATTGTATTGTAATTATATTTATACAGCGCTTACTACCCCTAATTAAGCGCTTTTTCGGCGAGTAACACGCTACTTCGGAACCCATAAAGGATTGGTGGTGAATTAGTATAGTGAAAATATGAAAGTAATTTGAGTGGTGGCTATGTTAGTCAGTTATTTGGATAGAGAAGGGTAGCAGCGGGATAGAAGAGGGAAAAGAGGTTTGCATTTATATAGCGCTTTGCTACCCCTGATGGGGTTTTGAAGCTGTTGGCGAGCAGCACGCTACTCTGGAACCGATAAGGATTAGTGTTGAATTAGTATAGTGAAATATGAAAGTAATTTGAGTGGTGGCTATGTTAGTCAGTTATTTGGATAGAGAAGGGTAGCAGCGGGATAGAAGAGGGAAAAGAGGTTTGCATTTATATAGCGCTTGCTACCCCTGATGGGGTTTTGAAGCGCTTTTTTGGCGAGCAGCACGCTACTCTGGAACCGATAAGGATTAGTGTTGAATTAGTATAGTGAAATATGAAAGTAATTTGAGTGGTGGCTATGTTAGTCAGTTATTTGGATAGAGAAGGGTAGCAGCGGGATAGAAGAGGGAAAAGAGGTTTGCATTTATATAGCGCTTGCTACCCCTGATGGGGTTTTGAAGCACTTTTTTGGCGAGCAGCAGGCTACTCCGGAACCGATAAGGATTAGTGTTGAATTAGTATAGTGAAATATGAAAGTAATTTGAGTGGTGGCTATGTTAGTCAGTTATTTGGATAGAGAAGGGTAGTAGCGGGATAGAAGAGGGAAAAGAGGTTTGCATTTATATAGCGCTTGCTACCCCTGATGGGGTTTTGAAGCGCTTTTTTGGCGAGCAGCACGCTACTCTGGAACCGATAAGGATTAGTGTTGAATTAGTATAGTGAAATATGAAAGTAATTTGAGTGGTGGCTATGTTAGTCAGTTATTTGGATTGAGAAGGATAGTGGAGGGATAGAGTTGTGTTGCTGCGTTGCGCTGCATCAAAGTTTGATAAACCTGGGCCCAAGTCTGTAACAAGGGAGGCAAAAGGGGGATTTGATGGGCTTATTCAGATACCCCAGGAGGGCAAATATAACAGTACAGGTCAGAGGTGTGGTTATAGAACAAGTGCCTCTAAGTGAAATAAGGAAGGTATTCACCGAAGCAGGTGCATGCCTGGATCTGCTTTCCAGCAGTAGCCACGAGGTCAAAGGTTAGATATTACCCACAGATGTATTTTCTTGAAAATATAGGCCTGGCATAGACAAAGAAGAGCAGGTGTGGTACAAGCCCAAAGACACAGCTGGAGACGAAGCAGTAAGTTGATTGGGAAGACTAGATGGGGTGGCGGGGGTCAACATCTATCTATATCAAAATACGTCACCAGCAAGGGGAATAATTCTCCGACATTTATTTGTCCTCAATGGGTTCCCCGGTGTTAGCTAAAATGGTTTCTAACCTCCCTTGCTCTCGCTTCTTGAGGGGTGGCCGTCTAGGTGCTGAGAAGGATTCATTCCACTTGCACAAACTACTATTGGCCTCTGTGTGTTGGAGCCCTGTCTCTAGGATGATGGAGAGGTCGTGTGGCCGGGCGGGGGTGGACGGTGGGGGGGAGGGGGGGAGAGTGGCTTTGCCTACTCAGTGTAGTTCCCTGTCCTGAGAGTTTATTTCAAACATTAGGGGTAGGTGCCTCTCTACACGCATCCAGTGTTTCACTGCTCACCAAGTTCGTTCTATGCACCCATTCAATGTTTGGCCTCTCTCTGCAGGTTCGATGACAGTAAAACCCAAAGATTTTTATGGTTTATGAAAGTGTGTTTTTGTTGTGTACACAGTACATTGTGTGGTGGTATATTCATCCAGAAGTAGCAATCATCGCGTAACTGATAACAAAATGACACATACTAATTTTGGCGCATACCATAGCAGTGAGTATAATATTAAATGTTAACAAGTGCCAGTGTGAGTGTAAACAGAACAATTTGGAGCGTTTCCAAGCCTGTCAGTAAGTGGCACTGTCAGACATTTATTGGGGTGTGTCACAGGTGATCATTCAAGAGTTCTTTCAAAACACGCCTGGCCCAGAGGTGAGGTGACGTCAGCAGTGCTCCTGCCACACATTGCCTTTAAAGGGACAGGCTCAGTTCAGCCGCAGGGACAGAAACAGACTCTAACTCTAACAGGTCAACTAACAGAGGCGGGGCTAACACTTCAACCAATGGGGCGGGGATATCCTCAGCGCCAATACAAGAAAAGCAGGTGATAAATTGTGCATTTTATATAAATGGGTGGAACCCAATGCGATTACAAGAAACATGTTTTAGTGATTTTACAATGTTTACAGGCTGCTGACACACTCCCTTTAGAGAAATGAATGATTCGGCAGCTAAGAAGCAGCTTCTACAGATTTCAATAAAAAGCAACTCGTTTTTACGATAAGTTTTTCAAGAAAACAACACTTTTTGCCAATTCTCTGAAAATGTGTTACGTTAAACGTCAACGAGCTCATGAATTATAATTTTTTTTGATTGTTTTGAAGAACTTCGGGGCATATTAGCAAGCCCATCCTTTGGAATGAGTCAAATAATGGTGTCTGAAAAAGAGCCAGAAGATTTACCTTATTGTAGGAAAGCTATGATAAGGAGAAACAATTGAGGAAGGAGTAATTTAGAGAAATGTAAGAAAATTCAGCTGTGAAGCTGTCAGACCCTGGCACTTTGTCCGACTTAAGGGAAGATAAGGCAGTACGAAGTTCAGACAGGGTAATATCCTTTTCTAGTTCATTGAAATCTAGAGTTTTTTCAACATGTTTGTGGGAGTTAAAGAGTTTGATCAGGGGTATATAGTTGTTTGTAGAATTGTACAAACTGTTTGAAGAGTTCTTCATCTTTGTGCAGTAAATTAGAGTGGTTATCACTAATAGAATCAATGTTGTTCCTATTCTTTTTAATTTTGAGATAATTGGCTAATAGTTTGCTAGATTTGTTTTGGCCACTGTAATCCTTGGCACTGGATTTAAGAAGAGAGGAGGACACAGCATCAGTGGAAAATGTATTACACTAATGTTTGGCATTAATGAGATTTTGAAGGCAATCTTCGGTTTTAAAGATATAATATGGATGTTCTAATTGTTTGATATGATTAAGTAGTTCAGTAGATCTTTTAATAGAGTTTTTTTGGGGGGGAAATACAACTTATAATAAAATCAAGGGCAGCAGCTATTAAAGCGTCCCAAATGCAATTAAACTCAAGTTCGTCTGCGTGATTCAATTCAAAGTTCATGAAAGAAAGTGGAGAAAGCAGAAGTGAAAAAAGTGTCTAGGAGTAGAACATTATGAAATCTCCATGTGTTACATTTGGCAGTGTTGGGTAGAAGGTCCAGATGATGATTAGAAACAGGGGCATGGTCTGAAATTAGAATAGAATCTATGCAGCGGAGTGTGGATTTTGTAATAAGGAGTGTGAAATAAATACATAATCGATTCGTGATTGAGATTGGTGTGTGGGAGAATAGTAAGTGTATTCACGCAAGGTGAGGTTGGAGAGTCTCATTGTGCTGTGAAATTGCTGGGGTGAATAGTTTCTGAGATTTGTGCGATACAAAGGCAGAGCTAGAGACTCTGGGCCTAATTTAGATCTCGTGGATGGGTTACTCCGTCACAATGGTGACAGATATCCCGTCCACGGAAATATAAATGCTAAAGGATATAATGGGATTTCTATGTCGGCGGGTGGGATATCAGTCACTTTTGTGACGGAGTAACCCGTACGCCGAGATCTGAATCAGGCTCTCTGACAATAAAAGAATCAACAATCTGATTACAATCTCCTGCCAATATAAAATGTTCATCGGGGCATTGTAAAAGTTTTTTAGTGATATCAGACCAAAATTGACTATCAGGACTAGTGGGGCCATATAAATTAAAAATAGAAACTGGGACCTTACTAATCAAAGAACAAGTGAGTAACCATCTCCTCTTGGAGTCAAATTCCTGTTAAATTAGATGAGCATGAAGCGATTTATGACTTAATGTAGCAACACCATTTTTCTTACAATAAACTGGTAAAAAGAAAAGAAAGAAAGAAAGAAAGGCAAAAGAAAGTTGGAATAGAATGAAGGACATGGGTGAGTGAGAACATACCTACAGATATTTTCAAAGAAGATGGGGGTGCTGAGACCACACAGAGGAATGACACATCCGAGCTCCAGGGAGGTGACAAGAAGGTAGAAGGTTGATGATGGAGTACACGTACTATAGCCTTATAGCTCGCTGCCGAGGGCTATACCGGCTGTTAAAGGCCCTGATCCCGAGTTATAGGCCCGAGCCGCAGGCGAGGGCCTATAATGAGGGAGAGGGCCTTTAACAACCGGTATAGCCTGAGGCAGAAGGGCTATAAGGCTATTAGAACATTCCACCCACTAAGGGTAGAATGTTCTAAATTAAAAATGGAGAAACAAAAAGACAAACATTGGAATGTTGGAGCGCTGGGCTTATACCAGCCATTATAAGCCCGGAGCTACTCCATTGTCTTCAATGGAGCTCCCAACATTCCAATGTTCTAATAGGGTGTTCACAAGATAATGTTGGGGAATGAAAACCTGCAAAGACAAAAGTAAGGTAAATATAATACAACCGTATATATACAGATATTAACCCCTTGACCGCAATCGGAATTCCGCTCGTATGCTGGACATTCCGATCACGGGTGGGGTCGTGACGAGCTCAGCTCGTCATGCGCACAGCGCTACCGCGCAGCATGACGAGCTGAGCTCGTCATGAGCACGGAAAGGGTTAAAGCGAAGTAAAAAGATTAACGTAACATCATGTGCTTAACAAGCACAAAAGATGCCTCAAAAAGGAATAAGGCTGCAACAGTGATAAAACAGAATACATCTCAAGTCTTAGCAGATTTGGAAGTGTCCATGAACTCCACTGAGTGTTCCTGAAGAAAAGCTCTCAGATGAGTAGGGTCCTCATAGGTGTAAGTTTTATTATTATAGGTGACTTTGAACAAACATGGGTGAAACAGACCAATACGGGCTACAAGGGAACGCAGTGCAGGTCTCAATAAAAGAAATTATGTACGTCTGTCCGCCGTATTTTTAACATAATCCTGGAAGAAGTACAGGTTATTGCCAGCCCATGAAATCTGTCTCCTAGAACTGACAGCTAAGAAAACTTTAAGCAAATCTGTGTATTCAAGAAATTAGGGTATAACACCATGAAGCCTTTTGGAAGTGGATGCTGTGTGAGGCAGATGGCCAAGTCTGTGAGAACGTTGTATGTTCAAAGTAGATGATTCTGGCATATGTCGTAGTTTAGGAAGAAAGGTTTGGAAAAATGAGACCGGATCAGAGCCCTCGTACCTTCCGGCAAACCATAAATATGTAAATTATTCCAGAAATTTCTGTTTTCTAAATCTTCAACCTGCTTTTTAAGTGAGGAGATCTAGAACTGGAGATGGGGAACTTTATGAACTGTGCTGGTGAGGTCCGAAACATGTTGCTCAGCTAACACCATCTGAGCAACATGAGCAACGTATACCACTTATCATCAAGACCTTGAAGCTTTGCATTGGTCTCCTCCGTGCAAGGGCTTAATGCCCTAATCTCTTCTAAAGTAAGATCCATAGAAATTGAAGAAGTAGATTTCGTAGGAGAAGAAGGGTCCCTTTTTAACCTTTTAATTGAAGCTTTGCCTACTGCAAGCGACGGAGCGACACTACTTGAGGAAGTAGTTGAGGAAGAGCCTCAAGTGGTCTATGGAAGTTGCATCCTCCATCTCAAGTTGTGATGACTCGGGAGGAGAATGAAGTAACAGAAGACCTAGCAAAACCAATTGATGCTTTAATGCGGAGTTGAAGACTTCTTATTCTGCTTGTACAATAATTGGCGATTGCTCAATGGCATGCTGACTGAAGGAAGAAATGTAAAGTAACATAAGCTGAGGAATGACGGGATAAAATCCTTGGTGCGGCAAAATAAGAGCACAAATCGTTTCCTGACAGGCGCCCCGTTGTAACCTTAAATTGAGGCAATTTGCAAATGCAATTCTATTTTTGGGGAATTAATTCCTGCATTGGAAGCTAAGGAGGAGAAATTACTTAAGAGCGCTGAAAAACTTCAAGTTCAAACCTCCATGATAACCATATTGTAGACAAGAGTCTTTTCCTCATGTGCATTGCATTGCAGCACTTAAATGTAGTTAAATTGCAGTCAACATGTAATTAAAGTAAAAAAAATCTGTAATGGTGTTAGAGAAGGTGCTAATAGGAAACATTTACTAGAAAATTTTAAAAAACATAGAGTTTCAACCTCCGTTAAGATTAATTTGAAGGCAGGAACTGGCCCCTCATGGACGTTCCGTTGCTGCCTTTCTGACTGGAGACGCGCGCTGTGGCCAAGGAGAGCGGGCTATGTGGATAATTGCTGGAATGAGACAGAGAAGGCCCCACAAATTAGTCTAGGAATGCTCCCAAGCTTGACATTGCCTCCAGAGTTGAAAACACCCAGCAGTCTTCAAGAAAATCACCTCTGTGATAGAGGTTTCTCCCGTCGCTCCGCGGAGAGCTAGCAGGAAGCCGCCATCTTCGTTGGGTGCAAGCCACGCCCCCAAGAATTATTTGTAATTCTATCTCTGGAAAGGCACTGCTGCTGTCTGGCAATTGATCAAAGGCACTTTTCATTCTGCTGGTTGGGACGTTGCAACATATGCTTGTTCGAGGCACCACACGTGTACATGTCTCAGAATATTGAGTTTAGTGGGTGACCGCACCTACTTGAGGGATTTGTGTGACTGGCAAGTTTTGGGTTTGATTCCTAATGTCTCTTCCATTCCTCCTCTGATTGGCTAATTCTGCCTTGAGCGCTATTTCTTAGCACAACAATACCCTCTCGCGTCCAAATGGATGCGAGGATGCATTTTGCGCTAAGAAATAGCGCTAAATGCAACAGAACATGAATAGCTACCTCGTGCTGCCGCTCACACTCGCTAAATGTGCGCTTGCGGTAGGATTTTATTCCCACCACAGCACCGTTAATTATACGAGCAGGAGTAATCTCATTGTTATCAGTAATTCCACTTAAAGGGTAAAGCGGAATTACCAAAATGACTCCGATCACTCTGTGTAATTTGCAAATTCCGCCCGGGCCTATTGAGAATATCACCACCTGTAATTTACTCTGCCGGGAATCTGTGCTATTCTGAATCAAAATAAAATAGATCTTGTTAGCATCCGATATTTTCATATGAGATGAGTTGGCTACTTCCATTTAGGAAGCTATCAGGCTGTAAAACTGCAAAAACAGGTAGTTGCCTTGAAATATCTTTGCAATGAATGGTGTTCTAGCATGCCAAGGATACAGTGTTCCTTTACACCCCAGAACAAGTGCCAGTGATGGGCAACGCCCTCCAAAAAGGTCACTTCCACAGAAACAGAAATTGTGCCTCTTAATAGCATATATTATAAAAACAACAACAACTCTTTCATTTCTGTTCTGAAGCCCCCAGCAGTGTCAAGTGCACGAATATATACGTGTTGTTTTTAAATCCTGCAGGGACAGTGTGCATTATAAAATACAACATTTCTTACAAATGTCTCCAAAATTCCTTCAAGACGTTTGCCCATATTCTACATAATTAATGTACCTAAATGTATATACTAATTATAGCAGTCAGCCGTGCCTGGACAGTAAAAGGGTCCTGCTTGAGAGGTACCACGCTGTCACCATGGTTACTCGTGTGCCATTGTAACAGTGGAGCTAGTAGTGCACACAGCAGTGTTTTCATTGTGCAATGCTTTTACATTGGTTACCTATTATACACTATATCAGAATGAAAGACCCAGACTACGTTTGACGGCTGAATAATGTTTTACAGACATTCTCCTGCCAAACGACACTATTTTGAGGATGCGGGACACGGGGATGCAACGCCTACACAAGTGTAGACGCGCTGCCTCTGCATAGACCCCATCCAGGAGGAAAACCACAGAGAGCATAAGCTAAAGCAAAGTCTACATTCGTCTTACAGTTTACTGTGAGGAACCGATCATAGAGGCTTGCTTTAAGCAGCAGAGATATGCCCCTGGATAGCCATAGATTATACGTTCGGGCTTCCATAGCTGAGCTATCTCTCAGTCTACTCCTGGGTCAGCATACAACACATGAACTATACCTCCGGTGTCACTACTCCATCTTTAAAGGACACGAGACAGAACACATTGTTTCTGCTCGTTTCTTCTAAAATGGCCACCAGCGCTGCATTTAGTGCCTGATGGCACCAGGTAAATATATTGTAGACCTATACATTCAGAATATAAGTGGAGCTGAACAATTACTTATAAAGTGCAACAAACCTCCTAAGGGATCCTGGCGCTGAACGTACACCATCAGAAAAGATACAAAGAACATCAGTAAAGTAGATGGATTTTAACAGCCTTCCTAAACGTAGAACAGCCCTCTATTCATGCAGGTCAAGACGGAGTGCATTCCAAATAGGGAACTCAATAAAAGAGTAGGAATATCCCTCGCTACCTTACCCTCCGCCCCGCCCTCCCTGGCCCCACTGACTCCTTCTAAATCAGGGGACTGAAAGCAGGAGAAAAGAGCCTAAAAGAAGGTCTCACTTAGACTTGGAAGCAAACAGGGAGGCAGCAGGAGGGCGGTTTCATAATAGGGTCCATGGGTAACGTAGAGCACCTTATAATGGCTCCTTCTAGAAACTGGCAACCCGTGCGGCCTACGACGAGCCCAAAATAGGCTCCGTGGGTAACGTAGAGCACCTTATAATGGCTCCTTCTAGAAACTGGCAACCCGTGCGGCCTACGACGAGCCCAAAATAGGCTCAGTGGGTAACGTAGAGCACCTTATAATGGCTCCTTCTAGAAACTGGCAACCTGTGCGGCCTACAACAAGCCCAAAATAGGCTCCGTGGGTAACGTAGAGCACCTTATAATGGATCCTTCTAGAAACTGGCAACCCGTGCGGCCTACAACAAGCCCAAAATAGGCTCCATGGGTAACGTGAGAGCACCTTATAATGGCTCCTTCTAGAAACTGGCAACCCGTGCGGCCTACGACGAGCCGAAAATAGGCTCCGTGGGTAACGTAGAGCACCTTATAATGGCTCCTTCTAGAAACTGGCAACCTGTGCGGCCTACAACAAGCCCAAAATAGGCTCCGTGGGTAACGTAGAGCACCTTATAATGGATCCTTCTAGAAACTGGCAACCCGTGCGGCCTACAACAAGCCCAAAATAGGCTCCATGGGTAACGTAGAGCACCTTATAATGGCTCCTTCTAGAAACTGGCAACCCGTGCGGCCTACGACGAGCCGAAAATAGGCTCCGTGGGTAACGTAGAGCACCTTATAATGGCTCCTTCTAGAAACTGGCAACCCGTGCGGCCTACAACAAGCCCAAAATAGGCTCCGTGGGTAACGTAGAGCACCTTATAATGGCTCCTTCTAGAAACTGGCAACCCGTGCTGCCTACGACGAGCCCAAAATAGGCTCCGTGGGTAACGTAGAGCACCTTATAATGGCTCCTTCTAGAAACTGGTGATGCAGCGCGTACAATAAAAACTGTTTTCCTCCTAGGTCACTTATAGGTCATCCAGGGGCGACTTATATTTTCTCACATCCACATGACGATGGGGCCCATAAACATCGCCTATCACACACACATACACACACCTGGATTTCCTTTACACCTTTACGAAATTCTATACTCCTAGGAGAAACATGAGAACTAAATGGAAAACCCCATTTATGTACCGCTGGAAAGAGCCGGGATACCTTATTACCTTAACCTATCGCTTTCTTAGTTATTTCTTAAGATATTCCTGCTCATTGTTTTGTCGATGGATCATCTAGTAAGAAATTAATTTGTAGTGATTAAGACCAGCTAAATCACAATAATCAATTACTAGTGTCACAATCATTTAGAAAAATAACCACTGAGTCGTTTGATTAAGAATTTTAAATTTTATATAATTTTAAAAGCATGAGAAAGAATTTAGACTTTTTATTCAATTATTCATTCATTATTAATTCAAATATTTATTAAACAATATCAATTTTATTGCAGAAAAGAAATTTTGTCATGAAGCAATAACCCTAATTACCTGCCTATCTTCCCTAATTTAGCCTAAGGATTTCTAACCTAAGTTTACGAATTAAAAATATCTTGATTCTCATACTCAACTGGAAAAATAAGACAGCAAAGGAAACTTCAGCTCGTCAGCATCAGCTACCTGCAACCCGTCTCATCTAACAGTCTTTCAGCATCTCCCGCTCAGTAAATGGATCGATCAGGACCACCAAGCACTGGAAGCCACCAACTCCAACACCGACTCTGACTGCGACTCTCCAACTCTGACTGTGACCCCCTCCCACTAAGAGTAGGCCTTCTTATACCCTAATTCTAACTTTGCTAACTAATTGTTGCAACATTAATAACACGCTTTTCTTTCATTGGTCCATTCATTTCATCTATTCATTCTTAATCAAGTTCTCCCGGATCCAACTTGTCCTTTGGAATGTATATGATCATTTCCTTTCTCACAGTTCAAGACATGTTTCCATCCGCTTCGATCAGTACATTTGTAACTTCTTTCGATACATTCGAGAACTCTGCAGGCATTGTCCTTTCTCTTAAAACGGTTTCCCACGGTTCCTTGCTGATCACCACGGCACACTATCAGTTCAATTAGGTCACATCAGCCTTGACCATGTTTGCATCCTAGCCTCTCAGCCTCATCACGTGGTTAGCTTTTCTCCAACTTTTTCTCCCTTGTCACGCGTTTCCCCGCACATGCGCACTTCATTAACCGGCAGCCATTTTATATCGCAAACTCGTTTATACTTAGAAGCACTATTTTGAAATAAACAAAACATAATTAAAATAGAGAAACATAGCCTTTTCGTTTCCCACCCGTCATCTACGTACCCCCAATTAGTTATTACCTAGCAGAAAGCAACATTTAAGCTGTTCCTTACTTACCATCACTATTGTTTTTGCAACGACACGTTTATATTCTATGAAGCACAAATCATGCATTTATTATAAATTTAGTACGCAATTATTTTTATGTTATAATTAGACCCACAGACATTCGTTAATAGATTATTCAGCCCATATACTTGCGTGTTACCCTTCCTCACGTACAGTGTTGATTAATACATTTAAACGAACATTTTATTAATTATTTATAAAATTTGTTAGGGGTTAAAATTTTTTATTTTCCCTGCTCCATCACTGGCAACCCGTGCGGCCTACAACAAGCCCAAAATAGGCTCCGTGGGTAACGTAGAGCACCTTATAATGGCTCCTTCTAGAAACTGGCAACCCGTGCGGCCTACGACGAGCCCAAAATAGGCTCCGTGGGTAACGTAGAGCACCTTATAATGGCTCCTTCTAGAAACTGGCAACCCGTGCGGCCTACGACGAGCCCAAAATAGGCTCCGTGGGTAACGTAGAGCACCTTATAATGGATCCCGTGCGGCCTACGACAAGCCTCTCAGAACCCATCAAATTTCCTGAAATTCATGACACGTCACACTGTCATATTCTGAACGCCTTGAAGCTTGCAAATAGCTGACTCAGGAAGGCCAACGTAGTAATAGTTCAACCTAGAAAATATGATACCATTAACACAAGCTTTCAAGTAGCACGGAGTAAGAAGAAGGTTTTTCATCAAGAGGTAACAGTAAGACACAACAGCCGGATAAGCAGGTGGAAACGCTATCATTATAATCTTGCCTGATGTCGTTCAGTAAAGCCACAGGCACAGTCTCAGCACCGAAACCAGCCTTAAACTCATCCAACTGCCATCTATTTACTGGTTCTCTTCAAGATGTTTAGAAAGCTGGTGACAATGCAAAAAGAACAATTGACGGACAGAATGTTAAACAATGTCAAACATTCACACCAGTACAGAGATCTGGGCCTAAATCCATCAGTTTTTTGCTCCCCATGCTATTCCAGGACCTGGCTCGGCTGTTCGGGCTGGACTATTCCCATGAGGAACAGGGTCAAGACTGATTTGCATATGTCTGGGTCCAAACTGGGTTGGCCTGGTGAGCAAAAGAACAATGGATTTAACCCAGATCCTTGTGACCGGGGGTGAGTGTTTGCATTGTTCAGCATTCCGTCCATCAATTGTCCTTTTGAGTGTTTTTAGAAAGCTTCTGAATTCTTCAGAAGGGGCCTGACAACCCCTTTCTTCCATCCTCGAGGGACAGTGCCAGATAAAAACACGTGTTAAGGATGAAGGCAAAAGCAGGTGTACACACCGCAGATAAAGATTTTACAGTCCAGACTGGAGATGCATCATCTGTGGACTTCATGGAGGGAAACAGGGAGGAAATCTCATCTTCTTCCTTAATCACTGTGAGAGCTGTGAGAGGAGCAACAAAAAAGCGTAAAGGCTGTAAACATGCTGCAGGAGAGGAGGAATCCGGAAGTTGGGCCTTACAATCATGAATGACCTTGATTCTCTCATAGAAAAAGGGGCCAAATTATCACAAGTAACTCGGAGGGGAGGGGGGCAGTGACTGTGACACAGGGCAGACGGGAGAGAGTAGAGACTGCCTGGAAAAGAGCCCTTAAGGAGTTGTAGGTCAGAGAAATACAATATGAAAACAAGCATTTACAATGCAATAGGTCTCGCATTTGTTAAAGTTGGAGCTATTGGCATTGAAAATGATGTTTTTTACTTTTTATTTGCAGTAGATTAATATGATTTTCATAGTGCTATTGCTTATGGTATGACATTGTGGCGCTGGAGAACGAGTTAATGGGAAATAAAACAAGCATTGAAAATGCAATAGGTCTCGCCTTTTATTAAGTTAAAGCCATTTGCTTTGCTATACAATACCATTAGCAAAGCAAATGGCTTTAACTTAATCAAAGGCGAGACCTACTGTATTTTTAATGCTTGTTTAAGTTGCAAAGAGGAAACAGCTGGAGTCCTTGATTTTGGCTGGTGGAGCAAACGCTGTGAGGGGCAATAAACCAGGCTGGACCAACCTCCAGTTCACATGCAGAGCCACCCGTGCGCCATGGAGAAGGAAACAACAGCGGGCGGCAGCCATGGTAAATTGGAGTGCGCCCTTGCATAAACAACGTACGTATTGCGCCTGCCCTTCGATTCCGAAAATGCACAGCACCACATTGATGTACTTCCTGGACTGTTCCCTAGGCGTGCGAGGGAACATCCCTGCTCTGCCAGTAGCTACCACCCCATAGTGAAACACCAGCCTCAAACACTATGAAGTGCAACTCCCCGACATACAGAGACCCATTGGCTATAAATAATAGATTACACTCAAATTATGGCACACAAACCGGGGTATGTGCCCGATATTTTATAGCATGGGAGAGAGAGTAGCTAAGAAATTCTACCCCTGGTGTACGGGCGAATTTACTTGCAAACGGGCTCTGCACCACGCCACCAAAATGAATTAAGGGGCATATTAGCAACAACTTGCGATAATTATCGCAAAACGCGCTTAGCGCGTTTTTTTTATCGCCGCTTATCGCTGGATTTTATCGCGGAGATAACACGCTATTAGCAACGTTTGTCTCCAATGCGATAAAATATCCAGCGATAGCGGCAAAATGCGTGAATATCGCTGGAAATCCAGCGATATTCACGCATTAACGCCATGGTGGACTTAGCCTGACAATCCACCTCCCATTGATGAAACAGGTAAGTCATGTTTTTAGCAGGTGTTAAATTCTAGCGATAATCGCGCTTAGCGCGACTTTTTTTTATCGCTTCGCCTGCGTTGCTAATAGGGGGAAGTTGTGTTAGCGACTGTTTCCCGTCGCTTTTAGTTGGGAACGCCTACCTTGCATGTCATTAGCGATAATTATCGCTGGCATGCAAGGCGATAGGGAAACCGGCCGCTATCGCCAGAAAGCTGTCGCTAATGCCTGTTAGCGACAGCTTGCTGATAGGGCGATATAAAAATCGCCGCTTTAGCGGCAAAAAGTGCCGCTAAAGCGGCGATAAAGCCCTTGCTAATATGCCACTAAATTCATTGCCTTAAAGACCACACTGCCCCGCCATTATTCTTGCGCGGCATTATTGTCGAATAATATTATTCACGAAATCATACCCTTTTATTGCGGTTGCCTTTTCCACTCAGGTTGCTGTCCTCAACAAACCTAAATGTGCCCCACATGCGAGGCGGTCGCCATTATCTCCGCATGTACATTTGCCTAAATTTGTAACTTGTACCCGAGTTATTGGTTGCGCTTCCCAGTAACCATTTGTGTTACCTCGTACCTGAAACACGCAAGTACCTTGGTTCAAACTAACCATCGGCATGCAAGACCATCATTGTGAACCTCGTCCACCAAAACCAACAATTTAAAACGGTTTAAATGTGCGTCTCTCAAGCGAAAATGCTGCCGTTAGGCGCTTACCATCCGCGCGGTTTAAATAGCAGTTGGCAAGTGAGAAACGTTAATAAAAGCCTGCTCCCGTGACGTTGTGAAAGGGTCCTGACTCCTGATCCACGTGTGACGTGGGCCACAGAAGATAGGTGGGGAGGGAATGGTTAAAGAGTACTCATTGCACTCAGCGGGGGGTACCTGTGAGTGTGTGAGGCGTGGGGGTAGAGATTTGGGGTGCATTTAACAAGTTGGCATATTCACCAACGTGTAGGGAAGGAATGACGCTACAACTGCTTGCGGTGGTTGTTGGGCGGCATGGGGGGCTTTGTGGCCGCTTTAAGGGCAACAACTTAGAATAATGGGTTCTGTTCAACAAGAAGCCACTGATAGAGGTTTAAGGCGACCCCTCGGGTCTAGCCAAGTCCATAACATTGGCATAGCGCCCAAACCCAATTGGTATCCAGGCGCATCTACGGGTAATCGGGTACAAGAAAAAAACAACACACGATGGGCCCAACCCTATAGAATCTATACTTATATCAATTTCCCATCTTTATTCTGGAACGTCATAGGGGCCGATTCCGATCTCGGTCGGAGGCGCACCCAATACCATTCGGTCGGGAAAAAGCCATGCGAAAGCCTGTTTCCCGACCGATCCGTACAGCACACCGAGCGAGCAAGTACGATGCGCACAACAGCAAAGAATCCGGCCGAGCCGTACTCACCCAAACCAGGTCCTGTTCACCGACCGAGGCGAATCCGGAAACGCCGAATCAAGTCGCACGGAAGGAAAAATGCAGCCCCGTCCGGCCGGACAAGTACGATGCGCTTTCCGTACGCGCCGAACCCGTCGCTACGCACGGCACGTCAAAGCATCCGGGAGAGGCGCACATAAGCTCCGATTCGCGCCACAACACGATCCACGGCTCCGAGACGAACACGGCAGCGACAAGGACGACGCGAAGCGACGAGGACGAGTCGAAACGACGAGGACGAGGCGAAGCGACGAGGACGACGCGAAGCAACGAGAAGGACGAACGACACGGACCAACCATGAATCCCTTCGTCCCGATCATACCAATATTCTACATATACTACCGTAACAGGCACGGACGCGTCCGGCGCAGAAGGTAAGCCAGACACCAACCACAAAACACATACAACACGTACACGACACATCACACACACACACAGGGATGCAGAATATACTTACACCAGCAACAGCAGCACCATAGGGGCGGGATGCCCATCACCAATGCCACATATGCACACAGGGGCCTGAATGCGCACCACCACCCCTACCCAGGGGGGCAGGATGCCTACCACCACTACCACCCTTACCCAGGGGGGCTGGATGCCTACCACTACTACCACCCTCACCCAGGGGGGCTGGATGCCTACCACTACTACCACCCTCACCCAGGGGGGCAGGATGCCTACCACTAGTACCACCCTCACCCAGGGGGGCAGGAAGCCTACCACTACTACCACCCTCACCCAGGGGGGGCAGAATGCCTACCACTACTACCACCCTCACCCAGGGGGGGCAGGATGCCTACCACTACTACCACCCTCACCCAGGGGGGGCAGAATGCCTACCACTACCACCACCCTTAGCCAGGGGGGCTGGATGCCTACCACTACTACCACCCTTAGCCAGGGGGGGCAGGATGCCTACCACTACTACCACCCTCACCCAGGGGGGGCAGGATGCCTACCACCACTACCACCCTCACCCAGGGGGGGCAGGATGCCTACCACCACTACCACCCCCACCCATAGGATGGACAATGCATGACACAACCAGCACACCACAACCTAGGGAATGCAAGAAGAAGACATCCCCCCAACACCATGACAAGCGTGTGTAGACTGTGTCAAATGCCTACAACACCGAACATGACTTCGAACATACAATGTGACCCCCTAGCACATGTGCCACACAAATATGTGTGTGGCACACACAACGCAAGCAGGCCATGACCATTGTGGCAATGGGGTCCAAACCCCCATCATCACAGTGACCAAAAGGCAAGTGTGGGGTCCATAGCTGCAGCACATTTTGAACATTGTGGCAATGGGGTCCAAACCCCCATCATCACAGTGACCAAAAGGTAAGTGTGGGGTCCATAGTTGCAGCACATTTTGAACATTGTGGCAATGGGGTCTAAACACCCATCATCACAGTGACCAAAAGGTAAGTGTGGGGTCCATAGCTGCAGCACATTTTGAACATTGTGGCAATGGGGTCCAAACCCCCATCATCACAGTGACCAAAAGGTAAGTGTGGGGTCCATAGCTGCAGCACATTTTGAACATTGTGGCAATGGGGTCTAAACACCCATCATCACATTGCCCAAAAGGTAAGTGTGGGGTCCATAGCTGCAGCACATTTTGAACATTGTGGCAATGGGGTCCAAACCCCCATCATCACAGTGACCAAAAGGTAAGTGTGGGGTCCATAGCTGCAGCACATTTTGAACATTGTGGCAATGGGGTCCAAACCCCCATCATCACATTGCCCAAAAGGTAAGTGTGGGGTCCATAGCTGCAGCACATCTTGAACATTGTGGCAATGGGGTCCAAACCCCCATCATCACAGTGACCAAAAGGTAAGTGTGGGGTCCATAGCTGCAGCACATTTTGAACATTGTGGCAATGGGGTCCAAACCCCCATCATCACAGTGACCAAAAGGCAAGTGTGGGGTCCATAGCTGCAGCACATTTTGAACATTGTGGCAATGGGGTCCAAACCCCCATCATCACAGTGACCAAAAGGTAAGTGTTGACAAAGTAAGAGGTGCAACTGCCAAACTGCATGGATGATTCCTGGTCACAGAACAACAAACACATCAGTGGCAAAGTAGTGTATGTGTCCCATTGCAACATAAATTGGGGGAGCCAAATCCTGCAGTGCAAATAAGACATAACTTTGGCCATGTGCAGACAAACAACACCCATGGGGGCTGACACCGTCAACAATCATCAATGACACAATGACAGAAGTGACCATCCGAATGCAGACCCACATATTTGCACCAATGGGCACACACATGCAGATACCCTGTGGAGACTGCAGATGTGAGGCGAACAGATACCATACCATGGCAGCAATGGGACACACAATCAACAATTAGCACCAAATGAGGGCTCCCGTCCCATCAGCCTGGTCATGGAAGTGCCAACGGAATCATCAGCACAGATCCAACACACTTGTATAGCAATGTTGCACTGACAACACAGATGAGTCCTTCCCCATTGATGCCCAAACCTGCATGTTCACTGGAGATGGCCACACGGTCAGGGAAGTAGACGAATAGAACAATGGCAGGCACAACAGATGTGCAGGGGTGGAAGCCACAGATGTGAAATTGCCAATCTAAGTAGGAAATCCCATTGCCAAATACTGAACACATGACACCCTCAGATGCTGCTATGGATGACATGGATACACCACAGGATAGGACACATTCCCCCTGGACCACATGGGTTCCTGCACAGTAACACTTCATTATCATGAGACCAAATATCACCATCACTGCAGCAAGGGCATGGTTAGCATCATCAACATCATGTACATCAGAAGCAAAAGCACTAGAGAACAGAAAGTTGCTTTATTCAGCATATGTGGCATTAAAAGTAGAAGTCCGGTAGAACATAAACAAAGGCCAATGGCCAGTCCATCAACAAAGTCACAAGTGGGTGACAGTGGCAGATGCCACCCTACACATGCCTGCACAAAACCAGGGACAATCCACTAGGAGGGGCAACCGGGGGGGGTAGGCCAGGCACCGCAGGGACAGGATCAGGGCTCACCAGGAGGAAGCAGGGAAGGGGTGGTGGGTGCTGAAGAGCCACTGACAACTGCAGTGGAGGTGTCTGACATGGTGTGTGCCGGCACAACTGGGGGGCATGGCTCAGATGTTGTGGGTGCCGGCACGACTGCAGTGGACCCTGCAGATGGAGTGGACAGGTCCGCCACTGCAGTGCCCAAGTCAGACAGGGTGGTAGTGGACTCCACTGCAGTGCCTACCACCAGGGGAGGAGAATGGGGAACAGGCAAGGTGGGCTGGACAGAGGGGGAGGACACCCTCACCACATCAGTGGCACAGACAAGCGCAGCGGGGGGTGTGGTGCCGGGAGAGCAAGTGCCAGGGGAGAAGGCCGGAGCCTCTTGGGGATGGTATATCTGTGGGTGGGGGAACCTGGGGCAGGGTGTGGTGGGGGCACCTGTGGAGTGGGGGCCTGAGGGATGGAGGAAGGAGACCTGGTGCTTGAGCTGCAGGGCGGCGGCGGGGTCTTGCTCTTAGCACTCCGGGGGACTTGCGGGTGGGGGCCTCAGTCTGTCTGCGCCTGGGGGAGGGTGTCCGGGGGCGAGGGGCACTCTGCTCCATGTGGGGGGCTTCCTCTTCCCCCTGGATGCTGGGGCAGCTGGATCGGAGGGGAAGAGGCCGAGGTCACTGAGGAAGAGGCGCTGGGTCTTTGGGGTTGCAGGTGAGGCAAGGGAGGGTGCTTTGGAGGGAGAGGCAACTGAGGACTGCGCAGTGCCCGTGGATGCGTGTGTGTGTACCAGGGCCCCATCCCCTGTGAGTCTGGTTTCAGTCCCCTGACTGTGCGTGCGTGTGCGTTTAGTTTGTGGCGTGTGTGTCTGTGTGCTGGACGTGTGTGTGCTGGTGTGTGCCTGTGCCGGTGTGTGTGTGCTTGGGACGGGTAAGGTGCTGGGGAGTGTGGATGGAGCAGAGGCAGGAGGGGTGAGGGACTGTCTGAGGAGGGACACTGCTGCCGTCAGGGAGGAGTCCATGGACCTGTTGCCCCTCTGTAGGTCAGACATGCCCGATGAGATGCCCTCCATGAACGACACCAGCTGAGTCAACAGTGCGGTGTGCGCATGGAGGACACTCAGCATGGCTGTCTGCCCTACATGGAGCTGGCGAAGGAGGTACACAGACTCCTCACTCAGGGCAGCAGGGGACACAGGGGCAGGGGGTGCGGTGCCTGGGCCAAAGGAGACACGCTCCCGAACATGGGAGCCTCCACGGACCTGGGGAATGGGAGCCGATGGGAGGGCGGTGGTGGTGCTGGTGGTGGCGGGGACAGCAACACTAGCTGGCGTGTGGTGGCTGCTGACACCCGCCTCCACAAGGGAGTCATCCTCCGAGTTGCTCTGGTCCTCAGCTGAGGTGGATGGTGCTGAGGACTCCTCGGTGTGGCTCCCCTCGCCCTCCGTGCCACTGGGTCCCTCCGACCACTCCGGCTGCTGACCCAGTCTGGCTCTCTGGCTCCTCCTGGTCCGTGGAGCTGTCCCCTTCCGTGGCCGTGGATGTATCTGCAAACAATGGGGGAACAGACAGACATCAGTCACCTGCACCAAACGCACACACCACTGTGAGCACAGCACATTACAGAGCAAGCCCTGGCATCATTACTTGTACATTGCTAAAAGTGCCCTAACTGAACAGGAGAAGCCAATTGTCAGTCTGATGCCAAGCATGGCACTCACATCCCACATGGCCTTGCACCCATCTGTCTGGTGTCTGTTGGATTGCAACACCCCAGTGTGGACACATGCACCAAGTACACAGTAGTTGGACAGTGCAGAGGACACGGTGTAGCATGTGGACATGCACACATCACAGCTCTTGCCACTGAGTCAGTACAGGTTCCCGGATGAAAGGGATGCCCAGAGTCAAATAGGAAATGCATGTGATGCATACCAGCGACAGACACCATGATGCACCCATGTCCTGATAGCCAGCGCCACTATGGTGTGCATGTAGCACATGTCACTCCCCTGCAGGACCACCAATAAGTTGACACATGCCATGGCAGAGGCATGACTGCTAAGTCATACATCACTGTCTCAGTGATGTATGACTTGGCAGCCAGACAACAACACTATGCACTGTGTCACAACAGTAGGTCATGGGGAATGCAAGTCCTGGAGCTGCACAAGTGCATATGTACATCCCCCACACAACACATCATCTTAACCCTCATCTGTCCAGGTCACACCTATTGGACATATGGGAGACCTGTGACACTACCCTTGGAACCTGAGCCCCTCACAATTTGCTGTGAATGGGGAACAGCTGCCTGAACTTCACATTCGCATACCCCAGTCTGCCCGGGCAGCTGATCAAACACCTATGTGACACACAAGTATCGTCTGCTATGGTCACATCTCCAGGGGCATGCTGAGCCCCTACCAAGAAACACCCCAGCAGTCCTGGCAACTAATCCACAGCACACTGACACAGAGGCAGACACCTGAGGGGTCAAATCACTGTGCACAATGTGTCAGCTGATACACGGGAGTGGGAGTACAGAGTGCATTGCATGGCCTGGAGTAGGCATGACTGTCCTGCTCCACATGAATGAGGGATGTGCCCTGGACAGTGGATAGCTGGCCATGTATGTGTGACACACGTAATCTGCACACTCCTGGGGCCCAAACATTGTTCCCACCCGCTGCATGGGCGTGTGCCACATACCCCAGGCACATGTGGTGGCTCAGCTCAGCAAGTGGACCGCATATCAAAGCAACACGCAGATCACATGTCCAAACCCAGGCGTTGTGTGAACAATGGACCCACCCATGATGCCCACAACAGAGTTAGGGAAACAGATGCTGTCCCCCACCTTTAGTGAAGCAAACTGCAAGGACACAGTCCCAAGTGACACAATTCCATGAATGTAAGGGCCACACCTGGGTATCAGATGAGCAGTGGGCAGTGCACAATAGAGGGACATGGCTCCTGGACAACATGACTGCTGCACTGTGGCAGTTGAACCAGGCCAGAGGAGGGCACAAAGCATGTAATACAGAGTTCACAGTGCAGTCTTTGACTCACCCCCTCCTTGCTGCTGTCTGGCCTTCAGCTGCCCATCCAGGTCTGGAAACACCACCGCCAGGATCTGGAGCATGTGGGGGGTCAGGGTCCGTGTTCCACCCCTCCTGCGAGGAGGCGACAGCTTCAGCTGGACCCGTGCAATCCTCCGGGTCCAGCCCCGAAGGTCCTGCCACCTCTTCTGGCAGTTGCGGATCCGGCGCTTGTAGACCCCCACGGACCGGACAGCCCGGACGATGTCCTTCCAGATTTCCTGCTTCCGATGGGCATTAACCTGTCAGGATGACAAAGTGAAAAGGCCATTACCACACATGCAACATATCCGTGCATGACACAGTTGTATATACATGTCTCAATCACAGGGGCACATGATGTACACAGGCAGTGCAAAGCTGACCATGGACAGTTTGCCAGACGTCACTACATGGTATCATTGCATGGGAAGTAAAACCATGTTCAAATGCACTGTCACTGCACCATACCTGTCCAGTGCAAGTCACTACACACTATGGGGGGTGACAACTACTCAGTGAGCCTGCTAGCCAGTGGCGTGCAGACTCTCAGCCTTGCTAGTCACACAAAATGCACATTCAGAAAGGCAGTGCACAGAACACTCACCTGCTCCCCTGGTGTCCCATACAGCTTGCTGTACTGTGGAAGTAGGCTGTCCAGCAGGGCCTGGTTCTCTTCAAGGCTGAAGGCTGGGGCTCTCTCCACAGTACGTGCCATTGCAGGGTCCAGAGGGGCAGAGACAGCAGCAGTGCAGTGGCAGATGTCGTCCTGGAGCATGTAGTGCAGGCAAGTGAGCTCTCAGGGGAATAGCCAGCAATATATATGTGCTGGAGAGGCAGATACTGTCCCTTGTGTCCAAAGTGATAGGTCCAAGTTGTTTGCATCTTCTGAATCTGGCCAATCCATGGAATAGCAGCACCAAAACACGCCCACAGCATCCTTCAAATCCTCAACTTCATGACATACATGATTTTGCAACATTGTTGTGGGTGACCAACTGAATTTCCAGCAACCGACTCGTTCGAAATTCGAAAACGCGTCCGTTGCCAGGCAAGCCCATTGTCAATGGGTGCGCACCGATCGGTCCATTGCGGTACAACGCGCACAGGGGTACAACGCGTACCCGCACACATTGAATGCAATGGGCCGGCCGGAGGCACCGATCGGTCCATTGCGGTACAACGCGCACAGGGGTACAACGCGTACCCGCACACATTGAATGCAATGGGCCGGCCGGAGGCACCGATCGGTCCATTGCGGTACAACGCGCACAGGGGTACAAAGCGTACCCGCACACATTGAATGCAATGGGCCGGCCGGAGGCGCCGATCGGTCCATTGCGGTTCAACGCGCACAGGGGTACAACGCGTACCCGCACACATTGAATGCAATGGTCCGGCCGGAGGCACCGATCGGTCCATTGCGGTTCAACGCGCACAGGGGTACAACGCGTACCCGCACACATTGAATGCAATGGGCCGGCCGGTGGCACCGATCGGTCCATTGCGGTTCAACGCGCACAGGGGTACAACGCGTACCCGCACACATTGAATGCAATGGGCCGGCCGGAGGCGCCGATCGGTCCATTGCGGTACAACGCGCACAGGGGTACAACACGTACCCGCACACATTGAATGCAATGGGCCGGCCGGAGGCACCGATCGGTCCATTGCGGTACAACGCACACAGGGGTACAACATGTACCCGCACACATTGAATGCAATGGGCCGGCCGGAGGCACCGATCGGTCCATTGCGGTTCAACGCGCACAGGGGTACAACGCGTACCCGCACACATTGAATGCAATGGGCCGGCCGGAGGCACCGATCGGTCCATTGCGGTTCAACGCATCACTGTACATGTGACTGGCATATGTCAGCATGCCTGTCTCAGATGGACATATGCCAGCCACAGATAGCTCCCAGGGAGTGAGGGGCACACCTACATCACGACAGCCTGTCCAAACTTTATCCTAAGGCATGTAAGGATGCATTTCCTATTGTGTGTATGTTGGTGTACATGTTGTCCTGTGGGTGTCACCTGTGGGCAGCCACCCCCAGGCTGTGCACGTGTTCATGGGGACAGGATCCTGGGTGTTACGTGTACATGACCACTGTGATGTGCAACTGTTCATATCTGTGCATGTGCCATGGTCACATTTCACAGTGGTGTATGTGTATGTCATGTCACATACCCCGTGAGTCCCATGTGGGACGGTATGTTTGAGCCAGGGTGTCCCAGTGGCACAATAGTGATGGTCCTCCACAGTCTTTGTGCATGTAATGTTTACAATGTCTCTGATTTCATGTGCACAATGGGAGACAGTCTCCACATCCACGTTGTGTGTGCATGGACTCTGATGTTGTGCGTGTGTGTCACAGACGTCCATGTCTGTCCTGCCGTGGCAAGTGGGGCCACTACCTGTGGGAGTCATGGTTGTTTTGCTGTGGTGTATACATGATACTCCATGTGATGCCAGTGTCCATGTGGCATTACAGGGTCCCTGGGAATGTACCTGTCATTGAGCTGTGGTGCCTGGGGCACATCTGTCCTCACATGTCACTGTGGGGGGTTATTGTGACACGGCAGCAGGAGATGGGAACTGTGACACGGCCTCATGATATCCAATGGGCCAACCTGGGACTAATTGATGCCACCTGTTGGACCGTGTTGACAGATGTTGGCCATGTATGTACCATACATGTCCTTCCGGTACTGCACACTTCATGTAGTTGTGCATCATAATGATGTATGTTGGGATCTTCAGTGTGTTCAATGCCACATATGTGGGGTGACTGACAATCTTGCTTACTTCTCCTCTGCACTGCAGGGCTCCTGCTGTCCATCGGCCATTCCCAGACCTGGCAACGATGGTGGAACGGGACAGCATCCGACGGTACCGCTTCACCAGGCAGCTGATTGAGGATTTGGCAGTGCAGTTGTCCCCACATTTGCAGCCTGGCCGGCCGTATCCTACAGCGCTGACCCCCAAGGTGAAGGTGATGGCAGCCCTACACTTCTTTGCCACTGGTACCTTCCAACATACTGTGGCGACTGCTGGTGGGATGTCACAGACCATGTTCAGCCGTGTGCTCCGCGATGTTTTGGCGGCAATGTTGCTCTTCCTGAACCGGTACATCTATTTCCCTAGACTGCGTCGACTCACTGACGTGAAGAGTGACTTTTATGCCCTGGGGAGGATGCCGCATGTAATTGGCTCCATTGATGGGACACATGTGGCTTTGGTACCACCACAGGCCCAGGAGCAGGCCTACCGTAACCGCAAGCACTACCACTCGGTCAATGCACTGGTGGTGTGTCTTGCAGACATGACCATCACACACGTGTGTGCCCGTTTCCCTGGTTCAGCACACGATGCCTTTGTGATGAGGAGTAGTCGCATCCCCAGGATGATGGCACAGATGCAGAACCAGCGTGCCTGGCTTGTCGGTGTGTACTGACTTTGTGCCATTGTGTGTGATCTGATCTGTAGTATTCCGCCCACTTTTCCAAGTCAGCTAATGTGCACTTGTCTGTCCGTAGGTGACTCGGGATACCCCAACATGCCGTGGTTGCTGACACCCCTCAGGAACCCTGTGACACCAGCCCAGATGCGCTACAATGAGGCACATGGTCGGACCAGGAGAGTGATTGAGCGGACCTTTGGTCTCCTGAAGAGCCGCTTCCGCTGCCTGGACAAGACCGGAGGGTCCCTCCCATATGCCCCTGCGAAAGTGTGCAAGATTATCATCGTCTGCTGCATGCTCCACAACCTGGCAGTGCGGAAGGAGTTGCCTCTCATCCAGGATGACAATGACCAACATCCGCCACCTGTGGAGGATCCTGGCCTGGACCACGATGCCAGTGACGATGATGATGATGATGGTGATGGTGATGTCCGCACACAGCTCATCACCAACTTCTTTAGCTGAATGTGAGTATCCTGAGGTGTCATGTCAATGATGTGAGTTGGCATGATGTGTGGGTGGTGCTCTGGTGCTGTTGGAGTGTGTCCATGGGCTACTTGACTGGATGTGTGTTGCGATGTGTGGTGACAGGTGGGCTGTACTCCCCAACAGTGTTGACATGCTAACTTGGTTCTGGGTGGGTATCTTGTAACCTGTATTGTGCATGAGTTTTGCTGTTCTGTCCTGTACTCCATTGCTTTTGACTGTGTGTCATTTCTGTCCTTCACAGGGTACTTTCAGATTCGTTTGGTCAACTGTGTCCACCGACGACGTGATTGCACATCCAGGCTGGTAGCTGTTGTGTCCCTACAGGTGATGTGCGCCACACCCATGGAATTCCTTCCGTCTACAGTTGTTGACTGTGTGCCCGCTGCCAGGTGGGGTTACCTTGCATCTGTAGTGGTTACGGCATGTTGCAACTGTGTAATAAACCTGTGCTCCACTTTGTGATGTGCGTTGTCTGTGGTCACACATTTGACTGCCATTTGCTTACTGCACCTGTGGGCTACTTGACTACAACTGGGAATGGGTGTGGTGTCTGTGCATTGCACCGTCTTCCCTGGCAACATCAGTGTAGGCAATGAGTCAGATGGCCTAGGTGTGTATGTGTTGTGTAGCCCTGGTGGTGTGTCTCCCTCATGTGTGTCACGTTGCCTGTACTCACATGCCTGTGTTGTCCTTGCTGTTGCAGTTCGCATACACAGTGTAATTTTGCAGTTCATCATCCTCATAACAGCACCCACGTTGGAATCACGACAGAGGCAAGTATGGTGTATTAGTGTGTTTATTGTGATACATTTGTGTTAATAGTGCATAGGATGGGTTGTGCTGTACATAAATCTTGCAATCCCAAATTCCTAGGTGAATTGAAAGTCCTGGTAGACAGGATCCCCAGTATCGGGGCCACAGTTGTCTGACACATTGGTCCAACTTGTACTCCCCATGCAATGTGTGGGAGTATTGTTGCCGTCAACAGGGTGAACAGTCTGTGCACAAAGGCGAACATCCAGAACAGGTTCAGGCTTCCTGGGAGTTGCGCTTGGCCATCGGCCTCTCACTTTTCCCTCCTCGGACGACCCCTCTTCTTGGGGGGGGGCCCTCAAGTACAGGCTGCTGCGGTGCAGGGGACTCTCCACCAGAGTCCTCCTCCCTCCCTGTGGCAGTTGCAGTTTGTTCGGCACCAGATGTTGTTGGCACACAGGGAGGTGTGGACTGGTTGCTGTTCATCTGGCGGAGGCATTGTAAAATGTCCCTGTGCACCGCCGTCATCTCATGCAGTGCATCCCACTTGGACTCCACGCGGGACATGTGTGAGTCCACACGGGACATGTGTGACTCCACGTGGGACATGTGGGAGTCCAAGCGGGCATGATGGGCAGCCTGCTGCTGTTTAATGTCTCTGAGGAGCCCCACTACCTGGCTGAGCTCTCCGGTGCTGGACTGGTACGCATCAGCTATGCGTACCAGTTGTGGGTCATCATGCACACCAGCAACGTCTGCAAGCAGCGACCTCTGTCTCCCACCCCTCCCACCACCCCTGCTGACATGTGCAGTGTGTGCAGTGGCACGCACAGATAACCCTGGTCCACCTTGGGGGTTGGTGGTGGTGGTGGTGTCCATGGCCCCAGGTTGGTCCAGGGTCACTGTGCTGGTGTTGCTCCTTGTTCTGTCCATGTCGGCAGGGATGGTATTCGTGGTGACAGTCGTTGGAGGGGTGGGTGCAGGGGGTGCAGCTGGTGGTCCTGCTGGTGCTGCAGCTGGTGGTCCTGCTGGTGCTGCATGTTGACTTGCACCGGATGTGCCAGGTTGGTCTTCATCGTCCTAGGAGGACAGAGGCTGTACGACGCCAGTGAGCTCGGCATCCTCTTGAGCCTGGGACTGGGACTCCTCAGCGTCTGCTGCTGTGTCCCCATCATCACCTGTTTTTGGGAGACACAAACAATGTATGTTATGTTTCTGCAGGCATCAATGGTTGACACACATGACAGTTGTGACTGTGCCTCTGGGTGCGGGCCTGTACATTGCATTGTCCTAAGTCGTCACAGTCAGGGGTTGATATTGGTGTGGCACATTGTCCTGCATTATTTGGGCATTTCTATGTATTTTCTGGGGTGTGAACATGGTCTGCATTGGTTGTGTTTGGTTGACAGCCGGCCCTCCTTCCCACCCACCCAGCCAGTCAGTTATCCCACCATGGAACGTGCTTGCGTTGCAGGGAGTGTAAGTTGTCTCTCAGGATGTCAGTCAGTGGTGTCCTGCTGTTTGTTGGTGCACATTTGCCAGCAGGGACTTGTGCTCCCCACAGCAGTAGCCAGTGTCAGCCATCTTGTGAGTCCTTCTCCACTCCCTGTGATGTGAGCATGGTTCAGGGTGGTGTTGATGGGACAGTTGTGGGGGTGAGCTATGTCTGTGACTACGACTCCCATCATGCCATTGCCTCCACCCCACTTCCCAGCATTCCCATACTTACTTGCATTTGTGTGGAGTTCAGTGTGTGTGGGTGTGAGAGCAATGGCAAGATGGCTGACAGTGGTGTCCTGCTGTTGGTTGGTGTGCAGTACCCAGCATGCCCTTGTGCTCCCCACGACACAGCAACAGTGTCAGACATCTTTGATGGGCCTTTCCACTCTCTGTGGGATGTGCATGCGTGAGTGTGAGCTTGCTGGGCCATGTGGTGGGGGATGTAGAGCTGTGACTACGACTCCCATCATGCTATTGCCTCCTCCCCCTTCCCAGCATGCCCATGCTTCCTTCCTTTTGACTCTGCTTCCCTGTGGGGTGGGCTGGCTGTGCTGACAGGATGGCTGGGAGTGTTGTCCTGGCAGTTGTTTGGCTAAGAGTCCCAAGAGTGTCCCTGTGCTTCACACAACATAACCCAGGGTGGTGGTTCTTTGTGGGATCTTGTGTTAGGATGGGGGGCATTGGATTCTACCAGGTGGGTTCTGTGGAGTTTGTGTTGAGGGGGGTGTGAGGGGAGGTGCTTGTGACTATGGTCAGTGCTGCAAGTCCCCCTTCCCACCCAGCCAGCCAGTTCTCCCACCATGGAACGTGCTTGCATTGCAGGGAGTGTAAGTTGTCTCTCAGGATGTCAGTCAGTGGTGTCCTGCTGTTTGTTGGTGCACAGTTGCCAGCAGGGCCTTGTGCTCCCCACAGCAGTAGCCAGTGTCAGCCATCTTGTGAGTCCTTCTCCACTTCCTGTGATGTGAGCATGGTTCAGGGTGGTGTTGATGGGCCAGTTGTGGGGGTGACCAATATCAGTGACTACGACTCCCATCATGCTATTGCCTCCACCCCCTTCCCAGCATGCCCATGCTTCCTTCCTTTTGATTCTGCTTCCCTGTGGGGTGGGCTGGCTGTGCTGACAGGATGGCTGGGAGTGTTGTCCTGGCAGTTGTTTGGCTAAGAGTCCCAAGAGTGTCCCTGTGCTTCACACAACATAACCCAGGGTGGTGGTTCTTTGTGGGATCTTGTGTTAGGATGGGGGCATTGCATTCTACCAGGTGGGTTCTGTGGAGTTTGTGTTGGGGGGTGTGTGAGGGGAGGTGCTTGTGACTATGGTTAGTGCTGCAAGTCCTCCTTCCCACCCAGCCAGCCAGCCAGTTCTCCCACCATGGAACGTGCTTGCATTGCAGGGAGTGTGAGTTGTCTCTCAGGATGTCAGTCAGTGGTGTCCTGCTGTTTGTTGGTGCACAGTTGCCAGCAGGGCCTTGTGCTCCCCACAGCAGTAGCCAGTGTCAGCCATCTTGTGAGTCCTTCTCCACTTCCTGTGATGTGAGCATGGTTCAGGGTGGTGTTGATGGGCCAGTTGTGGGGGTGACCAATATCAGTGACTACGACTCCCATCATGCTATTGCCTCCACCCCCCTTCCCAGCATGCCCATGCTTCCTTCCTTTTGATTCTGCTTCCCTGTGGGGTGGGCTGGCTGTGCTGACAGGATGGCTGGGAGTGTTGTCCTGGCAGTTGTTTGGCTAAGAGTCCCAAGAGTGTCCCTGTGCTTCACACAACATAACCCAGGGTGGTGGTTCTTTGTGGGATCTTGTGTTAGGATGGGGGCATTGCATTCTACCAGGTGGGTTCTGTGGAGTTTGTGTTGGGGGGTGTGTGAGGGGAGGTGCTTGTGACTATGGTCAGTGCTGCAAGTCCCCCTTCCCACCCAGCTAGCCAGATATCCCACCATGGAACGTGCTTGCATTGCAGGGAGTGTAAGTTGTCTCTCAGGATGTCAGTCAGTGGTGTCCTGCAGTTTGTTGGTGCACAGTTGCCAGCAGGGCCTTGTGCTCCCCACAGCAGTAGCCAGTGTCAGCCATCTTGTGAGTCCTTCTCCATTTCCTGTGATGTGAGCATGGTTCAGGGTGGTGTTGATGGGCCAGTTGTGGGGGTGACCAATATCAGTGACTACGACTCCCATCATGCTATTGCCTCCACCCCCTTCCCAGCACGCCCATGCTTCCTTCCTTTTGATTCTGCTTCCCTGTGGGGTGGGCTGGCTGTGCTGACAGGATGGCTGGGAGTGTTGTCCTGGCAGTTGTTTGGCTAAGAGTCCCAAGAGTGTCCCTGTGCTTCACACAACATAACCCAGGGTGGTGGTTCTTTGTGGGATCTTGTGTTAGGATGGGGGCATTGCATTCTACCAGGTGGGTTCTGTGGAGTTTGTGTTGGGTGGTGTGTGAGGGGAGGTGCTTGTGACTATGGTTAGTGCTGCAAGTCCTCCTTCCCACCCAGCCAGCCAGCCAGTTCTCCCACCATGGAACGTGCTTGCATTGCAGGGAGTGTAAGTTGTCTCTCAGGATGTCAGTCAGTGGTGTCCTGCTGTTTGTTGGTGCACAGTTGCCAGCAGGGCCTTGTGCTCCCCACAGCAGTAGCCAGTGTCAGCCATCTTGTGAGTCCTTCTCCACTCCCTGTGATGTGCGCATGGTTCATGGTGGTGTTGATGGGACAGTTGTGGGGGGCAATATGTGTGACTGCGACTCCCATGATGCTATTGGCTACACTGACTTGGCCAGCATACACAGAATTCCTTCCTTTGAGTGGTCTTCACTGTGTGTTGGTGTTGTTGTGGTGGCTACATGTCTGGATGTGTTTGTTAGTTCTATTTGTGCCACTGCCTAGCTGTAGTTGTAGTTGTGTTTGTACATGTGTTGGCACAGTTGGAT